>JAHLJS010000005.1:68481403-69081403 GCA_038502445.1 Eremochloa ophiuroides
TGTCTTGTGTCTGATCTTGCTAACAGTTGGGGCATTGAATGTCAGCGAACAGACAAACATGCAACACACATGCGCAAAATTGGAAATATGTGTGCTCGTTCGTGAGAAAACACGCGGAAAGGCCCCGTTTAGATCCTAGTTGCAGTTACAATTCTGCACTGTACCACGTTCGTTTGTATTTGATAACTTTTGTCCAATCATGATCCAAGTAGGCTTAAAAGATTCGTCTCGTGATGTACATGCAAAAAGTACAAACATGCAAACATTTCGTCTACATTTAATGCTCCATGCATGTGCCGCAACGTTGATGTGACTAGTTGCAGTTGCAATTTGCACTGGATCTAAACAGGGCCTTAGAAGAATGATAGACGAGAATTCGGGCCGCCCGGCCCGGCTCGGGCCAGGCACGAAAACTCAGGTAGGCTTAGAAGAAGACTTTGGTGGAGGCGGGTCGGTCAGGTGGTGGGAACGGTGAGAGAACGCCATTCAGGTTGAGAACCGAACCACGGCGTGGTTCGGGTGGCTAGCGCTGGCGGCGTCCAGGCAGCCCGCGCGGGTTCGAGCCTCGCTCGACCCTCGTGTCTTACGGGGTTTTTAACTCTTTTTCTTTTATCTGTTTTAGGTACTGGAAGTCTACGTCTCGTCTCTACACGGATGCTCTGGATAAATTAGTGGCTTTTCGTCACGCACGAAGTCGTCTTTGTGTTTATGTAAATCGTGTATTCTAGTTATAGGTCTAGCTTATATATTAGGGGTGTGCATCTGTGTGCGCCTGTGTGTGGTGTGAATTTAATATGTAAGTTCACATACTACAACTTGCAACAAAGTTTGAGGCTGTCAGAAAAAAAAAAGGACGGCATTCAGGTTCTAACGGTGGTGAAGAGCGTCAGGGTCAGGTCGGGGGGTGGGGCCGTGGGGGCACCCATGGCCAGAGCTTGCTGCAGAAGAAGCAGAGAGAAGCAGGCCGTGGAGAAGCGGTGGGCAACGGCAAGGACAAGGAGAGCGAGACAAGGACGACGACCGGTGCTCGATTGCGGGGTGAGGCGAAAACGCGAGGTAGACAACCCGCCGCGCGTCAGTAGACTCCATTAGTTGGCCCATTGCCCCATAAATGTCAGCGACTTAAGATGAAAGACTTAGTACATGGGCCATAAAGTCTACATGGGCCCGATTGTTTTGCTTTCTAGTGAATTTGTCACCCTATTTTCATGAATGCCAGAGAAGGTTCGCTGGTTGACATCCTACAAAATACTTGAAAGGTAAACGTCCTTTATTATATGGGAAAAAAGCCGTGCACCACCAAGAGTGCAGTTCTTATGGCTGCTAACACAAGAAAGAGTGCAGTGCAGAACGAACCTAAATAAAAAGGAGATTGTGGAGTCCCCAACATGTGAAGTGTGTCAATCAGGCAGATGAGACTGTTACCCATATAAAATTGCAGAGTGCCCTGATCAATGGGGAGTGCTTGGGATCAGAATCCCATCTTACCCAAATGGGATTCGGTCCATTTACTCATTGAATTGTCCCTCACACATACCAGCAAAACATTTCAGCACTTTTGTTGCCTTACTTATGCTGCTGGCAATTATGGAAGCGAAGAAACACTGTAATCTTCAGAGAGGACATGTCCTACCTGCGGAGAATGATGATCG
Source organism: Eremochloa ophiuroides (assembly GCA_038502445.1). NCBI lineage: Eukaryota > Viridiplantae > Streptophyta > Magnoliopsida > Poales > Poaceae > Eremochloa > Eremochloa ophiuroides. Next base: position 68,483,056 of record JAHLJS010000005.1, read on the forward strand.
CCTACAAAGATGAAGCGGTGCTATGGATGCATCGCTTGCCCAAGCGAGACAGGCGATAGGAGAAACCTGGTGTACCATTTTTAGTTCGGCAATGTAAACTAAACTTTCCCTCTTCAAAACACTCTTCTGAAATCTGTAATGTTCTGAAATACTGATAGGCACTTTTGAGTCAAGATCATTTATACTGGTGGATGTCCTCTCCCTCCGTTATTATAAAAATAAAAAAAAATAAAAAATCAACAGATTTTCTGTTAAGTTAAAGATACTTCAAAAGAGCTGACAATTGATGACTTAAGCTAAATGAATATTGGCAATGCTTCCATTAGTTCCGTAAGAAATTCATCAATAATTAGCAGCTACATACATGCTAAAAGTAACTGTACGAAAAAGGAAGAACCTCATGGACAGTTCTTACTTCCTGGCCTGCAACATTGAGCTTTGCTAATGGACCTACTCATAAACATCATATCATCCAGATATGCAAAACTGGATGCTAGCATTTTGAGAGGACTTCCTCAGCTTCAACACCCTACGCCTAAACTTGGCCTGCTCAAGGCCATCCATGGAAGGAACAATTGTCATGGTCTCCAGTGCAGGGGCGTTCTTGAGCAGAACCTTTACCAGTTCAAATCCACTTTTGCTCTCATCAATGTATTTCATCCTAACAACCTTTAGATGCTTCACCGACACCCTCTTACCACCCAGCACACCATGACATTCTCCATCGTCGCTATTCCGCCTCCATTTGCCCTGCGATGGCTGCAGCAACGAACATCATCGGTTTATTACCACTACAATCTAACAGAAACAACAGAGCACTGAACTAACCAAAAAAATAAAGGAAGGCTTATCTCACCACAACAGACACACAGAGCTCTTCCACATTTCGGCAACTTGATAGCAATGGCGCAATGGATAATGCACCTTCTTCCCTCCTCTCAATTATGCATGCCAACCGCCTTACTTTGTCTAACTGCAACTTCGACCATTCCGCTGGACGTGCAAATTGCTTCGAGTTTTTTTTTTCACAGTTTAGTAGTTAGATTCATCAATCACTAAATAGTAAATACTCTTCCTATCAAAGAGAATTTGAGATATACGGTATACCTCAATGCACCAGGGTGAAAGAGCAAGTCTTCGTGCATTGCCAACCAAAGTGAGAAGCTCTCTGAGAGCAGCCTCCCGGGGCTTGACCAATGGCTTCTCGATGGCAAGGAGGACGTCGTCCAAAGAAACGTCCCCATCAATAATGTGCCTAGCTGCAATTGTACCGGAGTAGTGGAGTATGCGCAGCTCCGGCATCTCAAAAACAGCAAGAGCCGACTCCTGCGTCCAAGAACAGTCCGTGATCGCGAGCGAGCAAAGCCGCGACGGACCGGTGAGGCGGAGAGCACCGATTCGGCATTGTTCAAGGATCAGGTAGCGCAGCTCCGTGCAGTGCGAGAAGAGGTCTCCGAAGAAGTCATCGTCCGCGTTGAGGGAAACACAAGCGATGTGGAGGTGGGATAGGCGGGTGAATGCGGCGAACGAAGGGAGCGGAAGTGCGTAGTGGTCGAGGCGAAGTGTCAGGGCCGTGAGGCTGGTGCAGGCCAGAAGGGAGGGCGGGAGGACGGCGAGGCGGGAGCGCGGGAGGCGGAGCTCTAACCGTTCGACGCCGCGCGCCGCGGCCGCGGCGAGCCACGAGGCGAGGTGGTCGGCCGCGGAGGCGGCGAACGCCTGGTCGAAGAGGCCGTCGAGCGCGAGGCGGAGGCGGCGGAGCGGGCGCGGGTGCGGGTGCGGCGGAGCGGAGCACGGCCCGAGCGCGGCGGTGGCGGCGGCCGCGAACGCCGCCCTGCGGCGCGGCGCGCTCGGGAACGCCGCGGCGAAGTCGAGGTCCAGCGTGGGCGCGGCGGCGACGGCGCCGCGCCACCGGCGCGAGATGGCCGAGGCCGCGACCGCGGACCGGAAGGGCAGCTTGGACACGATCAGCCAGAGCACCGCGTCGGGAAACCCCTCGAATGGGTCGCCGCCGCCGCCGCCTCCGTCACCCCCGCCGTAATCCTCGCGGGGGGAGTAGTACTCGCGCGCCGCGTAGGTGAGTCCGGCGGCATTGTTAGGGATGAGGTGCTTGGTGCGCATGGTTCCCGGCGGCGCCTCGATCCGAGAACCAACTCCTCCGCAACTGGAGTTTTGGAAGTCGAAACGGCGCAAGCAGCGGAAACGAAGCGGATCGACGAGACCCGCGGCCTACGCTTTATGGCGAGCCCGCTGTGAGGGAGGGAGACTCCCTTTCCGCGGTGCGATTCGTTCGCTTGGAAGGCGGCACCCGGCACCGCACGCAACGCGATGCTGTGGGCGGGGTCTGCCTTGCGGACGGATTGAGGAGGTGGGGGTGGCGCCGCCGCCGCTGCCGCTGCCGCGCCGCACGACGGATAGACGGGACTCTGGAGGTGGTGCGTCGCAGCCGCAGCCGCGCCGCGGCGCTTCACGAATCGCTAGGTTTTCGGCTGCTTTTTCGTGATGTGGCGTGGGTTTAGATTCCGCGTGGCGGCGTGGGTCACACCACGATCGCTTCGCTTGTGATTGCGAGTTGTGACGCAGGGTCGCCGGCACACACGGACGCGGTTGACCTTGACCGCGTTGGTTTCCATTTTCCAAGACGTGGTTTTCCGTTTTGGTTTTGGATTGCCAAACGGATCGTCAATACTAGTACTACTGTATGCAACTTTGGGTGGTTATTGTACAAGAGTTAACACTCGGATTTCCCTACGTTACTATTCCTACGATGCTTGGGCCGGAAGGGACTTCCTATCTTTAAATTCATCCGTTACCTTTCCATTCCACTTATGTTGATTTGTTATGAGTGAAAAATATCGAGTAGGTCCTAAGATTCTTTTTTTAAATAAAAAAAATCTAAATTTAACCAAATATATGTAAACATGTACTAATATTTATGTTATATAATATAAGTATTATTTGATTAAACATCTCATGTATTTTCATAATTAATATATTTGATATGTAAATTGTTGATACTGTTCTGGCCATAATGTATCCCTTGGGGCATACGGCAATGCCGTGTACTAGTCGATTTGGACTACTCGTAGTCAATTTGGCGGCAGGTTGGCCGCAGAACGGTAAAAGGACAGTTGCTTAGGGTGGGTTTGGTTGGAGCACCAATTGATACGTCGATCCATAAATATTAAGATAAGGATATCTATAATGCATGTTTGATTAGATGGATAGGACGATCCATTTTACTATTTGGTTGGATGGAAGAAAGTGGATGGGATAAGAATAGTAGACTAATTATATTTATTATTTAAAAATAATAACAGTTAATTAGCATACGGAACATGCACCAATCAACGTATTAGCACTAATTTGAACTAATCCTACCATCGTAATTACTAAGTAATAATATAACATACTAATAATCCTTAATTTATTTACTAATCACAAAGATTAGAAGACATGAATGAGTTGGTTCGCGAGAGTTCTTACGATCTAGGAAATCCAGTGTCTTACAGTATATTTCCTGTCCATGGATTTCCTTATCCAACTGATCCATTCAACCAAACGCTAGTGATCCATGGACCGTCCCATCCTATCCATGTATATCCCAGCAACCAAACACATCCTTATAGTTGAAGTAATTCCTGGCATGCATTCACTCAGCCTCACCACATAAGCAATCGACGAACAGCCCACTTTCATCCATGCTTCCACACTTCCACTTCGGCCCTGTTTAGTTACCAAAATTTGGCACTATTCTCCATCACATCAATTGTACTTTCCACCTGTATAGAACACTAAATAAAGTAGCAGCTGTTGCATATGTGTACTTTTTGTCTATCTAGATCGAGATAAATCTTTTGAATCTACTTGTGCCAGACAAAAGTTATCAAAAACAAACGAAAGTGCTACAGTGTATATTCACCCTCTTTTCACCAACTAAACACCCCCTTCATAAATCTCCAGTCCAATACTCCAATAGTCCAATGCGGATTTTGCTCTATTCATACCAATCAATCAAAATAAGCTTGGTGTAACACGTACGCTTTTTTATGTACAAACAAGAAAGAATTGCTTCAGTTCATTCAACACAATCACATTTCAACATAGCACAATACTCTCAACGTTACCAGAAGCAGCTGACAGTTCAATTATTTTTTCCTTTCCCCTCTTCTTTACAATGAATGTGACTATAACTATTTGAGAACTTATGTACCCGTATCAGAAGTGTACAACAGCGGCGATTGTTTCAAGATACTCCTCCCAGAGAGAAAAGAAAATAAAAACACGAGAAAATGTCATCACAACTAAAATTAGACATGACATCTGGTATTATCACCGTTGATAATCCTTTTATTACTTTGTGTTGCCAAGAGGATGTTTGATTCCTGACATCTGGCCCATCTCGGATTGCAATGGTCCTCTTTGCTCCAGAACTTGGCAACCAGCATCTTCACGAAAGCCCTGAAGTCAACAACAAATGAAGTTACAATCTCCCTGCACAAGATTGTCATGTGTTATTCACAGTACTATCATTTAACACTACGGTAATCTTACTAGGAACACGAGGCGGTTTCACAATACTAAGAACCTAGAAATATACATTCATATTTCATACCTAGAGTTAGCCATTCTAGTCACAAATTCTAGAATGTCTATTATTGTAGGTCGTATCCGGTTGGTGTTACTAAACTGGATGGCAAGAAAAGTAGGAGATTGAGCATCTCCAAGAGTCTTTCTTAGACCCACCCTCTAGGTCCTCATTTGCAGAGCCATTAGAATATAAATCGCTCTCTATATCTTTCCACCCTCCAACAGCTTCTCTATATCTCGTGGAGGGAGAGGATGGAAATAGCTGGATATCTAATTAAAAGAAGCTGTTGGAGGGCATTTTCACCAAAAAATCTCTATTTCTATCAATAGCAAAGGATATAAAGAGGTTACTGAAGTTTCTCTGCAATGGAATCAATGTTCTTCTTTCATGAACTGAACCTGTAAATTAGGAAATCATGTCCAGAACAAACTTTGCAAGCCCCTGAATGTCTAAAAGAAATTAAATTAAATAGGTCCAGTTGTTAAATGGTAGTTTAAGCTGCAATCCGTAACATCAAAGAGTATTGCTGCACATCTAACTGAAGCCTTACTTGATCTTTCTCATAAGTATTTTTTGATAATACCTGCCAGCAGATGATTTTGTTTTATGCCAAACAGTTAGTTTAAATACAGTATGCTCACACCGTGACATCAAGGTCATGGTGTGATCCCCTCCAAAAAAAAAAAAAGGTCATGGTGCAATGCCTCTTTGAGCGATCAATTACCAAACACTGTTGTCAGTTCACAACACTTGGTGAGCACGATTATTCTTTTGAAAGGGAGCTGAGCACGATTATTCTTTTGAAAGGGAGCTGAGCACAATTATCGCATTATAGGCTGCTACAATTTGAGAGGGAACTTGAAGCATCTTGGCATTTGTGTTAACAGCATAGTAAAATAGTTTAAGCTGTAATATTGCATATCATGTACTCCGGTCATCCATTTAAGATGCTTTATGGAAGTACTAATGGAAGCTTACCAAGACTGCTTGCACTTTCAATAAATAAAGGAACACCCAAGAACGCAAATGATGCATACGGAAGTACTCATCAACAATACAAGCAAAGAAGGTTTCCTTAGCTTATAGGTTGGAACTTGATTGGTACATTAGGGTTCAAGATTTATATATTTGCTATCCATATAAGATTTAGCTTTCTATGGGCAAAGAGCTCGATGATCTCTTTTGTCTATACGATCAATAGTTGAGTCCTTCTTATTCAGCATTACAGTAGCGCCTTTCAGAAAAAATGTGTAGAGTAAAGCTAAAAATGCAACTGAGAAATGAAACTACCTAATACTCCCTCCATCCTAAAATAAATCAACTTCTACAGTTGACCTGAGTCAAACTATTTTAAATTTTTAAGTTTAACCAACATTATCGAAAAGAACACTAATATGTATGACATCAAACATGTATATTATGAAAATATATTTCATGATGTATCTAATACAAATTTGGTGTCATAAACACTGGTGCTCTTTTTAATAAATTTAGTCAGGGACTACTTTAGAAGTTGATTTATTTTTGGGACAGAGTGAGTATATATATGAAGCACGTGCAACATGCGAAACGAAAGGACTAATACATTTGATCTCACAAAGACAAATCCTTAGAAGAGGTGAACATCCATGTGGCAGGTTCAGGTCTGTAGATAATTGCCAAGATCATATCAAAACATTAACTGTCCTAAACCTAGCTAGAAAATCAAGCACATTGGAGGGTTCAAGCAATTGACTGCAGAAAATATGCGGGTGAGTTCACATATGATCCTGGAATAGAGCATCGCAGACAAGAAATAAAACACAGTGAAACATTAGACAACTACTGAATATGGAGTGTATGGTCCTTGGACAAAGCTAAAGGAAATACTTACAGTGGTGAGCAAGGCGAACGACCACCGTTGACATAGTACACAAACAAGTATGAGTCATAATGTTGTCCTCTTATGTAGTAAAACATTGGAAGCCTTCTGACTAGCTTAAATAGCATCTTCTTATAGAAGCTGATAGCAGGCTGGTTGTATGAAATGACATGTAAATAAACACCTCTGCAATTTGATATGCTTGCTGCATATTTAACCACTTCTCGAACCAGTGATGATGCTGCAAGTTAGAATTATCATAAGGATCAACCACATCAATTCACGGGGCAAACCATAAAAGTAAGGCGAGAAGACAATGCAACTAACCTATCCCAAGGTTTCTGTAGCCATCCACCACACCCAGCGTCAATATATACACAAGTGTTAGATCTTTGCGTGAACTGTTATACCTAAACAGGTCCTCAATCTGCATATCAAAACCATTAGCTCCATCAAGCTGACCATTTAGATAATACCATAATCAGGACGTCCTGTATGGTAATACCTCACTATCTTTTGCCGCGATCATCCTCGTGGTTACAAAACCTATTATCTCATCCCTGCGGTCATCTGATCTGCTGGTGTCCACGGCGCCCCAGGAGACAATACCATTGCCGCTGACAACGTTCAAGAAGAACTCCCTCTCGTACCTGAACAAAACGAAGAAGAATTATAGCACGAATGAACGGTAAGAGTAAGTAGGCGATGCATTAAAGGTAAAAGCAAGTAACAAGCCAGAAAGAAAAAGTAGCATCCGTTTCCAGTATACCTACCTTATTGGAAAGAGAGCAAGATGAATCTTCTCCAGAGCTTCTAGGTCGGAGGGCTGGATAGGGCGATACTCTATGGTGGGGTAGATTTCGGATCTCGGATCCAACATGAGCAGCTCCGGCAGCAGCGATGACCGACCAGGTTCTTCGACGGGATATCCGGGAACCGTCGCGTGCGGGTGAGGGGTGTCCCCTCTTCGAGGCTTGCAACTGCGTCCCCAAGAGTCAGGCGCGCCACGGCGAACTGCAGTCGGCTCGGTGATGGCGCCGCCGCCGGGAGGAAAGGCTGAGAGGGGAGAAGAAGTCGACGGCGCGGCGCCTGGTCGGCGTGTGGATAGGGAGAACGGGAGGAAGGATCAGCGGCCAGGATCGCAAAGGGTGGATGGGAAGGAGGGGTCAGGGGAGGTGGTGATGGACGAGCGGCGGCGACCTTGACGCGGACAGGAAGAAGAACCCATGAAGGAAGGAAGGAAGGAAGGAGGTGAGGACTGAGGATTAGGAGGCTGATTTGAGTGTCATAAGGCCAGTCTCAATAGGCAGTTTCAGCTCCCGGTGTTCAAGATACGAAACTTTAATATGAAATAATCTTTGTCACAATAGAAAGTTTCATAACACTATTTCATAACTTATTTTACTATTTTTTAGGTCCCACCTGCACCTATCTCCTCTCTCTTCTCCACTTCCTCCTCTTCCCCGCATGGAGACAGCAGTTCAGGCAAGGCCGGAGCCTTTCTTTCCCGCGGCGGCCCAAGGTGGAGACGGCCTCGCTCGCGCCGGCGGAGGCGCCCCGCTCGCACCCGGCGGCCAGCGGCCCGCAGCGGAAGCGGCCTGACGCCCCCGCTCCATCAGCTCGTGACAGAGGCGGCTTTGTGCCCGCGCCCCAGCGGCCCACAGCGGAGGTGGCCATGCGCCCCTGCCGCCTGCGACGGAGGCAGCCCGGTACACGCCCCGGCGGCTCGCGACGGAGGCGGCTTCGTGCCCGCACCCCGGCGGCCCGCAGTGGGACGGACCCGCACCCGCTTCCCGGTAGCCCGCGGCGGGGGCGGCCCGGCAGCTCGCGACGGAGGCAGATCCGGGGCCCGTGCACCGGCGGCCGTGGCGGGATGGCCATGCGCCCGCGTCCCGGCGGCTCCACTGCCGAGCCTCGGCGCCCCTGCAGCCCGCGACGGAGGCTTCTCCGCGTCCGTTCCTCGGCGGCCATGCGCCCGTGCACCGTCGGCACCGTGCGGGACCGGCCCCGCGTTCCGGGTCTCGGCTGCTCCACGCCCGCAGCGGAGGCGCCCCGCACCTACGATGAAACGCCCGACACCCTCAACGGTGGTTTCATGCAGTTTCCAACGCTTTGGAAACGCCGCCGACTCGTTTCGTGCCCATGAAACGAATTCATTCTCTCTCCTCCCAGTTTCATACAAAGATTCTCTTTTGGTTGATGTGGCACCTCATTTAATGCGCATGAAACCCCTTATGAAACTCCATTGAGACTGGCCTTAGCCTACCCTGGATCCTCGTAATCCGAAAAGGAGGTTAATGTTTTCCTATTCTTTGGTCAGCTATTAGCCTATCAGCTATACTGTTCCATTCTTTAGCGAACAATTTTTTTTTTCTGCTACATCTAATCACTTGGTTATCTATCCTAGAGGGATTTAAGGAAAGGAGAGCTAATTTTCCAATCATATATCTTGGGTTGCCTTTGATATTGGGTAGACTGAAGATAGTGCATGGCCAAAGCTTTTCTGATAAATCGAAGTCCCGGTTTACTGCTTAGCAAGAGTGGTCGTTAAACCTGTGTGGGAGGCGAGAATTGGACCGCTCTGTGCTAAGCGCCATGCCCATATACCTGTTGATATCGATCGATATGTCAAAACAAGTAATAGCAGACATAGACTAAATGAGACGACGTTTACTCTGGTCGGGAGATAGTGCAAAATGACATGGCAGACCATGGCCAAACCAGTCGAGTGTTGTGGGACGAATTCAACAGAGTGTTGCGCATTAGAGGCTATGGTTTCAGTGGAGTAACCCAGAGCAACCTTGGATCAGGACTTTATTGCCGGTGGGTTCTATAGACATGACGCTCTTTAACACGGCCACGATAGTCACCGTCTGAAACGGAAGAAAGACTCCCTTTTGGCACTCAAGCTGGATCAAAGGGAGGCCACCAACAAGCTTGTGCCCCGCGGTTATACATGCACAACAGGCGTAAAAGCAGAATAGTGAGAGAAGCTCTAGTGAATGGAGTATGGATCCTAGATATTGCATATGGCCTAAACCATGACTTTTCGAGTGAGTATTTCAAACTTTGAACAGGTACAGAGTTGGCTCCGCATGTTTTCGATGATAAAAGAGATGATACTATATTGTGACACTGGCGAGCTCAGGCGAATACTCGGCAAAATCAACATACAATACAGTCTGCAGGACAAATCAAGTCATCATTCCAAGCTCTAATTTGGAAAGCGTGGACATTGTTGGCGGTCCCTATAGATCATTTTTAACTGCCAACTTATGCCTAAAGGGAGAAAAACTATCATACTTTAACACATAGACATATGCTATTAACAGAGTTCCACTTGTACCCCTAGTGTTTATGTTTTTGCAGGATTTATGGTGAAACAAGAGAAAGTGCACAACACCAATTGGAAAGCGTAAAGGAGAAATGTGAATTCAGAGAATGCGCAACCAAGAATAACAAAGAAGCCCACCTTTATTACAAATCTAGGCCCATTCGTAACCATAGGAGAGGTCTAGGCCCAGAGGAGAACCAACCACGCGAAGGCGGTGGCCAAACGGGCCCACCAGGGGACCGACCGGTCCCGGGAGTGGCCGCCCCCTGGTGGGGCCTCTCGGGCCCAGTTTTCTTCTGAAGGTTGTAGGACGGTTCCCTAAGGACGGTCCCACCTATGATCAACACAGATGGAAAGTGGAAACCGCCCTTTGGAGGTCGGTTTGGGTCCTTCCATGTTGGGATGATCCTTTTGCATAGAACCCCCTCCTCTCAAGCTATAAAAGGAGGCCTCCTCTCTACACCTATTGATCAATTCACTCACCAACACAAGAGGTCACAATGTAGAGAGGAAGAGCAAGCTCCATTCCATTAGCTTATAGCTAGTTTAGTATAGGGAGTGAGAGAGGGACAAGAGCTGGAGAAAGAGCGGAGTCGAAGCAGTTCTGCCTCCGGGTGGACGAAGTGCCGGGCTTGTCGGCTCTCGATCCAACTTGTACCTCTACGACCGTCTTGCTACTTGAAGTAAGAAGTTCGTGTTCAACTTTGGTTTGATTCATTAAGCATGTTACTTCCATAAAGCTACTTGTTTGTGGGATCGTCGTTCGTCCTTTGGACGGATGCTCTAGTAAGAGGACTCCTGATAGAGACGGATGTTCCTGTACGCCGCTAGAGTAGTAGTCGCCTTCGTAGACGTGGTGTCTAGGTCAGAGTCTACCTTCATATGTTGCGCGCGCCCACGGGCAGAAGGGTAGGTGGCAGGTGGTGACAGCCCTGTCCACTCGTACCATCATCCCCCCACGTTCGGACGCGGAATAGCGCTGATACTGGTATCGCCTGGCAGACCAGGTGCGTCAGTGGGGCTGAAGCATGCTAGTAGTGGGAAAGTTACCATCGCTTATATGCGTTTGACCTTAGAAGAACCTCTCTACCCAAGCTATCCCTTCCGTCTCTTCTGAGTAAATTAGTTTAAGAGACTAAGTACAAAGACCGTTCCTCTGGAAAATTACGATACCCTGAATACTTCCGGGTGAAGGCTACAACGGTACTTCCGTGCGCTTGCGGACTTTTCTGCTGACGTTAAGAAGCGCCAACAAGCTTTCTGGCGCCGTTGCCGGGGAACGGTTGTCCTATTTATCTCCGAACCTAGTTCACCCGTGTATCCTTGTGTTTTATCAAAAAAAATTCTTTTATCTTTTCTTTATATAAAAATAAAATATTCCTTTTTATCCGATCCTTTCACCATGAAGCCAGCTCCAAATTCAAAATCCTTCTGCTTCAAAGGGGGAGTTCTTTGAACCACATTCTTTTTCAAAACCAAAATTTTCATCCAGTTATGAACTCCACCCAAGATTCAAAGCTATGGTTCGGACAAAACCCTTCTTTGGTCACGACAATGAAAATTATTTTGACCACTTGCAAAAATTCGAGGAATTGTGTTCATGCCTAAGCATTCCTGGTATGACACAAGAAATTTTTAAGTGGAAGTTGTTTCTATTCTCCCTCAAGGGGAGGCAAAACAACGGTACACTAATGCCGTAGAAAGTGTGAATAGAGAATGGGATGAACTTAAGATCAAGTTTTATATTGCATTCTTACCCATGTCTCGTATCGTCGCTCTACCAAGGGCAAACCTTGACTTTGAGCAAAATGAGAAGGAGTCCATAGGTACAGCCTAGGCCAGGTTTACAATGTTTATACATGCTGACCTAGACTTGTCTTTATCCGATAATGTGCTTTTGCATATACTTTGTTCGGATCTAGACATAGATGCTACCCTATGCTTTGACATAACCGTTGGAGGGCCGTTTTCATAAAAACCATAACGGAATAGAGGAAAATCCTTGTTTACATCCTAGAGAAATACGCTTCTCCCGTCATCGTACCCAACCCCTCCATGCAAGGGCATGTCAAGTTCTGAAGAGCCCTCAGCAGCCGAATCCTTTCCCTTGCCACCCTTCGATTCGTCTGTTGAGCCCTCGCCCGAACCACGAACACCGAAGGAAGGAATGTTTTATCCTTCGGAGTTCGCTATCAAAATTCGAGGATTATGGAAGAACCTCGAAGCATTTCTTGGCACAAAATTCTGACATTTCTTAGGAAGTCTCCCCTAATGCGGAGTCATCGAAAGTACGGTTGTTGCTTGTTGGAAGTGAAGCGTTCTTCTGAAAAAATTCAGATTCTTTCACCTCCCATAACCATGTCTTGCTCATTAAAGGGGACTTCCGTGAAAGCCCTACACAACCTCACAGTTGGGACTACTTTCATTCCAGCGGAAATCCTTTTAGGTCGATATGCCACTAGTCCCGACCGACAAACTTTTCAGAAGTCCATCCAGACTCATCTGTGAGTTTTGTGGGATTGTTAGGGTTGTGCCATTGGAAATTAATGAAACTGAAGTTTCTTATACTTCCTCATCTATGCCATCCTCGATTTCGATCTTCTCATAGGGCACCCTCTTTAAAATCTCATTTATATATATAAAAAAAAGAAGGGAGCCCCGATGAGAAGTTTGAAAGTTTTGCTTCTGCCAGCCATAGCACTTGCTCGAAAACCTAAAGGCGAAGCAAAGCTACTTGTTCGAGTATGTGAATCCTTCTCCTGCGCCCTTGCTCAAACAAGATGCATATCCTTCCGGCCATCAAGAACATTGTTCTCGATAATGGTCAAGGTTTAGTGATCATCCTCCATGATATATCTTTTGAGAATGAAAACTTCCATGCCACGGACATGCCCGAAGCAACAACTCTAGAGCCAAGAAGGGGCCCGCTAACAAGCATGGTTTTGAGGTCCCTCACGTTTCATGCTCAAGGTCTCCAGAGTTTGTTTCGCTTCAGACCACCTGCTTCTACGAGGATCTCGCAACCATCTCTTGATTCTAGTTGTTCAACTTTTTGAGAGAATGGTTGTGAATGCTTATGTTTGTCATGAACATTGCAAATTCCGTAGTAGTACGATGGTGCGTACCTTGCAGCTTGAATTTTAATGCCTATGATTGGTGGTAAAGCTAGGAACTACACCACCATTGATTGCTGCAAGAAGAAGTTCATACGGTCAGGCTTAAGACCATAACCTAAGCACTGTCGGGAGATACCCCGGATTATCCTTAAAAAAATATATTTTTTATTATTATTACTATTGTTATTTTCAATATATATATATATATATATATATATATATCTTCTTTGAATGGTGAGGGCATGTTGTCACGTTAGTATGCACCTTCGGGTATGTCGCTAACTATTTCAGGAAAGATCAAGAAGAACTTGGGTCATATGATGCTTGACGACATGGAACGACATCAACTACAAAAGCTTGATGCACTCCTAGGTAATGGAACACACTCGTAAAAAGGCCCTAACTCTGCACTTGACTTTTATGCAAAAGTCCAAGTGTGAGGGAGGACGGTGAGAAACCCAAGTTCCATGCACACCAAAGGGTCATTAAAAAAATGATGATGAAGATGTCAGCCTCATACATATATGTTACCGGTACATATACTCAGGTATGCGAAGGTAAATAAATGTTCACCAACTTCTTATAACTGTTTTCATTTGATCAATGAACTTTGAGTTGTTGACATAATCAATGAAAGTAATCTGATATGGAGATAAACCAAGGCATATCTTTCTCCGCATCTTTATCTTGGCCTTGTTTATAAAAAGTTGAGTGAACAAGTTTTCAATAAAACTAATAAAGAAATAATAATAAAATCTTTCTTGCTCTCTGGTCTTATAGCCAATAGAGTCCTTACTTGTTGTTGTTGCTCTTGTTTTATTTTCTTTTTATCAAAATAAAGCAGGTACAAGAATAAGTGTGGGGGAGATCTCTCAAGCATACCTAACACACCTTCAAGATCTCCCCTGCACGTTGCATAACACCGAGTGACTCATCACGCAATTAGGACAGGACACATGACTTCCATAAACCTCCTTCATCTTCAACGGTGGTTTGTGCAACACCTCTCTCACTCCTTTGACCAACCATGACTCCATGCATATCTTGGATCACACTTCGTTTAAAGATTCTAAAAAAAAAGACACAACAAAGGGGAGTCATGGTTGCAATATTCCTTTTAGTTAGAAGCTTGCGTGAGTTGTTCCTCCTACATTTGTCGTGTATGCGAGTCACTAATATGCAGGAGTTACCAATAAACGACTTGCTACACGACGACATGCTACTAAAAGTGATGGACTCCAACCCACGCCTTGGTAGTCACCTGAGATGGAAACCGAGCCACCACAGCGACAACTCTGATGCTTGATCCATACCTACTGTTGGTACACACATTCAGGTATGTCAAGGTAATGTTGACCAACTCATTCACTCATATTTGTCTCCATTAAAATATAATATCATGCTCTTCCTCTGTTCATGCCATATGCTCTGAGTTTGGGTGTATTCACATGAGTACACTTGTGGTACATCCATAGGCTTTTTAATTTAAGCCTGGTGCTTAGGTTAAACTAGCCTTCTTTAATCAAAATTGTGACATAGTGTTGCATTTTGATTAATGAACTTTGAGTTGTTATCATGAATAATGGAAGAAATTCATGTTGGAGATGAAACAAGGCATGCCTTTCTTTACTCTCTTATCCTAGCCTTGTTTGAGTTTGAATAGATTGGCTGAGTAAACTTCTGACTAGGTTCCTTTGTTCAAAAATATGTCTCCGTTGAATGACTCTTTGTTATCCTGTCATGTTTCCTTTCTCTATGCTAGTAAGTTTCGGTTTGGAAGTATTGGTCTTACATCTTTCTAACTAAGCACGGTGTTTAGTTTGAAGCTGGGATGTGAGATCATGCCTCTATAGGATTTTTAATGTAAGCATGGTGTTTAGATTCTTAAGCCTATCTTGACAAATTAGACGTGGTGTCTAGTTTGATCTTGGAACCAAAGCTGCTAGTATAGATTTTGGTTAATCTTATGGACTAACCCCTTGCAGAAATTTATCAACTCCATGAGGGTATGTCTTTAGATGACAGCAGAGACAAGTATTTCTTAGGTAAACCTTGAAAAGAAAAAAATAAAAATATAATGATAAATAAAATCTTGAAGAAAAGAGTAATTTATTTTCGAACCTCAAGTTTTGTTGTCTTGTTATCTCAATACCACCATTAATGTAATACCCCGGGTATTACGGATTAATTAAACCTGCCATGTCATCATGTTTAAGTTAATTAATTTGCATATGATTGTGCTTAGGACCCTAGAGTGGTTTGGGCTAATGTGATTTTGAATTAGGAATTAGAAATTCGAATTTAGGATCCGAATAAACCCTAATCTTACCCTAAAACCCTAATTCAAAATCTAGAAGGAATCTTGAGATGGCACCTAAATGAAAGTTGTAGATCTTTTAAAATGTGACAACTTTTATTTTTGGAGATTTTGAAGTTCTATTATAAAAATTTGAATTTAGCTCAAATCAATGAATTGAAAAATGAATTTGAAACACCATTTCAAAAATTATATGGAATCTGACCAAACTTCCTAAATAAAAGTTGTAAAGCTCACTGAGTAGAACAACTTCTATTTTGGCTATTTTTCAAGTTGTTATGTAAAATCAAAAGTAATTTTAAAAATACGATTTGAAATTCAAAAACCTAGTTTACCCCTTTTGCTGTAGTTTCAAAACTACTTCGAATTTGAACTTGGTTCCAAAAGCAAAGATGTTCAGAATTTCAAAATCTACAACTTTTGTTTTTGAACTTTTTCAAGTTTGTATTTGAAATCGGTCGCAATTTGGTCAAAACCGACAGCCCTATAACCCTACTGCTACAGTACTCTGCCCCTCCCCTACTCTGCTCGCACAGCGCCGGCAGCGCCCGTGCCGGCCGCGCGCGCGCGGCGGCCGTGCCGGGCGGGATCTTGCGCCCCGGTGGCCGTTGACAGGCGATACGCGTGCGCCGCGTCGTGCCGCGCCTGCTCCCCTCGCCTTTGCCCTCTAAAAGGCGACGGTCGCCCCTCCCCGTCATTTTCTCCTTTCCCGGCCACCTCCAAGCTCTCTCGGTCGCCGGCCAAATTCGCCGAGCCTCCGCCATCTCCGCCCTCTCCATCTCACAGTGTGCTAGCTGGCGTCCGTGCGCATCGTTTGCGTCCACTGGTGAGAGCCGTGGAGCTTCGTAGCCGCCGGAACGCTGTTGTCTTCCTCGCGGGCGGGCAGAGCGCCGCCGCGAGCTCCGCCGTCGTCACGAGCTAGATTGGGTGAGCTCCGGGCCTCGGTTTGGCGCGCAGCATGTTTCCCGTGACCCCTTGATCCTCATCCTGGTGTCGGTGTGTCCTCTTGTTCCCTAGGTTCGCTGGAACGCGAGGTCGCCTTCGTGCCGAGCCGCCGGGATCCGCCGCCGTCGTCAAGCCGATCCCTCCGAGCCGTCTCCGTCCTCACCGGCCTGCTAGTCAGCTTCGTGGTGAGCTCCTAGACCTCCCCAACCCCTTGGATTCCTTGCTATTGGTTCACCGTGGCTGGAACGGCTTCGCCGTGCCGCCGCTCCCGCCATGGCCGTGGAGGGCTCGTCGGTGATGTTCGAGGCTAGGCTAGAGTCGTTAGGTGGTTAGAGTGATCCTAGGGGTATGGTTGGGCCGCTCGGGTTCGTCGTTGGGGTCGCCGGCGGCGAGCGCCGTCGCGGCCGTGCGCGTGCGCGTGCGCGTGCGCGCGCACCGGGGGCCGGCCGGAGGAAGGGGACGACCCTGACCGGCCGGACCCGCCTGTCAGCGTCAGCGGGCGCGGGCGTGGGCCGCGCGCGCGGGTGGACGCGCGGGAGCGCTCGCGGGCCGCGGCTGGGCCGGCCTGGCCAGCTGGGCCGCCTCGGTCGTTTGGGCCGCCTTCTTTATTTCCAGCGAATTTTTCAAATGCTTTTCTTATTTATATTTGTTTGAATAGTGCTGATACTTGTTAATTTCATATGAATTAATCTGCTGGTTGGAAAATTATGAAAATATTTGTGTATGCTCTCTGTGATATGTAGTATTTGTTAAAAATATAATATAGTGTGTTCCAGTACTTTTTGCCTAATGAATAAATCAGTAGTTTAATTAATAATTGCAAGTTTGAGCAATTTTAATTAATTTCCTGTAAATCCAAAAATCATGAAATTAATTGTGGTACTGTTTCTTGATGAAATCTATCTGTTGGTAAAGTTTGGTCACATTTGGAAATAGTTTGGTTAGTTAATAAATATATGTGAAATTAGGGAAAGTAAATAAAATGAATAGAAGAAATGGATTTAGGGTTTGGTGTGATTTTTGGATTGATTGAAGCCCAAGGGTCTACCCTATATGATCCTTGGCAACAAAAGATGTTAGTATGAGGTAGTAGTCATAAAGCTGTGCAGCGGCTTTCCATGACTGTTAAAATGGGTTTTAACATAAAACATGAGATGCCTATTTACTTTTTGAGATCTCGTTTACGACTTCTCCGTGAAGGAAAGTTGTACTCAAGATGTTGATATTTGATTATTGCATTTCTATCTATGTTATTGCATCATGTTAAGCATGCATCATTGCACACGTGTAGTGACCGGGAGCGAAGGAGTGAAAGTCGAGGCCATTGCAGGGGAAACAACTCCGGAGGTGATCCAGGATTTCGACATCTGCGGGACCGACCCCGATCCCACCCTCTTCTCAATCCAAGGCAAGCCCCGGTGCATTAACCCTCTACTGTGAAATCTTTATAATTCGAATTAAATTATTGCATTAAGTTAATAGGAGTTGATTGTCACCTATCCAGATGCATTGTCCCAAATAATAACCCTGAAAACCTGATTTAAATAAAAAGTTTGAAAAATGCTTAGTCATGCTTAATGAACTTAGCTTTGCAAAAAGAAAAACTATTTTCTGTGCTATGATTATGTTATGATTGGTGAAAAACTTGTTATCCGTTGGTTGATGTGTATTCGGGTTAGAGTCCCGATGCACGATCGCCTTCGGAATAGTTTGGAACTGGTCGGTATCACCAGAAATGTGTTTCGCCGGGTGTTGTGCTCTTGGGACGGCGTTTCCCATGACTTGGTACCCGGCAGGCACGAACCAAAATAAAAGTAGGGACCGCTCGTTGTCGGAGTGCTGGATCGAGATGAACAGCCTAGCCACATACCAATGTGGAAAGCCTAGAGTTCGGTAGCGCTATTGCTGGAACCGACAACCACGCACTGGGAGTGGAGAGATGGCGAGAGTAGCTTGTACCCACGTGGCCGGCGTGCCTGGAGACGAGTGGTGTACTGTGCTCTCGGGTGGCGCAGGACCGGTTCCGGGATAGCAAAGCCGTAACGACGGGTTGGTATATGTATGCCGGCGTGCTGCATATACAGTGTGGTTAGAATCCCCAGCTGGGTTTATTTCTGGATTCGAATCGACGTGCTCCTCGGTTAATGGAGACTCAATCCACTTTCCTACCCCGAGAAGTGGTTCTCAACTAGGTCAACTGATTGAATGAAGGAAATGGATGAATGATGATGGTTGAGGTTGATTATTAGAACTATGGATACAATTATAATATCAATAAAATAAAATATTGCTTAGTAATGCTTTTCCGCAAATTCTTATCCTCTGCTAGCCCTACCTATGACCTGCATTCCTGAGTCTCATTTTACACCCTTAGTCGGGTAAGTCTTGCGGAGTACCCCAAGTACTCAGGGTTTGTAACCCATGCTGCAGGTGAACCGCCATCGGAGGTCTGCCTTGCTCCGTGCTGCATGACCATCATCCAGGAGGGCAGTGAGGAAGAGTAAAGTGGGACCCGTGGGCAGGGTCCAAGTTATCATATTCATAATGTTGTATAATTATTCAACTGCTACCGCCACTATCTATGGTTTGTAATAATAGTACTTAAATTCTATTTGGAACAACTGGTTTGTAAACTTAAGTTATGTAATATTCCGCTTCTGTACTCTGATGTAATTTATTATGAAATGTTGTAATCCTGTGATGATTCTGCAATGGTGATCCTGCGGAGTTTAGGGCGCTGATGTAGCCCGACAGATCTGCCTAGATCATTTGGGACACGGGCCCGGCTGTCAGAAGTCATTAGTGACAATGACAGGCGCCTGTGGGCCAGGTGATTTAGCCGGTTCTGTTACAGTTGGTACCAGAGCATTACCTTGCTAATCATTACGGATTACTTTTCGAAAACTTCAAAAGGTTTTGGATCATAAAACTTAATATGTTATTTTGGGTCCAAATTGCTTCTATTCTTGACTTATTCCGTAGAATTAATTTAACCTATATTTAATATTATGTGGCTATAGTAGCATGAGGAATAATGCTATTATTATTAGCCCTATGTTAAAAGTTTATTTATTTATGTATGTGTTTACTTGCATAATTTAAAATTCGTAAGTACGTGCATGCATCATGTTAATCACACATTAAATAACTTCCTCCTTAAAAGTGGGTTTTTGGGATAAGTTACCAAACCTATTCTTGCTAACCCGTATTACTTATAAATCCACTTACCTTCTCCAGATGGCCCGTTGCAAGCTCACCGCCAGGAAGATGACAGGACCGCGTGGTGTTCCGCACCACCAGTTGGCGCCACGTACCGGGGAGGGCGAGGCTTCTGGGAGTCGCTCACCCCGTCGCAGCAGTGAGGAGTTGGAGGCTGAGGTCGGGAGACTTCGGGAGTTGGTCGGGCAGTGGGAGGAGGAGTACGAGGTTGCTCGCCGCAACCACTACCAGGACGTGGAGACCAACCGTGACCTGCGTCGGGAGGTCGACCGCCTGACGCAGCAGCGGGATGAGGCTTGGGAGCGCGAGGATGCGATCGTCAACAGGATGCTGGAGGCGGAGCAGCGTACCGCGCAGCTTGAGGCGGACAACATCGCCTTGCAGGAGGAGGTGCACCAGCTCAACGATCAGCTCTACCCTATTCCGGCACCTGAGGAGGAGGATCCGGAGTTTGGAGTTGTCCTTGGTGAGGATGAGGACATGGAGGACGTTGACGAGGAGGTTGAGCCTCTCGAGGTCGAGGAGGCAGACTCTGAGGAGGCCTCCGAGGAGAGTGACGAGGACTCCGAGGAGAGTGACGAGGACTCCGAGGAGAGTGACGAGGACATCGAGGAGGACCTCGAGGGCAGTGACGCTTCTGGCGCGTCGGAGATCGACGAGGACTAGGCCAGTGTGGTCTAGAGTTGTCAGCTAGTCTCTCTTTTGTCTATCTTAGGTGCTTGTCTAGAAAACCTTAGTTATGGGTTGTGGCTTTGCCTGGGTGCAAGCCTTATTGTATGAACTTGGTATGTGCTACCTCAGTAGAAGAAGTGATGAAGATTCCTGTGGTCTGTGAATTCCCAGACGTGTTTCCTGATGAATTGCCTGGTTTGCCACCTGATCGGGATGTTGAATTTGCCATTGAGCTTAAGCCTGGAACAGCTCCTATCTCTCGTAGAGCTTATAGGATGCCTCCCAAGGAATTGGCGGAGCTTAAAGTGCAGCTACAAGATTTGCTTGATAAGGGTTTCATCAGACCTAGCTCATCTCCTTGGGGTTGCCCTGCCATCTTTGTCAAGAAAAAGGACAAATCCCTTCGACTCTGTATCGACTATCGTCCGCTCAACGAGGTTACTGTCAAAAACAAATATCCGTTGCCTCGTATTGACCTACTCTTTGACCAACTGGCTGGAGCTAAGGTGTTTTCCAAAATTGACCTTAGGTCTGGCTACCACCAAATCAAAATCCGTCCCGAAGACATTCCAAAGACAGCTTTCACCACTAGATATGGCCTATATGAATACCTAGTCATGTCTTTCGGTTTAACCAACGCACCTGCCTACTTCATGTATCTCATGAATTCCGTTTTCATGCCCGAGCTCGACAAATTCGTTGTCGTGTTCATCGATGATATCCTTGTCTATTCCAAAACACCTGAAGAACATGCCAACCACCTTCGCATCGTCCTAACTCGCTTGAGAGAGCATCAGCTTTATGCAAAGTTCAGCAAGTGTGAGTTCTGGTTAAATAAAGTTCCTTTTCTCGGACATATTCTCTCCGCTGAGGGAGTATCTGTTGATCCAAGTAAGGTAGAGGAAATCCTAAATTGGAAGTCACCAACCACTGTTCACCAAGTCCGCAGTTTCATGGGCATGGCGGGATATTACCGCCGTTTCATCCCTGACTTCTCAAGAATAGCCAAGCCAATCACCAACTTACTGAAGAATCAAGTCAAGTTTGTGTGGTCGTCAGAGTGTGAGACAGCATTCCAAACCTTGAAGAAGTGTTTGACCACTGCACCAGTCCTAGCTCAGCCGGATATCGAGAAGCCATTCGATGTGTATTGTGATGCGTCGGGTACTGGCCTTGGTTGTGTTTTGATGCAAGAGGGCAGAGTTATTGCATATGCTTCACGACAACTCCGACCTCATGAAGAAAACTATCCCACTCATGATCTTGAATTGGCAGCTGTGGTTCATGCATTGAAGATCTGGCGTCATTACTTGCTAGGCAGCACATGCAATGTGTACACTGACCACAAAAGCTTGAAGTACATCTTTACCCAAGAAGAGCTGAACATGAGGCAGCGAAGATGGCTAGAATTGATTAAAGACTATGATATTGAAGTACATTATCACCCTGGCAAGGCAAACGTAGTTGCTGATGCGCTCAGTCGGAAGGCTCATTGTAATTGTTTGACTGTGAGGCCTTACAATCTGTCGTTGTGCTGTGAGTTAGAAAAGTTGGGCATAGAAATAGTTCCACAGGGCAGTCTGGCTAACATCAGTATTGAAACTTCCATCCGTGATGAGATCGTGACCGCTCAGAAAGGAAGCAAGGGCATTAAGCATATCAAAGAAAAAGTCCAAGCAGGAAAAGCAGATTGTTTCAGGATTGATGATGAAGGCATCGTGTGGTTCAAGAATCGTTTGGTAGTCCCAAAAGTCCCAGAGCTACGTCGCAAAATTCTTGATGAAGCGCATCTTACAAGGTACTCTATCCACCCAGGAAGCAACAAGATGTACCAGGATTTGAAACAGAAATTCTGGTGGACTAAGATGAAAATAGAAATTGCACAGTATGTGTCAAGATGTGATACCTGTCAGAAGGTTAAAGCTGTACACATGAAGCCTGGTGGAGAGCTACAACCGTTACCGGTTCCTGCATGGAAATGGGAAGACATTAGTATGGATTTCGTCGTGGGATTGCCCAGGACATCTAGGGGATTTAACTCGATCTGGGTCATTGTGGATCGTCTCACGAAGCAAGCCCATTTCATGCCAGTTAAAGATACCTACACTGCGGTTACTTATGCCAAGATGTATATAGAACACATGATGAGACTTCATGGGGTGCCGAAGACAATTGTCTCTGATCGAGGTACTCAGTTCGTATCCAAGTTTTGGAGATCCTTCCATGAATCGTTGGGTACTAAACTTCTGCACAGTACGGCCTATCATCCGCAGACTGACGGACAAACAGAAAGAATTAATCAAGTGCTTGAGGATATGTTGAGAGCCTGTGCACTGAATTACCCCGACAAGTGGGACGAGTGCTTGGCATTGGCCGAATTCTCGTACAACAACAGTTACCAAGAAAGCATCAAGATGGCTCCGTTCGAGGCAGTGTACGGCCGCAGATGTCGTACTCCGTTAAATTGGTCCGAACCCGGTGAAAGATGGTTTTATGGAGTTGACCTAGTCAATGAAGCCGAAGAGAAAGTTCGAGTAATACAAGAGAATCTAAAAGTGGCTCAGTCTCGGCAGAAAAGCTATGCCGATCAGCGGCGTAGACCCCTAGCATTCAAGGTTGGAGACTATGTATACTTGAAGGTTTCACCTATGAAAGGAGTCAATCGCTTTGGAGTCAGAGGTAAGTTAGCCCCGCGCTACATTGGACCATTCTTAATCACCGAGCGTGTGGGAAAAGTTGCCTATCGGTTGCAGTTACCAGATAACCTGTCAGAGGTACACAATGTGTTTCAGGTATCCCAGCTAAAGAAGTGTTTGCGAGTTCCCGACCAAGTGACCGATGTAGAAGGTGTGGTACTGGAGCCCGAACTGACATATTCAGAATATCCAGTACGGGTCTTGGATATCAAGGACCGTGTTACCAGGAGAAGAACCACCAGGTGGTACAAGATCCAATGGGACCAACATTCCGAAGATGAAGCCACCTGGGAATCCGAGGACTATCTCGCAGAAAACTTTCCGAAATTCTTTGCCACCTTATGAATGTAATGGTCTGACTAGTATCTTCTGTATTAAAAACCATTCTACTTATTTTGTGAGCTCGTGTAAAAATATTTTGACTTGTGTATTTTCTTTTCCATTACTTTGTTTCAGTTTCTAGAATAGCTAATCTCGGGACGAGATTTCTTTTAGGGGGGAAGGCTGTAATACCCCGGGTATTACGGATTAATTAAACCTGCCATGTCATCATGTTTAAGTTAATTAATTTGCATATGATTGTGCTTAGGACCCTAGAGTGGTTTGGGCTAATGTGATTTTGAATTAGGAATTAGAAATTCGAATTTAGGATCCGAATAAACCCTAATCTTACCCTAAAACCCTAATTCAAAATCTAGAAGGAATCTTGAGATGGCACCTAAATGAAAGTTGTAGATCTTTTAAAATGTGACAACTTTTATTTTTGGAGATTTTGAAGTTCTATTATAAAAATTTGAATTTAGCTCAAATCAATGAATTGAAAAATGAATTTGAAACACCATTTCAAAAATTATATGGAATCTGACCAAACTTCCTAAATAAAAGTTGTAAAGCTCACTGAGTAGAACAACTTCTATTTTGGCTATTTTTCAAGTTGTTATGTAAAATCAAAAGTAATTTTAAAAATACGATTTGAAATTCAAAAACCTAGTTTACCCCTTTTGCTGTAGTTTCAAAACTACTTCGAATTTGAACTTGGTTCCAAAAGCAAAGATGTTCAGAATTTCAAAATCTACAACTTTTGTTTTTGAACTTTTTCAAGTTTGTATTTGAAATCGGTCGCAATTTGGTCAAAACCGACAGCCCTATAACCCTACTGCTACAGTACTCTGCCCCTCCCCTACTCTGCTCGCACAGCGCCGGCAGCGCCCGTGCCGGCCGCGCGCGCGCGGCGGCCGTGCCGGGCGGGATCTTGCGCCCCGGTGGCCGTTGACAGGCGATACGCGTGCGCCGCGTCGTGCCGCGCCTGCTCCCCTCGCCTTTGCCCTCTAAAAGGCGACGGTCGCCCCTCCCCGTCATTTTCTCCTTTCCCGGCCACCTCCAAGCTCTCTCGGTCGCCGGCCAAATTCGCCGAGCCTCCGCCATCTCCGCCCTCTCCATCTCACAGTGTGCTAGCTGGCGTCCGTGCGCATCGTTTGCGTCCACTGGTGAGAGCCGTGGAGCTTCGTAGCCGCCGGAACGCTGTTGTCTTCCTCGCGGGCGGGCAGAGCGCCGCCGCGAGCTCCGCCGTCGTCACGAGCTAGATTGGGTGAGCTCCGGGCCTCGGTTTGGCGCGCAGCATGTTTCCCGTGACCCCTTGATCCTCATCCTGGTGTCGGTGTGTCCTCTTGTTCCCTAGGTTCGCTGGAACGCGAGGTCGCCTTCGTGCCGAGCCGCCGGGATCCGCCGCCGTCGTCAAGCCGATCCCTCCGAGCCGTCTCCGTCCTCACCGGCCTGCTAGTCAGCTTCGTGGTGAGCTCCTAGACCTCCCCAACCCCTTGGATTCCTTGCTATTGGTTCACCGTGGCTGGAACGGCTTCGCCGTGCCGCCGCTCCCGCCATGGCCGTGGAGGGCTCGTCGGTGATGTTCGAGGCTAGGCTAGAGTCGTTAGGTGGTTAGAGTGATCCTAGGGGTATGGTTGGGCCGCTCGGGTTCGTCGTTGGGGTCGCCGGCGGCGAGCGCCGTCGCGGCCGTGCGCGTGCGCGTGCGCGTGCGCGCGCACCGGGGGCCGGCCGGAGGAAGGGGACGACCCTGACCGGCCGGACCCGCCTGTCAGCGTCAGCGGGCGCGGGCGTGGGCCGCGCGCGTGGGTGGACGCGCGGGAGCGCTCGCGGGCCGCGGCTGGGCCGGCCTGGCCAGCTGGGCCGCCTCGGTCGTTTGGGCCGCCTTCTTTATTTCCAGCGAATTTTTCAAATGCTTTTCTTATTTATATTTGTTTGAATAGTGCTGATACTTGTTAATTTCATATGAATTAATCTGCTGGTTGGAAAATTATGAAAATATTTGTGTATGCTCTCTGTGATATGTAGTATTTGTTAAAAATATAATATAGTGTGTTCCAGTACTTTTTGCCTAATGAATAAATCAGTAGTTTAATTAATAATTGCAAGTTTGAGCAATTTTAATTAATTTCCTGTAAATCCAAAAATCATGAAATTAATTGTGGTACTGTTTCTTGATGAAATCTATCTGTTGGTAAAGTTTGGTCACATTTGGAAATAGTTTGGTTAGTTAATAAATATATGTGAAATTAGGGAAAGTAAATAAAATGAATAGAAGAAATGGATTTAGGGTTTGGTGTGATTTTTGGATTGATTGAAGCCCAAGGGTCTACCCTATATGATCCTTGGCAACAAAAGATGTTAGTATGAGGTAGTAGTCATAAAGCTGTGCAGCGGCTTTCCATGACTGTTAAAATGGGTTTTAACATAAAACATGAGATGCCTATTTACTTTTTGAGATCTCGTTTACGACTTCTCCGTGAAGGAAAGTTGTACTCAAGATGTTGATATTTGATTATTGCATTTCTATCTATGTTATTGCATCATGTTAAGCATGCATCATTGCACACGTGTAGTGACCGGGAGCGAAGGAGTGAAAGTCGAGGCCATTGCAGGGGAAACAACTCCGGAGGTGATCCAGGGTTTCGACATCTGCGGGACCGACCCCGATCCCACCCTCTTCTCAATCCAAGGCAAGCCCCGGTGCATTAACCCTCTACTGTGAAATCTTTATAATTCGAATTAAATTATTGCATTAAGTTAATAGGAGTTGATTGTCACCTATCCAGATGCATTGTCCCAAATAATAACCCTGAAAACCTGATTTAAATAAAAAGTTTGAAAAATGCTTAGTCATGCTTAATGAACTTAGCTTTGCAAAAAGAAAAACTATTTTCTGTGCTATGATTATGTTATGATTGGTGAAAAACTTGTTATCCGTTGGTTGATGTGTATTCGGGTTAGAGTCCCGATGCACGATCGCCTTCGGAATAGTTTGGAACTGGTCGGTATCACCAGAAATGTGTTTCGCCGGGTGTTGTGCTCTTGGGACGGCGTTTCCCATGACTTGGTACCCGGCAGGCACGAACCAAAATAAAAGTAGGGACCGCTCGTTGTCGGAGTGCTGGATCGAGATGAACAGCCTAGCCACATACCAATGTGGAAAGCCTAGAGTTCGGTAGCGCTATTGCTGGAACCGACAACCACGCACTGGGAGTGGAGAGATGGCGAGAGTAGCTTGTACCCACGTGGCCGGCGTGCCTGGAGACGAGTGGTGTACTGTGCTCTCGGGTGGCGCAGGACCGGTTCCGGGATAGCAAAGCCGTAACGACGGGTTGGTATATGTATGCCGGCGTGCTGCATATGCAGTGTGGTTAGAATCCCCAGCTGGGTTTATTTCTGGATTCGAATCGACGTGCTCCTCGGTTAATGGAGACTCAATCCACTTTCCTACCCCGAGAAGTGGTTCTCAACTAGGTCAACTGATTGAATGAAGGAAATGGATGAATGATGATGGTTGAGGTTGATTATTAGAACTATGGATACAATTATAATATCAATAAAATAAAATATTGCTTAGTAATGCTTTTCCGCAAATTCTTATCCTCTGCTAGCCCTACCTATGACCTGCATTCCTGAGTCTCATTTTACACCCTTAGTCGGGTAAGTCTTGCGGAGTACCCCAAGTACTCAGGGTTTGTAACCCATGCTGCAGGTGAACCGCCATCGGAGGTCTGCCTTGCTCCGTGCTGCATGACCATCATCCAGGAGGGCAGTGAGGAAGAGTAAAGTGGGACCCGTGGGCAGGGTCCAAGTTATCATATTCATAATGTTGTATAATTATTCAACTGCTACCGCCACTATCTATGGTTTGTAATAATAGTACTTAAATTCTATTTGGAACAACTGGTTTGTAAACTTAAGTTATGTAATATTCCGCTTCTGTACTCTGATGTAATTTATTATGAAATGTTGTAATCCTGTGATGATTCTGCAATGGTGATCCTGCGGAGTTTAGGGCGCTGATGTAGCCCGACAGATCTGCCTAGATCATTTGGGACACGGGCCCGGCTGTCAGAAGTCATTAGTGACAATGACAGGCGCCTGTGGGCCAGGTGATTTAGCCGGTTCTGTTACAATTAAAAACAAGCTTTGGGGGGAGGAGCTTCCTAGCACGCTCAAGAGAGGCCACGAACTGCACATCAAGCTGAGGCACCACCAATTAGCGGCACCCCCAGGTGAAACACATTGGTAAGTCAAAAGCAAGCTTGGGGGAGGGCTCCCACAAAGATAACTTGTATCTCACATTTCTTTTTAAAATTCTCCAACTTAAAAAAGGTGAGGTATGTTCTCCTCTCTCATATGTGTTAAGATGTGTTAGTTTCTACCCTTGTTGAAATGATGAACAATTGCTCTGTCTTATGTTTCACCTGTACCCATTTTATAATCGAGTTTTCTCTAAGGTTTGGGTTTATCACCTAAAATTGTCTCATCCTAAAAACTTGGACTAATGGGTTGCACATGCTTAATCTTGTCTAAATTATTGCCTGATATGATATGGTGACATGGGCTGTGCTATGACTTTGTTCTGAGCGAAACTTGACATCCGGAGTTTTATTTTCGAAAACTTTCAAAAACAAAAGTTTCTCAATGATTATGAAATACCTACCAAGGCCATATGACATGTTTCAATTATGCAAACCCTTTAGTCATATGCTGCTTGTGGAACATTGAGTTAGGTCAAATTGTTGTGACCTAAGTGAGATTATGGTCATGCACCCATGATTGAGATTCACATGCACCCACCAGATAATGCCAACTCTCACCCCGAGAGTTGCGCACAACATGCACCCATCCATCCACAAAAAATATGCCAACTCTTACCCTGAGAGTTGCGCACTCTTCAACCAAATAAAAATGCCGACTCTTACTTTGAGAGCCGCGCATTTGTTATCCACCAAATAAAAATGCCGACTCTTACCTTGAGAGCCACGCATTTATTATCCACCAAATAAAAATGCCGACTCTTACCCTGAGAAGTCGCGCATTCATTTTTCACCATATAATTACTCCTCGCATTCCATCATGACATCTCTCCAGCCAAAGTTCTTCAAATACTAACAAGAGATATGGGTTATGCTTAAAAGAAAAAAACAAAAACCATGCCAAGGAGCATACAATAAACAAACGGAAAAAAAAGTTCCAAGTACCCGTTCAAAAAAAAGAAGAAAAAAATAATAGTATGGATATATGATCTTATAGCCCATATCCCTCAAAAAAGTTTCATTCCATCCAATATAGGAGAAATTCATGATGCATGGAGTGCCAAAATATTTAGAAATTAGGATTCCACCATCTTTATGCTCCACACACTGGCACATCTCAATCAAAGTATATGACTTGTATCTCCTCGTGGTTTGGTTTTTAACTTAACAATATATGTGATGCAAGCATGTCCACCTTTATACCTGCCCAAAACTCCACTCATAAGTCTTAGTGGTAGGATATGAAAGGCAACATTACAATGCCTTTGGTGAGGTATTCATACACTTTGAGCGATCGAGAGAATCATTTGAGGAACTTACATTTCTTTGCAAAAATTTTTAAAACCTCCGGAAAGATGGTTCATCTTGGGATGAATGATAAGCAATATCTATGAATCTGTTCAGTCTTGCAATCACTCAAGACTTGAGATGGCTAAAAGGCCCCATTTGTTTCAAAATAATAGCAGGTTGGATAGCATGCTGATTTATTCAAATTACGGTGGAAAACTTTGTTATAAACTTGGTACATTTGAAATATGATCGACATTGTAGCAACTCCTGATCAACAACCATACTTAGCTATTTGCTCGGGACGAACAAAGGTTAAGCTTGGGGGTCTTGTTGGCGGTCCTTATAGATCATTTTTAACCGTCAACTTATGCCTAAAGGGAGAAAAACTATCATACTTTAACACATAGACATATGCTATTAACAGAGTTCCACTTGTACCCCTAGTGTTTATGTTTTTGCAGGATTTATGGTGAAACAAGTGGAAGTGCACAACACCAATTGGAAAGCGTAAAGGAGAAATGTGAATTCAGAGAATGCGCAACCAAGAATAACAAAGAACCCCACCTTTATTACAAATCTGGGCCCATTCGTAACCATAGGAGAGGTCTAGGCCCAGAGGAGAACCAACCACGCGAAGGCGGTGGCCAAACGGGCCCACCAGGGGACCGACCGGTCCCGGGAGTGGCCGCCCCCTGGTGGGGCCTCTCGGGCCCAGTTTTCTTCTGAAGGTTGTAGGACGGTTCCCTAAGGACGGTCCCACCTATGATCAACACAGATGGAAAGTGGAAACCGCCCTTTGGAGGTCGGTTTGGGTCCTTCCATGTTGGGATGATCCTTTTGCATAGAACCCCCTCCTCTCAAGCTATAAAAGGAGGCCTCCTCTCTACACCTATTGATCAATTCACTCACCAACACAAGAGGTCACAATGTAGAGAGGAAGAGCAAGCTCCATTCCATTAGCTTATAGCTAGTTTAGTATAGGGAGTGAGAGAGGGACAAGAGCTGGAGAAAGAGCGGAGTCGAAGCAGTTCTGCCTCCGGGTGGACGAAGTGCCGGGCTTGTCGGCTCTCGATCCAACTTGTACCTCTACGACCGTCTTGCTACTTGAAGTAAGAAGTTCGTGTTCAACTTTGGTTTGATTCATTAAGCATGTTACTTCCATAAAGCTACTTGTTTGTGGGATCGTCGTTCGTCCTTTGGACGGATGCTCTAGTAAGAGGACTCCTGATAGAGACGGATGTTCCTGTACGCCGCTAGAGTAGTAGTCGCCTTCGTAGACGTGGAGTCTAGGTCGGAGTCTACCTTCGTATGTTGCGCGTGCCCACGGGCAGAGAGGTAGGTGGCAGGTGGTGACAGCCCTGTCCACTCGTACTAGCATCTCCCCACGTTCGGACGCGGAATAGCGCTGATACTGGTATCGCCTGGCAGACCAGGTGCGTCAGTGGGTCTGAAGCAAGCTAGTAGTGGGGAAGTTACCATCGCTTATATGCGTTTGACTTTAGAAGAACCTCTCTATCCAAACTATCCCTTCCATCTCTTCTGAGTAAAGTAGTTTAAGAGACTAAGTACAAAGACCGTTCCTCTGGGAAATTATGATACCCTGAATACTTCTGGGTGAAGGCTACAACGGTACTTCCGTGCGTTTGCGGACTTTTCTACTGATGCTAAGAAGCGCCAACAGACATCGTCAAAATATAAATTCTTTACGTGGCTTCTACTACAAAACAAACTATAACAACGACATGACTACAACTTCATGAATGGGAGAACCACTGTTTTTGCGTGAGAAGAAGCCTGGAGACGACACAACACTTAGTTCTTCAAATGCCCCTACTCTCGGCTAGTATGACTGCCTTTGGACGCATGGAGCTTTTGTGCATGCCTTCGACTAGTAGATTAGGAAGACAAAGACGATCTTGAAGATTGGTTCAGCTAGACAATGAGAAGAGGAGAAAAGAAGGAACACATCGTGGTGATCCCAACAATATGCAATATTTAGAACGGACAAAACACGGTAGTATTTAGAGATGATCAAAAGACGACACAAACTCTCCCCACAAACTCTTATGTACTCTCTCCGTCCTAAAATAAGTGTCGTTTTAGGATTTTGACTATCTCATTTTGATCATTCATCTTATTCAAAAATTTTATGAAAAAATTAATTGTTTTATTATGAAATTTTTTATTATTAGAAGCACTTTAATCTTGATTTGTTTATTTTTATATATTTTTTAGATTTTTTTAATAAGCTGAATGGTCAAACATTGATTTCAGAAAGTAAAAAACGACACTTATTTTAGGTTGTAGGGAGTAGAGATTAAGAAAATGGCTCGACAGTGATCTTAATTCTTGAAATAAGATTGAATTCTATTGGATCAAACAAATCCATATAATTTAGATTTAGAATTTGAGGGAGCACTATAGTACTATATATATTATTACTAGATCATTTATTTAAGGACCGGCAGCCAAGAAAATAGACTACAGCAGGAAATAATTATTAACGCATCTCTAATTTTTGTTTCGTCCTAGAAACGCCCGTCGAAGAAAAAAAGGTTTTTTTTATCCAGGCCATTACAATTCTTAGAGTTTAGAAAAACGCCATTATAATTCGCCTGTTCTAAAATCTGCCATTCCAATTCTTTCTCTACCTAATGTTTCCATTTTCTATGTCTTCCGAACCGTATAGTATAGTAGCTAGCTACTCCCCTCTCTCTTCACTCATTGACGTGTGGAGCCCACACGGCGTACGCTCTCTCTCTCCCCTTCCGGAATCCGGAAAAGGGGCCCAGGCGCAGGCGGCGAGGGGCCAATCTATCTGCCGGATACTCCAATGTCGAGCGGAGCCTCGTCATCGTTCTCGCCGGCGGCGGCAGAGGCTGGAGACGGATATTGGGAGGCGCGGGAGGAGGCGGTGGCGCGGCTGGAGGCGATGGCCGCGAGGGCTCATGGGGAGGACGAGCTCTCGGCGGAGCAGTTGGAGACCAACAACCAGCTCCAGGAGGACGAGGTAACCAATGCCCCGCCCCACCTGCTCTTGAGTTTACTAGAACATTAGGCGACCTTGCGGGCGCCTTGCCTTGATTTAGGCTATACTCGTAACAACAAAACTATTTGACTGAAGTATAGCAATGGTTTTCTTGCTCCACAAAACTAAAACTAAATAAAATTTCCTTTTAACGCGAAAACAGTGAGTTTCTTTCACAATTTAGAAACAAATTCAAACCAAAGAACACGAACTTTACCAGACATCTTTGAAGACTTTTACATCAGGCAACATATTGATAAAAGCTGGCATATAGTTACACATGGAATTGAAAGAAACGTTCTCACGCAAGCCAGATAACTCACAGACAGGGGCTGAGCCTCCAGCATGAGTAGAATTTGCTTGAGATTCAGAAGGGCCAATCTCATAACCTTCTAATGCAGGCTCCAGTTTTTTATCAGTCAAATGAGCCCCTTGTTTTCTTGCAACCAGCTCGCTGTTTTCACTCATACAAGTTGCTGTACCACCTATCTGATTTTGGAACCCTCCACTGGAAGATCTTCACCAAGTAACCTCCTGTTGCTGTTATCATCCATGGGGTTACTCTCTATAATAGGAGGTCCAGAAGAAATTTCCTGCAACATGCTGCATATATCTTCTTTGTGTTTTCCCTCATGATTTCTTTTGGGAGATGCTCTTCTAGTTTCCACACACACATTATAGACTTCCTAGCTTATACTATAGCAGCCCTGAACTTTTGTCTGCTAGAAGGATCCTGTAGCGCTCTTTCAGAGATATATGACCAAGCTCAGGCGGAGTTTCATTGGGGCCATAGTGGGACATGGCCCCCTTATTTTTCCAATTTTACATAGAATCCTATAGATATATTTATATTTTGCTAATGAAGTTTTACAATGGCCACCCTAACACTCCCTAAATCATACTTCTTGTCCCCCCCTCCCCCCCCCCCCTCCCCCCCAATATTTGTCTTCAAACTCTGCCACTGAGACCATCAGTCTCAATACAGATTTCAGGGTTAAAACCTTTGGCATGAAAACATCCAATACAAGCTTCCTCAGCCAATGCACACAGAATGTTCCGTGGTGCAATAAATATTTTCACAGCACTACCTCTGTCTCTGCCTTCACTGTGTATTGTAAATGATACTGATGTAGGCGTGTTTGGATGCTGGTTGCCAGGCAGCTATCCATCCAGGTAGGGATCCTGGCCCCAGGCCAACGAAATTGTGCGCCTGGGTTTGCTTGTCTCTGCCAGGCAGAATCTTTGGGCTTGAAGCAAACAGGCTCGTGGTAACCAATCAGTTTCCTGAGAGTGTTTGCAAACAGCGCGCAAACACCTTCTTGCAACCTCACAGTGTTTCATTAGCTCATGGAAAGACTTTATAAATGTTTTTTTAACAAGTCAGCATGGGAGCTCCCTACCTATATATAATATAAACAAAATAATCTCACATGCATGAAGTAAACTTTAAATCCCTTCTTAGCAAACTGAGTTCATAGTGTATACAAAAATTTTAGATTGCTTTAGAATGCATAAATAACCAGAAGACGGATCTAGTAGTGGCAAAAACACCTTGTGAAAGTTATGTCAGAGCAGTGGCCGAAGACAACCAATCCTTTCCTGTAGTGTTATTCGCTAATGAGTAATTACCTAATAAAGCAGGTAAGCCCCAAAAAATGCATGTTAACCATCAGGCACAGATAGGTAAAAAATCATAGATCCACTAACAACCTTACTTGTGTAGTCTCTGACAGCTCCACAGAGTCATGTGAAGTACAATTATTCAAAGTGACTTCAGCTTTTGACAGTAATAGTCACCTAACATTTTCTCCTAAACAGAGGCATATCCTTTATGGCATTTTGTAATTAGTAGTTAGCGATGGTAAAAGCCTGCCATTCCACCTCTGTGGCTAATTTTGCTAAGATAAACTGCATTTCCAGAACTGATAAGAAGCCTGCAATTATATCTTAACACATAACCTGCCAGCAGAAACCAACTGAACCATGACCATTCACAACTGCTGAAAAGCCAATACTTGGATCTCAGAGCTCATCACAGTGCAGAGCAGAGGTAGCTAAACCCCTGCCCAATCGCACTGCCCCAGCACCGCCTACTCCAAGCCACACCACAGGCACCCGGCGCAAGTCCTGAATAGACCTAGATCTTCATGGCGAAGGTGTTCAGTGTTCTGGAGGCCTAGAAGAGCTCCTTGCTGGTCAGCGCGCTGCCGCGCCGACGGGTCAACCAAGAAGAACATCGTCACCTCTCTCACCTGTCTGTACCCACGCACCACTGAAAAAATTCAGCAGAAAATCCCAACAAATTTGCGGGAAAAAAAGGGGAAAACCTGGGCTGATCAGATTGTACCTGAATGGAGTTCCGTGTGCGATCTGGGAGACACTAGCTTTGGGGAGTGGGAGACATCGGGATGGGGCAAGCAACGGGTTGGGCTTGTGCGGCGACAGGACTTTGCTGCTGCTCTACAGTGTATCCTCAGCGGTAGGAGGCTTGGAGATGCCTGTGGAGGTTTTCAAGGAACGGTGGTGCCATGACCCACCTCACCTCCCTTGTGAGTGAGGCAACAGAGACTAGGAATGCTGGCAGGGCGAGGTGCGAGGTGCGGCGGCGGCATCAGTGGGTGGGGAAGAAGAGAGAGAAAGGGGTTCTTGACAAATGTTCTGTGGGGGGTTTTTAATGAAAAACCGATGAGATATCGAATTTTCTCTTCTTCACATCAAAATAAAATTTGATCATGCACATAAACGTAAAATATCTGAACAAGTGTACTGTACATTCCCTGATGGATGGACTGTGGGTTGATTTTATAAAACTGAAAGGGCTTTTCTACAAAACATCTGAGAGCACATGTGGGCACGCGGAGGAGACATCGGATGTTCTCGTGTGAGCAAACTCGAGGAGTCGAGGTAGTTTTAATAACCCTGTTGTGCGTCACAGCACACGTCGGAAATCGGTGGATGGCATGTGGGATCCTGATTAAGGTGAAAAATATCTGCAGTTGCAGAGATTAACTTGTGATGACGCGCTATGCTGTTATTGTTGTACCTAGTGGTCTGAAACTGCAATTGATATATGCCTGAGTCTTCAATGGAGATGCTCTTGTGTAACATTGGGGTATGGCCATTTGCTGCTGTTAAATTGTAGATTGATGAAATGTCGCGTTTAGTTTGAACTGGAGATTTAGGATGGCGAATTTGTGCATCTACCACCTGAGAAAGATAGAGTTAAAGTTATGACTAGAGAGTTAGTTTGGTCAATTTTACGCAATTGTTTTGACATGACAGTTATTTGAACTGCTGTTGTCGCTAATACGTCGTAGTTATGTTATGTTCAGGTGCTGGCACTGCAAGCCATTTATGGGGATGACATGGTGATCTTGGAGGATAAGGCAGGTCTTCGTTCTTTTCAGGTTCGTTCCAGAGCTTTGTCCTCCTTAATCCAAACTCTCTCATTCTCCAGAAGTGTAATGTTCATGTCTTCTTCCTCAGATTTTTGTTTGGTATTCATCTCCTAATGGCACCAAGGTGTTCTTGAATCTTCATCCAAATGGAACTATGGTTGGAACTGATAATGATGGGAGCCAAGATGGTGGTGAACTCTTTTATGCTTGTAGCTTAAAGCATTTGCCACCTGTGGTGTTAACATGTTTGCTGCCATGTTCATATCCCAGTACAAGTGCTCCTTATTTTACTATCTCAGCCAAGTGGTTGGATGAACACAAAGTTTCACACCTCTGTACCATGTTTGATGAGATTTGGACTGAGCTGCCAGGACAAGAAGTAGTATATAGATGGCTGGACTGGCTGAATAGCTCTTCATGGGCTTGCATTTCTTTGAATGACAACATAATACTAGTTCCAGATAAAACTTCAGATGTTGGAGATGAACAAGCTATTGCAAGAAGGCTTCTAGTTGATTCTACTATTCCTCTGATGCAAAGATACAATGAGAGGAGGTCTCATGAAATATTTCTTGAAAGCTTACATGAGTGTGGAATTTGTCTTAGTGAAAATACCGGTAATTTTCTTATACGTTACTCACTCCGTCCACGTATAGTACAACTACAGTGAAATATAATTACTTCAATCCCTAGTATTTTTTTAGAAATAAAATTAGGAAATCAAATGAGAAAAAAATAATTTTATCGTAAAACAGCAGTTTCAGGATATGTACAACTACTCAGTTGGGTTCTGTAGTGACTTAGCTGCCTTCCCTTTTATTCTCTACACAGTAGGAAACATGCTCAATATATCGCCTTTTTACTTTTCAGTAATTTTGATACTTGAATCCTGTCTTGTAGTTTTTGACTCTTTGCCCCTCTTCATTTCTTACCCTACCAGGCAGAAATTTCATCAAGCTCCCATGCCACCATTTGTTTTGCTTGACGTGTATGAAGTCTCACTGCAGAATTCACGTAACAGAAGGGAATTTAACCCAGCTGACATGCCCTGATACAACTTGCCGGAACCCACTCCCACCATCAGTTTTGAGAAGCCTTCTCGGAGATGATTGCTATAAGCGATGGGAATTGTTCACATTACAGAAACTCTTAGATACAATGCCTGATCTGGTATATTGTCCAAGGTGTGATGCTGCCTGCTTGGAGGTTGACAATGATGCTCAATGCCCGGAGTGTTTTTTCACCTTCTGCTCTTTGTGCAAACAACGCCGGCATGTGGGGGAGCATTGTGTTACTCCAGAAGAAAAGATTAGGATTTTGAGGGTAAACTGCATAATCTCTTAATGATTGAGCTTTCTTTTATGAAATTAATGATGTGTACAGTCAGCATTTGGAGATTTTGTTATGGTACTTAATTTGAAGTTTAATTATTGGTATGAACACATGTTTGATTGACATAATTTTTGTATCTGGTTCCAAGATTCCAGTGTGACCTGGTTTCAGTGAAGTTCGAGGTATTCTGCTTTCCTGGCCTAGAACTTACCCACATACTCTATGTAGTGTTAGATCTTAATACTCTATAAAATTAAGTGTCCTTTTGGGTGTGCTATAGAGAAGATGGATCAATACAAGTACATTAGAAATTACCATCACCAACTTTGGAGACTGTTGTCCTCCAAAACATCACTTGTTTGTGACAGAGACTTATCTTTGTAGCTACATATCTAATTCTTCAACAGCTATGTGCTTACATAACAATTCAACACTTGAGAATGATATGATATTTGCAGTGCTTTATTTGTATATGCATGACCTATTTGAGGTTCTGTATGATGTTGTTCTTTCCTACTATCCATTCAAATGCCATGACACATTCTGCTTTTTAACAGGAAAAACACCAGAAATATTCCCTCCCAGAAAAACAATTGTTGAAAGAACAGAGGGAAATAGATGAATTAATAAG
The DNA here is from genome assembly GCA_038502445.1 of Eremochloa ophiuroides. Classification (NCBI taxonomy): domain Eukaryota; kingdom Viridiplantae; phylum Streptophyta; class Magnoliopsida; order Poales; family Poaceae; genus Eremochloa; species Eremochloa ophiuroides. Next base: position 68,520,069 of record JAHLJS010000005.1, read on the forward strand.
TGTATGTGAAGCGCTTCGCGATTCTAAGCAATGTCCCTCTTGTAAAATGGCTATCTCAAAAACTGAAGGCTGCAACAAGATGACCTGTAGGAACTGTGGGAAATTCTTCTGTTATCGTTGTAACCAGGCAATTCGTGGATATGAACATTTTTGGTAATGTTGATTCATGTGCAACAAAATCATATTCAATTCTGTTTGCACTGATCTGGAAGCTAAAAAGGTTTTTGCCACTGTAGGGATGGAAGTTGTGAGCTGTTTGAAATTGAACATCAGAATCAAGTGCGAAGATACGGATCGGATGATGAAGATTATGATGATGAAGAGCCAGAGCCTGAACAGGTACAGCGTCATTCTTGTCCAATGTGTGGCCGGCAGAATGAAAAGGTTAGCAACAGTATCTTTTCTCCTTGCATCTAGAGCATGATACTTCCATTAATATCTGCTTAGAGTCTCCAAACACTAGAAGTATTTATGCATGAGTTACTCCTGCGCTAGTAAACCAACATGTGTGTAGCTCGTGTGTATAAAGTTAAGTTTCCTATCACGTCCATGGATCTTTTCATTATTCCTGCATCTATATGTCAATCTAGTCTATTTTTCTGCCAGATGATCACCATACATGTGCAACTGGTCTCTGGAAGTGCTTTTTCCCTGTAAAACGGCTGAATGAACAATTCAGCTGCATATACCTGCTCTAGTCACTTTTGAATCATGTAAACTTAAAAGTACATTGTAAAGACATATTCCGCACAGAATGAAGAGTCAGACTATCTACTAACAATCTCAATGCAATGTCTCATTATTGACAGTTTGGCACAAACAATCATATATCTTGCATGGGTTGCCGAGGCCACTACTGCGCGGTATGCCGGAAGAGGGTTACGAAGAGCTCAGAACACTATGGACCAAGAGGTTGCCAACAACACACTGATCCCTAGTGATTCCAAATCTTATTATACAGTACATAATCTCCTTTATACAAAACATTTTGCCACTTCCAGTGTTGGCATCGACATGTTGGCTCTGTTCGTTTGAGCTTAAAACCGTTTATTTTTCAGCCCTTCTACAGTATTTCTCTCTCACAAGAAATCAGCATCAGCGCTTATTTTCAGCGGTTTTCAGCTTCAGCGAACAGAGCCGTTGAGTTATTTCCCAAAATGAGAGGCTCCTCGTGGTAGGGCCCACGTGAATTTGCAATTGGAAGGCTCCATTTGCATTTAGCTAGGATCGTTGATGTCAAGAACAGATGGTTCGCCATGTAATGAGCATTGAGCAGGGCATTTTATTGAAAATGAGCGTGCAGACTGAAGATTCAGCTCGTTTATGATATAGCCATAAGCGACTATTCCGTATTTGAGTCTGAACCCTGAAGGTTTGATTTGGGTTTTCTTGCACTCTGTATTTATTTGATATATTTCGAGCACCGATAGCCTGCAGCAGGTTTCGAATACTGTCGTACTCTCTCGTCTAATCTCTACTCCCTACCTAAGCTAGCTACCTTTGATTTCAGCTATCAGCAGCCGACGGGTAACACCAACGTCCTGGTGTTCCGGGCGTGCCAGACACGGTACTGCGCGCTGTGCTGGAAGAGGGTCAGGGAGGTCTCCCAGCATTACGGACCCTCGCCTGATTGCCAGCAGCGCAGAAGAAAGTGTGGGTGGGCTCTTTTTTTTTTTTAACACGTAGGAGAGCTGCGTATCAATATATTAAGAGTTACCAGTACATAGGTTTTTGTTTTGAAGGGAGAAAAAAACCAGTAAAAAACAATAGGTGCGTTAAAAAAAAGGTATGCAATGGGAAGCGATGAACAGAGAACATGCATTGTTCATCCAAGGAATGTATCAGCTCTTCACCCCATTGAAATTATTGTGCATTTACAGTTTCCAAGTAGCAACTTTATCAACATAAAAATGCTGATTAGTAGTTTCGTAAAACAGCTCCAGTTATAAACCTGTGGTTCAGTACAGCTTCGGCAATTGGTCGCTTGCGGTAATCCGGATTAAGCATTGCCTGTCGAAACATAAGTCAGACAACTGATTCAGAAGGTTCCCTAGTTGGCCAGTGTAATACCGTGCATGATGTGCAGTAGTATAATTGTAAAAGTTTCGTGAACAGATAAGGTTTGACATAGCAGTTAGTATGTTAGAGGCAAAAACCTGCAATAACTCCCAGCCAGCACCATCCCCTAAATCTAGAAAACGTACTGCTTCCGACAACCGGTCATCTGCCAGACAATACCTACACGAAATTTGAAAGTTGATAAGCATGTATGTCTATATCATGACTGCTCATCTGATAGAGAAATCAGCACCAATGAGCATATCCACTGAACTGATTTTTTTACCTAATAACAAAAAGAAAAAAAAAACTTTCTACGACTAAGTAACAGGAGGTTTATTTTGAGTTAGTGACTCGTACTCTCTTGCAGCATAAATGTCAAGCCGGAAGGTGGTTTCTAGAAGTCTCTGCACAATCAATCGAAACTATGTTAAGTGCCTGAGTGAAAAATCAGAAAACAATATTCCTCTTACATGAACATGAAGTTAAAATATTCTCAATCACCTGCATGGAAATACCATCCATAATGCCTGCTTCGCAAAATGGAATAAATGCCATGTATGCAACAAGCAGCCCGGCTCCATAACTGTTTAGTAAAGTGCATGTAAACTTTGGTGTTCATTCTTTGTTGAATAAAAAAGAAGAAGAATACTTGCATGTCATCAGCTATCCCAAAGGCTCGCTTCTCCAAAGGAGTCGATGCCCCAGCAGCAGAGGCTCGACGCCATAGTCCGTCCGACAGCGTTCCAGCCCCAATAGATGAATATCTATCATTGCCAAAAAGTTTTTAAAGATGATTCCGTACCAGTATATAATAATGAAGGTAGGAAGGGGGTGGAAATATACCCAATATCTACAGAAAAAGCCAAATCCCGCAGCCTTGGAACCAAGTAGCGTCCCTCTTTCTCCAATGCCGTGCTATAGATCGAAAAGTTACACTAATCAGTAGTTAATTGAACATAGGGAATACAGTGCAGAAAGGAAGCTAAAGAAAATATTCAGCATACTTGAGAATAACAGAAGAAGGTCCTAGGCTTTGATGCAGTCTATCATGATTGTGCATGTGAACAAGGCCACTCATAGCACCATTAAGCAACTTAAGAACAAAGTATCTCCTTAACTCCAATTTGTATGCTCGATCAAAAGGGTTCCAAAATGGCATCCCTCCAGATTGCTCCTTCAATTGCCTTGCACTAGTTATTTTCGCATAGTCTGCAGCACTGTATCGCCCATCATCGCGGAAGGCAAGCCACTGTATTAAAGCAATCTCAGTCTTGCACACATTCTGTGGGAGCCTGGGAACAACACAGTTATGTAGTAATATATATACCTGTTCTCCAGTTGTTGTCTCAAAGGCCCCTAAAAGAAACTGAATGTTCTCGCAGATGTCACTAGCATCACTCTGTAAATAGAGGCCAAGGGAATAGCTTTGTGTGTAAATGTCATGTGTAATATAATAATCCATGCTTGCAGTTTCTGTTAGCAGTTTATATGATTTACGTAACCTGAAGAAAAGCATGAGTCCTCAACTCATTCAGTGCCATCAAATCAGCTTCAGAAGCACCAGCACGGGCTCCAGGGTATACCTTTGTTTCAAATCCTATGTCTTAGCATATTAAGATAGTCAATATATTCGTATACCTATGACAGAGAAAGGTACCACAATAAAATGAAGACAAATTGAAAGGTCAAAAGTGTATGTACTAATACAAATAATCTTTTCAAGGCAATGTAGAACCAATTTTCAAGGCATGTAATTCTGCTGATTACTAAAGGACGCTATGCAATGCAACTAAACTTAGCAAAGTAGCAAACCTACGCATACCTTAAATACAGCCTGTGTGCCCCTCAATGGACCTTGAACAACTCTTCCCTTGTAAAGTCTGGAAAAAGGATGATCAATCAATAATGGGTATGCCTTTATTATAGTAAAAAGTCAGTACCAGTCAGAAGGAAATAACCTAATCGTCACTTCTCCTTCTCCAATATCTTGGATCCTCAACCGCTCGATCTCATCTGGTGAATATCCAAGACCAGTGTCTTGAATACCAGCAACATTTGAAGGCTCTCCAAATTGAGATGATGAGTAACTGGTTTACATGACAGGAAGCCAGAAAATGTGATTGTTCAAGAAATGCTTCCGTAATCAGTACTACACAAAAAAAAGGAAAAGGTCTGTGAATATTAAAGAAACCATTTATATTTTTAAATGAGAAGTAAGGGAGCAGGGCCCTTTGTACCTGTAAAACATGTCGTTTTGGAAAAGGTCTTGATCAAACATTAGAAATATAAATCATGAATAACTTTAAAATTGTTGAGTTTGAAAATGTGAAATCTATATAAATAGATTTGTCTTGAAATATATTTTCCTAGAAGTATGCATATATCACTTTTCAATAAATATTTTATAGAAATATGAAGTCAAAGTTATGCTTTAGAGACCGTGTCATTGTCCTAAACGACATGTTTTATGGGTATGAAGGGAGTACGAAGCAAGGCCACAAACATCTGATGGCGATTTTAACAGCTCTTCGAAGATTGCAATTGTAGCATTAGATGCAATATCACTATCACTAAATCATGTACCCAAAATATGTAGAAATGTTTTTCTCTTTGATTAAGAGAATCCAGGTCCGATGGACGCTCAAGTGATATTCCATCCATTTCAAATATACGATGCATTTAGGATCTGAAAAGATTAATCAAATTATGCAGCATACAAAAAGTTTGTAGTTCAAATGTATTTGGATAAGATTTGACTTCATAACATTCGGAATATATATTGACTATAAAGTGACGGTCTTCAAAAGACTCCCCCATATCCTAATTTGCCTTTTAAAAAATGTAGGGGGACTGGGGGTGCTGTTAATCAATAATCATGTCCCAAACATTTCTCGGGATTGGCTGGCTAATCGTCACTCCAAGATCCCCTCTTCGCCCACACGCTGCTCATCTCGAAGGGATTTCAAGTTTTTACCCGGAAATAACCTAATTAGCACAAGCAACTAGAAAACTGCAAATGTTGGAGCCAATCCTACACACAAGCTCCACAGCCGACTCCAACTTCTGAACAAAAGGATTCAAGCAATTTTCGGAAAAGCTGACCTTGTGATGTTCATGAAGCCATATGCACCCAAGAATCTGCCCACCTCGAAGTAAGCGGGGTTGGTCATAAGCGCTGCTGAAACCGACAGCAGCGACCGTCGTGGTAGTCGCCGGCTCCACCCACCGACCTCCGGCGAGGCGAGGAACCGCACAGGCAGAGCTTTCAGCATCGTAGATGATGGACTGACGCTGGTTTTGCGATAGGCATAGAAGTCATCTCAGCCACAGACTGCGCTTCTGTTGTTTGCCCCCCGAAATGAGTTGCCGCCTCCGTTAAATGGTGCACTTTCGCGAACTATCGTCTGTCGAGTTTATTTCAAGAATTAACGGTGTGTTAGGTGATATTTTGAGTGGTAGGTGATATTTCTGTCGATAGTAAGGTTCCTGTGGTGACTTCGTTAATTTTGAGATCTATCAGTGCAATCTTTCAGACGTATTTGTAGAGGTATGATTTGCGTGCGTGTGTTCACAGGGATAAGTGTGCATACATTATGAATTCGAAAAAAAACACTTTCAGTTTTGGTAGAAGTCATTGATTTAAAGTTCGATTAAGTTTTCGCTTAAAAAAATCCATTAAGTTTGTATACATAACATTGATTAATATCTATATATTTAATTTAGGGTTATTCTAAACGGTTAACGGAAACGGTTGGCCACTTGCCGTTTTGCTATTATTCGTCCTAAACAGACACTTAAACGGGCAAACACAGACATGTAAGCGGGCTAAACAGTCAATTAAACAGTGAACCACCAAGGGCAAGTACATTAATATATGTCAATAATCTCATAGCTCGTCTTACAATGCTACGTAGGATTTTTGTTTATTTAGAGGAAAGAGAGGTGAGAAAGAAAGGGATCGTTGTCTCGCCAAATAACCACCTCATGAGTTAAGCTTTTAGGACTACAAGACAACTATTATTGACTATTGTATGAGTTGTTGTTGTCATGCAACTCATAAATCTACTTTTACTTTATATATAAATTAAGGAATTTTGAGTTACTACGAGACAACTTAAAAAAATAATCATTGTATATATTGTCTGTTAAGTCTCTTAAAATGATGTGACATGATAGCATTATATGAGACCACTAATAAGACAACATCATTTGTCGGATACCCAACAGTGGGGTACCCAACTTCAACGCAAAATCACATCTCCCAAATGAAGCCCGGCCCAAGACGGAGCCGCGCGGAAGCGCATCGACCACCCCCGGGCGCACGGACCCCTCAGGAGAGATTCTCCGATTCGCCCGAGCCTCCGCGATAGGGGTCGGAAAGGTAAGGCTCGGGCGTCTGGTTTCCGATTCGCCCGAGCCCCCCGCTACATGCAAACTCCCTCGGGCGCGCCCCTCGGGTTCGTCCGAACCCTGCCGACGTCAGCAGGGCAAACTTGGCAGCCAAGGGACCTTCCCTGACCACTTTACAAGCACGGTCCCATCGGGTGGGCCCCGTGACACAACTGCGCCCTGAACGCGCACGTTCGCCGTACCAACTACCACATCTTCTCTGGCAGGCGATCTGACGGTCCTACTTCTCCCACGCTGCTACAGGGACGGTCAACCGTACGGTCCTCTGGGCTGACGAGGAGATTCTCCAACTATGACGGCGATTGCCATACCCCGGCTGCACGTGTGGCGCCAGGAAAGGGGAACGACAACCGTCCGACCAACCCAGGGGAATGGGCAAGCCTTACGATCAGGCTCGCCTACCCCCAGGAAAGTACCGCACGTGGAAAAGGAAGCACCCGAAGGAGGACACTCCTACCGCTCCGTCCCATCAAGCCCCCGACGGCACCAAGGTCTCCCAAGTCTCGGGAGCTCATACCCAAAGGTCAACCTATCTACTCGTTGCACTGTGCAGGGTCGGATGCGACGGCATGACGTAGAGCCACGCAGCAAACAATGTCCAGCACTGTGGAACACCTTGGAACTCACCAATGAAACAGTGGAGGATCAACCAAATGACTAATACCATGCCTTCGAGGCGCCAAGACGAAGGCGTGGCTGACGATAGCCACCAGTCACCACTGTCTCCGCCATGCCGAACACTGTAACCACAGGGCATCACATGTAACTCTGGCCTCACCCTTTTAACTATAAAAGGGAAGGCAGAGGCCGATCACAGGCACATTCATTCACCACGAGTACTCCAAGTCACTCACTACAATCTACAAACACAAGAACACATTCATACTCACAAGAGACTTGGGAGCTCCTCCCTCTCTCGAGTAGGCTTGTAACCCCTACTGCAAGCACCCCGGTGCAAGGCAACATGACTCGATCTCACACTGGACGTAGGGCACTCTTTGCCTGAACCAGTATAAACCCTGTGTTCTCCCTTGCACACCATCCGTGATCTCAACCGCAAAGTCTAAGTTTACTAGCCGGTGTTAGCACACGCTAATCTTAGCAACGACAGTTGGCGCGCCAGGTAGGGGCCTTTTGCGTGTTGATCTAGGTTGCGGATGGCAGCCAACGTCTCTGCACTTCCTGCTGGCGCGGTGCTCCGGTTCGGGAGCCTTGAGTTCGTGACCACTGGTCACGGCCTCGAGATGAACCTCCGCCTGACCGTGCCCCAGGCCTTCTTCGTCCTGACCCCGGCTCAGCAGGTGGCCGGGGAAGGGACCCCGGCGACACCTTTACCCGTTTCGGGGGACGGAGGGAACGCCAGCGCCGCTCCTGCCGAGTTAGGCGGGGAAGGCGCAACCGCGTCAACCCGGGCCTCGCTACGGGAGACGCGACCGACCCGGTGTCCTCTGCGCGGGACACCACCTCCACGCTCGCCGCCAGCTCAACGCCCCAAGCGGTGGAGGCACCACGTCCCCCCACTACTCCGCGGAGTAATGTGGGAAGGGCCACGACATCGCCTGCCGTTTCCCTTCGACCTCACTGGGGAAGGCCGGCGACGCCCTCTCCATTTCCCTTTGGGCTCCACACTGCTGTGGACGACCACGTCCGCGCCGTTCGTGCCTATGGGCACGACCAAGCGATGGCATCTGTCCATCGCCTGGAGGGCCTGGGCGACCTCGACGACTCTCCATCGTCCTCTCCCACGAGCTCTCCTAGAGCATGCGGCGGTGGGGAGTTCAACTCCAGCAGCAGCTCCACCCCTCCGGAGTACTCGGAGGGATGGGACCGCTACGGCCGCGTCTCGCCATCATGGTGGGATCTCGGCAGCGACGACGACGACTTCTGGGCGAACGTGGACTTATTCAGCGTCCACGACCCCCAAGCCTTCCCCTCCTCTGACGACGCGAGGGATAACGCCCTCGGCGTCTACTCCTCTGACGACAGCGCCAACGACCCCTCCCGGGAGTGCTATCACCTAGTGCACCTGGAGGAAGCCGTGTTGGAGGACGTCCACTCGGAGGAGGACGAGGAAGACGCTCCGGCGGAGCAGCCACAGCTGTATACGCCGCCTCCAGCAGCCCCTGGTCCCACGCCTTCGAAGGACCCGGGGGCTGGAACGTCCCACCCTCTCCATCGTTCTCCGGAGCTTGAGTAACTCCGGGAGCTTGAAGCCTGGATGGACGAGGACTGCTTGCGCCTTGCCCAGCTCCGAGCCACGTTGGAGCATGAGGAGGAGCGAGGAGACGGCGGAGCAGCGCGCCGCCAAGCTTGTGACGTCCAGGCCGGCATCGTCGCCGACGACGGGGCCAGGACACCTGTGCCGGAACCTCGGGCGAGCCGGAAGCTCGCGGAGGCTGCGATGCTCCTCCAGAGCATGCCTGAGCCCTCCAGCACGGAGGCCCGGCAGCTCAGGGACCAGCTCAAAGGTCTCCTGGAGGACGCCGCTGTCCTCCAGGCAGAAAGCTCGGCATCCCAGCACCGTGGAGCAGAGGAACACCATCGTGGTGCCCCAACGCGCAATGAACGAGAGGCCTCGGTGCAGCTCGAAGCACCGAGAGCCCCTTCCGTCCACCAGCGGCTTAGCAAGGATATCGACGTCCGCGCCATCCTCCAGGCCCGCGGTCGATGAAAGACCGACAGGGCCGCACGTGGCTACAACGTCCATCGAGGAGGACGCTACGACTCCGATGAGGACCGTGCGTCCTCACCCGAGCCACCGGGTCCTCGCGTCTTCAGCGAGGCCATCCGGAGGGCCAAATTTCCACCCCGGTTTCAACAACCGGTGAACATCGCCAAGTACTTGGGGGAGACGAACCCCGAGCTCTGGCTGGCGGATTATCGTCTTGCGTGCCAGCTGGGCAGCGCGCAGGATGATCTCATCATCATCCGCAACTTACCACTGTTCCTGGCCGACTCAGCACGAGCCTGGCTGGAGCATCTCCCCCCACGGTTGATCTTCGACTGGAGCGATCTGATCAAGATCTTCGTGGGGAACTTCCAGGGCACTTACGTACGCCATGGCAACTCTTGAGATCTCCGCAGCTGCAAGCAGAAGCCGGGCGAGTCCCTCGGGGACTACATCCGGCGATTCTCCAAGCAGTACAACGAGCTACCCCAGGTCGTCGACTCCGACGTTGTCGGAGCCTTTGCTGCAGGGATGACCTGTAAAGAGCTAGTCCATGAGCTAGGGCGTCAAACCCCCACGAGCGTCGCCGAGCTCATGAGGATAGCCACCAGCTTCGCCTCGGGCGATGAGGCGGTGGGAGCCCTCTTCTCCGACCTCAAGGGAAAGCGGAAGGAGGAAGCCCCCGAGGGCTCCTCCTCCCGAGCCCCCAACAACAAGAAGAAGAAGGGAAAGGGGAAGGCCCCCGTCCGCAACGCGCCCCTCGTTGCGACTGCCGAGCCCAGGGCAAAACAGTCGCCCTGTGGCCGCTTTGACGAGCTGCTCTCCAAGCCGTGCCCTTATCACCAGGGCCCGGTAAATCACACGCGGCGTGTGTAATGCTCAAAAAGCATTACGGGCGGCAGGCGTTCCGGGACGCCGCCGGCAAGAAGCCTGCGAAAGACAAGGAGGACGAGGGGGGAAGGACGACGAGTTCCCCCCCCCCCCGTCGACAAGTGCCTCATGATCTTCGGTGGGCCCGAGACCGTTCCCACACCGCGTCAGCGAAAGCGCGAGCGTCGGGAGGTCTACACCGTCGGACCAGCGACACCGCGCTTCCTCGACTGGTCCCTCGACGCCATCACCTTCAGCCGGGACGATCACCCGGACCACGTCCCATCGCCGGGGTGTTACCCGCTTGTTGTCAACCCCGTCGTCGGCAACACGCGGCTCACCAAGGTCCTTATGGACGGAGGCAGCAGTCTCAACATTTTGTACGCTGAGACCCTCGACTAGATAGGGATCAGCCGTTCCCTTCTCCGGGCAGTGACGTCCTCGTTCCACAGGATAGTCCCGGGGAAGAGCGTACAACCCCTCGGGCAGATCGACCTGCCGGTCTACTTCGGGGCTCCTGACAACTTCAGGAAGGAGACCTTCACCTTCGAGGTGGTAGGCTTCCACGGCACCTACCACACCATCCTCGGGAGACCATGCTACGCCAAGTTCATGGCCGTCCTGAACTACACCTACCTCAAGCTCAAGATGCCGGGGCCTAAGGGAGTCGTCACCGTCGGCGCCTCGTACCAGCACGCCTACCAGTGCGACGCTGAGTGCTGTGAGTACGCCAACGTGCTGGTGGAGTCTGAGGCCCTCATCGCCGACCTCGAGGAGCTAGCCAAGGAGGTCCCTGACCCCAAGAAGGCCACGGGCACTTTCGAGCCCGTCGAGGGGGTGAAGGAGGTGCCCCTTAACCCTGGCATGCCCGATGGCAAGGTGCTGAAGATCAGCGCCACCCTCGACCCGAAATAGGAAGTTGTGCTTGTCGACTTACTCCACAAGCACGCCGACGTGTTTGCTTGGAGTCCCTCGGACATGCCAAGCATCCCAAGGGTGGTCGCCGAGCACTCCTTGGACATCCGGGCTGGGTCCAAGCCGGTGAAGCAGTGCCTGCGCCGATTCGACGAGGAGAAGCACCGGGCCATCGGGGAGGAGGTGTAGAAGCTTTTGGCGGCCGGATTCATCAAGGAGGTCTTCCATCCAGAGTGGTTAGCCAACCCTGTCTTAGTTAAGAAAAAGAATGAAAAATTGAGGATGTGTGTTGATTATATTAGTTTAAATAAAGCATGTCCTAAGTATCTATTTCCATTACCTCGCATTGATCAAATAATTGACTCCACTGCTGGTTGTGAACGACTTAGTTTCCTTGATGCATATTCCGGTTACCATCAAATTTGCATGAAAGAGTCTGACGAGCTAGCGACTTCTTTAATCACCCCCTTCGGCACATATTGCTACGTAACCATGCCATTTGGCCTAAAAAACGCGGGCGCAACTTACCAACGTTGCATGCTCAAGGTTTTTGGGGACCTCATCGGGCGAACCGTTGAGGCTTACGTAGATGATATTGTGATCAAAACTAGGAAGGCAGACGACTTGATAGCCGACCTAGAAGAGGCGTTCGAGTGCCTCAAAAAGAAAAAGAAAAATATAAAACTTAACCCTGAGAAATGTGTTTTCGGGGTCCCCCGAGGCATGTTGCTCGGGTTTATCGTTTCCGAGCGTGGCATCGAAGCCAACCCGGAAAAGATATCGGCTATCACACGAATGGGGCCGATACGCAACCTCAAAGGCGTGTAGAAGCTGATGGGGTGTCTGGTAGCCCTAAGCCGATTCATTTCGTGGCTCAGCGAAAAAGGCAAACCGAGCACTTCACCTGGACCTCCGAGGCCCAGGAAGCCCTCGAAAGGCTCAAAGCTCTGCATTCGGAAGCTTCGGTACTCGTGCCGCCCACCGAAAGGGAAGACCTCCTGTTGTATGTCGCTGCTACTAACCAAGTTGTGAGCGCAGCAATCGTCATGGAGCGGCGGGAAGAAGGACACGCGCTGCCTGTTCAGCGGCCGGTCTACTTCATCAGCGAAGTCTTGTCCGAGACCAAGACGCGTTACCTCCAGATCCAGAAGCTGGTATACGCAATCATCCTTGCTCGACGCAAGCTGCGGCACTACTTCGAATCCCATCTCGTGACCATGGTATCATCCTTCCCCCTCGGGGAGGTGATCCAAAACCGGGAGATGACTGGGAGGATCGCTAAGTGGGCTATTGAGCTTATGGGCGATGGCATCACCTATACGCCGCGTAAGGCCATCGAGTCCCAGGTGCTGGCGGACTTCATGGCGGAGTGGACCGAGACTCAACTGCCACCGCTCCCCACCCAAGAGGGGTCATGTACTTCAGCTGGTCGATGATGAAGACTGGTGCCGGCGCAGGCATTGTCTTCATCTCACCTCTTGGGGTTCGGCTCAAATACCTGCTGTGGCTGCACTTCACGGCTTCGAACAACGTGGCCGAGTACGAGGCTCTTGTCAATGGTCTCCACATCGCCATCGAACTGGGGATCAGACGCCTCGAGGTTCGAGGAGATTCCCAGCTCGTCGTGGACTAGGTGATGAAGGAGTCGACGTGCCAGAACCCCAAGATGGCCGCCTACTGTAAGCTGGTGCGGTTGCCTGAGGGGAACTTCGACGGCCTCGAGCTCAACCACGTCATGCGCAGGTACAACGAAGAGGTCGAAGAGTTGGCAAAGATCGCGTCTGAAAGGGCTTCGGTCCCGACAGGCGTATTTGCCAACGATTCCACAAGCCTTCGGTCAACGTCGATCTCTCGGGAGGCAAGGGGAAGGAGACCCCCGAGCCCCCAGGAGAACTCGGGGCGTCTTCAAGCCACGGAAGTCCCTCGGGGGCTTCCGACCCCTCTGGCAAAGAGGAACCGCTCGAGACCGAGGCTGATACTGACGACGAAGCTGAGCCGATGGGGATTGAAGCCGAGCTGGACGACAACGAGCCAGATTGGCGCGAGCCACTGGTCAGTTGGATCGTCCGAGGGATTTTGCCATTGGACAAGACCAAGGCTCGGTGGCTGGCACGAAGTGCCAAGTCCTTCATGCGACGGCGAACTCTACCGGCGTAGCCCTTCCGGGGTCTTGTAGCGCTGCATCCATTTCAGTCGAGGCAAGCGCCTGGTTGAGGAGATACACGCCGGGGCCTGCGGTCACCACGCCTCACCGAGGGCGCTCGTCGGTAACGCCTTTCGACAAGGATTCTATTGGCCAACCGCCGTGGCTGACGCTACCGAGGTAGTACGCTTCTGCGAAATGTGCCAGTACTACGCTCGGCAAACTCATCTCCCAGCCCAAACTCTCCAGATGATCCCTATCACGTGGCCTTTCGCTGTGTGGGGATTGGACCTTGTCGGACCCCTTCAGAAGGCGTCCGGGGGCTTCACCCACCTGCTTGTCGCCATCGGCAAGTTCTCGAAGTGGATTGAGGCTCGGCCCATCGCCCAGATCAGTTCAACCCAAGCAGTGTTGCTCTTCACCGACATCGTTCATCGGTTCGGCGTCCCAAACTCCATCATCACCGACAACGGAACGCAGTTTACCGGGAAGAAATTCCTGGCATTCTGCGACGACCACCACATACGAGTGGATTGGGCGGCGGTAGCTCACCCGACGATGAACGGCCAAGTGGAGCGTGCCAACGGCATGATCCTCCAAGGCCTCAAGCCGAGAATTTTCAACAAGTTGAACAAGTTCGGCAAGAGGTGTTCCATTTTTTTCTTAATTGGAGTTCTGGGTATGGGATTATATGGTTCCAATGAACCTGATCGAGCTCCCCGTAGTGATATGGAGCCTAAGGACCACGCCGAGCCGAGCCACGGGCTTCACGCCCTTCTTCCTGGTGTATGGCGCCGAGGCTGTGCTCCCCATCGACTTGGAATACGGCGCCCCGAGGGTCCAAGCTTACGACGAGCAAGGCAACCAGATCTCTCGGGAGGATGCGCTGGACCAAGTCAACAAGGCCCGAGACATCGCCTTGCTGCACTCGGCCAAGTATCAGCAGACCCTACGAAGGTACCATGCTCGGCGCATTCGAGGCCGAGCATTCAGCGTAGGCGATCTGGTGCTACGGCTCAGGCAGAACAACAGAGGACGCCACAAGCTAACGCCACCGTGGGAAGGGCCTTTCGTCATCGCCGAGGTCCTGCGCCCCGGAACGTACAAGTTGGCGAACGAGAAGGGCGAAGTCTACAACAACGCTTGGAATATCAAATAGCTACGTCGCTTCTATCCCTAAAGCTTTCGAACATTGTACATTCTATGAATCTTGAAATCAATAAAAGATCCGATTCCTTTTTCTCGAATGATTTTAAGATTTTTTCAACCGAGCCCACCCTCGGGAACAGGTGATCCACGCGACCAAAAGTGAGGCTCGGCCCTATCTCCAATAGGGCCGACCCTCCCTCGGGGGCTAGGACGGGGGGAACCCCCTGACTTCTCCGAGATTAAACGAATTTGAAACCCAAAAAATTTCAAAAACCGTTGAAATTTTTATCTCTCGAGTTCGCTTCTCATCCAAACCAAACGCAAACCTTATAAATCTTAGACGAGCAAAAGAAATTTCAGAGGGCAGAGCTATCCGAGCCGCGAGACCGCCTACGCCTCCGGGATACGGCATCTCCACTCGCCACTCTTCGCCTAAAGGTAACTTGCGCTCGGAGAAGAACTTATAAGAGTAACGTCTGTAAGGGGAGAAGGCTCGGGTAGTATCGAACAAACTCTTTTTCTAAAGCTCTCGCCCTACCGATATCCCTAGAACCAGGGTCGAGTCTACGCCACTAAAGCTACGACGCCCGAAAAGGTCTCCCGAGGCACGATGGCCCGGGCTCAGGGTCGGCAAGGAAAATGCTTAAGGAAAAACGCTAGAACGAATACGCGAACTAAAAGACGAACATGCACTGAATATTTACATAAATATCAAGGCCTTGAAGGGCCGCATGTTTGTTTCTTACAAAACTTTTCTGGGCTCGATGGCCCAGTTTTCCTAATCTAGGTCCGGGGGGAGCTTCACGTCTTCTTCAAAGAGGGTCGCAAGCGCCGCCCCAGAGACCTCCATGGAGTTGATCAGCACAAGGAGCTCGTCGTCAGAAGCCTCAACAAAACCCTCACTGACGGCGTCGGTGTCGAAGTTCTCATACTGAGACTTCGCCACCGCTAGCGTCTTCTGGACGCCTGTCAGGAGGGCTTCTTTGAGCTGGTCGCCCACCCTTCCGTGGAGGGCTTCCAGGCGGCTCCTGAGCGAGCTCCCCGAGGGCTCACAGCTGGTGCCGAGGGCATCACACAGCGTGCGTGCCACCCTCTGCAGATCCTGGTGTTCGGCCACCTCGGCGTCGTGCGCGGCGTTGAGGACGGCGATGGTCCCTTGCGCGCTGATGGCCTCCACCTTCAAAACTGCGGCGACAAGACGGTCAAGCCGCGGTGAAAGGAACCACGGACAATCGGAACAAACGAAAGGTAAAAAAGGTAAGCCTTACCTTCGAATTCCTCCCGAGCCTTCCTCGCCTCCTCCCGGATGACGTCGACCTCGCCCACCGCCTGGTTCAGGGCCGCCTGGGAGCGGTCCAAGTCTGAGGACAGGACATCCACGGTGGCCTCTTTCTCGGCGGCGAGCATCCGCGCGGCGTCCCGCTCCCAAGTTGCCTCGGCCAGGGCAGCCTCCAGCTGCTGGACGCGCTCCTCTAGGGGAGCGACTCCGCCCCGAGCCTCCGCGACCTCGACCTTCAAGGCGTCGCGGTCAAGGGTCATGTCGGCCAGCCGAGCCATCGTGCCGGCGAGCTCTTCCTGGGAGCGGGCAAGGGCCCGGCTCTTCAGCTCCAGCTGCTTCCAGAGGCTAAGGCCCTGGCGGAGGAAGCAGGACTTCTCCCGGGAGGTCGTCATGAGCTTCTAAAGAAGAACCAGAAACAAAGGCAAACCGGCGGGTCAAACGGCAACCCCAGCCAGAAACACCAAGGTGACAAAGAAGTTAAAACAAGTGCACTCACCTGGAGTCGCTCCTGGAACTCCATGTCGATGGAGTCCGCGAGGAGGTGCAAGCTCTCCGACCACTGGGACTTCAGGTCTTGGACGGCGTCCCAGCGAGCGGCCTCGATGTCGTCCCGCAACGTGAAGACCGGCGGGGCTTTGCGGTTCGCCCGGCTGGTCCACTCGATGCGGGAGTCCGTCAGCACCCGGGGAGGGCCCCCCCGGACGACCAGCGTCGTGCAGCTCGCGGGGGGGGGGGGGGCGGTGTTGCAGCCTCGGATGACGGCGGAGCGTCGACGTCCCTGGCGGCAGCACCAGTGTTGGCCGCCTCCAGTGCAGGAGCAGTTATCGCCGCCTCCAGAGCATCCCCGAGGGCGACGGCCAGCGTCTCGGAAGATGGACCCGAAGCCGTCTCCTCGACGACGACCGCGGCTGCAACGACCGCGGGAGATGGACCCGCCTCTGGACCGCGGCTGCTATAAAAATATATTCTATCGTGTCTAATTTCATTTCAGATTTGCCACACATTTAAGTTTATATAACCATTTTTTAGGACTATATAAGCATCTATTGTTTGTTTTGAAAAATATATAAAACAATAGGGACGCTATTAACGCGCGCGCGTGCAGGCGGAAGCGCTTCCGCCTGCACGCTCGTCCGCCCGCACGCACACGCCCCCGCCACAACCGTTGCTTCGCCCCCGCCACCGGCCACCGCCCCCACCGCGGCCGCTAGGGCTCGCCGGAGCCCTTGCGGCCGCGGCGGCCACCCTCATCCCCTCCCCCCGCTCGCGGCTTTCTTCGCCAACATCGGCGACCCAGTCACCGTCGCCGCCGTGTCTTCCCCAACTCCGGCGAGCTCGCCCCCGCCCTACCCTTCCCGGCCGCCTCCACCGCCGCCAGAACCCTAAAGCCGCCGCACGACCTTCCCCACCGCCTGGCCGGCCTTCCTCCCCCCCCGGCCGGCTTTTCTACACCCCGCCGGAGTTGGGGGAGAAGGGGTGGGGTGGCGGCGGAACCCTAACTCGTCGGAGAGAGAGAGAGAGAGAGAGAGAGAGAGAGAGAGAGAGAGAGAGAGAGAGAGAGAGAGAGAGAAGACCTACCCGCACCCTCGCCACCGCTGCCGGATCCGCCTTCGCCGTCGCCGCCGCCGCCAGATCTGGCAGGTCCGCCACCGCCGCCATGTCCGGCGAGGACGGGGAGGCGGTGGTCTGAGAGGGAGGGAGAGAGGTGGCGCCGGGACGGAGGGAGTGAGGCAGCACGGTGAGTCGACCAGAGGCGGCCATGCGTGCGGGCGAGAGGTGCGAGGTGAGGTGGGGAAAAGTGCGGGCGTGTGGCGTACGGGCGGGTGTGCGGATGATGGCGAGCTGTGCGCAGGCCACGGCGTAAACGCGTGCGCACGCTGAAAGTAGCATTTAGGAAACAATAGTTGTAGTAGTGGAAATCTATTCTGAGCTGCCGTGGCCCGTGGAGTTGTCAGCCTCAGAGCCTCAGAGCTGACAGCCTGCACCGGCGCACCGTAATTCCTGCAATTTCTGTTACGCCTGAGAGCCTCAGAGGAGAGAAGCCTCCCTGCATTACGGCCGAGTGGTCGGTAGTCCGTTACACCGCTCGCCTAATTTTGCAACTCCTCTCTCTCTCACCGCCTCTCAGTCTCAGGACTCCACGCAACAAACCAGCAGCTACACTCTCGTCTCCCTCGCATCCAACTGACCATGCCATTGGCGAAGCTGCGAGAGCGCACTCAGCTCAGGCTGTCCGTTCTGCCGTCAGCGTCGCCGCCGCCGTTCATGCTCCAGGAGCACCCATTCTGCGGCCTGCCGTCGTGGCCGCCCGGCTCGCCCGACCCCGTCATCGACAGCCTCGCGGAGCTCGAGAGGGTGGGCGTCCTCGGCCACGGCGCGCACGGCACGGTCTACAAGGCGCGGCACCGCCGCACGGGCGCGGAGCTCGTGGTCAAGTCGCTGCGCGTGCGCGACGACGGCGGCGGCGCCGCGCTCCGGGAAGCCGACGTGCACCTCCGCGTGGCCGACCACCCGCACGTCGTCCGCCTCCACGGGGTCTTCCCGGGGAACCCGGCCGCGGCCTGCGCCGACCAGCAGCTCCTGCGCCTGGTCCTCGAGTACGTCCCCGGCGGCTCGCTCGGCGACGTGCTCCGGCAGTGCGGCCGCCTCCCGGAGGACGCCGTCGCGGGCGTGGCGCGGGACGTGCTCTGTGGCCTGCGCCACCTGCACCGCCTCGGCGTCGTCCACGGCAACGTCAAGCCGTCGAACCTCCTCGTCGGCAGCCACGGCGAGGTCAAGATCGCCGACTTCGGCGCCAGCCGCCACGTCCCCAGCGCCGGCGGCGCGGCCGGGGCCGAGGGGACGTGCGCGTACATGAGCCCGGAGAGGCTGGACCCCGAAGGTTTCGGCCCGTCCTCGCCGTGGTCGGGCGCCGCCGAGCTCTCCAGCGATGTGTGGTCCCTTGGAGTGGTCCTCCTAGAATGCCACATGGGCAGGTTCCCGCTGGTGGCGGTGGGGGAGAGGCCGGAGTGGGCGGCTCTGGTGGTGTCAGTGTGCTTCGAGAGCGCGCCGGAGGTGCCTGTGACGGCGTCGCCGGAGTTCAGGGGCTTCGTGCGGCGGTGCCTGGAGAAAGACTGGCGGAGGAGAGCCACAGTGGACGAACTTCTGGGCCACCCCTTCGTCGCGGTTGGGCCGCCATGTTGCGGCAGCAGCAGCACCACCACCAACGAGTGGCTAACCAACTTCGATGACGAACTGATGACAGTTGAACGCAAAGAACTCGGCTAATACAGAACACAACGAACGTGGCAATGACGAAAATAAAGTCCTAATGGTGAATGGTGATCAACGGCCTCGTTAAGCAAGATGCAAATCCAACTGAACATGAGGCCGGCCAAGTGAACTTGATCAGGTTTGGGAGCACAGTTCAGAGGTGTCTGACTCCCACGGTAGAGCTGGTGATTGGCAGCAGTTGCTCTGTGAGGCAAAATAACCAGCTTCATGATCCATGGTGTCTGATAAGTGGCAAACACGCAGTGGCTTGCAAGCAGATTTGGGTGAGTCATGAGTGCTAGGCTGCGAGCTGCGCTGAGGGAATAATGGGTTGGCTTTGGCTATTCCGGTCAATGTAGAGCTCCAATGGTTGTTTGGTATGTCATGCTGGGAAAGGGCCATGTCGGCCAGCCGAGCCATCGTGCCGGCGAGCTCTTCCTGGGAGCGGGCAAGGGCCCGGCTCTTCAGCTCCAGCTGCTTCCAGAGGCTAAGGCCCTGGCGGAGGAAGCAGGACTTCTCCCGGGAGGTCGTCATGAGCTTCTAAAGAAGAACCAGAAACAAAGGCAAACCGGCGGGTCAAACGGCAACCCCAGCCAGAAACACCAAGGTGACAAAGAAGTTAAAACAAGTGCACTCACCTGGAGTCGCTCCTGGAACTCCATGTCGATGGAGTCCGCGAGGAGGTGCAAGCTCTCCGACCACTGGGACTTCAGGTCTTGGACGGCGTCCCAGCGAGCGGCCTCGATGTCGTCCCACAACGTGAAGACCGGCGGGGCTTTGCGGTTCGCCCGGCTGGTCCACTCGATGCGGGAGTCCGTCAGCACCCGGGGAGGGCCCCCCCGGACGACCAGCGTCGTGCAGCTCGCGGGGGGGGGGGGGGGGGCGGTGTTGCAGCCTCGGATGACGGCGGAGCGTCGACGTCCCTGGCGGCAGCACCAGTGTTGGCCGCCTCCAGTGCAGGAGCAGTTATCGCCGCCTCCAGAGCATCCCCGAGGGCGACGGCCAGCGTCTCGGAAGATGGACCCGAAGCCGTCTCCTCGACGACGACCGCGGCTGCAACGACCGCGGGAGATGGACCCGCCTCTGGACCGCGGCTGCTATAAAAATATATTCTATCGTGTCTAATTTCATTTCAGATTTGCCACACATTTAAGTTTATATAACCATTTTTTAGGACTATATAAGCATCTATTGTTTGTTTTGAAAAATATATAAAACAATAGGGACGCTATTAACGCGCGCGCGTGCAGGCGGAAGCGCTTCCGCCTGCACGCTCGTCCGCCCGCACGCACACGCCCCCGCCACAACCGTTGCTTCGCCCCCGCCACCGGCCACCGCCCCCACCGCGGCCGCTAGGGCTCGCCGGAGCCCTTGCGGCCGCGGCGGCCACCCTCATCCCCTCCCCCCGCTCGCGGCTTTCTTCGCCAACATCGGCGACCCAGTCACCGTCGCCGCCGTGTCTTCCCCAACTCCGGCGAGCTCGCCCCCGCCCTACCCTTCCCGGCCGCCTCCACCGCCGCCAGAACCCTAAAGCCGCCGCACGACCTTCCCCACCGCCTGGCCGGCCTTCCTCCCCCCCCGGCCGGCTTTTCTACACCCCGCCGGAGTTGGGGGAGAAGGGGTGGGGTGGCGGCGGAACCCTAACTCGTCGGAGAGAGAGAGAGAGAGAGAGAGAGAGAGAGAGAGAGAGAGAGAGAGAGAAGACCTACCCGCACCCTCGCCACCGCTGCCGGATCCGCCTTCGCCGTCGCCGCCGCCGCCAGATCTGGCAGGTCCGCCACCGCCGCCATGTCCGGCGAGGACGGGGAGGCGGTGGTCTGAGAGGGAGGGAGAGAGGTGGCGCCGGGACGGAGGGAGTGAGGCAGCACGGTGAGTCGACCAGAGGCGGCCATGCGTGCGGGCGAGAGGTGCGAGGTGAGGTGGGGAAAAGTGCGGGCGTGTGGCGTACGGGCGGGTGTGCGGATGATGGCGAGCTGTGCGCAGGCCACGGCGTAAACGCGTGCGCACGCTGAAAGTAGCATTTAGGAAACAATAGTTGTAGTAGTGGAAATCTATTCTGAGCTGCCGTGGCCCGTGGAGTTGTCAGCCTCAGAGCCTCAGAGCTGACAGCCTGCACCGGCGCACCGTAATTCCAGCAATTTCCGTTACGCCTGAGAGCCTCAGAGGAGAGAAGCCTCCCTGCATTACGGCCGAGTGGTCGGTAGTCCGTTACACCGCTCGCCTAATTTTGCAACTCCTCTCTCTCTCACCGCCTCTCAGTCTCAGGACTCCACGCAACAAACCAGCAGCTACACTCTCGTCTCCCTCTCATCCAACTGACCATGCCATTGGCGAAGCTGCGAGAGCGCACTCAGCTCAGGCTGTCCGTTCTGCCGTCAGCGTCGCCGCCGCCGTTCATGCTCCAGGAGCACCCATTCTGCGGCCTGCCGTCGTGGCCGCCCGGCTCGCCCGACCCCGTCATCGACAGCCTCGCGGAGCTCGAGAGGGTGGGCGTCCTCGGCCACGGCGCGCACGGCACGGTCTACAAGGCGCGGCACCGCCGCACGGGCGCGGAGCTCGTGGTCAAGTCGCTGCGCGTGCGCGACGACGGCGGCGGCGCCGCGCTCCGGGAAGCCGACGTGCACCTCCGCGTGGCCGACCACCCGCACGTCGTCCGCCTCCACGGGGTCTTCCCGGGGAACCCGGCCGCGGCCTGCGCCGACCAGCAGCTCCTGCGCCTGGTCCTCGAGTACGTCCCCGGCGGCTCGCTCGGCGACGTGCTCCGGCAGTGCGGCCGCCTCCCGGAGGACGCCGTCGCGGGCGTGGCGCGGGACGTGCTCTGTGGCCTGCGCCACCTGCACCGCCTCGGCGTCGTCCACGGCAACGTCAAGCCGTCGAACCTCCTCGTCGGCAGCCACGGCGAGGTCAAGATCGCCGACTTCGGCGCCAGCCGCCACGTCCCCAGCGCCGGCGGCGCGGCCGGGGCCGAGGGGACGTGCGCGTACATGAGCCCGGAGAGGCTGGACCCCGAAGGTTTCGGCCCGTCCTCGCCGTGGTCGGGCGCCGCCGAGCTCTCCAGCGATGTGTGGTCCCTTGGAGTGGTCCTCCTAGAATGCCACATGGGCAGGTTCCCGCTGGTGGCGGTGGGGGAGAGGCCGGAGTGGGCGGCTCTGGTGGTGTCAGTGTGCTTCGAGAGCGCGCCGGAGGTGCCTGTGACGGCGTCGCCGGAGTTCAGGGGCTTCGTGCGGCGGTGCCTGGAGAAAGACTGGCGGAGGAGAGCCACAGTGGACGAACTTCTGGGCCACCCCTTCGTCGCGGTTGGGCCGCCATGTTGCGGCAGCAGCAGCACCACCACCAACGAGTGGCTAACCAACTTCGATGACGAACTGATGACAGTTGAACGCAAAGAACTCGGCTAATACAGAACACAACGAACGTGGCAATGACGAAAATAAAGTCCTAATGGTGAATGGTGATCAACGGCCTCGTTAAGCAAGATGCAAATCCAACTGAACATGAGGCCGGCCAAGTGAACTTGATCAGGTTTGGGAGCACAGTTCAGAGGTGTCTGACTCCCACGGTAGAGCTGGTGATTGGCAGCAGTTGCTCTGTGAGGCAAAATAACCAGCTTCATGATCCATGGTGTCTGATAAGTGGCAAACACGCAGTGGCTTGCAAGCAGATTTGGGTGAGTCATGAGTGCTAGGCTGCGAGCTGCGCTGAGGGAATAATGGGTTGGCTTTGGCTATTCCGGTCAATGTAGAGCTCCAATGGTTGTTTGGTATGTCATGCTGGGAAAGGGCCATGTCGGCCAGCCGAGCCATCGTGCCGGCGAGCTCTTCCTGGGAGCGGGCAAGGGCCCGGCTCTTCAGCTCCAGCTGCTTCCAGAGGCTAAGGCCCTGGCGGAGGAAGCAGGACTTCTCCCGGGAGGTCGTCATGAGCTTCTAAAGAAGAACCAGAAACAAAGGCAAACCGGCGGGTCAAACGGCAACCCCAGCCAGAAACACCAAGGTGACAAAGAAGTTAAAACAAGTGCACTCACCTGGAGTCGCTCCTGGAACTCCATGTCGATGGAGTCCGCGAGGAGGTGCAAGCTCTCCGACCACTGGGACTTCAGGTCTTGGACGGCGTCCCAGCGAGCGGCCTCGATGTCGTCCCGCAACGTGAAGACCGGCGGGGCTTTGCGGTTCGCCCGGCTGGTCCACTCGATGCGGGAGTCCGTCAGCACCCGGGGAGGGCCCCCCCGGACGACCAGCGTCGTGCAGCTCGCGGGGGGGGGGGGGGGGGGGCGGTGTTGCAGCCTCGGATGACGGCGGAGCGTCGACGTCCCTGGCGGCAGCACCAGTGTTGGCCGCCTCCAGTGCAGGAGCAGTTATCGCCGCCTCCAGAGCATCCCCGAGGGCGACGGCCAGCGTCTCGGAAGATGGACCCGAAGCCGTCTCCTCGACGACGACCGCGGCTGCAACGACCGCGGGAGATGGACCCGCCTCTGGACCGCGGCTGCTATAAAAATATATTCTATCGTGTCTAATTTCATTTCAGATTTGCCACACATTTAAGTTTATATAACCATTTTTTAGGACTATATAAGCATCTATTGTTTGTTTTGAAAAATATATAAAACAATAGGGACGCTATTAACGCGCGCGCGTGCAGGCGGAAGCGCTTCCGCCTGCACGCTCGTCCGCCCGCACGCACACGCCCCCGCCACAACCGTTGCTTCGCCCCCGCCACCGGCCACCGCCCCCACCGCGGCCGCTAGGGCTCGCCGGAGCCCTTGCGGCCGCGGCGGCCACCCTCATCCCCTCCCCCCGCTCGCGGCTTTCTTCGCCAACATCGGCGACCCAGTCACCGTCGCCGCCGTGTCTTCCCCAACTCCGGCGAGCTCGCCCCCGCCCTACCCTTCCCGGCCGCCTCCACCGCCGCCAGAACCCTAAAGCCGCCGCACGACCTTCCCCACCGCCTGGCCGGCCTTCCTCCCCCCCCGGCCGGCTTTTCTACACCCCGCCGGAGTTGGGGGAGAAGGGGTGGGGTGGCGGCGGAACCCTAACTCGTCGGAGAGAGAGAGAGAGAGAGAGAGAGGAGAGAGAGAGAGAGAGAGAGAGGAGAGAGAGAGGAGAGAGAGAGAAGACCTACCCGCACCCTCGCCACCGCTGCCGGATCCGCCTTCGCCGTCGCCGCCGCCGCCAGATCTGGCAGGTCCGCCACCGCCGCCATGTCCGGCGAGGACGGGGAGGCGGTGGTCTGAGAGGGAGGGAGAGAGGTGGCGCCGGGACGGAGGGAGTGAGGCAGCACGGTGAGTCGACCAGAGGCGGCCATGCGTGCGGGCGAGAGGTGCGAGGTGAGGTGGGGAAAAGTGCGGGCGTGTGGCGTACGGGCGGGTGTGCGGATGATGGCGAGCTGTGCGCAGGCCACGGCGTAAACGCGTGCGCACGCTGAAAGTAGCATTTAGGAAACAATAGTTGTAGTAGTGGAAATCTATTCTGAGCTGCCGTGGCCCGTGGAGTTGTCAGCCTCAGAGCCTCAGAGCTGACAGCCTGCACCGGCGCACCGTAATTCCAGCAATTTCCGTTACGCCTGAGAGCCTCAGAGGAGAGAAGCCTCCCTGCATTACGGCCGAGTGGTCGGTAGTCCGTTACACCGCTCGCCTAATTTTGCAACTCCTCTCTCTCTCACCGCCTCTCAGTCTCAGGACTCCACGCAACAAACCAGCAGCTACACTCTCGTCTCCCTCTCATCCAACTGACCATGCCATTGGCGAAGCTGCGAGAGCGCACTCAGCTCAGGCTGTCCGTTCTGCCGTCAGCGTCGCCGCCGCCGTTCATGCTCCAGGAGCACCCATTCTGCGGCCTGCCGTCGTGGCCGCCCGGCTCGCCCGACCCCGTCATCGACAGCCTCGCGGAGCTCGAGAGGGTGGGCGTCCTCGGCCACGGCGCGCACGGCACGGTCTACAAGGCGCGGCACCGCCGCACGGGCGCGGAGCTCGTGGTCAAGTCGCTGCGCGTGCGCGACGACGGCGGCGGCGCCGCGCTCCGGGAAGCCGACGTGCACCTCCGCGTGGCCGACCACCCGCACGTCGTCCGCCTCCACGGGGTCTTCCCGGGGAACCCGGCCGCGGCCTGCGCCGACCAGCAGCTCCTGCGCCTGGTCCTCGAGTACGTCCCCGGCGGCTCGCTCGGCGACGTGCTCCGGCAGTGCGGCCGCCTCCCGGAGGACGCCGTCGCGGGCGTGGCGCGGGACGTGCTCTGTGGCCTGCGCCACCTGCACCGCCTCGGCGTCGTCCACGGCAACGTCAAGCCGTCGAACCTCCTCGTCGGCAGCCACGGCGAGGTCAAGATCGCCGACTTCGGCGCCAGCCGCCACGTCCCCAGCGCCGGCGGCGCGGCCGGGGCCGAGGGGACGTGCGCGTACATGAGCCCGGAGAGGCTGGACCCCGAAGGTTTCGGCCCGTCCTCGCCGTGGTCGGGCGCCGCCGAGCTCTCCAGCGATGTGTGGTCCCTTGGAGTGGTCCTCCTAGAATGCCACATGGGCAGGTTCCCGCTGGTGGCGGTGGGGGAGAGGCCGGAGTGGGCGGCTCTGGTGGTGTCAGTGTGCTTCGAGAGCGCGCCGGAGGTGCCTGTGACGGCGTCGCCGGAGTTCAGGGGCTTCGTGCGGCGGTGCCTGGAGAAAGACTGGCGGAGGAGAGCCACAGTGGACGAACTTCTGGGCCACCCCTTCGTCGCGGTTGGGCCGCCATGTTGCGGCAGCAGCAGCACCACCACCAACGAGTGGCTAACCAACTTCGATGACGAACTGATGACAGTTGAACGCAAAGAACTCGGCTAATACAGAACACAACGAACGTGGCAATGACGAAAATAAAGTCCTAATGGTGAATGGTGATCAACGGCCTCGTTAAGCAAGATGCAAATCCAACTGAACATGAGGCCGGCCAAGTGAACTTGATCAGGTTTGGGAGCACAGTTCAGAGGTGTCTGACTCCCACGGTAGAGCTGGTGATTGGCAGCAGTTGCTCTGTGAGGCAAAATAACCAGCTTCATGATCCATGGTGTCTGATAAGTGGCAAACACGCAGTGGCTTGCAAGCAGATTTGGGTGAGTCATGAGTGCTAGGCTGCGAGCTGCGCTGAGGGAATAATGGGTTGGCTTTGGCTATTCCGGTCAATGTAGAGCTCCAATGGTTGTTTGGTATGTCATGCTGGGAAAGTTAAATCTACTCTTGAGAGCATATGCTCTCATACATACCGTTGCTGATCTGTATGTAGCACATCTCAATACAGATCCAAAGACTGCATGTGTGAGAGAGTATGTGCTCTAAAGAGCGACTGTCATTGACAGATCTCAATTCTAGAAATATATTCACTTATTCCATCTTTAATGCACGTCATAAACGGAGAGAGTACCATCATAACCTTGTACAATTTTATCGACACCTATAAAATGGATTGTTCATTCTTGTTTGCCAGTCGCCGCCGCCAGCTCGGCCTCGGCTATGGGTGAGTTCTCTGAAACTTTTCTGATTCAATGGTCTTGGATTGTGTCCTGTTGTTTCAATTGGGGAATCGAAAGTCCTCTATTCCTTGTGTGCTACCTATTGATTTTTGATTCACTTTGTTTTATCTGTTAAAACACTATGGTTATACTACTCGCAAGGATGTGCCAACTGGCTCTTTGAAAACATTATCAACAAGGTGTAGTTTTGCAGATTTTCTATCTGCAGCTATGCGTTCTGTAAGTAGATGTGCAGAGTAGAGACAGAGTAAAAAGTGATGCGCTCTCTCTAGTTCCTGATGTGCACTTTCATAAGTGAATGTTCAGAGATCTCCTTAACATGTTATGTTTTAGGCTGCAGCTTCTGAGTGTATTGCATCATAGAATTTTGTGCCAGCGGAGAGTAGCAAACGATTTTTTTTTTTTCATAAGAAAAAACTTTGGATCCGTTAATGGCACACTCTGGAGTAGAAAGACATTGTGAAAATTTGTTCTTCTCCAATATTAAGTTTTCCTTGTGGGAGTTCACATAGATATCTACTTTGATGGATGGTATAATAAGACATGTGCCTCATAATCTCTATTTTAATTATATACTGAACTTAATGGTGTGTCTCTACTACTATTTATTTGAAACAAGTAATCCCTCCGTCCCAGAATGTGCGTCGTCGGCAGCTCATCCCGGTTATCAATGGAACTGGCAAATGACTCTGACGCCCCTATATCAATGATTTGTCATCTGTGCAGTATTGGCATGCCATCATTGCTACTGACCCGTTTAAACAAATCAGCTTACCATCGAACTTTTCACGATAAAGTTACCATCCAGCGGCACATGCATCGATGGAGTAGAGTGCGGTACAACCAAGTAGTAGGCGACGACACAAATTACGGGACATGATACTGTAGCTTGGATGACCGACATTGCGGGACAGAGGGAGTATATGCAAACTTAGCAATCAGTGTGATAGCACCTTCAATATCTAGCAATGAGTAACATTTATAGCATGCAGAGCTCTAGCAATTTCGTTCACAACATCATCAAATATATTTCTTATAGTCTTAACATTCAAATTAATGTTGTTCTCACCATGCAGTAATAAAACAAGAGTTCACACTTGCCAACTTCAGAGAATTATCAATATCTCCTCATCTTTCAGAAGAGTAAATGTATACTATAGGTAGCATATATGTGATCCACATGATTTCAGTTGCTGGTAAAAGAAGTTCAATTACTGGTTGGTATGTGGTTCTTTGGTTTTCTGACTTAATTGTTCTATTATTATCTTGCAGGCTACAACGATTCCATGAGCAATTGAGATGGTTATCCTAGATATCTAAATCGAGTGCGACCTTAGTGCTGCCACTTGAAACGTGTACTAGCGATAATACTGAAAGCAACTCCAAAAGACTCTCTATACCCTTTTCTAATTGCTATGAATAGATATTTTGATGAACTCTCCAACAGTTTCTTTATTTGGTTATAATATAGAAAACGAGAATGGCTCTATAGTGCACGCAACATATAGAAATATTATTTTATAGTAAAAAAATGTAGAAATAGATTTTCATAATGATGACTCTCCAGATAATGATTTAGAGAATGAATTTTAGAAAATCTTGGAGATGCTCTAATATATGCTTCAAAATGTGCTTTGAAATATCCATGCCTGCCACCAACACATAGACAACTCAAGAATAATATAGTTGAGCATATATGGTAGCGCCATGGCCACAACAGAAATTACACTAAACATGATAATTGTATTTTTTTGAGTTATGAAAACTCATTATATTACAGTACGTATATAAATATATCATTTATATTGATGATTCTAAAAAATATTGTAATTATATTCATCTAATTTGTTTTGTGTCAAGAAAAAACACACAAATGGTATAAATGAATCGTATTTATGATTGATCATCTATCAAATTACAAAATGGCCAAAATATGCTAAAGGAGACGGCGGTGAATCTCTGTATTTGAACCTAAAACTGTGTTTTAACAACCTCATTGTTTTTGTTTTTTTTTTTTGACAATGCCAATACGTTTTTTTGTGTGTTTTGACTGACCAAGTATTTGACTAGTAGTAGTTCACCATGTTACACTTTTGCCTGATCTCGCCCTCATGGCCGGTGAGTACCTCGATGGCGCCCATCTTGACCATCGCCTTGGCGAACTTGGCCTCCCACGCCTGCCCGACGGCGGCGTGGAAGGCGACGAGCCCCGCGGTCCAGGGGCTGTCGAGCAGCGTCTGGTCGGAGGTGAAGGGCACCTTGTGCGCTAGCACGTTCTTAAAGTACTGGTTGTCCAAGGCGTCGGGAGTTACCGTGTCGAGCGGCACCGTCTCCATGCCGTCGTCGTCCGCGGACGGCGCCGGGCACCGCCGCTTCAGCTCCGCCGCGTACGCCGTGGGGAGGGCCGGGTCCGTCCGCCCCGGCTCGCCCTGGAAGCTGTAGAGCCGGTCCGTGACCGACGAGCAGTGCGAGCGGCCGATGGAGTGCGCGCCCGAGAGCGTGACCATGTCGTCCGCGGAGAGCCCCTTGCGCCGGAAGTTCTCGACGAGCTCCGCCACGGTGAACCCCGGGAACGGAAGGTTGCCGTCCTGGAGCACCTCGACCTTGGCGGACACGCGGCCGTCGCGGCGGCCGGCGGGGACGCGGTAGTCGATGCCGCCGGCGAGGTAGGCCCCGTCGCGGGCAGCGAAGGCGACGATGTCGGCGCAGGAGACCGTGCGCGGGCAGTGCGCCTCCACGGCGGCCTTGGCCTCGTCGATGACCTCGAAGCCGCGCAGGCTCGGGAAGTTGGCCGGTGAGTACCTCTCCGTCGCTTCGGCGGCGGAATGCTGCCCCGGCGTGGAGTCGAGCAGGATGGAGGCGTCGCACCCCCTGACGAAGCAGTCGTGGAAGTGCATCCGGATGAGCCCCGCGGCGAGGCCCGGGTCCCGGGCGACGGCGCGGCGCACGGCGTTGCGCACCATGTCCTCGGCCTGCGGGCACGAGTGCTCGTAGAACCCGACCTGCAGGGACGGGGACGGGGACGCGCGCGCCGCCGAGGAGACCGCCAGCAAGGCACATGCAAACACTAGCCACTGATTCATCATGCTCACTTGCGGACTTGCCACCAACTGATGAGACGATGATCACTCGATTAAACCCGGCTTACGACGCCAATTAGGCTCGGTTGATCAGTGCAGCTAGCTTCCAACACTGCAGCTATTAACCTCGCAGGTGCTGAGCTTGTCGGCTATCTGAGGCTCTGAGCGGAGCTGAAACAGGAGAACGAGCTAGAGGAGTGGTGATGGGCTGATGCATGACTAGTGAGTTCCTATTTATACATGTACATCTCTGTCTAAACAATCGGTGTTAACGAGTTTCAGTTGGGAAATTGCATATATAAAGTAAGTACATCCTGCCGAGTCTAAGGAGAGACCCGATCCAAGCAGTGGCTAGCTAGTCGGCCTCCGTTAACCCGGTCCACTAGGCCATTGTTTAGTCGATCAACCAAGCAAGCTAGCGCGTGCTCAAACTACGCATGCATAGACCTCGTCGACTTGCATTGGTCCACATCAACATTTTTTCGCCCCGCTGTTCTTCAGATCACGAGGGACAATGAACGGTGCTTGATCGAATATTCATCGATCATGGATCGGGTTTATATTAATCTTAATCAGTTTGGTGCGTGCTGGTTTTGTTCTGAAGCGACGAACTGGTAAGAGTGAGGGCGGACAGCATACGCTGCACATGATTACATGTCACCATCCACCTGAGTACCTGACCTGACGTTGGCTCAATCTTTAAACGAAGCATGTATTGAAGTCTTGAGAGCTTTTGACATGGTCGATCGGGGGCACGCGGATGTGGTGCCCGAGGTGTGCGTTTAGACATCAAGTGTAGCCCCTCTTTCTTTCGTGTTCTGGTTGCGCTCATCACAGAAAACGGGTTGCGCCTGCAGGTCATGATTTTGAGCCGCAAGTCTATACGGCGTATGTATGCATGCATGTAGTACTCTGAAAGCATCTTGGTCCCCAATGTGAGTTTTATTAAAAACAATGCTGGAGAAGTAATTTTTTCATTTGAGATATGAAGGAAGATTAGTTGACATGGAGATTCGAGGTACATTATGATTTCACGGCGCATGAAGTTGAGAAACACGATGGCTAGCTTAAGTCAAAGGGACAACAATAGTTTTTTTGATTTAACTGCTCATAAGACGATTCGAGTATAAATATAGCCAGGTTAGGTTGATAAGGGGCGGATCCAGGAGGTGGGCTGCCCGGGCTGCAGCTCCCCTGACAGCCTTCATTCTCATGCAATGTACTGTAGAGTAAGCTTTAAATCACCATTGTTTGCTTAACTTTAGCCCTAATCTTCATTATTTAGCCCTCCCTGAGGAGCTCATCCTAGATCCACCCCTATCATAGGTTAGGTATCCTCACTGTCATGAGCAGTTAATGTTCATTTATTTGATAATTAAGTAGTTGTCTAGTGCCATTTTTCTTTGACATGAGTGATTGAATTGCATGCATAAGAATGAGTTGGGTTTCAAAAATGCGAAAATGATTCTTTGATAAATGGTTAGAAACAGGGCTTTGGTCTTACTGCCTGGCCTACTGATTTTGTATTGCTCCTTTGCTCCTACTTCTTTTCCCTCTTTCTCTCTCCGTCCCTGAAAAACTATCGTTTTCGCTTTTTGAAAAACAAGTTTAACTAAATATAATATTTATAGTATATAATTAGTATCGTTGGAAAGATCTTTAAATCTAATTTTTTAATAAATTTATTTGAAGATATAAATGTTACAAATATTTTCTACAAATCAAATTAAACTGACGATACATACACTAAAAGCGACGGTCTTTACCGCACGGAGCAGTATTCATTAGGGATACGGAAATATGGAACTATTCATTCAATCATTAGTTTTCTTTGTTTATTCACAGGTAAGCCCGGGCCGGAGGGAGTATAATCCAGCAAATTTTGCAAATCGGGTCCAGAATGCCCCCATCTGGACTTCTCTAATGTAACATTAGGCCCACAAAAGCCTATCCAAACCTAAATTCTGTAGCCGACGCCGACCCAACAGAACAAAATTCTCTAGCGTATACCTTGTGGGCTGTGGGCTGTGGCTGGGCTCAGGTTAAAGTTTAGCATGATCTTTATTTTTTATACCATGGTGGAATATATCATGCCGTGTCATGTACAGGCGTCATGTGACATCTGAGTGAAAGTGAACGCTAAACTCACCACTGACTGGCGTGGAGCTTACCACACCTCTTAATTTTCAAATAGTCTGAGAAATATACGAAACCATATGCTTCCAGTTCTCTGATTTGGTAGTTAATTTACTTCAGCACTTCACTATCATCGAGTAACATGTGGTTTCTTTTGTACGGGCCCTAGCTAGACGTAACACTGCAAAAGAAGGAAAAAAGAAGACAGGCCAATTTTACATAAAGAAGAAAACAAACAAAGAACGGGAAAGGAGATGAAAGGAGGAATGGCAAATGAAAAGAGAGGAGAGGAAAATAAAAGGTTACATCGCATTATCGAAAGCAAAAGGGTTCCCAAGCATAATCAGAGCCCGGTGATGATTCACAAAGGACGACATCATATAAGGTCGGTAGTGGCAGTAGGACTCTCGGATGAGCAAGTGCTTACATCGCTATGACGTCATGTTCTGAATATGCACACTGCAGAAAGCCAGAAACAAAGCAACACGACGGCGGACGACACTTGCCTCCAACTTCAGACTGGACTACTGCAGTGCAATGCAGTGTCCCATACCAATCATCAAACCCTAGCTTCTAGCTATATCTGCATTATAAACGCTGTTAAGAGTACTCCCTCCGTCCCATGCTGATTGTCGCTGGGAGCTACTTTTAAATGTCTGTATTTGGTCCACACCTGGATACCCACTCTGTCTGCGTTCACAGGATCTCTGATGAACCTGCCTAGAAGGTAGAACGACAGAGACAATGGGATAGAGGGAGTACGTACTAGTGTTTTCACTCTATAATCTACACGGCCTTGTTTCTTTGGACGGTTCTGTTATGTGAATTCTAATTGACACACTATTTACTTGAATTTGATGCATCAAACATCTCCAAGAACCAAGATGTTCGTTGCTCTATCCTCCGGTATAGTAGTAGTAGCCCATCGCTGCTAACTGAAGGTAATATAACAATTAACCCCGTCCGTCCGATCAGATCGTTCTTAATCGCAGCCTTCGATCTAAACGGGACGAAAGGGATCCATCCTGTTGCTCATTCTCATAGTCATAGCAGAACGGCGGATGGTTCGAGTAGTTCTTCAGGTTCCGCGGCGGCGGGCGCGGTCTGGAAGTAGGTGGAGACTGGGTCCCTCTCCAAGGCGCCGAGTGGGCCGAAACCTATGTGGTCCAGTAGGTCAGGGTGGGCCTGAGTATCCTCCGTTGGGCCCCACAGGCCCAGCTCCTTCTCCAAATTCTCCAACCACCATTCGTTCGCCGCGTCCTCTGCTTCGCTGGTGTCGCTGACGGCGGCGCCCGAGCCCGTACATGGCGCTGTTGCATCGCCTCCCGAGGCGTCCGGCGCGTCGTCGATGAGGCTCCAGATCTCCGGCTCGATCTCGATCACCGGCAGCTCGATCAGTTCCTCCACGCCGCCGGCGCACGTGGTCAGGGAGGACGAGGAGCACGGCGACGACAACAGCATTGGCTGCGCCGCCGCCGGGGGCGCGTCCACCACCAGCATGTCCGAGACGTCGATGTCCTCTAGTCGGAGAGGGGATACGGCGATCGCGTCGGGCACCCTGCTCGTGCCGCACTGGTCGCCGGAGCTGTCGCTGCCCCCGGAACTGTTGTGGGTCGTCGTCGTCGAGGAGGACGCCGAGGACGATGCAGCAGTGGCGGGCGTGCCGACGTCGCCGCTCCCCGCGCCGTCGCTCTTGTCTATGGCCGCCGTGCCAGCCTTCGGCTTCTCCCGCTGCGCCGCCCTCTTCTTCAGGTGCGTGTTCCACACATTCTTGATCTCGTTGTCCGTCCTCCCCGGCAGGCACGCAGCGATCTTAGACCATCTGAAAATAGATGAAAAAAATTTATTCGAAACATCAGTCTCTTTTATAATTTATACTACTGTACTACACTACACGCAAGAAAGTGAAACCCCAGATGGCTACGCTAGATATCTATGAACAACAAGGATCGAGGAAAAATTCGCTATTGCAACGATCGACGGCTTAATTAACGCTTACTTGTTTCCCAGCAAGCCGTGCAGCCTTATGATGGTCTCCTCCTCGTCGGCGGTGAAGTTGCCCCGCTTGAGGTCCGGCCGCAGGTAGTTGATCCACCGCAGCCTGCAGCTCTTCCCACACCGCAGCAAACCTGTAAAGGGCATGGACATGAACAAACAGGATCAGCAAACTCCCCAAAAGTGAGTGCACATCTCTCCTCTGCTTCCAGCAACTCGCCATGCACATTTGCCTACTACCTGCTTGCTTGGGCAGCGCGCGCCAGTTGGTGTGGCCGTGCTTCTGGATGTAGGCGATGAGGCGCATGTCCTCCTGCGGCGTCCAGGAGCCCCTGTTGAGGCCCACCTTGGCGCAGCAGGGCGCTCGCCCTCGCCCCATGCCCTCCTCCTCCTCCTCTCCCTGCGTGTTCTTGGTTCGCCTAAGCTGTCAGTCTGTCACGGCTTCGTTCACGGCTCCAGGGTTCTGCTTGGATGATGCAGAATTGCAGAGCACGGCTTGGGGAGGGGCAGCAGGGCCTATATATGCCCAGCAGTTGCCCTCGATCGATCCGTCTCCTACCTCTCAGACTATTGCGCTTACCAAACCCCTGTCTCAGGAAAGCAACGCCCCTACAAGGAGCTTTAAGGGAGTGAAGGCGTTCGTGGCTCAGATTACTCAGCGAGGGCCTACAGGGACTGTGGCTAATCAGGCCGGTGCCCTGATTTTGGAGTTAGTAGGACTGTTGATCTTACACGTGTACTGTACGAGCTGAGGATAATCTTAAGCTGCATGCTAATGCTTGTAAACAAGTTAGTGTGGGAACAGCCTTTTGGAGTAGTTGAGAAAAAAAGTTCAAATGGTAGCATTTTTTTCGATTGCAGTGTATATATTCAAGCATATCCTCCACCACTGTATTTGGGATTCTATCAATAATGATTTCCAATCCGATAACTTTTTTCATTACTGCAAAATTAAACTCAGGCTTGTAAATTATATCTGTGCTGATAATATTTTTCATTTTACTGTCAATGTTGTCACCACTGCCATAAAATCAGGTCTAGTTAACCTAGGATTTAGATGTCATTTACGACGACGACACGGTCTTCAAAGCATGACTTTGATTTTATATTTCTATAAAAATATTTATTGAAAAGTGATATATGTATACTTTTATTAAAGTATATTGAAGACAAATATATTTATATAGTTTTCATATTTCTAAACTCAACAATTTAAAAGTTATTCATGATTTATATTCCTAATGTTTGATCAAAATACGACGTCCTTTTTCTATACGGAGGGAGTACATAGGAGGGTGCTCAAATGATACTTTATTTGGGCAATAGTTATTTTGGCTAAAATGTCATAGCATGATTTCCTGGACTCGCGGTGGGGTCTCGGCTATCTTCTGTTTTTTTCCTGAAAAGTTGGGTCTCTAATGTTTTTTTTTTTCTGGAAACGGAAGCTTTTATTAAACCAAAGTGCAGTGCATCGAGTTGATACACAGACTCTGAAAACACTCACAACCTCTACCTGACTAAGAGGCACACAACCAAATGGAAATCGAAAAATCGCAGACTAGGCCATGTTTAGGTAGAATAGAATCTCTAATGCGCCATACCATGCTTAGCTTAGGTGCCACAGAATTTTCTCCTGGGCTTCCTTTAGGAATGTGAATGGTTTATTTTACTTGTCAAGTAACTATATTTATCATAACAAATCTAAATCTGTTTCATTTAAAAGCTTAAAAAGAAAATTCTTTTAAAGAGAACTGTTTCTCTTAAACAGTACTTAAGAAGCCAAATCTTATAAATTTGCTTGAAAAATATATTGAGTAAAATGCACTGTGGGTCCTTAAACTTTTGCCCACTTCTCATTTAGGTCCATGAACTTTTTTCCGCTCATCTAGGTCCATAAACTTTTCTCCACTTCTCATTTAGATCCAGGTACTTTTTCTTCGCTCATCTGAGTCCATGAACTTTTTCCGGCTTCTCACCTAGGTCCATAGCAGGCCACATAGGACTCTACTTCCTACGTGGCCGTTGATGTGGCACTAAAATGTTACACGCTTTATTTTAAAAATTTTATTATAGTTGTACATCTATGTGTTTCTATGTTTAATTCATAATAAATAGTTGGTGTACCAAACATTTAATTTGAAGTTGACATTTTTATGGTGATGGATGATAACGAAACATGGCTAGTATAAAAATATTACATACCTAAAATTAGTAAATTAATTACTACAATAAAAACAAATTTTAATTGCAACAAAGCATGTGATGCAAAAATAAATCTGAAGCTCAGGAGCACATAGATTTACATAGATCTACAGCTATATAAAAACTTTAAATTAAAGCATATCATATTATATAGCTATTGCATAGATCTATTCATGTTAAGTCTAACAAAACTAGATTTTTTTCTACGATTTTTCCGTGATTTTATACAATTTTTCAAGGTTTCAGCCAGTTTATGAAATTAAAAAAAAGAGCACGTGGTGCCACATCAGCGGCCACGTAGACAACATAGTCCTATGTGGTCTGCCGTGAACCTATATGAGAAGTGGAAAAAAGTTTATGGACCCAGATGAACGAAGAAAAAGTAACTGGACCTAGATGAGAAGTGGAGAAAAGTTCATGGACCCAGATGAGCGAAAAAAAAGTTCATGGACCTAGATGAGAAGTGGGCAAAAGTTTAAGGACCCACAGCGTATTTTACTCAAATATATTTGTTGAGTGTATTCTTCTTCATCTTCTTATTGTCAATGCATACTATTGTTTTCCATTAGATGACTATCTTAATTCCGCTAGTTCTCTGAACTGTTATTCCTTTAGACGACTATCTTAGATTGGCCATGGTTGAGGTTTCTCATGCTTGTAAATTGCTTTGGAATTCTTCGTGCTAGCTCTAATACATGATTGTCTTTTTGGTTATTACTCAAAGATAGGCTAAGTACCTTCCTAAAAAAAAGGATAGGCTAGGTACCTGAGAGCTTCTAAGACAGAAAAACATGGAACTGTAGTCAGACATGATACTTCAATGTTCTCTACACGACTTCTTTGGAGTAAAATCTTAATCAGAGCCTTTTGTAGTGTAGTCTTGCACAAGACTGTTGGGTGCTCCTCAATCTGTTCATAGCTCACCAAGCCTCCCACTTTGAGATCCTTGAAAGCTTAGAATGGTAGTTGAGGGTTATTTTTCTTCATGGAGAGATAATCATTCTTATGAGCTCCAGCTGTAACATTCTACCCAAAAACCCTAGTATGTGAACTTAAAACCTTTTCAAACATTGCGCGATGATGTACACATTTGAGGAAAATAGGGGTGCGTCGTCTTAACCATAATTAAATCTAATTTACTTATGGATTTGCACGTAGACTATGTCATTTCATACCTATTATTTACTTGTGTTTCTTCTTATTAGTTTTACAAGGTCGGATTGGACTTAGTTTATTTTTTTTTCCAAAAGATTTGTTACCGGCTTTCATTGATAAAAAAGAGCAATCATATGTACAAGGGCAGCCAAACATGACGTCTAGGACCATGAAAGGTGAAGCCCATCCACAAAAATATGACAGAGAACACATTGCCATGAGTCATCGTTGCCGAGCATGACTGTAAGTAGCCAGCTACATTGGCTTCCGACTTCCCATTGCAGCTCATAGACGACCCAACTAAGATGAGACTGACGACCCAAAGCAAGAGTGTTGGCGCTTCTTAGCGTCAGCAGAAAAGTCCGCAAGCGCACGGAAGTACCGTTGTAGCACTTCACCCGGAAGTATTCAGGGTATCGTATTTATAATTTCCCAAAGGAACGGCTTATGTTTATAAGCTCTTAGCTAGTTTATTCTAGAAAAAGGTAGAGGGGATAACTTGGGTAGAGAGGATACACTAAGGCTAAAAACACTAAGTGAAGATAACTTCCCCACTACTTGTCTACTTCAGGCCCACTGACGCAGCTGGTCTGCCAGCCGATACCAGTATCAGCGCTATTCCGCGGCCGAACGTGGGGGAATTCAGATACGAGTGGACAGGGCTGTCACCACCTACCCCTCTGCCCGTGGGCACGCGCAACATACGAAGGTAGACCCCGACTTAGACACCACGTCTACGACGGCGACTACTACTCTAGCGATGGCCAGGAACTTCCGTCTTTATCAGGAGTTCTCTAACTAGAGCACCCGTCCAACGGACGAGCGAAGATCCCACAAACAAGTAGTTTTATGAAAATTACTTACTTAATGAATCGAAACTTAGAATGTATCACAAACCTCTTACTTCAAGTAGCAAGATGGTTGTAGAGGTACAAGTTGGATGTGAGAGCCGACAAGTCCGGCACTTTGTCCACCCGAGAGTAGAACTGCTTCGACCCCGCTCTCACTTCTCAAGCTTCTATCTCTCTCTCTAACCCTATACTAGCCTAGCTAGAAGCTAAACTAATGGAAAAATGGTGGCACTCCCTTCTTCTTCTCCCTTGTATCAAGTTGTTTTTTTGATGGAGGGGGTGAGGGCCTCATTTTATAGCTCCACAGGTCGGTTTCAGCGTAGCTAAGTATGGAAGGAGGTGAAACCGCCTTCAGGGAACCGCCATGAGCACTGTCGCTGAAAACTAGGCCTGGGAAGCGTCAACTGGGGGGCGGCCGCACCCGGGGACGGTCGGTCCTTGGGAGGCGGCAACTGGCCACCGTCTTCGGGTGGTCGGTTGCTCCCTGGGCCTGGGCCTCCCCCGTGGTTACGGATGGATCCCGTTTGATGGTTTGATGGGCTTTTCTCTTTTATTCTTGATTTGCGCCTTTTCTGAATATGTTTTCTGGAAGTGCGCTTTCCGGTGATTTTTATGCATTTCCACGTGTTCGACCTCCAAGTCACATGTGCAACAAAACTCGTGGAAAGGTTAAATAAAAGCCCTACCTTCTATTTATTTTAGCATTAGAATGATGTTATATTTTGGTTGTTAAGGACCGCCAACAACTCCCCCACACTTGGTCCTTTACTCGTCCTCGAGTAAAGTGCTAAGGACCAAATGGGTTCATTTTCCTTATTCATAAAGATCTGCATACAATTTATTCCAAACTTCACCTGGATTTATGAACTTCAATGTGTCTACCAAATTATCTTGAGTAATTATAAAATGGAATAGTCTGGATTCAAATCTGCTTAGTTTGTCCATGCGTAGAAACTTGGGTTTTTGCAAGATTTTGAAAATCATAAGAATAACTTGTGTTCCTTGAATGATTATCTCAAATCACTCATGTATGTAAGTGGTTCCTCACCAAGGCATAAAAATAATGCCTTCGCATGGTCATCCTACCTCTAAAAAGGCTTATCTGGAGTTTTAGGTAGGAATGAAAATGATGAGGCACACTTACCCTGCATATGTTATCGAGTCAAACCCTAGACCGTACCGGAGGGAGTGCGTCATACTCCTAGATCAGAATGTGCATGTGTGTGGAGAATATGAAGGTGGAAATCTTTTTGATACTCTATGCATCATAATTCTCTTTTTTGAAAAAGACAAGATATGGGCTATAGAAACTTCATCACTATTTATATTATATTATATTATATATATATATATATATGTATGTATGTATGTATGTATCTATCACATAGCCCCATATCTTTTATAGGCATATGACATATTTTGAATGAGGGGATATCATGATGGATGAGTAAAGTTTTGCATTAAGGGTGCGTGTTTCTTTGCATAAAAACAACACTTTTATTTGGTGGAGGAAAACTGCGCAACTCCTAGTGTAAGAGTTGTTATATTTTTTTTTTGAATGGATGGATGCGTGTTTTGCGCAACTCACAGGGTGAAAGTTGGCTTAGTTTGGTGGGTGCATGTGAATTCTGATCTTGGGAGCATGAAACATCTCTCAACAGCGGTCATGAATTTTGACTAGACTCATCACAAAGTAAGTGGCATATGTGGAAGGTTTCATTTATAGAGAATCATATTTGGTCTTGGTAGGTAATTGTTAATCTTTCAAGGAACATGCTAATTGAATTTTTGTTTTGTAAAAATCAATCCCAAGTACTTTGCAAGAACGAGTAAGCATCATGTCATCCGGCTATATCTCATTTGTCAATTACTTAGATACAAAGGGGTCCCTGATCAGTGTTTATAAATCTTGTAGGAATATTAGCAAGGAATAAAAAATATGCAAATATTCTGAACATAGGAAGACATGTTTGATGGAATATGAAGGGGACATCATTCTTTAAATTTTATTTTTAAAACTTTTTAATTAGGGAGAGAGAGGGGAGATTTTTGCACAAACCGAATTTGATTTTTGTTCTTGTGCAGTTTAAATTTGAAGAGTCCTTCCCTCACACTTGTTTTCTTTCCTGCCTTGGTTAGTCACAATATATATATATATATATATATATATATATATATATATATATATATATATATATATATATATAGAAAACAAGTGCGCAAAATATTCAAAGATAGAAACTTTTATTTCATTGATAGATCAAATAGGCACATTACATTGAAGGGAAATATGGAAGTAAAAGATTGTGGTAATGAAAATGTGTGCCTATTTATTTATGTAGCAGGAGCGTTCTACGGATATTTAGAGAACGTGCTCAACTCCTGCTGCCTTAGCGAGCCTGCGCAGTTGCTCTCCATAGCCGTGGCGCATCTCATCTAGTTCATCTCTAAGTCCTTTCACTCTAAGATGAGCCTCGGCTATGCGGGTTTGTGTCTTTTCAATATTTAGGCGCGTGCTCTTGATGCTAGCATAAAGTGAGGCGATGGTTGGCCCTTTGGGAGGCTTCTCATCCTCACTATCGCTAAAGAATCCGTTAGGCTGCCCTCTAATAACTTTCCTAAATACCTTGCGCTTTTCGGCAGAGGGTATAGGATTGCTAGAAGGTGTTTCACCCTTGCGGAAAAGACCTTTAGCAAATCCTCCATCGGGTTTGCGCACTCCCCTAATGGTGTAAGAACGATTATCCTTAGTGGGAGACGACAGAGAGGGCAAACTGGATGAAGAGGGCATCACGGCAGCACGTTTGCTAAGCCCGCTACTACTAGGGGTCTTCCTCTTGAGGCCTAAAGCGCCGGTAGTTGGTCGGGCAGCAATACTCTTCTTCTTGGCACCTCCTTCGCGTGCACGGGAGCGTGCCATGGACTTCAAACTTGATATGTTGTTGAAGTTATCGCTAGGGGGTGGTAGAAAGGCTAGCGGCTTCTCCACTATGGCATGAGCTTCTTCTCTCACAAAAGAGCTCTCTTGATAGGGAACTATGTCTAAGTTGGCAATGGAGCCGGGAGCTTGGATCAGCGAAAGAGCATAGCTAGACATGGTCACGGTTTGCAAGTGGGAGAGCTTAGCACCTTTTATGAGAGGAAGAAGAGAATGGTTTGGTGTGAAGAGATGAGAGGCCTTGGAATGCTTTTTATAGGGTCTACCGAGGTCTCTTGTTGAGGAAATGATCTGATCGTAACTAAGGACGTGATGCTGGAGTGATCACAAATAGGTACGAAAAAGATTGACGTCATTTGAGCTGGCTGGGGGGGCGGTCGACCCCGGGGGCGGTCGATCCCCTGGGTCCACCTGCCAGCCTCTGCCTTTTGCCCAGATTCCTATCAGAACAAGTGGATTCCTTCCCGGTTACGATCAAGTGTGATGCGCGGAGGATCAAAGTGATATGTGATTTTTATAAAAATATCACAAGATTACACTATCATGCATTTATGAGAGAATATACCTATGATCAAAAGGATTTCATGTAAATGAAAGGAAAGATCATAGGGGCTTTTTGGGTATTTCATAAATGCAACATTATCGCTCTACAACCATCTATTTATTTATAAAATAGCCAAGCATAAATATGGAATATGTTTTTGTAAATTTATTTATTTTATGTATATATATATTATTTATATAAGTTTTTAATGAATTCCTTAAAGGATATTATGTTGATTTCATCGACGAAATTCGGTTCGGGTTCAAGGAATACTTTGAGACGTTGACCGTTTACCTTATGGATGTTCCCGTCATTGTCTTCTATTGTGATTGCTCCATGTGACGATACATTGATGACGGTGTAAGGTCCGTCCTATTTACTTCTAAGCTTGCCTTTCCCGAACAATTTGACTCTTGAATTGAAGAGCAGAACTTTGTCGCCTATCTTGAACTCTTTATGTTGAATTCTTCGATCATGCCATTTCTTCGTTCGTTCCTTGTAGAGCTTGGCACTATGATAGGCCTTTTCTCGCCATTCTTCGAGTTCTGCTATTTGTTTCTGCTTATTTTTACCAGCTGACTTGAGATCCATATTCCAGGTTTTAATTGCCCAGTGAGCTCTATGTTCAAGCTCAACAGGCAAATGGCAACTTTTCCCATAGATCATCTGATATGGTGACATCCCGATGGGGGTTTTGTAGGCTGTCCTGTATGCCCAAAGCGCATCAGGTAGCTTATCTTTCCATCCCTTTTCCATCTCGTTCACCGTTTTCTGAAGGATGTTTTTAATTTGTTTGTTCGAAGTCTAGGCTTGTCCACTGGTTTGGGGGTGATAAGGAGTAGCTACATTGTGCTTGGCTTCCAGCTCTCGCAGAAATGCTCTGAAAGTCTTGTCTATGAAGTGTGAGCCCCCGTCACTTATCACCATCCTTGGTGTTCCAAAGCGAGGGAAGATCACTTCATGGAACATCTTCCTTGCATGTTTTGTATCTGCTGCTCGGCAAGGTAGCGCTTCGACCCATTTGGAGACATAGTCGACTGCTACGAGGATGTACTCACAGTCTCCTGACTTTTGGAATGGTCCCATGAAGTCAATGCCCCAGACATCGAAGACTTCAATTTGGAGGTTGAAATGAAGGGGCATGGCGTTGCGGGAGCTGATGTTGCTTTGCAGCTGACATTGTCGACACCTTCGGATGAACTCTTTGGTGTCGTTATACATCGTTGTCCAGTAGAATCCGCACTGCCAGATTTTGGCTTGTGTGCGGAAAGCTCCATAATGGCCTCGTATGGTGCTGCATGACATTTTTCTATGATTTGTGCACCCTCAGCAGTCGGCACACATCTTCTCAATAGTCCGTCGGCACAAACCCGGTATAAGTAGGGTTCATCCCACAGGTGACGTCTGCTTTCATATTCTAGCTTCTTTCTGGATTCGCCTGGAGGTACGTACCCTGAAACTATGTAATTCACAATGTTTGCATACCATGGGTTTGTGTCGGTGACCATGAGCAGCATGTCGTCGCGTAGGAAGTCATTGATTTCTTGTTCCTACATGTTAGTGACTTACATACGCGAAAGATGGTCGGCAACAGTATTTTCTACTCCTTTTTTATTTTTTATTTCAACATCAAATTCTTGCAATAATAAGATCCAGCGGATCAAACGAGGCTTAACATCTTTCTTGGTGAGCAGATATTTTAAAGCGACATGATCAGTATAAATAATTATCTTTTCTCCCACCAAGTAAGATCTAAATTTATCGATAGCAAAGACTACTGCGAGGAGCTCCTTCTCGGTTGTGGCATAATTAAGCTGAGGTCCTGTTAGAGTCTTGCTAGCGTAAGCGATCGCATGATGCTTCTTATCTTTGGTTTGGCCAAGGACCGCACCAACAGCGTAGTCGCTAGCATCACACATGATCTCAAAGGGAAGCGTCCAATCCGGAGGTTGGATGATGGGCGTAGAAATGAGTGCTTTCTTGATGGTTTCGAAGGCTTTTAAACACTCATCCGTGGACTCAAAGGGTACGTCTTTTACTAACAGTCTAGTCAAGGGTCTAGCGATTTG
Organism: Eremochloa ophiuroides; assembly: GCA_038502445.1. NCBI lineage: Eukaryota > Viridiplantae > Streptophyta > Magnoliopsida > Poales > Poaceae > Eremochloa > Eremochloa ophiuroides. The sequence continues at coordinate 68,563,276 of JAHLJS010000005.1, forward strand.
TGAGAAATCCTTGATAAAGCGTCTATAGAACCCCGCATGGCCTAGAAAGCTTCGGATCCCTTTGATGTTCACAGGGGGAGGTAGTTGCTCAATAACTTCTATCTTTGCCTTATCTACTTCTATCCCCCTTTCAGACACTAAGTGTCCAAGAACAACGCCTTCACGGACCATGAAATGGCACTTTTCCCAGTTAAGTTCCAGGTCCTTCTCTTGGCATCTTTGCAAAACTTTGTCTAAATTCTCGAGGCAATGATTAAAAGTTTTTCCATGGACTGAAAAATCGTCCATGAAAACTTTCATGATCTCTTCAATCATTTCTGAGAAAATAGACATCATGCAACGTTGGAACCACGCAGGTGCGTTGCAAAGCCCGAATGACATTCTCCTATATGCATACGTTCCATACGGGCATGTAAACGTTGTTTTGCTTTGGTCGTCAAGATGGATGGGGATTTGGTGATAGCCAGAATATCCATCGAGGAAGCAAAAGAAAGAATGTTTCGCCAACCGCTCCAACATCTCATCGATGAAGGGCAATGGGAAATGATCCTTTCGAGTTGCCGCATTGAGTTTTCTATAATCAATGCACATCCTTCATCCCGTGACGGTACGTTGTGGAATGAGCTTGTTTTTAGCGTTCTCAACTACCGTCATTCCTCCTTTCTTGGGAACCACTTGGACGGGACTAACCTAGCACTATGTGGAACGGGATAAATAATCCTGGCGTGAAGAAGTTTAAGGACTTCCTTCTTCACGACTTCCCTCATCGCATTATTGAGCCTACGCTGTGGTTCGCGTGATGGTGTGCTCGCAGGGTCAATAGGGATATGATGGGTACAGAGCGTTGGGCTAATCCCCTTAAGGTCTTGTAATGAATACCCGAAGACCGATCTATGTTTTTCTAAAATGGCAATAAGTCTTTTTGTCTCCTCGTCTGAAAGTTTATAGCTAATAATGACGGGAGTGCTTTTGTTGCCATTTAGAAAAACGTAATGTAATCCTTCCGACAAGGTTTTTAGCTCAACGGGAGGTGGAGTCGGCACTTCCTCTTTAGGAAGGTCAAAAGTCTCCCCGGTGTCTTCCTCTTCTTCTATAAAGAAGTTAGCATCTTTTTCTAAGGACGACGCAGGGGGTTCAAAGGGGGAAAACCGACATAACCTCCTCGAGCAGTATAGGACAGGGGAGAGGGTCTGCAATCGAGTTTTTAGCTCGATAGAAAGGTATGGAATAATCATTTCTCCCCAGTTTAACATTTATTTCCCCTGTTTTTGCAGCATTGGAGAGAAATTTCTCCGGGGGATGCTCGATCAGCACGCTAAAGTCTACATCATCAAAAATGTGAAAATCTAAGGTCAAGACTACATCGTCGTGCTGAATATTGATGTTGTGCACCAACCCTTTTCCCAGTTGACCGGTTCGTGAGCTGTTTCTCAGGGATAGGGTTGTAGGAGCAAAATGCTTATCAGTCAGATGAGTGCATGCAAAACTTGTAGACATTAGGTTTGCTCCTACCGTGGGGTTATACAACATCTCCACCCAATCATCCTGGATTTTGCAACGGATGGTTCGTGAAGGGGAGCGAATCTGAATTACTTCAGATGAAGACTCCCTTTTGTTTGTCCATTTGTCACTCATGATAGTCGTCAACTCCCTAATGGATTCCTTTAAAGAATCGAGGCAAGGTTTTGGAGTGACAGAGACGTGGGTGTTTTTCTTGCATGCATACTTCGAGACATTCCCGAAATCATTGAAGATGTCGTCATCGAAGTATGGAAGACCTGAAGGTTGGAGACCTTCCTTCGGATCTTCTGGTTCGGGTGAGGGTGTCTCTATAGGTAACGTTGGTTCAGCCTCGGCTGAAGAGACTTCCTCATGACATAGCTTTGGCTCTACATGAAGGGGTTCTAATGGAGGAGTATTCTCTAGAATGCGATCTAGAAGGGCCTCTCCTTCGGCCGTGGTTTTGTGTGTGAACGACCCTCCTGCGGCTATGTCGAGTTGTAGGGCAGAGTCCTTGCTCAGTCCTAACCAAAAGTGCTGTAAGAGCACGTGGTTGGGAATAGACAAGTCTGGGCCAGATTTTGTTAAAATTGTAAATCTTTCCCAAGCTGCACCTATGGATTCCTTCTCATTTTGTTGGAAGTTGAGAATCTCTTGACGTAGGGCAGCGATTCGGGATATAGGGAAGAATGCTGCGCAAAAATTTGTTTCGCAATTCCTCCCAATCACCAGCTACCTTCCCTACGTTGAGGGCGTACCATTGTTTCGCTCTCTCATCAAGTGAGAAAGGAAACAATTTCTACCGCATTGTTTCATGTGACATGCCGGCAATGGTTAGGCATGCACAGAGCTGCTCAAACTCCCTTAAGTGATGATATGGGTTTTTGTAATCTAGCCCTGAGAAGGTTTGTTCCCGAACCATGGCTATAAAAGCCGGGCGAAGTTCGTAGCTTGAAGCTGTGATTGGCTTCGCGGATTGTGGAGGTTCAACGAACTCGCCCTTAGGAGCAGAAAGTTTGGAGATGGTGGGTTGCTAAATTGGACAAAAGGGGTAAAAGAAGAGAAAGGTAAAAACAAAGGATACACGGGCAACTAGGTTCAGAGACTAAAAACCACAACCGTTCCCCGGCAACGGCGCCAGAAATGCTTGTTGGTGCTTCTTAGCGCCAGCAGAAAAGTCCGCAAGCGCACGGAAGTACCGTTGTAGCACTTCACTCGGAAGTATTCAGGGTATCGTATTTATAATTTTCCAAAGGAACGGCTTATGTTTATAGGCTCTTAGCTAGTTTACCCTAGAAAAAGGTAGAGGCGATAACTTGGGTAGAGAGGATACACTAAGGCTGGAAACACTAAGTGAAGATAACTTCCCCACTACTTGTCTGCTTCAGGCCCACTGACGCAGCTGGTTTGCCAGCCGATACCAGTATCAGTGCTACTCCGCGGCCGAACGTGGGGGAATTCAGATACGAGTGGACAGGGCTGTCACCACCTGCCACCTACCCCTCTGCCCGTGGGCACGCGCAACATACAAAGGTAGACCCCGACTTAGACACCACGTCTACGACGGCGACTACTACTCTAGCGATGGCCAGGAACTTCCGTCTTTATCAGGAGTCCTCTAACTAGAGCACCCGTCCAACGGACGAGCGACGATCCCACAAACAAGTAGTTTTATGAAAACTACTTACTTAATGAATCGAAACTTAGAATGTATCACAAACCTCTTACTTCAAGTAGCAAGATGGTTGTAGAGGTACAAGTTGGATGCGAGAGCCGACAAGTCCGGCACTTCGTCCACCTGAGAGTAGAACTGCTTCGACCCCGCTCTCACTTCTCAAGCTTCTATCTCTCTCTAACCCTATACTAGCCTAGCTAGAAGCTAAACTAATGGAAAAATGGTGGCACTACCTTCTTCTTCTCTCTTGTATCAAGTTGTTTTTTTTATGGAGGGGGTGAGGGCCTGATTTTATAGCTCCTCAGGTCGGTTTCGGCGTAGCTAAGTATGGAAGGAGGTGAAACCGCCTTCAGGGAACCGCCACGAGCACTGTCGCTGAAAACTGGGCCCGGGAAGCGTCAACTGAGGGGCGGCCGCACCCGGGGGCGGTCGGTCCTTGGGAGGCGGCAACTGGCCACCGTCTTTGGGTGGTCGGTTGCTCCCTGGGCCTGGGCCTCCCCCGTGGTTACGGATGGATCCCGTTTGATGGTTTGATGGGCTTTTCTCTTTTATTCTTGATTTGCGCCTTTTCTGAATATGTTTTCTGGAAGTGCGCTTTCCGGTGATTTTTATGCATTTCCACGTGTTCGACCTGCAAGTCACATGTGCAACAAAACTCGTAGAAAGGTTAGATAAAAGCCCTACCTTCTATTTATTTTAGCATTAGAATGATGTTATATTTTGGTTGTTAAGGACCGCCAACAAAGAGGCACACAACAAAGAGCCATTGTTGCCGAGCTCAAGCACATCGCGAAGAGCAGCTTTGACTTTGATCTTTGTCCTCACGCCGCGTCGAAGGAGATTCCGTGCATGCGAGGCAACGTGGCCATCAAGGAAGGGGTGGACCGGGCACCGAGATGCAAAGCACATCCACCACAGGAGGCATCATAACTGAGTCAAAATTCCACAACGAAACTTTCAAGAAGGGTAAGACGTTGAATGAGCCATTGTTGCTTATCCCGGGACGGACTGGGTTTTCACCTGTGGAAGATTGCCGGGGGACACGATGCCCCAAACAGGGAAAGCGGCGCCCACAGGCGTCGCCGTCACTAGGCTTTCACCCGAGGTGCCCCCCAGCACTTACATCGGCTAAGATGCTAGACCTCAGCCTGTCGCACCGTAGTTACTTCCATCCATCCTGTAGAAGCCTCGCTAGAGGGGCATCGACGTGTCGGCTGCACGTAGCAGCTACACAACTGCATCGGCCACCCCCGCCGACCAAACAACATGCCGAAGCCCAGCCTCACTTTGCTACACACGTCCCTCTGCAGCATGCCGAAGCCATTACTAGCACCCGCCATGGATGTTGTTGACCTTTGTTAGGCATTGTCAGGCCCATGCTCCACCAGGGGTTCCGCCCCCTACCATAGGGGCGCCGGATCTATCCTACACAGCATTAGACTCAGGTTCCCCGTCGCCGCTGTGAAGAGGTGGAAGAAAAACCCACCTCCGCCTAGCGCTTGCACGGGCACTGACCTCGTTTTCAATCTGTAGTGCACATCCCATCGGCCTGCTGCTGCGCACGTCGCCACCATTGCTGGTGCGAGGAAGAGGCCAGACCCGGATGCCCTAGGCTGTCACAGCTGCACCACGTGTGTCACGGTCACCGAACCGGCGTCTAGGGCTATGTAGCCATCGCCGCCGCCGTCACCCAACGCTGAGATTCCACACGGATCTGACCTAAGGCGCACGAGATCCGGATGCCTAGGAGAGCAGGCAGTCCATGACCGTCGGCGCCGCTTGTGCGACCGCGCGCTCCATGCATCGCCCCTAGGACGTCACACATGAGTTCTCCCTCGACGACCGTACCTACCACCACGAAAAAGGGCCCTGCCGCCACCCTCACGGTGGCACGGGGGAAGGGAGGGAGGAAGGGGACTGGTGGCGTGGCCGGGTTTCTGAGTCGCCTCCCAGGTCGCTTGTGCGGAAGCGACACGGGGCCGACTTAACCTAGTGTCAACACTCATGAGGGCTATTAATGAGTACACATAACTTTCATAAAAAAACTAATGAGTACACAGCCCATGGATGTCATTACCGAGGACAACCCCCCTCCCCCGACCCATGATAGGGTAGCCTAGAAAGTACTCCTTCTGTATCGGAAAAGGAAATCGTTTTGGGCAGTCAAACATTGGAAATATAAATCACAAATAACTTTTAAATTGTTGAGTTTAAAAATATGAAAACTATATAAATAGATTTGTCTTCAAACATACTTTCATAAAAGTATGCATACATCACTTTTCAATAAATATTTTTATAGAAATATGAAGTCAAAGTCATGCTTTGAAGACCGTGTCGTTGTCCTAAATGACTTCTAAATCTAAGGATGGCAACGGGTCGGCTTCGGATCGGGTGGAGTCTCTGGGCACCCAAAACCGAAACCCGAACTTAAAACCCGAACCCGAAACCGATTCGGGTGAAAATCTATCCCCGAAACCAAAACCCGCGGATATCCGAAACCCGTCGGATTAACCGAAACCCGAAACCCGCCACTATATAGCAATAAAAAAAATAATAAAGAATTTTTAGCAACATATGAATGATATATATTACGTATTCAAATATCTAAACAAGAGACAATAAACAACACATAATTTCATGACTTTATTTAGAACAAATTTAATAGCTTACCTAAATAATTTACTAATAAAAATACGTGAGTTTTTATTCAAAATATTATATTTCGGATATCCATTGGATATCCGTGGGTGAAAACCGAAACCCGAAACCGAACCCGATATGTTTCGGGTATCCGAACCCGAAAACCGTGGGCGCAAAGTTAGACCTAAACCCGAACCCGCTGGAACCGAAACCCGCGGATATCCGCCCCTAACCCGAACCGCTACCATTGCTATCTAAATCTGATACGGAGGGAGTATTTTGAGTAGGCTGTAGGTATCTTACCTCATCCGTTTACAACTTAAGCAACACTAGCGCGCGCTCATCATATAACACACGAAAGATATAAAATCTATCATACACTAGACATAGGGCACCCCACCTGTAGGCTGTAGCAATATATACATCCACATGTAGCAGTATACATCTCTATCCCGTGTGGTATCCTCTAGATCTGCTGTGCATGATACGGCCAATAATCACAGCCGGTGGTAAATAAATTGACAAACGATTCTATGCAAAAGATTGGGGAGCCAAAATCATTTTGCTAGCTGGTACGATGTGGGATGATGCAGGACAATATAGGAGTTGAAGCCAGTATTTGAGGAACCGTACCAAATGTGGCCTAAATTCATATATCAGTTTCTATATAGGAGGGTACAAATTGTCAATCTATTTGCAAGTAATAGGTAATGCATCAACATTAGTCAGTGTGAGCAAACAAGTGGAAGAAAACATACTACCCTACTCGTTTGTTTTTCTATGGAACAGCTACCTACTCGTGTTATTGAGTCAACACAAGCAACTAATATCTGATCATATATTTAACTGTTTCTTCAAAGGTCAATAACTATGCTATTAGGCATGGCATGACAAGTATTTGGATACCACTGTTTTGGCGAGAATACACCTAATTTATCACTCTAGCCAAGTTGATTGTTAAGCCTCATTCCAGAACTTAGGTCACAAAAGCCCCACATTTTCCAAATCACAATTCAAAAGAAAGAAGACTGACTGTACCTGATTCCTATTTTTTTCGAAAAGGAAAGCTTTATTAATTCCAAGATCGTTACATCAAGGTGATACAAGGCCCTTGAAACACTTCCGGCCTATGTATAACAAGGATATACACAGCCTTAAAGAAAAACATAAAAAGGCCCGACACACTAATAACACTCAATCCGAAGACTAGACTGCCACCCATGTACCCGGGTAAAAAACTTCTTGCCACCTGCGCCAAAAGCTAAGATGCCGCTATAACCAAATCTTATGAAGACGGCTTCGGTAGGATAGACCAAGAACGGGGGCCAGTGTATAATCAAGTGAATAACCTGATTCCTATAGCAAACCCGACAAAACAGGGGTAAAGACCAAGACCACGCCCAGTAAAGTAGCAGCGGTCATCAAGCAAAAGTCACACATTTACAGTAGTAAAGAAGGCATGCCCGTTTCTCAGTAGCCATCGTGATATACTCTATCCTTTCACGCCCATGGACTTTGCTGCATGCATACTCCTGGAGCGTGTGATTCGGTATATATTTTCTGAACCACCTATCCCTTTCCAAGCCACAACCGCAGAAGCTCTCAAGTCTTTGAGTTAGGGTGACCAATACTCGACTAGTACCTGTTGCTGTTTTACCTTCTCGCACCTAACTCTTGACATGTTTCCAATTGATTTGGCACCTATAGGAATTCGTCATATGTCGAATTGGGGACGCTATATAGGGGCCATAGGTCCACTGTGCGATCATAAACTTTTGCACACAGTTGCAGAGGTCAGTGGCACGAATCAGAGGCTGGCTCTAACTGAAGTATCCTTGGTAAGTTTGGTTCAGGTTCAGTCCCCCCTACCTATACCACCTGATTGACGTTCTAGCTAACCCTCATTGTAGTTGTAGGAGTACGCCTGAACAGGCCAGCCTGGTTGCGATTGATGAACTCGATCGTAGCAACGAAAGAGACGTCGTCCCAGGCACAGAATTAGTGTATGCGTCGGTATCTACATCCCACTTAAAAAAGACATTCATAGACACGCAAGAGAACTGGTGGCCTGTCAGCCTTGGTATTAATATTTCTGGTGTGTGCACATTAATGATCAATAGGCGTAGTACATTAATAGAGATTGTTCAAATAATTCCGACAATAAAAATAATTAAGATACGATCTGTGCAATGTGTAGTAGGAGTACATTAATCATGCAGAATCATAGTACATATGGAAATTGAACCGTCCTCCAAGCTGCGAGTTGCGACTACCTCCAGCCGCGGATAGTAGATGACGCTTTCCGATGGCCAAAATGATGTAATTTTTTTCGAGATCGGGTCGTTACCCGTTTTTTATTAAGAAGAAAGGCCATAAGAAAAGACTGAAACACGAATACAAGGACTCACAAGTAATCCAAGAATTACCGGTGAAATCTTAAGACACAGCAAAATGATGTAATTGCAGAGCAGCAGATCAATTAAGCTATTCCTGTTTGGAAGGGTTAGCCATACATGTGTGAATGGACAACGAGGATGTGAGACATTTTGCATCACTACGCCGCCGCCTTAACTTTGTACGTTGTACAGCACTGACTAATGCACAAAGATGCTCCTTTTGTAGCTCAACAACGTAAAGTCGATCTATTCGTCAATAACCTATACACACTGCGATGCCTCTTATTTTGAAGACGGCCTCAGAAAGTTGGAACGAACGACAGATGGTTGTACAAAAGATCCGAAAGAACTCGAGTAGGTTCACCAGATGTTCATGTGACATGTGGAGATACACGATGCCGAACTAACTCGAATCATGCATGTCGAGCGATGTGTATTGTACACAGAGATATTAGCACTAGGGTTTGTCCACTCGCATGTCGCAGCATGCATGTCCACTCGAATGGACATTAGTCCTACTTCTGTTTCCTTTTTTTTTTCTTTCTTTCTTGCACGAAGATGGATCGAGTGGCTGGTCAACAACATAGCCACAAAAGATAGGCCAGTCATGGGCATTGTTCTGCCAGGTTCCATGGTCAGATCCGTCTTATAATTAACCCTGAGTCCCTGAAGTCCTATGATCAGATTCAGATACGCAGGGCAGAATGGCAGATGGCCAATTGCAATGTACCAGCGGCATTCCATTCAGGCGCAGTCAGCTAGGAGGCCTCGTATCGTATTCTATCTTGTCGGTTGCGTTTGTTCCTGCTCGTGCTGAAAAAAAAAAGGAGGGGCAGCAAAAATTCAGGCCTCAACACACATTTTGTTGGTACATCACTACACCATATTCAAATATTACTGCCGGTTCAAAACCCCCTTCACTGGCGGATTTTGAACCGGCACAATTAACTCGGCAGTGATGAACTCATGACATCACTGCCAGATCTGCCAAACCGGCAGTGATAAGCTATCACTACCGGTTCGTGTTACCAACCGGCAGTGATATGTGAGCTATCACTGCCGGTTTGTAATAAGACCCGGCAGTGATATAATTTTACAATTTGTATTTTATTTATGCGCTTGCAGGTTGCAGGTTACAATTACCCCATGCACTGGACTCGGCAGGTTGCAGGTTACAATTATTGCGTTTGCATGCATGCACCTAAGTTGCATGGCTTCAGAAAACAGGGTCACAAATGCATGCAAGTTCAAATTATTACAACACAACATGTTTCACACATATGCGAGCAAATGCAATACACATGTTCAAACAGACCCCTATTACATGAACAAGTACAAACTCAACAATTCACATTTTATCGCCACGAAAGAATCAAAGGAAAAAAACTCATGACACAAATCTTTTTCATTCACGCGTAATGTAATACCCCGGGTATTACGGATTAATTAAACATGCCATGTCATCATATTTAAATTAATTAATCTGCATATGATTGTGCTTAGGGTCATAGAGTGGTTTGGTTTAAGGTGATTTTGATTTGGGAATTAGAAATTCGAATTAAAGATCCGAATAAACCCTAATCTTACCCTAAAACCCTAATTCAAAATCTAGAAGGAATCTTGAGATGACACCTAAATGAAAGTTGTAGATCTTTTAAAATGTGACAACTTTTATTTTTGGAGATTTTGAAGTTCTATTATAAAAATTTGAATTTAGCTCAAATCTATGAATTGAAAAATGAATTTGAAACACCATTTCAAAAATTATTTGGAATCTGACAAAACTTCCTAAATAGAAGTTGTAAAGCTCACTGAGAAGAACAATTTTTATTTTGGCCATTTTTCAAGTTATTGTGTAAAATCGAAAGTAATTTTGAAAAATACAATTTGAAATTCAAAAACCTAGTTTACCCCTTTTACTGTAGTTTCAAAACTACTTCGAATTTGAACTTGGTTCCAAAAGCAAAGTTGTTCAGAATTTCAAAACCTACAACTTTTGTTTTTGAACTTTTTCAAGTTTACATGCAAAATCAACCGCATTTTGGCAAAAACCGACGCAACCCTAGGGACCTATGCTACAGTAACCTGCCCCTCTCTCCTGTTCGCGCACAGGGCCGGCAATGGCCGTGTCGCGCGCGCGCGCGCGGCGCCCGTGCCGGTCGGGATCGTGCCCCCGCGACCGTTACAGATACGGGCGCGCGTGCGCCGCGTCGCGCCGCGCCTGCTCCCCTCGCCTTTGCCCTCTAAAAGGCGACGGTCGTCTCTCCCTCTCCATTTTTCTCCTCCCCGGTCACCGTCGTGCTCCGCGCGGTTCCCGGCCAGATACGCCGTGCTTCGGTCATCTCCATCCTCTCCACCTCGTAGAAAGCTAGCTAGGGTTCGTGCGCGTCGTTTGCGCCCGTCGGTGGGAGCTGTAGAGCTTCGTAGCCGCCGGAACGCCGGCGCCATCTTCACGGGTGGGCAGAGCGCCGCCGCGAGCCCGCCGTCGTCTCCAGCTCGCTCGGGTAAGCTCTAGGCCTCGGTTTGGTGCGCGCAATGTTCCCCGTGTCACCTTGATCCTCATCCCGGTGTCGGTGTGCCTCCCGGTCCCCTAGGTTCGCCGGAACGCGAAGTCGCCGCCGTGCCGAGCCGCCGGGATCCGCCGCCGCAGTCAAGCCGACTCCTCCGAGCTATCTCCGTCTCCACCGACCCGCCAGCCAGCTTCGTGGTGAGCTCCTGATGCTCGCGCACCCTTTTCCCCTCTTTCTTTCGGTCTGTGCTCGCCGGCGACGTGCTCGCCGCCGCATCCGAGCCGCCGCGCCTGTGGCTTCCGCTTGTCTAGGTGTCGTCTGTCGTCGTTTAGTAGCTCGATAGGTTCGCCTAGGAGTCTGGAGTCCGTCGGTGCCCTCGGTTTCGTCCCTCGGCTCGCCGTCGGCGAGCTAGGGGCGGCGAACCGCCGGTACCCCCGTCTCTGTTAAAACAGAGCCGAGCCCAGGGGTCTCGGGTTAGAAGACGAGAAGTTCCAGGGGGCTAAGTGCAATGCTCGTGACTCATTTGAATAGTGCTGATAGGACCGCGGGTTGATTCCTCAGTTCCCGGGGGTTCCTTTTGCAAAACCGCCGGCGCCGAGCGCGGGCAGGCCGACTGGGCCGGCCTGGCCTGCGTTGGGCCGTTGTGGGCCGAATTGGCCTTTCCTATTTTTCCAGCGAATTTCAAATGCTTTTCTTATTTATATTTCTTTGAATAGTTCTGTTACTTGTTAATTTTATATGAATAAATCTGTTGGTTGGAAAATTATGAAAATATTTGTGTATGCTCTATGTTATCTTTAGTATTTGTTAAAAATATAAAATGTGGTTTTCCAGTATATTCTGCCTGGTGAATAAATCAGTAGATTAATTAATATTTGCAAGTTTGTGCATTTTTAATTAATTCCCTGTAAGTCCAAAAATCATGAAAATAATTGTGGTGCTGTTTCTTGATGAAACCTATCTGTTGGTGAAATTTGGGCACATTTTAAGATAGTGTGGTCAGTTAGTAAATACATGTGAAATTAGGGAAAATAAATAAAATGAGTAGGAGAAATGGATTTAGGTTGTTGTGTGGATTTTGGGTTGAAGGAAGACCAAGGGTCTTTCACTATGTGATCCTTGGCAAATTTGATAACCTAGTGCTTTGTAGTAGTCATCAAGCTGTGCAGCGGCTTTCTATGACTGTAAAAATAGGTTTTAAAGTAAAATGCCGATTTACTTTTTGAGATCTCGTTTACGGCTTCTCCGTGAAGGAAAGTTGTACTCAAGATGTTGATATTTGATTATCGCATTTCTATTTATGTATTGCATCATGTTAAGCATGCATCATTGCACACGTGTAGTGACCGGGAACGACGAAGTGAAGGTCGAGGCCACTGCGGGAGAGGTCAATCCGGAGGTGATCCAGGGTTTCGACATCTGCGGGACCGATCCCGATCCCACCCTCTTCTCCGTCCAAGGCAAGCCCCGGTGCATTAACCCTCTATTGTGAAATTCCTTATAATTCGAGTTAACTTATTGCATTAGGTTGATAGGAGTTGATTGAAACCTATCCAGATGCATTGTCCCAAATAATTATCCTGAAAACTGATTTAAATAAATAAATGATTTGAAAAGTGCTTAGACATGCTTAATGAAAATTAGAATTTCATAAAAGAAAAACTATTTTCTGTGCTATGGATGTACATATACTCTATGACTAAGTGAAGAGCTTGTTATCCGTTGGTTGATGTGTATTCGGGTTAGAGTCCCGGTGCATGATCGCCTTCGGAATAGTTTGGAACTGGTCGGTATCACCGGAAATGTGTTTCGCCGGGTGTTGTGCTCTTGGGACGGCGTTTCCCATGACTTGGTACCCGGCAGGCACGAACCAAAAATAAAAGTAGGGACCGCTCGTTGTCGGAGTGCTGGATCGAGATGAACAGCCTAGCCACATACCAATGTGGAAAGCCTAGAGTCAGGTGGCTCTATTGCTGGAACCGACAACCACGCACTGGGAGTGGAGAGATGGCGGGAGTAGCATGTACCCACGTGGCCGGCGTGCCTGGAGACGAGTGGAGTACTGTGCTCCCGGGTGGCGCAGGACCGGTTCCGGGATAGAAAGACCTAGATGAAGGGTTGGTATATGTATGCCGGCGTGCTGCATATGCAGTGTGGTTAGAATCCCCAGCTGGGTTTATTTCTGGATTCGAATCGACGTGCTCCTCGGTTAATGGAGACTCAATCCACTTTCCTACCCCGAGAAGTGGTTCTCAACTAGGTCAACTGATTGAATGAAGGAAATGGATGAATGATGATGGTTGAGGTTGATTATTAGAACTATGGATACAATTATAATATCAATAAAATAAAATATTGCTTAGTAATGCTTCTCCGCAAATTCTTATCCTCTGCTAGCCCTACCTATGACCTGCATTCCTGAGTCTCATTTTACACCCTTAGTCGGGTAAGTCTTGCGGAGTACCCCAAGTACTCAGGGTTTGTAACCCATGCTGCAGGTGAACCGCCATCGGAGATCTGCCTTGCTCCGTGCTGCATGACCATCATCCAGGAGGGCAGTGAGGAAGAGTAAAGTGGGACCCGTGGGCAGGGTCCAAGTTATCATATTCATAATGTTGTATAATTATTCAACTGCTACCGCCACTATCTATGGTTTGTAATAATAGTACTTAAATTCTATTTGGAACAACTGGTTTGTAAACTTAAGTTATGTAATATTCCGCTTCTGTACTCTGATGTAATTTATTATGAAATGTTGTAATCCTGTGATGATTCTGCAATGGTGATCCTGCGGAGTTTAGGGCGCTGATGTAGCCCGACAGATCTGCCTAGATCATTTGGGACACGGGCCCGGCTGTCAGAAGTCATTAGTGACAATGACAGGCGCCTGTGGGCCAGGTGATTTAGCCGGTTCTGTTACACGTAAGCAATGCATTCGCAAGTTGATCTCGAAAACGGTTCATATACGCAGCATCAGGTGGCATTGGCATCGGTTTAGGAGCATCCACTGTGGCCGTCTGATTTTCACTTGCTTCAGGTGGCACATAACTCAGATAATTATCACACTGATGAAAATGTGCATCATGTATGCCACTGTTCCTAATGAAGTTATGCAATGCACATGCTGCTGATATAATTTTTGCCTGTGTTTTTGGCGAATATGAAGGGATCTCCTCCAGCATCCTGAATTTCTGTTTGAATACCCCAAATGCCCTATCAATAACATTCCTAAGACTTGAATGTCCATAATTGAATGTCTCCTCTTTACCTGGGGGTGGGCCGCTTGCTCGGCACTCCGGCAAGTGGTGCTTCGTCCCCTTGTAAGGAGTCAGGTACCCTAATTTGTTCGGATACCCGGAGTCGACGAGGTAATATTTACCTGCACAAACCACACCTGATTACCTTCTTTGCGGCATCACTTGATCAAAGTCGGGCCAATCATCAGAAAGTTACCGTGAGGGGGGTGGGGGTACCATTCCCTCCATCTCGTCCTGGCATCATCGAACACCCGTGTGTTATGGATAGACCCAGGCCAACCAGCTAGCAGAAATGTAAAGCGCATGTCGAAGTCACAGATAGCCATCACATTTTGTGTTGTCATGCCCTTGCGACACAGGTGCTGCAACATAACTTTTTACGGCACTATGCAAGGTATATGAGTCCCATCTATGGCCCCTATGTAATCCTTGAAATATGGGTAGAACCTACGGTCTTTCAACCGGTCATGCACTTATCTAAACTCAGGATCAACAGGCTTCAATATATCCCGCGAGAGCGCCACTACAGACTCAAAAACTCTATGAAAATTTTTAGACACTGTAGCCAACGACCTTTCGACATGGCCATCGGCTTGTCTACAAGATTGTTGGCCTCCTAGCATCCACAAAAACATACGTAGAGCTTCTACTGATGATGACTTGGTACTAGACTTAAGGCCATACTTCTGTAACGTCCCGCCTCCCCGAGGCCAGGCCCGCTTACATTTGGCAGCTTAACTAGGATATAGACTGCCCTCACAGACCAACACCAGTCTTTTCTGCGCACTTTGTCCTCACTCATGCGCACCCGGGAAGAACTTCCCGGTCGGTCACCCATCGCTCCAGGGCTAAGCTCGCTTAACCTTAGAGTTCTTTGCAGATGGGCTTCCGGAAAAGAAGTTGCAACTTGTTGGTATGAGTATCCTATCAATCCTATTAAGCCCTGCGCCGGGATGTTACAACTTCTCAACTAATAGGTCATGCAGGCTGGTGAACATTGCTGGACTCATTCTAAACATGTCGTAACAGTGTCTTGTATTTTGGAATCTATCCTGCACCCATTCCAACCCACTCAGTTTGGGTGACCTATAGGGGCCCCTACTTAGGTACTTGTCCATATGCACAGCACAGGTGTTCATACCGTTCATGATGTCCTCTTCGTCATCGGCCAACAAATTCAGGATTGCATCATCCACCTCATCATCCAAAGCTTCATCCTCCGACGAATCTGGTTCCACCACAATGCGGAAACCTGGCTGTTCCTGTTCACAAGAGCAGAGATGTTAGAACCATGCATGACAGATGTCAAAACCATGCATGAGCACTGAAATCAACAAATGGAGAACTGTCAACTACCAGTTCTCATCGAAATGCACGTCACACGAATTATACAATGCATAAAAGTATCTCAACCAAATGTCAATATATAATAAAGGTTCACACAACACACACCAACACATAGTTCAAGTACGACACATGCAACGATAGCAGGACGAAGAAACAAAGCACTAATTAAATTGCATATGGTCTAGGGCGCGACCCCAGCGATCGTCTTCAGGTAGACGAGTCTTCCTTCCGGACCGGAGTCGATGAAGAAGGTCATGGCTCCGTCATTTTGGCAGACCGCGCTGACGGCAGCCCATAGGTTGCTCCCCTCAAGCACGCCCATTTCCTTAGCCAGCTACATGACATATTTCACCTTGGAATCCTTTTTCGGCTGCCTGTTGCACCTCTCTTTGGACAAGTCCTGTAATGCCACAGCCTTATTGTTCTGAGTTTTAGTTAAAAAGGCCATGTTGTTGGTGAAGCTTTCGACAGCTGGGATCTTTGACTTCTTGCTTGGAGTAAAGGCCGTCGTGATGGTGCTGCTAGCCCTTTTGTTGCCCACACTGGGGGGTCCTCGTCTCCTCTTGGTCATCGGGCCCGAGTTCGTGTGAGTCATCAAGGTCAATAGGAACAGATGCTGCTGAGACGAAGGCTGTGGATCCATCCACATGCACGGCCGGAAACATGCGATCCATCTCCGGCAGGTAGATTGGCCACCCCTCCTTGAACTTCTTCCAGTCAGGATGGCCCTGCAAAGTGCAGAAATGTTAAACGTGAACATGATAACAGATTATAACTGCATACCAGGGAAAAATTCACAGAAGCAGTGACTAACCTTGTAGTTCTCCTCCCACCAGTCATCATCAGCAATCACAGAACCATCCTCCCTGCGACCTAAGCCGCTGGATTTGCGGCTTCTATCGATGAACGCCCACTGTTTCCTCAGCCGCCTGAACTGTGTTTTCAGTTGCTCCTTTGTATGGGGCATTTTGGCATACGAGTTAAAGTTGGTGAGCAGGTTGCGCCAGCCAGTCGTGTTCATGGCACCGAGGGCACAGTTTCCGTTATCGATTTCTTGACACCATAACTGGCAGAATTTTAAGGAAACTTTTGGCTGCCAATCGGCCCTGGAGGTCCTAGCCTAAACCATGCATGACAGGAGAAAGAGCATATAACGACGGCAGGAAGCGGAGGAGATCAGAGGTTGACGTAGTTTGACTACCTGGACAGGGGCGTCGAGGTCGTCGATGCCGCCTTCTGCGTCGCCTGCGTTCGATGCAGTAGCTCCTCGTCCCCTGGAACGCCGTGGGGGGGATCCACCAACTGCGGTAGCAGCCAGTGGAGCAGAGCGCGCAGGATTTGGTCCGCGTCCCCGCGGCCTCCTCCACCATAGCTTGCAAAAGGGTGTAGGGGAATGGGAGGGGGGCATCGGTGGGAACCCATGGGCCCCACCAATGGCCCCCGGGTACGCGGCCATGCCTGGCCAGGCACGCTACTCGTTTAGGGCGAGCGTGTCGACCCCTAACCAGGCGGGGGCCTAGCTGCTGGAACCAACCCAGCCGGCCGATGGGCCGCCGTACGGTGTCACCGGGAAGCCGCCGGTGTAGCCCATCCTCGCAGATCCACGGCCGTAGAAGGTGGCCGGAGAGCCAACGTCGTAGGCTGGCCCCGCAGACCCGCCGGAGTAGTCGGGGCCAACAGAGCCGCTTCCGTAGGCCGACCCCGACGATGAGCCGGCGTAGGGTGTCCCCACATTAATGCCGAAGAAGGAGCATGTGCGGGGAAGGAAGTTGCGGGTGGGATTCGCGTCCTCGTCGTACGCGCCGGCGTTGTTGCCGTCTTCGCGCGGATCCATGGCCGAAGCGCTGCGAGAACTTGGCTTCCCCAACTCGGAGGTGGTAGATCCGGTGGAGAGAGATGCCGATCTACCTTCGGGTGGAGGGGATTGCAGCTGGGTGGTGGGGATTCGGAGGTCGTGGTGAAGAGCAGCCGCAACAATGGAGGTCGTGGGGAAGAGCAGCCGCAACCATGGAGGGGAAGAGTAGTCACGCACTGTTCTGTTCCGTTGAGACAGAGGAGGAGGGAGGGAGCTCGAGCTCGAGCTTATATACTGCAGCAGTATCACTGGCGGTTCTAGCCACGAACCGGCAGTGATACATAGCGTCACTGCCGGTTCGTGGCTGGAATCGGCAGTGATACTGCGGAGTAACATCACTGCTGGATCCAGCCACGAACCGGCAGTGATACCTAGCTTCACTGTCGGTTGGCCCCTGGCCCAATCATTTGGGGGTTTGAACTGGCCCATCACTGCCGGCCCAAAACAAACCAGCAGTGATAGGCCGACAGTGATGTTTGAATCTGTAGTAGTGCATAGATGTTATGTTGCGAGAAAATCACTCATAATCATTAGCATCTCAAGTCATCGAGGTGCACTGGAGCCTGATGTGAACTGGCTGCAAACTGAATGGCTGCTGATTGACTGAGAATAGTCACAAGCCCAACTGCTCCGTGAATCTTGAGGTTCTGGAGGCAGCGACTGACCGAGCTGCCAAGCCATGTACTGTCCACACCGTATCCGTTTCGGTGTGGTCTTCGCTTCTGTTGCTGCACTTGCACACATGCTTTGTTTCGTGGCCACGGACTTGTGAACATTTATCCCAAAATTTTCCGAAACCGCTACTTCGCAGGATCTTTGAACTTTCTATATAAGCCCTGTGTCAAAAAAAAAAAAAAACTGTGCGTCCAGGTAATCTCTGGTTGGGCTAGAAGATGGATCCTTCTCCATTCTCGTGCGCAGATCTTGATAAGCAATAACCTTTTTGTGGGCATTTGATAAGCAATAACTGTTACTAGTTTTCTCGTGAAATGTATTTTTAGAGTATACATATTTTGTGTAGTAATATGGAAAACACTATTCTCATAAAAAATATTGATATTTTTTATAATATGGATCAGAATTGAAAGAGACTAACTAAGAATAAAGCTTACATTCCATCCTTTCACTGAGGTAGTAGTAGCTATCATAGATCCCCGGTTTCGTTTGCCTGCGTCAAAGTCTTCGCTTCACAGTCAACTCTACTTGTGTGAGAGCTATGGAAAAAAAACGAAATGTGCACAGCTTCCTATCTACCGCGTCCACAATCCCACAAGTTTTTGCCGTCATCAAGCACAGCATTGAACAGTAGATTTTTGCAGGAGCAAGAACGCTAGGTGTCTAATTAGGGAGTAGTCGCCTAGCCTTGCTGCTTCAAGTTTAAGCGGAACTGTAATATTTTTTAATCTCCTTAGCCACTGCCAGTGTATATCCTATAACACATGATTCTTCTCTTAATCTAAAGATACACAAGCCACGTATTCGGGAAAAAAAAAACAACCAGCTCTATTTTTTAGGCATGGAAAAACGTTTTCTTTCACAACAAATAAGCTCTAGAAATTAGCCGCAGCCACAATAAGTCCCGCCGAACAGAACTAAAGTCTCTTCGGTACGATAAGTTTTCAAGGATAGATATCCTACTCCAACAGAATTCTGAAAATTTGGTCGTCCAGCTGATTTAGTATTGAAAACCAGATGTTTAGATGTTTGAAGTTTTGATTGGTGGCAAGGCTTGATTTACGTACTGTCTACTCAACTGTAAACTCTCAACCTAAATTGAGTTGTTTTAGGCAATTAATTTCGTGCTCAAATTAGGATCCTTTCTTATTGCTCAAACACAAAATTTGACAAGTCTGGTATTGTGGTATACTGAATTTACTAATAATGTGTATGTACGTATTCCTAACCCTCTCTCTTTACTTTAAGCATTTACTTACATGCAATTTATATTTCTGGAATTATCATGATATAATAGGGTTGGCAAACCTTGTGCGGAAGATTAGAAACATTTGTTTAGGCTAGAGTGAAATGGACTAAACGACAGGTTTTAATTTAACAAAAATTTAGATTAACTCAATTCCATCCTTTGAGAATCTTGATCTTTTAATTGTTACCGGAGCCTCATGTTCATTGGATTAGGCTTCACCACCTATAGGCAAATAAAATATGTCCAGTGAGGATAGAGACCACCTTGATCCCATGTTGGATGGCGACGATTTTTCTCTAGCTTTCTGACAAAAGGAACATTCTGGATATTTCTGTGCGAGTCAAAAACTATATGTCAACATCTGCACCGGTACGTTTGGAAAAATGCGGTCAACTAGAAACAAAGAAAATAACATGATAGAGTACAAAAGATATTACAAGTAAGCTTATCGTCAAATATTTGGGCTGTCAAGTACTCTTTACAAAGAAAGTATAATTTATCCGTCTATAGATGTGTTTGGTACAACTTATAAAGCAGCCTAAATTTAGAAGCCCAACTATGCGTTTTTTTTCTGTTTTCTCTAACCGTATTTTCCCTACATATGCATCACTAACCTTAAAAAAAGTTGGATTCTATGGCTGAATTGTTGTGGAAAATTCGACTGAGCTAAAATTCGCTTGGGTGAATTCTATGGGTGAATTGTTGTAAGAGAAAAATATTGTTCCGTGGCGCTGAAAGTTTGCTGGATCTAGCTCAAGCGAACATAGTACGTAGCTCAGTTTTAAGATCTTATGCTCTAATGTGAGTTATGCAAAGTTTAGAGCCAACTTTAGACCACTTGTTTGGAGCTTTAACTTTAAAAATTAGAGCTCTAAAATTTAGAGGGTGAGATTCAAACAGACCACAAAACTCACAAATTGGGTTAGACTAGCTTATCCTAATCACACTTTTTCTCCATTTGTGTAGCTTTTTAGAGAAATGCTTCTCAAAAAAGCTGTACCAACATGGCTTATAGATAGTAGAATCTAAGGGTCCTTTGTAATGCAAGAATTTTGTAGAAAATGTAAAATTCATATGAATAATTTATTTTTTCATAAGAAAAACATAGGAAACAATAAAAATTCCATCATTCCATATTTTTTTTGCTTAAGAACCGCGCGCAGAGGTAGAGACATATCACAATCTATATTCTTTTAGGAAAGGGATATATTTTTAGCAATCAATTCTGACAAGTTTTTTTAGACAATGTACACTACCAATTCTGACAGGATTTTCAGCATTTTTTTTTTAGACCAAAGGCCTCAGCCCTGCTTATATTGAAAGCACGCACAGTGATGCTGGGGAAACCAGCTTACAAGGAAAGCACCAGTTCTGAGAACAGACAGTGATACAAACACAGCAAAACTAGAAATGAAACAAAAGATTGTCCAGTCTTCAACAGGATTTTCAGCATAATTGTTTATTATCAAAAAAAAGGAAATGGCATAATTTTTTTATTATCAAAAAAAAGGAAATGGCATAATTTTAAGATATTAAGAGACCTTTCACTTGTGATATTGAAACGGCCTCGATTTCCACGAAGGAAAATCCACAGGCTTGAATTGTAATTCAACAGATTGCTTGGAACAATCCATGAAATTACCCATATCTCAGTTGACACCAGGATCCATACAACGGTAATTAAGTCTTACATAAACATTTATTACATCGCCACACTAGCGGAATCAACATTCAGAGAAGCTTTAGAAGATGCGGAAACGTTTCATCCTTCACGGCCAACTTGAGTGTAGCACGTGACCCTATTCTTCGCCATCGTCCTCCTCGAAGTCGTACTCATTCTCGTCACCTGACAGCAAATTTATCAGTACGATTTATACTGGCCACCGAGCCTACCTATGCAGCATTTGCTTTGTGGAAAGTGGATGCAAGGCTATACAAGCAGACCTATAGGCTGAGGTTTCCTATGCAGCTGTAATCAATGTTTAATTAGTCAAGTTTTATCTCCAGTTAACACCATCATCCCTTTTCCCATCACCACATCTCACTTACCCACACATCGCTCTCATTCGACAGGCCCAACTCCCTCTCGGGCCTATCTCAGTGGCACACTACCACAACGGGTACATTGCCGGAAAATGTCATCCAGGGGGAGAAGAGAACACTCACTACACTAGTAGAAGCTTCACAGGAAAGGTCCATAGCCAACAAGTTGGCATATGTATCGATCGATCAACCGTACACTCTGCAGAGGTTTCACTACCCACAAGATTAGCCATCATAGGTGTTGCGCAAACACCTAGGCAGAATTCCGGGTGCTTGCTTGCCTAGGTCGATGCCACCCTACCACTCAGCCCTGGGATATTCCGGATCCTACACCGTTATGCTGAGACTGGGAGACACAGTACCGGGCCCATCCAGTGGTACTGCGCATTTAGAACGGAACGGGAACCCATCGACCGTCTCCGTCCACCCTTATCACCTCTCAACCTAGCAGTAGTGGCACCGTCCTACCAAGTAGTCCAGCCGTCTCCCGCCCATCAGAAGCGAGTGAGTAGAAAAGGATTCACATGAACCTGAAACTAGTCCGTCCTAGGTTTGACCAAGCAGGCATCTTCACTTAGGGGATACTCTCCCCGTGCCATCACAGCACCTCCGTCTACGGGCTTCAAACCACCAAGGCTATCCCACCCGGAACCTCCTCAACAACTTTACCCGCCACAGGTATCTCACTTGGGGATGCCCAGGTTGCACCCCCGGCACGACTTGCCCCATGAGCTTGTCTCACATCCCACTTGGTCGACATCAACCCTTATCACGCACCCAAGACGCACGCAGCACTCTCTCCCAGTGGTTATAATCAGTTATACACCGTCCCAATTCCATCACATAGCATATAGCAAGTAGTAAGTAGTGGAAGAGTAACAGTAAATTAAGCAGCAGCTAACCTAGCAGCGGATAGCAGGGTATAGTCTTATCAAGGCAGGGAATTCAAATATACTACCATGCAACCAATCCATACATAATCATAGAGCAATAGCAACAATGTCATTTGCAATGCGTAAATAGGATCTAAGGATTTGATGGGACGTGGCACCTTCGTAGTCGTCTCCTAGCTCCTGAAAGTACTCGTGGTCGTCTTCCTTAGTCAGATCCTCCTCCGGCTCTGAAATCGAACACGAAATAGTCGCGTCAGCGACTCCTATAGAGTATTTTAGAAAAATCCAATAAAATAAAGAGCCAAATACACACAAACATAGTCTTAGATTGTAGATCTCATTTTTCTGAGAATTTTGATATATGGTGCGTAATTTTTGGACATCGTATGAATAAGTTATGAATTTTCGAAGATTATCCTATTTTCTGAAAATGGAAAATGGTCGATTAATCAGGGCAGCTCGGGATTGGTCCACGTGGCGCGCGGGTCTAGTAGTGCGGCATGTGGCGCCTCAACAGAACACAGACCTGATGGTCGCCCACCAGCTGTTCGATGCTGGTTCCCATAGAGTCGCCGGCGTCGGCGTAGCTCGGCGGTTGGTCGGGCGAGCTCGACGGTGGTCGGGGGTGGTTCTCAGAGGTCGGGGGTGGTTCTCAGTGGTCGGGGGGCGTCGGCGTAGCTCGGCGTAGCTCGGCGGTGGTCGGGCGAGCTCGGCGTAGCTCGGCGGAGCTCGGCGTAGCTCGGGCGAATCGGAGATTCGGGGCGCCGAGGGTGCCGCTCTCCCGAGCTCTCCCGGGGAGGCTCGGGCGAATCGGAGATTTGGGCGCCGAGAGTGCCTCTCTCCCGAGCTCTCCCGGGGAGGCTCGGGCGAATCGGACATTCGGGCGCCGAGGGTGCCGCTCTCCCGAGTTCTCCCGGGGAGGCTCGGGCGAATCGGAATTTTGGGCTCCGAGGGTGCCGCTCTTCAGAGGTCGGGGCTGGTTCTCAGTGGTCGGGGGGTGGTTTGTGACCTTGGCCGACCATTCGGCGTGCCATGGCGGCCGGCGGCGAGCTGCCGCAGGGCTAAAGCTCCGGTAGGCTACGTTGCAGCTCACAGCGAGGCAATTTCTCCCCTCCGGGCCCCAATATTCGTTTCTAAGGGATCCAATTTGGCTAACAGGGTCCCTTTTGGTGCTCGGCCACGGCACAGGCGCTTCTCCCGGCGAGGCGGGCGGCGGCGTGGTGGCTGGGGTTCGGTTTTGGCACGAACGGATGTGGTTCCCTTCTATCCCACGGCATACGGCGGTTCTCCGACGAGGTGGAGGCGCACGTAGCCAAGGCGACAGACATGATTCGGGGCTCGGCTATCTAGCGGCGGTGCCGAGGCAGACTTGGCGAACCTCGTCGGCCTTTTTCCGCAGGGCGAGGCGATCGGGGGTACTCGAAACGGATTTTAGGCGAGGCGGAACGTGTCGGCGGCGATCACGTTTCCCCGAGAACGCACCTCTCGGTGTTCCGGGCTATGGAGGTTCGATCTTTCGCAACTAAGCTTGTCTGAGGTGGTCGGTTTTTGTTCCTGGTCGCGGTATTGAGATGCTCCAGTCATCGGCGGCGATGTCGCCGCGACTGTGAGGTTCCGGCGGGGCTAAGGAGGTCTTCTAGGAGATGTATACACCTCCAGGGTCTATGGCGATGGTATACCAACTACCAATTTTGGCTACCGAGATTCCCAAGGTGCTCGGTTGTGGCGGCGGCGTGTCGCCGACGACGGCGGAAGGCGGCAACGCGGCTACGACCATGTCTTGGTTCAATCGAATGCGGTCTTGTCAAATTGGTGAGGCCAGAGAAGCATACAACACTCTAGTGGCGATCTATAGCCATGGCATGGCCTTCTTTTGGCGACGGCTCGCGGCGGCGCTCCGGCGAGGTCGCGGCGCACTCGAGCAGGGCGGACGAGGCTCCCTCTAGCGCTTAGATCCGCGTAGCTAGCTCAAGGGGTCGTGGCGGTGCTCCACGACGCTCTAACCTATACGGGTGCTAGTTGGATTGCTCGGAACGGGTGATTCGGCGTCGGAACGCGTCGGTGGTGAGCGCGCTCCGCCGAGAACGCGTCGTGCTGCGTTCTTGGTCTAGCAAGCTTGTAGTCCGGGGGTTTCGGCCGGTCGCATGAGTGCATGGTGCAGGTGATCTTCCTGAGCCAGTAAAGGCTCGTGTCTGCGCGTCCCATGGGTGGAACACCATGGCAAAAGCAGGGCGAGGTTCGGACATGACGTGCGGTGGCTCACCGTGGTGTCGGTGAAGCTAGGATGGCGATGCAGTGGCGAGTCGGAGCCGTGCAGAGCGTACGCAATGCCGTGCCGAACCGCGACGGGGCTCCGGCTTCTCCTCCGTGTCCGGCTCGGCGCGCTCAGCGGCGGCAACGCTCCGGCAGCTCCTCCTCCTCTGCTCCGCCTTTCTCCTACGCTCTCTCTCTCTCGGTGT
Source organism: Eremochloa ophiuroides (assembly GCA_038502445.1). Classification (NCBI taxonomy): domain Eukaryota; kingdom Viridiplantae; phylum Streptophyta; class Magnoliopsida; order Poales; family Poaceae; genus Eremochloa; species Eremochloa ophiuroides. Next base: position 68,587,778 of record JAHLJS010000005.1, read on the forward strand.
GGTGCAGTGTGCCGGTCTGTGCCGCGGTGGCGGCGAGGGGAAATGAGGGTAGGGCTTCGGGGTGAGCTCCTTTTTATAGGCGAGCTTGGCCAGCTCCAATGGCGAACGGTCCTGATCGCGCTCGACCGATCGAAGGGCCGTGACTCGAGTGGATCTAGGGCTCCGGATGGGCGCGGGTTCGCTTGGCGGCCAAGAAAGGAGGGGACAGGAGGGGGACAGCGGGGTCAGGGCCTCTGCCATGCGTGGCGCTGTCGGTCACGCCATTTGCGTGACCCGGTGGCGTCGTCTTCGTGTGGAAGAGAAACAGTGGAAGGGGAAGGCGGCTGACATGCGGGCCCGGGTTGGCAGCGAGCGCGAGCGCGTGTGTGCCGGTCGCGCGCGCGTTGCCGGGCCGCAACGTGGGCCGACAGGCTGGCTTCCGTTCTTCCTCTCTTCTCTTTTCTTTTTCCTTTTCTATTTTCACTTAAGTGTATTTATATACATATATTACCCTTTTTAAGTATTGAGTAAATACAAACATAAATTGCAATAAATCCCAAATGTGATGCATAAGCTATTATTCTATGTGAATGGAATTAAAATGCAAGCTATACTCCTTTATTTACCAAATTCATAATGAAACCTATATGCTTGCACAAGAAAAATGGGTTTTCATCATAAATAAATGAAAAATTTTAATTAGTTGGGATTTTTAGGTTGTGTGGATTTTTAAGGGTTGTTACAGATATTCTCACCGGTAGTATGAGGCTAATAGGCAATGCTATACATGCCAGGGTAAAAAATATCCCGGAAGCGTAAACATTGCTGGTTTATACGTACAATAATATGATGATTCCAAACTCATGTGGTCGATTATTTGAGACGAAAATTCCTATGGCGTAGAGGCCACTGTTTGCATAATAACAGCAATGTTTGATCCGTAATACACAGTTCTACTTCGCTGTTGAAGATAGCTTCGCATGAGAATAATCAAACCCAAAGAACAGCTCAAGCTAGCTCCTTATCTTATACTCTTATCTATAAAGCAAAATCCACTAATATTTTATATCCACCATATGTAAGGTGTCCATCTCATCAGTCTACTATCAAGTAAAATTAAAGTTCACTAGCTCATGTAATTGTGATATCCAATCACTGAGACTGAGACATATATCATCTATACACGCATGCATATGGAACATAAAATGTTGATGAAAACTGAAACTAATTTGACAGCTTCGCAAAATGTTACGAGATGAATCTTTTGACCCTACTTAGACCATGATTGGACACTCAAAATACACAATCTAAACACCCCTTTAGTTATCTACATCAACATGCCACACTATCCAATGACATTTGTTTTAAATTAATTGTTAGTCTCTTCGATCATAAGTAACTGTATGAATAGTTTAATTAGTTTTATTCCAAGTCAGCAGTTCCTGCAGCAAAGCGTGATGTATGCTTCTACCTCTTCTACGTGAAATACCAAAAGTTTAGCCAGTGCACGTTGAAATGTTGACCTATCTTTCTATCTGGTTATTGATTTTGTGAAAACGCGCTAAAGTTTGGTGTCTTCTTCTTTTTCTTCTGCGGAAAGGACTTAAATTTAATTTTGAGCAAAATACACTACATGTTCACTATCTTTTGCCTTTGTGTCATATAATATAGATCCATGACATTGAAAGTGCAGTTTTAGATCTCTCACCGTTGGTCTATGTGTCATCTAGGTTTATGACCTTTGAAAATGCAGTTTTAAGTCTCTAATCTTTGCACTGGTAGTCCATAACCCTAGGGGAACAGGTTTAGATCCTACTTGCCGCATGGAGGTAGTCTGGGCATGCCACACTATGGCTCCCCTAGTACTACCTCACCCAGGTCGGATCTTGCTTGGGGAGGATGAAGCGCGACCTCGTCCGCTAGAATAAAGAAGAATGTCATCGAAGAATAGGAAGAAGAACGCCGTGGGGGAGATAGGTGCCATGCAAAGACGGCTTGGTCAAGAACGAAGACGCGTTGAAGTGGGACGACGCTCCTGCTCATCGTTTTTTAGGGACGTGCCCTAAACCAAACACTACCTAAAGGTCATTGAAAGTTTAGAACTTTGGGCTTTCCTGAGAAGTTGGATTCTAAATAGGAAAAAAAAAAGATAAATCCGCCAAACTGTTACTGAGACTGAGAGGGTGAGCAAGAACCTTTTCGTGCACCTTGTAAAAAGAACATCCAACATTCCAACTATCCAGCTAGGTTCATCCACGCTACTGCTCGTTTCACTTGATTCAGAAGAAATTAAAAAGCAGGCTCCGACAAGATGCGTACAAGTACTAGTAGTACACATCTAGCTCGTGCCGTGTTTCAACACTAGCCCCCGCCGGCCGCCGCCGTGTTTCAACACTAGCCCCTGGCGCTTTCAACTTGATCAACCACCGCAGTCAGTATCGTCGGAATTAGGTGAAGCGAGGATCATCTGGACTCAGTTAAGTCCAAAGCACCGGTCGTTGTTAAGGAATTTGGTAGGATTCTCAGTTCTGTGTGTGACCTGCGGACGGTGCAGTGCAGTTTCGTTTGGACAGAGGATGTCACCTTTGCCTTTGCTGCTGTCAGGCGATCGTAGGTACTGACGAAGCTGGGCCTCGACGCGCGGTGCGCTTGTCGTCACGCCTCACACGTGCGAGAGGCCGAGGTCACCACGGGCCTCCAAAGGCAGCTTTGTCTTTGTTGTTTCAAGAAGCTTTTTTTTGACAGGGAGGGATGACACCTTTGCTTCAGACGAACACTAGCTCGATTAGGTTTGTTTTCATGACGAAGTAGAGTAGAGAGGTTCTGTTCACTACTGGATTATGGTTCTTTGCCGAGGGCCTCAGGCCAAAAAAACCCGCGGCAAAGGCTTTGCCAAGGGCCACCCTCGGAAAATTTTTGGTCGGCGAAGACGATCTTTGCCGAGGGCTATTTATCGGTCACTCGTCAAAACCTTTGCAGAGGGCCTCATCTCGACCCTCGGCAAAGAAAAGTGGCCGTAGGTCTGCCGTCCCGTTTGCGGGGTCTTGCCCTCGGCAAAGAGTTTTCTTTTTTATTTTTAGAAATTTCTTTGCTGAAGGCTAGCCCTCGGCAAAGAATTTTTATTTTTTAAAAAAATAGTCCTTGCCGAGGGGCGATCCTCGGCAAAGAAATTTTATTTTTTAAAAAAAAAACCTTTGCCAAGTGTCATGTTATAGGCCCTCGGCAAAGAGGTAGAAAATAAAAAAAAATGTTTTTTGGCATTCCATCAACACAAGCATTTCATATATTAAAACTAGTGGAACCCGCGCGCGATGGCGCACGTGTGCAGCGATACATAAACTTCTAAACATGGACAAAATGCATGAAGTAGTAAGGGAGAGTAGGAAACCAGAGCACATTTAGTTTCGTACAAAATATATAGCAGTCTGGGCTAAGGCGCTTAGAGTCCTCGAACCTTCATCTATTCATGGTACAGACCATGATAATGCAAACTGTACCTGGAGTCTATACCGATGTCGTCGTCCTGGAGAATAATGAGAAATAGTTTATTAGTTCTTGAACTGTAAAAAAATCTGATAATTTTTGCAAGACATAATGAGTCTTTTTCAGGTTTTGTGCATTTCGCTGAGATGCTTATAAGACGTGGAAATAATAGAGCACAGAAATAGTAGCCCACATGTAAGTAGATCAAAATTTCATATGTTCAGTTGAAAATATAAGAAACAGGTACATCTACATGGGTTAAAAAGATATATTCACATGAAAATGAATAAAACTGAGGTGCACAGTGGGGAAACTCAGATTTTCTAGATATCAACATGCATATGTTTTCAATACTCACCCTTTTCATTTATGGAGGTAGGACCCAACCAATTTAGCAATCATCCCTATTCTATTGTGTCATGGATCTATTACTAATCAAAGCAAATTCATCCTCTGATGAATGCTCGCGCCTAACAAAAAGGATGGATAATCAAACAATGGAGACAAAATTGACATGGTGGCGGGCCTTAAGAAGGGGAGGAACCTGCCAGAAAGGCCTACAACAGAAGGGGTTCTGTGGTAACATGTACTATACTCGGTTCATAAAGAAGGCTGGATCTATAATCTTTCCCTAGAAAAAGATGAAGGAAGCATATATTTTATGAATTGAAACAGGCAATTAATATTGAATGTGCACTGGTAAAATATTCGTGAGTTGAAACAATCAACTATTAGAGGTAAAGGTGACATGAAGATACAGGCATACAGTTTTCCTCCCAGGAATATATATCTGATAAACCAAAAGGAATGGAATAGGTTGTGTAGCAGAAGACTAAATTAATGTAATATAGCATGGGGCATAAATGAGATTGGTCAAAACAAACATGCTTTATGTAACTTGCTGGAAGTTACTGTGCAGTAGGAAAAGAAAACAAAGAATCCAAGCATGGTTCAATGGACATGTTTTTTTCTCAAACTAAAATAAATAGAAACGTTACCTGGCAAGAGCAATTAGGTGAAGCCCAAGCTAACTGGCGCAATCGATTCAATATGGTAGCAGAATCTTCATGTCTCCATTTGAGTACCTGTTTTTAAGATGATAAAGAAGTGGGATAAACAAACACCGTACCTAAAAAAGATACATCAGATGCAAGATGAACTAATTAGAAAAGGCAGATAACACGTTGAAAGAAGCAATGACTCTAGAAAACTGAAATAATTATTATGTAGGCAGGTGGCAGCCTTTTTTCTACAAGTACAACACAGCAGGTGGCCATTTCCAATTTCAAACTCATCAGCGCAGAAATGCAGATTAAACTTGCCTCAAAGCATTGAAAGAACACATTTCCAAAGCCAATTAATCAGTGTAATATGTAATACATGCATATATAGACTAATTGCTCGGCAACAAAAGCTAGCTGATGTGCACACACAACAAGCAAGTCCACACGACAAAGCAGGTATGCAATTACAAGTTGCTCTCCTACTCTCAGCTCCTGCTTAACACAGTCAGAATAATCCAAAGAAGCTGTAGAACCACCATTTAATTAGTTAACCTGAAGGGGCATCTATCACGACTACAGCTAAATATAATGAATGAGGAAATATATATTTGTGTTAAGTTGGATTGCTTGTTACTTTGCTACTCCAATTAGTTAACCTGAAGGGGCATCTATCACCACTATAGCTAAATAAGTTGGATCACCCCTACAGCATATATTTCAGCAGCTAGCTAGCCCAGGACAACATCTAGATGGCATAAGAAGTGAATTCGCTGCAACAAGATGGACTAAGTTTGATTTCATTTAAGCGAGATGAGGCTCGAATTCCTGCTCCAGTTTGCTGCTCCCTCAAATCTACTTGCTTCGTCCGGCAGATTGTCAAAGCTACTTATTACTTATTTAACAGTTAAGGCATGCAGCTAAATCGAACTCCCAGATCCACGTTGAACCTAACCAATCCCGCAGTGACTAGCCACGCATCTACCAAATCCAAGAACTGAACAAGCAGCTCCAAATCTATGGGGCACCAACCTTACCTGGGCAGTTGGCACAGACGCTGAGGCTGCGATGGGCGGGGACAGCTCGGGATCAGGAGGAGGAAGGGTGCTCCGGCTGCTGCGGCTCCCTAGCACGTGGTAGCTTGCGTGAAGCTTCGGCCGAAGAAGTCGCCGACCATGGAGGTTGGGCTGGATCCGGTAGCGGGCATGGCTACGAGGGGCCAAGCGGGAGGAAGCGGGGCCGTGCCGACCGGCGAGCCGCAAGCACCCAGCGCCGCCACACAACACGAGCGAGTCGGTGAGAGACGGGACTCCAGACCCGGCGCCGCGGGCGGAGGGCCGTGCCCTCACGCGCCGCCAGAGGGGCCGCGACCCCGCACTTGAGTATAATCAAACAGCAAGGAGCGAGGAGGCGGGCGTCGGGCGGCGGGGCGGCGGACGGCGGGGAGGCGCGCGGACGGCGGTCCGGCGGTGGGAGTGGCGGCGGCGGCGGCGGCGGTCGGCAGGTCGCGGGCGCGGGCGGTGGGAGAGTGAGAGCGGATAGGGTTGGAGAGATGGGCCTTAGGCTCTTATTCCAGAATTAATTTCTTTCTTATTTTCTGAATTTCTTAGCCGTGGTTATGTCTTTGCCGAGGGCCTAGGCAAACATGTTTTTTGTTTTTTTTTTGACCCAAAGGTTTTTTGCTGCCCTACTAAGTAGTTATAACTATATGTTTCAATTTGAAACTTTTTAATAACTTTTTGCTATATTTGTTTAATATATTTTGTTTACTGGCATTTTTCTCGAAAAAGCACATTTGAACTGCAGGTGTATGAAATAATGAAATTTAGCCATTCAAAAAATGATATTATGACATTGACTGTATTTTGAAGCTATATCTAGAAACTCACCCAAAATTTTGAACGCCTTGTTCACGAAACATAGCCACCCGTTTGTGGCCTGAGTATTTTAAAATTATATAAAATGCAAATAAAGTCTGAAAATTACGAAACTTGCCGATGTGTCATGTTATCGCAAGTAGATGCTAAGATAAAAAAATTGAGAAAGTTTCGAGTAAGTTGTGATGCCAGATGCCTAAAACTCAGATATCTTCCAATATGATAACGTGTTATGACATGTGGATATGTCTGTGTTTTAAGCATCCGACGTCATAACTTGGTTAAAATCTTTTTAATTTTTTATCACAGTCTACACATGCGATAACATGACACCTCGACAAATTTCATGATTTTCAGACTTCGTATGGATTTTATATAATTTAAAAACACTTTTCTGACAAATTGATCGTCATGTTACGTGAATAAAATGCCCGAAATTTGATGTGTGCTCATGGATAGCGACTCAACGTACGCCAAATACCATGAATAACATTTTTTGAATCACTAAAGTGCATTATTCCATGCACCTGCAGTTCAAATTTGAAATATTCGAAAAAAAATCAACGAAATGAAAAAAATCAAGGAAATATATAAAAAAATTCAAAATTGGCCTAAATTATAAAATTGAGTTTTAAATAATGTATTAGAGGTCCAAAAAAAATTGGGCTCAAAACAACAAAAACAAAAAATTCTTTGTCTTTGCCGAGGGTCTAGACCCTCGGCAAAGAAATTAAAAAGATAAAAAATCTTTGCCGAGGGCCTAATGACAAGCCCTCGACAAAAATTGCCGCCGTAACCCATCATGCAAGATTTTGCCAAGGGCTAATGGCCCTCAGCAAAGATTGATTTTGCCGAGGGTCATTTCAGCAAAGAGGGTCTTTCACTACGCTATTTTTGTACATTACTGCCGACTGAAACCTTTCCTTTAATGTCGGCTTTTGAACCGGCAGTCCCAACTCGGCAGTGTTGTGCACCCCTCATCACCGTCGGTTCTAGAACCGGCAGTGATGAGGGGTAGAAAACCCATGAAATGGCTCAAAAATTAGCAAAAATATTTTTTTAAAACATCAAGAAAGGCCCCACTAGCCAGCTATACGGTCACGCGTCACAAGTGACAAGTCACGCGATCTTTCACGCGAAAAACACGCGATTCGCGTCCACCGGCGATCGAACGCACGACCTCCTGCTCCGCGCGTTCCTCACCTAACCACTGCAACTGTCGGACACTTGTGTCCAATAAATATTTGTCCGCCTCATTTTATCTTCATCCGGTTTTTAAATTGAGTATTTGGAAGCTAAACGAATTCAGATAAAAAAGTTATCAACTAAAAAGTTGCATAACTTTTCGAGATCTGTAACTCTTATGTTGAAAGTTTCTCCATCCGAGGTCGTTTACAAAATTTGAATTTTAAATTTTACAAATTCAAACGTATTTTTCGTGGGCAAGATGATTTCAAATAAAAAAGTTATCAACTACAAAGTTTCATATCTTTTCAAGATCTACAACTTTTATTTTGATAGTTTCTCCATCCGAGGTCATTTGAAATCTTCGAATTTTCAATTTTTTTTAAAAAAACATAATTTTCGTTGGATAGATGATTTCAAATGAAAAAGTTGTCAACTAAAAAGTCGTAAACCTCAAAGAGTAATATAACTTTGATATAAAGTTCATCTTCATCTGACACCATATAAGAAAGTTATGAATTTTTTCGTGCAGCCTATCAGTGTCGGTTTCAGCCACGAACCGGCAGTGATAGTATCACATGCGGTTCGTGGGTAAAACCGGTAGTGATGCCTATTTTCAGTGGTGGTTCGTGGCTAGAACCGGTAGTGAAGATCCAAATATCACTGCCGGTTCATCTTATCACTGCCAGTTCGTGGCTAGAACCGGCAGTGATGTGTCGAGAAGTGTTATCACTGTCGGTTTCTAAAAATTCAACAGTGATGTTCAAATCTGTAGTAGTGTTTACTGAGTGTCTAAGATTTAGCCCTCGGCAAAGTTTCAGGCCCTCGGTAAAGACCGTGTTTCCAGTAGTGGTTACTTTTTTTAAGGGAACATTTGTATTTTATAATTTTTAGGGGAGATTCGTTTAACATCACGCGCAACCGAGCCTTCCAAAGAGGTAACTCGGTCAACTAATTTCACGTTGTATCAGAACCTCTTTCCTAGCAGAACTTTCCCATGGTTCTCACTCCTTCATCACTCCATCCACTGCGGCGTCTGCTGCTATCTCGCTTGTCACCTTCCTCCTTGTAAGCGAGAAGCTTACCCTCGATAATCATCAGATGTGGAAGGCTTAGATTCTCTTGGCGTTGAGAGGTGCTCAACTCAGTAGATTTATCGACTCGTCGGCACAGTCGGCGGTGACAATTCGAATGGTGACAACAAGAAGGATCCTTTTTCTTTTGCGACAACAACAAGAAGGATCTGCCCATGCCAAACCCAGAGTTGGCGAAATGGGTGGCCAAGGATCAGCAATACTCAACTACTTGTTATCCAACCTTTAGTGGGAGATTCTCACGCAAATCTCCACCGCAGAGACGGAATGTTTGCATCCTAGTCCTGTGCGCGCATCATCTGCACCAGGATGGCGCTCGCCCCTGCTTTCAAGGGCGGTTCATCCACAACGAATACTTCAGCGAGATGAAGGGGCTAGCTGATGGCATCTGCCGGCTGAAAGCTTGAGGATGAGGAACTCGTATGTACTAACCGGGTTACATTTTGAGTTTCATATTGTGGTTTCTGTGGTTGAAGCTCGTGTGGAACCTATGTGGATAGGAGAGCTCTACATGTAGCTTGTCAGCTTCGAGCAGTGCATGGAGGTTCATAGCGATGGCTACCAGTCCTCTGCCAACATGGATGCCAAAGGCGGTCATGGTGGCAACAATGTACGACATGGTGTGGTTGCGGTGGCGGCCATGGCTCTAAGGGGTCAAAGAGGAGGTTGAGGTGGTGGCGGCCGTTCCTTTTTTTTTTTTGGAAGGGGTGGAGGCCGTTCCTAGGGAGACGCACCCTCGGTTTGGACTAAAAAATAAACGCTGATTTCGCTCGTGCTGATTTGTTGTGAGAGAAAAATACTGTTTCGTGGCTGAAAATAAACGCTGATTGGTCAAAAGAACAAGCTGTAGGAAAGACGGCCATACGATGCTACAAAAGATTTGACGTGTCCTTCACTGAGCCGTCGTAGAAGAGTGCGTCCTCGGCAACCTTGTCCTCCGACGTCTATATAATATTATTATTTGTGGTGCATAATTAATATCACTAGTTGAAAATCACTGAGCATATTTTTATAATAAGCTTAATCAGAGATATAAATATTTTTAATACTTTTATAAACCCTAGGCATGTATCGCACCACTGACACCTAGTCAGGAGCCCACTAGGTGCCACCCTGTGCTCCTCGGGCCGCTGCAGCTGCAGATGGATAGACTCCATGTTAAAACAATTCCAGCATAGACGGTAAAACAATTCATTACATAGAAAAGAAATATAGAAGACAACTCCAGTTGCAGTTTATAATATTCAAAGAACAATAAAACGTTTCTATACAATTTTATATCCTCTACTAATCTACTATGCTCGAAAGCAAGATTGAAGGATGCCAAATTCAACCGTAAGTGCTGAATGAAACTATCATTGCATGAAAACAGCACTAAAGAGTGGAAAAATTAGCTACAAGAGCTGAACAAAACTATCATTGACTATGAACAGTTAAGCAAGAAGAATGACAGATTCAATAGAAATAGCTGAAACAAACTACCTTCATCATCCCAATCTATATTACAATAACATATCATAGAAAACCCTTAGCAGAATCAGGCTTCTTGGGACTGTTGCTGGAGTTCCCGTCAATAGTGGACATGGTGACCGGAATAGTGACAGGGCTTCCAGGGACATGGGTCTTTGCAAATTCACCTTCTGGTTGCTTATGCTCTTGCTCACCTTGCTCAGTCATTAGAACGCTATCATGAACCTTGGATACTTCACTCTCGTGGCAGTTAGGATTCTTCTCAGCTATCTCAATGTTTTCTTGCATATGGGCTACTGCAGTTTCACCCTCGTGATTTTTCTGCTCCTCTATAGCCATTTTAGAGTTACCTGCTACATTAGTAATTTGACGTTCATCCGCTTGATGCCCACTATCCTGACAAATCATTTCATGACTTCCTTGAACGAAGTTCTTTGTAGAATCATCTTCATCACGCTTGCAGTCTTGCTCATCCGCTTCAGAGCTTTCAAGCAAATCAACCTTTGTGGGTTCACCACTCTGATTATCTCCCTCCTGCTCAGCCATCATCCTTTCCTTTGTCTTCATGCCGACATCCGTTGTAGTGGTTGCAACCTTGTTGTAAGCATCAGTTACCCATGCTGCACCTGTAAGGATATATCTGTTGCTCATGATTGCAGAACTAGCAGTAGAGACAGTCTGCTCAGCCGCAGCTAATGCTGACTTGGTCTTCTCTGCAACCTGGTATTTCTCATCCATTTCCTTCATTTTCTCATTCACCACTAAGGTCCCGGTGCTGAACTTCTGGCTTAATCCCATTGTCCTATCAAGGGAAACGACTTTGGCAGTTGCAGTTGATGTTAGCTGATGCTTTTCATCAAAAGCCTTTGCTTTTTCAACGGCATCCATGCCAAGAACAAACCCTTTGGCTAACATAGAACCTACAATATCCTCAGCCTTCTGGAGAGCGGATTCGATGCCACCGGTATTTTTTGACTGGTAATGCAGTTAGTTGGTGGTATTAGGAGTCTTGAGCTTACCGAAAGTAATTTTTACTAATGGAAGATTTGAAATGAGATGGTTCTACCTCTAGATCAGCTAAAACAGATGCTGGTAGCTTGTAATCAGTAGCTGGTGTGATGATGACAGCCATATCTTCTATAGTAGCTCCCTGCATTAAAGCATGGATTTGTGTAATAGAGTTTATAAGTGTAGAAATGTTACCTTTAAAACAAAAGACAAAATATTATGTTAGGTAAAAGACGAGAAAATAAAATATAAGATGGAAAATATATAGCACTTAGAGACCAATAACAAAGAACACATCATAAACGCCAGTTTCATGGAAGAACCATATACACAAACTCTCTATTCATATTCAGTTCAGGACTTAAATCTAGAAAAAAGAGAAGCATTAGTAGTAATCCTTACTTTCATCCAACATAACATAGCAAAGACTGTGGAAACTAATGCAAAAATCTATACCGTAAGAAGCATAGCCCTCTCTGCTCCTTGATTATCTCTGAACGTGATGTAGGCAAATTGTGACCGCTCATCACAACTGCAAGGCATCCCAGGTCAAATTATTATGCACGTGTTTATACTGTTGATATCATGGAGATGATATGGCGCTAACCTTTGCAATTCTACATGTACTATCTCACCGGAAAATGAAAAAAACTCGCTAATATCTTGCTCCGATGCTTTAAGCGAGACATTGTGGACTTTTACGGTGCCAGTCATGGTTGCCTTAAAAGAAGTTGGAAACAAAAAGAATTAGTCTGCAGTTTAATTGACCATGCCTAACAGTGGATGAATACACAGAGAGCTTCTATAAGAAGTATAAAACATTTTTAAAAGAAAGTAACCAACGACAAACGTTTATTTTCAGAGATAGATATATAAAAAGGTAGTCATCCTAATTACGGTCTACATTAAATGAGCCGATGATGAAATGTTGCACGCTTGAGCACTAGTATAACTGAATAACCTAACTCCTGAATCTATGACAGGAATTGAAGAGAACATAAAAATAAACACAATTTTTAGGAAATAAAAAATGCATGAATCTACCAATGTACATGGTTGAAAAATCAACACATTCTCAAACAAGACAAGTGAACACATATCATTCTGCAACCAAACTAATCCCCAAATGCAACATAATCACGAAACAGCCAGAGAGGATAACACGCTGAATTTTGCTTTCGATTGAGGAAGAATATTAAAATAAACACACAGAATGGCAGAGAGCAGGAATTCCAAAATCTGCGTTCTCACCTCCAAGGATGTGATCCCAACAACCTCACCCTGTGTCTGGGAACGCGATCCAAATGGGGTGGCAAAAATGGAAACGCCTCGCGCGCATTTTGCTGCCGGTTTCGTAGGGGCTGGTTGGAGCAAGGCTGCTGATGCCTAATTCTGGAGAGCGATGACGTGGCTACGTCTGGGCCGTAGGCTAATCTTGTGTTGTCAGCCCATTTTCGCACAGAGGCCCAGTGGCCTCTCTTTATCCTCTTTCGCTTTGGACCCCGGGCGGCTTCCAAACCCGGCCCGCTCGTTCCAGTGGGGAGGTGAGCAGAGCACGGCGGCGGAAGGATGGCCAAGGGCGGCGCTGGCACCGGGCTGGTCTGGGCGACGGCTGAGGATCTGTCGCGGAACCGGCCGGTGGTTCTGTCTCTGTACAGGCAGATCCTTCGGGCGCTAGACTCGCCGGAGCTGCCGCTGGGGCACGCGGCGCGGCTGGCGAAGAAGGCGGAGTGCCCAGCCATCTTCCTCTTCGGCGCCGAGGAGAGGTCGCTCCACGACATCCGGGACCTCGTCGAGGCTGCGCGCCACACGCTCGGATTCCTCAACCGCGGCAGCCTCCCGCAGTGAGAGGACAGAGGAACGAAGAGTCTCGCGAGCCTAGCTGTTCCCAATCTTCATTTGGTACCTCATACCTCAGGGTCTGCTGCGTGTTGGCAATGGCTAAATTCGTGTCATCTGTTCTAGTAAGCTGTTAGTCTATGTCTGACTTGTTTCTCCTGATATATTGTCCGTGCTAACGCTACGGTAACTTTTAGACATACAAGTTAAAACAACCAAAATATGATAATAACAAGACAAATTATCAAGGAAAAATACAAATTATCAAGGAAAAACATTCGTATTGATGCATAAGTAAAATTGCAGAACAATGTATGAGTCATACGTGCTCGATTGTGTTAATTAATTGGTGAATCATCTAGTCGATTCGATCAGCTATGATGTATTGTTCCGGTGGTCAGAGGTGAGCGCCTCTGCTTTTCCTGCTCGGCTGAGCACCACACAGCAGTCTCCAGCATTGGAGACGATGAACCCACCTATTTGGAGGATGGCTGTGCCGTAGCACGCGGCCACGCTATTGTCCTTCTTGAGGAAACAACGCAAACTTCAGAGGATCCACACCTGCATTCACAGCATTCATTTACCGTTCAGCTTCAGTGATTAAAGTGCTCGGGACAAAATCAACTCACTTCTCCACTGCTCAATAATCAAATATCAACCAATTGACATGTCAACCGTTTTTCTCGAGCCATTTGGTGCCTCTATATATAAGTTCAAAGACAGAAAATTGAAATGACATATATTTTTCAAATAGCTTGTCATATGAGGCTTTAAAAATCTTACAATTGAAGTAACTATTCTACCAATTTCAAGTACTTTGGTGCACATATTGTCATAAACAATCCACCACCAAGATAATGAAACAGTGTGGTGGAAGAAGAATCAATTCAACTTCAATATTCCATATAAGGCTATCTTCAATAATAGACCCATATGGGCACTCATATGCAAAATGGGTCTCCGGTACTACTATTTCAGCCTCCAACAGACTACCCATACAAGAGACCCATTTTGGTTGCCCTGAGAGACATAACCCAAATCTGGGTCTTCTCCCTCCTGGAAACCCGTTTGTAGAAAGGATTCTATTTTGGGTGCTGTTGTTGGAGAAGATTAAAAATAGGTTTTGAATTCATTCACTCTAGCGCAACCCAAACGTGAAATGGGTCTTATATTTTGGGTGTTGTTGTTGGAGATAGTCTAAGAAGGTTTTTTTTTCTCACTACTACGAGCAAATTGTGATGTTATTCAATACTCTATCCAAGGCCAAATTCTACAATCCAAAAGTTTACAAGTAGGAAATAGTATTAGTAAAATTAAACAACAGTGTAAAGCCTCAATGGCCATTTGAAAATGACTATCTCTGATAGCACACAGTAGAACCTATATAAACAATCATATTTGCAGACAATGTCGGCTGATTTTCATAATTTACACGGAATTTTTGTATTGCATTTAGATCTCTAGAAACTTATTAAAAAGAAACTTATACTACTGATATACTACATAGAAACGCTACGAAACCTATTAAAAACAAACTTAATTGATATACTACAGACACACGGATTGCACGATAGAATAACAATACTAAGATAACTTATCAATTGATGTTTGAGATGACTGAGAATCGTTCTGATAGACATACCTGAGACAATGGCCACTTCTTTAAATGTCCTATTGAAAACTTGCTGCGCCGCTTTGTGCGACCGATCAATCTGGAGACTCCAACAATTGGTAGATCCCTTGTTCAATTGACAGAATTGCTAATTCAAATTTGGCAAATTGCAAACAAAATTTGGAAACCATATGAAAGCTGGAATTCAATGAGATAATTACTATGATACTAATTGGATGCAACTGGAAAGTAAACGTGCTAGCGATCATCTACTTTCTTGTGCACACATTTTGCAAGGCAAGTTATATACGTCAAGGTCATTTCTTTATATACAATAAGGGCATCCCAAAAGGAAGTATTACATATGGCTGATGACTTCAGTATTGAGATAGCTCAGATAGAAAAATAAGTAGACTTACGCATAGAAATACATGGGATCCCTAAATTTTATATTGCTATAGCATCTTTGGTGCTGTTCTCAAGTTTCTTCTCAATATATAATTTCTAGATATTTGCTTATTCCAGTTGCTAGAGCACGGGAACATATGAGTTCAGATATTTGTTATCATCCAAATATACCATACAATTTGCACCTTTTAGAAATTCCGAGAGAAGCCACATATGTGCACAAAATTTAGTGAATGGATGCACAAAATTTAGCCCCAACCTGAACACGCTCGTCGCGGTGTTGATCCCACTGAAGCCCAACCCCACCGAGGCCAAGGTACTGGTCTGCGGCAGGGTGCCAGCCAGGTCTGGCGGCAATGCGGTGTGAGGAGCACATCCTAGTCGTGGGATGAAAGGAGTGCGTGCCTGGCCATGTGTTTAGGTTTTTGTACGGCCGCTGTGTCTAGCTGTAGCCGGTTGGGCTCGCTGTTGGCCGGCCGTGGGTGCTACGACGCCGCGATAGGGCTGCTGCAGCGGCGGGGTTTGAAGGCGAACGCGGCGGCAGCGGCGGCGCGCCTCGGCGAGACCGTGCACGGGAGCGAGGGGAGGCGTCAGCGGCTCGGGGGGGGGGGGGGGGGCATCGGCGGAGTTGAAGGCGAACACGGCGGCGGCAGCGGCGGCGTCTCCTGGAGCGGCGTTTTTTTTTCGCGGCTTCTACATACATAGTTACCTAGTATGGGCCGTTGATTGGGGCGCTGATTGTGCTGGCGGCGTGGGTGGATACTTCTCTATTCTCTTACCCACTCACATCTAACTGGTGCCTTTTATATTAGTAGAGATATGCAGATTGTAGAACAGATGTGCTCTAACTAATTGAAAGAAATAAGTTTTCAGTATGAATGAACTGCCGCTTGAATTTTTGAAAAGCTGCTAGTGATCTTCTTAAATTTGAGGTTTGACAGTGGGATGCATTGTTTTTGGAGGCGTTCTTCAAGATTCAGTAAATTGTACGTAACACTCAGGATTAGCATTCATAGCATGCTTTTGTGTTTTTTAAGGAACCGGTTACCCGGCTTATAGTATTAATAAGTGAGAAGCAAGAGTTCAGTACACTCAATTTGCAACATTTCTGTATGCGAAATTTACTGTCACGAAGACATACAGTCTGTGCTAAAACAACATGAGTATGCCGTTTGAACCAGATTGATGGCCTGGACCTGGATTCGAGTATCTTGTCCACGCTTCAGGATTCGTAACGCATCTAGCATTCTCCCTGTCGCTTTACTGAGCACTGGCATTTTGGCAATGCAAGGTGTGCGACCGGAACAGCCAGACAGATCGGGGCTCTGAATAAAGTTTGGGGAGAGGAACGACGAGAAAAGGAAGCGTTATGCACGCATTCGCCACCGGTTTAAGGAGCTTGTGGCCGTGGCCTTATGTTGGGGTGAAAGCGTGGTAGCCCCAGTTGCCTGCCATCTACTCTTGTTGCAGTACCGCCGGCATCAGTCGTGGCTAACCGCCGGCGTTGCTGTCGCGCGGAGCACACACCGAGGAGCAGTCCCTCCACAACATCCAGGTTCCAGGACTTCCGGTACCCCGCGTGCACACACCACATCATCGCTAGCTCGAGCGAAATGTACTACGAATGATCCCATGAATCTCATATCGTCCAGCTTGTTAAACACTATGTACATGTGCAATTGTAAAGCCCGGTTCACCATATTGTGCACATGAATGGCCTAAATTGTGTAGATGAACTGTAATTGCAAACCAAAGTTTTGAGGCGCGTGGTTTGGAGGGTATTCTCATACGATGAGTAAACTTGTAGCATTTCAGAAACTAGCATGCCTTGCATTGCATTGCCTAGATGATCAACCTATATATTCACATTGTTCTATGTAACTGACATCGTGCATGAGAATATGACCTTTACACACATGAGAAGCTGCATTACACTCCACACCACAAATATATGGCAACGTAGCTAGAACCGATCATTGCTTAACTTGCAGTCGTACCTCAAGACATTAAATTCCAAGTTTAGAATATTGGGCAGATGCCATCACCCAAGTCAACTCCTTTAGCGGTAGGACAATTGGCAAGAGGGCAGTGCTCTCCTGCAGTGCCCCACCAGTCGATACTCTTGTTCTGCATGGTCAGTGAAAAGTATAGCACCACCCCCATGAATGCAACTCCGGCATCAAGAGCAGCAGAGAGAATGTAATTGTACCGTGTCCACCACCTTTTTCGATACCGGAACACAAAGAAATTAAAGATAGTGCCAACAAACAGCCATGAGTTATAGTTCACAGCTGTTGCTGGGAGCATGGCAGATGTTGCACCAAAGAGCACCGGAAGATTGATCAATGGTATCCACTTCTGGTTGGGGAACATCCTATGGAAAGCATATACGATAACTGGTCCTGCTAGGCCGATGAGGAAGAACCAGTTGAGGGCACCATAGTTCCCTTCTGGCCCAAAGATGCGCCTTGGACCGACAAGGCCCCAAATGACTGATGCGTCAAAGAATACACGGTCACTAGGACATGTCCAGGGGCTGTCTGGTGGGAGTGAATCCGAGCAAATGCCATGGATGGAGCCAAGTAGCCACCATGCCGTCCCAATGTTGACCGTCCCAGCCACAATGGTACCAACAAACTATGTAAATACAGTAAGTGAAAATTAGTATGTTTTGTTTCTTTTATGCAAGTCATCAATTCATTTAAAAGAACACTACGTTTGGGGTCTTTATTTATTACCTGGACAAGGAACATGGACTTGGGAGGGATCTTCATATAGTGGCCAAGCTTGAAGTCCGAGAGGAAGGCAACTGCCTGTTGCATGCTCATGTAGCCATAGACCTTGAAGCATACATTAGCAATTGGATAGCCCGGCCTAATCAGACCCATGACATATTCGGTGATCACATTCAGACCAGGTGACTGCAGAAATGCATTTTGTAATGCATGACAATACCTCAATCATCTGTAATTTTAGTTTTATTTTCTTAAAAGAACATAGAACATGTGTGTTACTTGCCTGGTTGGTTGTCGCGGTGATGATGCTGATGGGAAGGGTGAAGAGGAATGCCAGGCCACACGCGAAGATGAGGCCCCACCACGGGAGTTGGACCTCGTGGTTCAGTACAGTACAAAGGAGAAGGGACACTGCAATTGATAGAGCCATCAACAAATAAAACCACCACGCTGGGATGTCATTGTACTTCTTCATAAGCTTAGTGTGGACATCCGGCTTCTCATTCTGCGATGATTTAAAACGTTGGTAGATTTCTCTGCACATTGACATACCACATAACCAGAACATGTGTTTAGAGTATTTTTCACAGATATTAATAAAAGTAAGTTCTAGTGTTCAAAGTCTTTGAGAAGAAAAAAGAGTTGAGATGCCATACTTTCCATAGAAGAGCCCGACATGTGTGATGGTGGCTGCAATGGTGGCGAAGCTGAACCCATAAACGAGTGCAAATACTACGCTAAGATTGATTTTGCCATTCTTATCATATGTGTCCCTGTCAAGCTGAAACTGACTGTTCACAATTGACGGGATGTTGTACTCCGTGCCATTTGACATGAACAACTGCGCAGAGAAGATAGGGAATGTCTTGGCGTTGTACAGGTTAAAACCCCAATATGCTATAGGCATGATCACGTAGAGAAAGAACACATAGCCGACGAAGATGTTGACGGTGGCGAAGAAGGGTGAGATAAGGGGACTATAGAGGTAGGAGGAGACGGTGGACCAGTCAAGCGTGAAGGCGCCCAGACCAAGGCCAAGCATGCCTGATCCTAGTTGTTGCGCTGTCACAGACTTAGGGAAGACCCAACACACCCATGAGATGGAGGTCAATGTTGGGAAGAGGTAGCCCGGCACGACGTACCATGCGAAGCTGCACGTGAGCACCACCACGAAAAACTTGGAACGTGAGATTTGGCGTGAGGCTTTTGCAGATTCGTCCTTTTCGTGCAATGCCCTGGTTCAACATTAAGGACACATGATCAGTGCTATTGTTCATGGCAATTCTACCTCAATGGCTAAAATGTGATGTCATGAAACTATACGGTCTTAATTGTAACTGTATCTTGTTCTGCAATCGGATTGGTGTACACAAATCAATTATATGTCATCTCAAAGTTTGCAATTTATAGTGAAAAGATGCATTCGTCCATATCCAATCAAAGTTTCAACTAATTCACAAGGTTGTTTATGTAAACAAAAGTGATTCATGAGTAACCATTGATGGTCATATGTCAAATGCCAATTGGAGTAGTGTACTGCCCTGAAGTGATATGCTCAGCCTAACCTAAGAAAGTTGTATTAGGCGAATATATATAATATATGAATTGGCTTACAATAAACTTCAAATTTCTACTAGCAGATGATTCTGTATCTCTTCGCAACAGTACAACGTTACCTAGATGATCACCTTGTTGTTTACACTCAGCGAAAGGACAGAGAAACACTAAAATCTATAGGAATTTGCTTAAGTTGGCACAAACGCACGCCACCTTGTTTCTTATTTATTGTCAGCGCATAGGAGTAAGCAAAATCCAAATTCAAGGCTATCACAGATGGGACCGCTGTGCCTTTTCAAGGCCACTTGGACCTGGACCACACACGAATTGTCGGCTATACGATACTGATCAATTCAACAACTTGTTGAATGACACACAGTTTCTTTTCGACTTTTCTGACAAGCAAATCACCTACACAGTACCCTCTCACAAATCCCTCGCTACCCGGCTACCACCCGTTCTCGATCTCGCTCATAACTGTAGTCTGTAGAGATAACAAATAAAATATGATATCGTATTCGTTGAAATCTACTCCCTCTGTCCATTTATATGTGTCGTTTTCGGTTTTTATGTCATAAGTTTGACTAGATTTTATAGATAATACGGACAACATTCATATCACTAAATAAATTTATTAAAAAACTAGATTAA
Source organism: Eremochloa ophiuroides (assembly GCA_038502445.1). NCBI lineage: Eukaryota > Viridiplantae > Streptophyta > Magnoliopsida > Poales > Poaceae > Eremochloa > Eremochloa ophiuroides. The sequence continues at coordinate 68,607,677 of JAHLJS010000005.1, forward strand.
AAGATCTATCTAATGATATTAATTATGTATCACAAATATTAATATTTTTAAAAATAAAATTAATCAAAGTCATTTCTCGGGAAGCGAGAATGATAAATATTTAGGGACAGAGAGAGTACCATATACATTTATTTCTGTATAGCACATGCCCTCTCACGGTCCATGTTTACCTACAGTACCCTCTCACAAATCCCTCACTCCCTGCTATGGGAACAGTACATTGCCCACAGCCGTCCGATTTAATAACACCCTGCATGCCTGCAATGGTCACCCATGCGTCCATTTTGTGAAAATGTCGACACTGTGTTTTGCAACCCATCGCTACTCGAAACCGAAAAAAAATCAGTTCCTGGTTTGGACTAACCGAAATAATTCTGGTCAATTTGGTTCGTGGGCTCGAAGAATCGAAGGAACCCAAGCCCAATAGATAGGAGGCTCATAAATGAACAACTAGTCCAATTACCATCGTGTATATAAAAGCACACTTCAAGCCCTAGAGACAAGCTCGTCCACATCCAACTCCCCTCTTCCCCTACACAGCCGCCGCCAACTGCCAACATGCCATTCCTATCCAACTTCCCTGTGCAAGATTGCCTAAAAAAAGAAGAAGAAAAACTTTCCCTTGGGAGATGCGACCATGGCTCTCTTTCATTCTCCTCTACCCAACTCTCCTGCATGGTTGCATCGCATGGGCGGTAGCGGACCTCACGCGAGTGTGGGTGGCAGTGGCGCCGATGGTGCTCAAGTGGAGGTCCGGCAGCACCCTCCAGCGTGCAGGGTGTAGATCCTGCATCTCCTATAGCGCCCAGGGAGGAGGTCCAGAGGAGAATATGTATTTTTTGGACGTTCGGTTTGGTCATCGGTCGGTGTATTTTTGGATGTTCACTTTAGAGTCGGATAACCGAAACTGAACCAAAAGGAACCGAAATTGAATGGCTCGATTCTCACTTTTTAAAAGAACCGATCAGTTAGAAAGTATGTAGGTAACCGAATTTACTGGAAGACCGAAGAACTAAACTAATCAGTTTCGGTTAACCGAATGCCGAGGTCTACTACTTGGGGAGAAACCAAGCAAATTTGTCGATAACTGGCAGGAAATAAAACGCCCACCCGGGTAATCTCTGTCCCAGTGCATCCCGTGATTTATGTCGTCCTGGACTTGCCTATGGAATCCAGCGAGGATGACGGGCACGCCAGACGCCAAATTAACGCTTATTTGGTTTTTCCTCCGCTACGGTCTTGCCACGGAGACTTCGATCGTTGGGTGATTGGGTCTAGCATGCATCTAGATTATGGGAGATAAGTTAGGGTTAGTAGGGGGTTCCCTCACTACTTCACAAGTCACAAGTTGCCGTTATTATATAATATATGCACACTGAGCAGCGTAGCGGCAACGTAAGGATGGTATAGAGAATATTGCTTTCACAGGCTATCGGCGCTCCGCGGATTGACTTCACGAGAAAACAACAGCCAATTTAAGAAAAACCTCTTCTTTATGATCTAGAGATTCAGAGAAAACGGTATTGCGAATTGGACTGGTGACGCCACATGAAGCTGGGACATACGCCACATGAGTTCGATTGTGATTGCCACCGCAACCATGCATGCGCAATCGCTTTAGAATCTCGGGTTCTGCTGAAAGGGATGGGATTTTTCAGTCTAGTCGGTACAGTTTGGCGCGGCGATTGTGGGCTAGAGGCTGTCAGATTCAGACTATATCAGCGACAAACTGAATTCCGTCAAAGTTAGGTCAGCCGTCAGCTACAGCCGTCAGCAACAAGTGGAGCTTAATGGAGAAGAAAAAATAGTACTGTAATATGGTTTAGCATCAGATCGCTTCATTCCGATAGGACGCTGGGCTGGTACTACTTACTAACGTGTTAGAGGAGATACTGTTCTCTTATTTTGCAGCTAAATTAAAATTGCAGACTTCGCCGTGGACACATCTTTATCTACCGAGCAACTTTCTTATCCGAGACCATTGCAGAATGCAACGTATAACGCGAAAGCCGGTTCACTCATTTATCTTTGAGCTCGTCAAAAGATCTTGGAACGACAATAATGTCGACGAGAGCAAAATCTTGCCCCACTGGCCCACCCGCACGGCCGCACCAGCTTTCTTCCCTGAAGAAACCATGTGCCCAGCCGCCATGTCTACTAGTCGGCCTGGATAACGCCTGCTAGCTAGGAGTTTGATTAGAAAAATCAAAGCTGTCACGCACTGCAATACTGCAAGTCTGAAACCAAACCTTGTCCGTATCTTACGGGGGCATGTTGTCCTTGGCGCGCGTAGTAGGATTTAACACATTATTCTAAGCAGACAGAAAGAGACCGTCCAACTGAAATGGCACTGCATACAGCTACAGTGATCATGCATCATGATGCTCTTGAGATTCTTCAAGCTTATTTAACTTCGCTTTTTTCTCGTTAATGTCATCGGCCAGTGAGATTAGATTCTCCGTTCCATGACCAACTTTGGTGACAACGCTGCTTAAGCTTAACGTTTGTTTCCAGGAAGCGGTAACATGTCTATTCGAATTATTCTACCTCCTGTCAAATAAATATGACGCTTCAGACATTGTAAATGCTTTGTTTTTGCTACTTGGTTTGTCTATATTTAAAGAATGTCTGATTCTTGCTTGCTTGATTTGTTTCCAAGAAAGGGTCAAAGATCCCTTGAAACAACATCCTAGTTTTTTGTTCTACCGCATTTTGTCAGTTCACTGAACTAATCGTTTTCAGTTCGCTGTCAGCAGCTGCTTTAGCATCCCTAACGGCAAACCAGAGAGAGAAGAGAAGAAAAATAAAGATTTACAGTTATAATACTAGTAGATGCTCCATGTAAAGATACTGATGCACACGAGCTGACATGCGTCACTGCAGCCGTACGACTGAGAAACTAAACGACTAATGATCGAACGAGATGAAGCGCTGTATAAAATTTCAAGATGCCAAAGAGCGCATTTCTATCGCCGGCCGGCTTCCGAAAACACAACGACAAACGTTAACCAAAACCCAACCAAACTGAAGAACGCGGCAGTAGAAAATTCCAAGAAAGGCAGCATGCACATGCACAGCACGAGCGCCAGCTTATTGGTTTTACTGAAGTGAAAATAGCGGATGAAGGAGTGAAAACTTGTGCTCACCGGAAGAGGGAGACCTGGACGAGCGTGCTCGGCCACCACATGTGCGCCGGTTCCACCACATACTTGCGCATCAGCCCTGCCCATCCGTACCCAAGCACCTTGAGCCAGCCAGCCATTGAAGCAAGAGCGAGAAATTCCACCAAGCTAATGTCAGTTTGTTTAGCTAGTAGCTGCTGGGTAAGGACTAATTAAGCCATTAGGGACGGTAATTGATCTTGCAGAAGCCATAGCTGGGGTAGCAACCTGCGTGGTGATGACGAGGAGCCAGGCGGTGAAGAAGGAGATTTGGCGTTGGTAGAAGGCGCGGATGATGTCGATGATGCCGACGGCGTAGGCATTCCCAACGCCGAAGGCGAAGCCGGCGTTGGCGAAGATGGAGATGAGCACGTGCTCCTTGATGTTGAAAGGCCCCGGGTTGAGGCTCCACTCGCCGCCGCCCAGCAGCGCCGGCACCCGGAACCTGGTGCGCGGCAGCGCCCGGGCCATGAAGTGGCCGACGGGCAGCGACGCCACCTGCACCGTGATCTGCGTCACGATGAGCGGCTCCGTGCGGTAGGAGAAGAACTGGTTGAGGAAGCTCATGAGCGCGCACGACAGCAGCCCGATGCTCCACATCCGGAACGTCCACACCGGCAGCGACGGGTCGTCCGTCGTCGGCACCGTCAGCCGCACCTCCTCGATCGGCGACGTGTTCTCGTCGTCGTTGAGGATGCCCTCCTCCTTGACGGCGCCCACGGCCTCGGCCAGACCGCGGTCGTCCGTGCCGATCTCACCCATCGTTCGGGGGCGGAGTGAATAATGTGCCGAGTGGTACTGGCAGCGCCTGCGCGTGCTTTGCTTTGGCCTAGTCTATGGCCGTGTTTGTTTCCTGCACGCGGCTTTGAGCCAACGCCCGTGCGCGCTTGTTTCGCTGGTGGTTACAAGAGCACCTCAATTATAGGACTTTTTCGTGGGAGTGAATCTTTCAAGATAGCAAGAGGCTTATAATAATTTTATCAATCTCGATAATTTACCAACCTATATTTTGAAGATACCTATTAAGGTAGGATTTATATGTGTAGTTTCAGAGAGATGAGTGTACATGCATTATGAGTTGCTATGTTGTATTATGTACTTCATAAAAATATTTTTTTTATGATTCGTGTAATATGTCCTGGTTTCAAACTCTTCATATCCTTCATTTGATTTGCATCGAGATTAGTCACCCACTCCCCACCTTCACGGTTACGGTCTAGCCCACCAAGTACCTTATAGCTGAAGGACCGAGAGGCGACTCAGAGGGTAGGGTGAATGAGAGTATCAAAAATTTCTTCTGAAATTAAGTGGCCGTTGTCCCTAGTTCAAAACCCGAAGAAGTAAGAACACAAACGAAAAGATATTCATGAGTCAACACATGACTGGATGTCTACAAGAGACACGGCGCGAATTTCAAAACACGACCGAGCAGACCGGAGAACTAAGAGAGGTGGCGGAGCAGACCAACTCAACTCTTTAGACCTCTACGAAGAGGCAAAAGAGCTACCCTAGACACCGAAGCCAACCAGTGACTAGGATGTCTAAGAATGATCTACGACTCACTAGCAAACCAACGCAACAATCGGAACTCGAAACGACCAAATGGACATGGAACGGACCGAACAACGCGAAACACAAACTGCTGACAGTCTGCTACAGTGCTGCTACAGTACCAGACAGTCCACATTTTGAAACCCAGAAACTGAACTACGCAGAAAGAGTTCAGTTCACCGTCTGAAAACCAACGGCAGACTGTCCGCCACTTGGGGCCGTACTTTCCGCGCCTGAGCCTGAGAAGAGCACTTCGCTCCCCTGTGCTCGGCCCGATGCTCGGACTATCCGAGGGTAGAGCCCGGACTGTCCAAGGCTGTACAGACAAGGCGAAAACGAAATCGCCATGAACCACAATTGAAAGGAACTCGATCAAATCCAAACGAACTGCCACCAAGACAATCTAGAAGCTACCCCAAACGGATCGTAGCCCAACTCGAACTCAATCAATGGCAAATAGAAAAATCCTCAAAAATGCACACGAACTCGGTCATGATATTGAATCGACCCGATCTATGGATTTGAGTGGAATCAAGAGATTCCCCTTGGTCAAAAGATTCAATACATGACTAAAAACAAGTGCACAAAAAAGGAACAAATCGAAATGCCCCTAAACTCATGAATCACAGCAAGAACGAGAGGGGGAGAAACAAAGAACATGAAGAACACGAAAATCACAAGCACATGATCCGAAATCCGGAGGAGTTACCAGGTTAGGGCCTCGATTTCCACTCAAAATTATAAATTTACACAACCATGTATCTTGATTGTGGACCTCTCTTACTAAGGACATACTAACCCTAGAGAGTGGAGGAATGGAGAAGCAAATGAAAGAGGTGGAGAGAAGGGGATGGCTGCCATCACCCTTAAACCACTTATTACATTTTTCAATTTAGTCCCTACTTGCTTTCTACTTCTAATTAGGTGAGCCAGCTAGTCCTAGAGCACTTTGGAATAGCCTGTGACTGCAGATAAAATCGGACGACCCCGCTTCCTGCCCAGACTTGCCGTCGCCCCGACACAAACTCTAGAATTCCGCCACGTGTCGCCTCGCTTCTCTCGGAAGCTCCGCCCAGGTTTTGAGGCCCAAACCCGTCCTCGCCCGCGCCATGTCCCGCCCGTCCTCGACCGCGCCGGCCCACGCTTCGCCACGAGTCACTTGACCATGTCCAGTTGCGCTCGTCGGTGTCCCCAAGTGTCAGCCACTGCAACTGGCCCTGCGGTGCTCAAGTCCCTTGATCCAAGCCTCACGTCCGTCCTTCACCGCTCCCGATCCATCGGCATGTCCTGCTCTACTTTACCTTCACCTCGCCATCCGCCATTGCCTCCGTGCTCAATACCTGCACACTACGAGCCAAACAAGAGGCCATGTAAACTCCGTTGGCAATCACTCATCACAAACTCGGATACCTAGGTCTTGCCCACCTCGTGTCTGCAATAGTAACAGCCAACTTTATTTGGAGGTATAAATATTGTACGCATTTTCGACAAAGTCAATCAAAGTTGAGAAAATTTGACCTGCACGCATCGCATAGCGACGTCTATTTTGGGACGGATGGAGTATGTGCCTAGGTTAGCCAATTACTCCACCAGTAGAGGAGCCAACTTCTCTGATTCTCCTCACGCAGCATCACGCCCTGCCACCGCCTCGCGCGGTCGCCTCGCGGCTCGCCTACTCCGCCGCTCCTCCCGCCCTCTACTCCTTCATCCGGCAGTCCAGCCTTCTGGCCCTCCACGCATCAGCCAGTCAGGACGGGCGGCCCGTGGCTGGAACCAGCAGCCAGCAGCCCGGTGGCCTGCAGCCAGGGAGGACGGGCGGCCCACGGCCGGCCAACCACCAGTTAGCGCCAGCCAGCCCTAGCCGGCTAGCACCCAAGACAGTAGGTAGGGAGCCACAGGCCAGCCATTGCCAGCCGGCAAGCAGAGCCAGGGGCCCCCATCCCAAGCGGTGTGAATTTTTGAAGATGGAAGACTCCTTGTATTGTATTTGGTTGTTTTCTATCCTTATTATCATAATTCTATATATCTTTGACTTTGGGCACTTTGAATCAATATCAAATTATTAATCTTAGCTATATCTATTAGTGTAATATGTCCATCGAGCAAAAACTTTTTTGGCCTATGTTATTTAGCCCTCCTCGTCCGTTTCTGGATCCGCTGACGCCCTACACTGTTTTTGACCATCATGTTTATTAGCCTCAACTTCCACCTAAAGACATCCATCTTGCGCTCATCCAGTTTTCTTTTGGACAAGAACAAGATATCGGGGTTCTCCTCCTTCTGAGTACTTAGAAGGCCACGCGTTGCGACGCCGTTCCCCAACCCAAGACAGTTCCACGCACTGATCTTCATTGATCCCCGTGGAGCTATTCTGACATACCCGCTTTCAATACATCATACTCTGAAGCCAACATCACCATCTCACTTTTCCTCGGCTTCTTTGTGCCTAGATCAGTATCTAGCACTATGGGTTCTTATACTCCTGCCGCAAGGGAAAAACTTGATGATCTTCCTCTCTTCCTCAAACAGCTTCAGGTTCTGCAGCAGGCCCTCAAAACCATCCAACACACCACCTGACAGGATCACGAACTTACAGGGCAAGAGACTACCAGGCTAGCAGTTTTAATTTGGCTGGTCTGCAAGGAGAATTTGACATGGACACGAGCAAAGGATGGAACGTGGACTCAAGATCAGATTTCCGCGAGAAAATCTGTCCGGAAACGAGATAGATCGAGAAAGAAATGGAAGAAAACCTCTAGTCGCCCAGAAACCGTCAGCGAGTCGCCCCTACTGCACCAAGACGAGTCGACATTGGAGCATTCAGACTTTGGCTGTCAGAACGAAAATCGTTGTATCTGTCTTCTGTTTTCTTGTTACAAACTGGCGAACTGCTTCGTATCTGTCTTCTGTTTTCGTGTTGTTGGAATTATTTGTTTTGGTTAATTACTTATATTAAATGCTAAATTTGATCTGTGTACAACTTCAATGCTAGAATTATTTTCTTTCCAAAATTATGGTTGTGTTGGTTTGTCTGAAAAGAAACGCTGATTTCGACTGATACTGATTTGTTGTGAGAGGAAAAAATTGTTCTATACTTACTAATAAATCCAACACGGTTATTTATTTTTGTTTATTTTCAATTCTGTTAGATAATTTACATGAACTAGAATAGTTAAACAAGGTAATTATTTCCTTGTATTTTCTGATTTAACAATTGCCTATATAGTTTTATTAACCATTCCTACGAGGCTGTGTAACAGTCACATCCGCGGAGCCAAATTTCTCGAAATTGGAGTTTTCTTAACTATTCTCTTGATGCATAAGTTTTCCATAATAGCACTTGGGAGTGAAATCCTAGAGAAGTTTTATTATGAATATCTATATTTAAGATTTTAAAAAAGCACTATGAGAATGGTGTTCGTTTTCCATTATTGTTATTATATTTTTCTAGATTAGGAGGGTCCATTTAAAAGTTGGAAACAAGAACACCCCCCCCCCCCCCCCCCCCCCCCCCGCCCCGGCCCCCGCCGCCACGGCCCTGGTGCTCGTCGTCTGTCATAAGATGTAGGCGAGCGGGTCCAGGTTGCATTGCGTGAGAATATGACCCTTTACACATAAGAGAAGTTACATTATACACCACATATATACCACAAATCTATGGCATCAGCATAACCGAAACAGATCATTCCTAAACTTGTAGCAACATGTTGAGACATTAAACTCCACGCTTAGAAGACTGGACAGATGCCATCACCCAAGTCCACCCCTTTAGCACTAGGACACGAGGCAAGAGGACAATGCTCTCCTGCAGTACCCCACCAATCGATACTCTTGTTTTGCATGGTTAGCGAGAAGTACAACACTACCGCCATAAATGCAACCCCGGCATCGAGCCCAGCGGAGAGAATGTAGTTATACCGTGTCCACCACCTCTTCCGGTACCGAAACACGAAGAAATTGAAGATGGTACCAATAAGCAGCCATGAGTTATAGTTCACAGCCGTTGCTGGGGGCATGTAGGTTGTTGCACCAAAGAGCACCGGAAGATTGATCAACAGTATCCACCTTTGGTTGGGAAACATCCTGTGGAGAGCATATACGATAACTGGGCCTGCTGCTCCAATGAGGAAGAACCAGTTGAGTGCGCCATAGTTCCCATCGGGCCCAAAGATGCGCCTTGGACCGACAAGGCCCCAGATGACTGATGCGTCGAAGAAAACACGATCATAAGGACATGTCCAGGGGCTGTCTGGTGGGAGTGAATCCGAGCAGATGCCGTGGATGGAGCCGAGCAGCCACCATGCCGTCCCAATGTTGACCGTGCCAGCAACAATGGTACCAACAACCTATGTAAATACAGTAAGTGAAGATTACCTTTTGTTTCTTTTATGCAAGTCACCAATTCATCACAAGAACACTATATTGGGGGTCCTTATTTGTTACCTGAACAAGGAACATTGACTTCGGAGGGATCTTCATATAGTGGCCAAGTTTGAAGTCCGAGAGAAAGGCAACAGCCTGTAACATGCTCATGAAGCCATATACTTTGAAGCAAACAACGGCGATAGGAGAGCCCGGCATAATTAGACCCATGGCATACTCAGTTATCACATTCAGACCAGGCGACTGCAGGAGGCATTTTGGAAGGTTTGTCAACCATTTTGTATACAGATATCACCAATATTCACCACTGAGGACAATACCTCCGGTCCCACATCTATCCTTTTTGTTTGATATTCTCAAATAAATGAACATAAAAAATGCAAACATGTTACTTGCCTGGTTGGTTGTCGCAGTGATGATGCTGATGGGAAGTGTGAAGATGAATGCCATGCCACATGCAAAAATCAGGCCCCACCATGGGAGTTGTACCTCACGCTTCAATACAGTGCAGAGGAGGAGGGACGCTGTAATTGACAACGCCATCAACGAGTAAAACCACCATGCTGGGATTTCACTATATTTCTTCATCAGCTTCGTGTGAATATCATGCTTCTCCTTCAATGATTTGAAACGGTGGTAGATTTCCCTGGACATTGGCATACCCAATTTCATATAAAGAAACTATTAGAATCATGGATTTCAGTTCATACACCACATGTAATTAGAGTCCTTTTTATTTTTGACTGCATGTAATAAAAGCTTGTGCAACAACTATTTTTCTCATGTATTAATAAGTGAGGATGCCATACTTTCCATAGAAGAGACCGACATGAGTGACGGTGGCCGCAATGGTGGCGAAGCTGAACCCATAAGTGATGAGTGCAAAGAATACGCTGAGGTTGACTTTGCCATTCATATCATAAGCTTCCTGGCTAAGCTCAAACTGATTGTTCACAATTGATTTGACGTCGTAGTTGGTGCCATTTGACATGAATAGGTCTGAGGAGAAGATGGGGAATGTCTTGCCATTGTATAGGTCAAACCCCCAATATGCTATAGGCATGACCACATAGAGAGCAAAAATGTAGCCAAAGAAGATGTTGGCAGTAGCAAAGAACGGTGAGATGAGGGGACTAAAGAGGAAGGAGGAGACGGTGGACCAGTCGAGCGTGAAGGCACCAAGACCAAGGCCCCTCATGCCTGACCCCAGCTGTTGCGCCATCACAGACTTGGAAAAGACCCAGCACACCCATGAGATGGACGTTAGCGTCGGGAAGAGGTAGCCTGGCACGGCATACCAAGCGAAGCTGCATGCAAGCACCACCACGAAGAACTTGGAACGAGAGATCTGGCGCGAGGCTTTGGCGCATTCTTCCTTCTCGTGCAATGCCCTGATTCAACATTAATTGAGGACACATGCTCAGTGCTGTTGTTAACGACATTTCTAAAATATGATGTCATGAAATGATTGAAGATAGTACCCATCAATTTTCCCTTTTCATTCTTTAACCAGATTGGTTTACAAAAAAGAATATTTAGTTTTCGTCCCAATTCAAGCAATTTACAATGAAAAGATGCAGCTATTCATAATTCATCGAGATTTCTACTGATCACAAGGTTAGTTATGTAGACCAAAAATGATTCATGAGTTATCATTGATGGTCCTGTTTCAAATTCCGATTAGAGTAGTATACTGTCTTGACTTATAACCCATTATTTTCTATCTAAGAATTGGGTAAATCTTTATACAATATAAAACCATGCTTACAATACTCTTGTTATTCCAAGAACTTGTAATTCTCACTTTTCGATGGTCAATCAATCTTAAGTTTGGTCATGAAATGTAATAAGTATCATTAGAATAACCATGAAATGTATTTTTTTATAATAAATCTATTTTGATATATAAATATTGACATTATTTTCTATAAATCCAGTTAAATTAAGAAAATCTGATTTGATCTAAACATAGGATTAGATTCTCTTTGGGTCAGCGGTACCCTTCAATTTTGTGCCTCACGTTACTGTGTGTGCAGCCGGCCGTCCCTGGTCAGCTAGCATCTGTTCATGAAAACACTGCATTGCTGATTTCGATTGATGCTGATTTGTTTGACAGGAAAACATTGTTCTATTTCTTAAAAAAACCTGAAATCTAGACAAGAATTAGGGATCCTTTCGCAGCAACACAAAGTAACCTAGATGATCATGCCTTGTTGTTTACACAGTTTTATGAGCGAATATATCAGAGAGACCGACAACAATTTGTTTAGTTGATATACAAATCTACAATACTTGTTTTTTTATTTGTTGTGTCAGTATGTAAATAATAAAGATGCATTTAAATCGGGGATGTAAAGTTTTTTTGTGTAACATAAAATGTTCAATGGGACGTCGAAATGGTTCTTCGGATACTAATAAAAAAACTAATTACATAACTCGCTCGTAAACCGTGAGAAGAATTTATTAAGCCTAATTAAGTCTTTAGCAAATGTTTATTGTAGCACAATATTATCAAATCATAGACTAATTAGGTTTAAAAGATTCATCACAAATTTGTACATAATCTGTGTAATGTATCAAATATCCGATGCGATGAAAGTAAAGTTTTTGCGTGAAAACTAAGGCTCTGTTCGCTGAAGCTGAAAACCGCTGAAAATAAACGTTGATGCTAATTTCTTGTGAGAGAAAAATACTGCAGGACCACTGAAAAATAAACGGTTTTAAGGTTTACCGAACAGAGCCTAAACATAAAAAAAAAAAATCCAAGTTCGAGCCCATCACATATGGGCAGGGACTCAGGCCTACAGGCATGTGCAACTGCAAGCCGACGCATGAACGATGCGCCTTTTGAAGGCCACTTGGACTGGACCACACACGAACAGAGCCTAAACATGAAAAAAAAAATCCAAGTTCGAGCCCATCACATATGGGCAGGGACTCAGGCCTGCAGACATGTGCAACTGCAAGCCGACGCATGAACGATGCGCCTTTTGAAGGCCACTTGGACTGGACCACACACGAGCTGTCAGCTTCTGAAATCCGATCCATCCACTTGCCGACTCGCACACAGTGCAACGCAAAGCGAAGCCAAGCGCGCATTCACATCGTGCCGGCAGCCGGCAGCAATACAAGGTCGTGTTCCGGCAGAAAGCAGAAACCAAGCGAGTTTGTCGAGAAGAAAAATGAGGCAGAAAAAAGACGCCCATCCGGGCAATCGCTGTCCCCGTGGACTTTGGACTCCACGGAATCGAGTGAGGCATACATGCATGAAGGCAGAAGGCTGCTTTGGCCTCCGTCACTGCACAAGGGTCAGCTTTTCAGCTCCAGCGAACAGAGCCTTAGACTACTCAAACCTCATTTTTCCTTTGAACCTCGATGCAAGCATCGCAAAATCAAGCATCAAAGAAAGTTCATGCATCGATGCTTATCTTGGGAGAAGAAATGTGACCCCACTTGTAGGTGAGTAGGAGATGAGATATGATACTAAATTAATTGTTTTTGACATATTGTTCTTTGCGATGCTTGCCACTGCAACTTTCTATGAAAATGGAGCACCGGTGTTGACTAAATATTTAAGCATCGACACACTGTGTACGTCCAATCAAGCGGGCTCCATGTTGGTGTGTATCACAGACCAAAATTTTATTTCCTTTTTTTTGACCGCGACATCATGCATATTTCATTAAGATGCAGACCAAAAGAATGGATTACATTCATTTAAAAAGAAAGAAAGAAAGAATGGCTTACACAACACATCTATGTGATCTTATGATATCCCATAGTGCAATGCAAGTGCAGAACCACAAAGTGGTTAGGACTCCAAACAATAAAAAAACGCAAACAAAAATATATCAACGCAAGTCTGCCAACATAGCAGATAAAACCGCGGTGGCAAAGCATCCACCAGAAAGAGAAGAGATGAAACAACAGCGGCAAAGGATTCGGCCAAGCACCACAGTGGCTAAGCATCTGCCCAAGCAAGAACCATGGTGACAAAGCATCATCCGGAGTCACGGCGACAATCATCCGTAGGAAAAGGGGCTATTAGGCTCACGACAACAAAGCATCTTCCGGAGAGCGAAGACCGAGGAGACGTCGGTGGCAAAGTATCCGCCAAAGCAGCAACGGCGGTAAAGTATGAGTCAAAAGAACGGTAGCCGCAAAGCATCCGATACCAAACACCAACGACTGTAGCAATACCTAGCAGCTAGACAGACCATTGTAAAGAGAAGTTGAAGCACATACAAGCACCACGCTGCAAGGATCAGCTCCGACTAGAGCAACCAAAGATGGAGCAGAGGCACAACCACGTGTGTGGTTGAACGATGCCTTCATAAATGGGAGTACACCCGCGGATGCCACCATTGTCGAAAAGAAGCACACAAGTGGGGCTTTCACCCTAGGGCTGTCACCATGGCTTGTGTGATGGATGATATCTTCAACGACGTCTCCAAGGAGATAGATGATGCTAACTGCGCATCGCCGCTAGCCCAGAGACGGCAGGCAGGATGTTCACCCAAAATTCATTCAGGGACGCCAGCAACCCCGACAAGCGCCCCTGCATAGAAGAGCCGCTCAGAAGCCCCACAGCTCCACCATAGTGGCAGCACAAGCTCAGGCATGAGAGCGGGGGCCTCAAGCCGTCATGACCGCCACGCGCCACCTGGTTGGTCACAGTCGACCGCCGCTGGCATGAACCGCACAGGGTGCAGACTCGTCCATGACCATGCTTCTGCCTAGCTACCGCCCAGTAGCGTGGATCCACTGAGCAGTGGTGGATCCAGGATGGGATAGGGGAGATGTTGATTGATAATGAAGATTTAAGGGTAGTTTAGACCTGTTGCTACAGTGATTCAGTGGAAAATTGAGGCTCAAGTGGGGCTGCAGCCCCCTGGATCCGCCAATGCCACTGAGCACGCAGTGGCCACGGCATCGACGCTGCACAGGTCGAGCCCGGCCTCGTGAGTCATGAGTAGGCGCCACCGTCGCGACTGCAGAGGGCCCCGCTGCTAGCCAGGACGCAGAGGACGACGCCGCGGCCTCCAACTTCTATAGATTTGCTTCCCGCGCACGGATCTGGCCCTAGAATCATCTAGCCAAACCATGGACGAATCGAGGAATTTAAGGTTGAGGAGAGGGAGGATGCAGCGCTAGGAGAGGAGGAGAGGACGGGGAAGGAAACCTTTTTCAGCCCCCGCCCCCTGGCCGCTGTCACCACTAACGTGGAGGCGATACAGCGGCGGCGGCCAAGCCGGCAACCTGAGGGAGTAGAGATGCTCGGGCGGCTAGACAGGCGCCCTCAGGTCGCCTCCGAGGGAGACAACGCCAAGGTGAAACGGCTTGCATTGAAAGTGTGCTTCTCAAACCAAAAAATTTCTTTCAAATCACTTAACAATATACTACGTAATAGTTGGGGGTTCCATGATCTGCATGTATCCGAACTTTTGCAGCCAATCCACAAACCCATCACTAGATCCAGTATGTGGCTGCACTCCCATTGTTCAGGGTGGGTGTACCATAGCATCCTCTGATCTATTCCTACTTGGGTCTTCAAAAGTTTAGTTTATTTAACGACGCTTTTTTCTTGTTAACAGCTTAATGTCATCCGGTCAGCTAGTGGTTATAACTTATAAGTAGCACCTGAGGTACTGGGTTTGATTCCCCGTAAAACATTCTTATCGACAGCGAGGCATCTGCGGTGACTTCATCAATCTCATTTTGAGGACTTGCTGACCGGGTCTTCGGAGGTACTTATAGAGGTAGGGTTTCCATGTGTCCAGCCATAGGAGTGTGAGTGTATGGATTAAATTCTCTGGGTGAAACTTCGGTGTTGTAGCAGGGCGCTGCCACGGCCGCGGAGGTCGCTCGTGCGAAGGCATGCGAAGGGCCTGCGCGCGGGGTCGTCGTGGGCCGATTTCTCCTATCACTGTGTTTTCTGCCTGATGTCGCAGGAAGCCTCCGCCCGGATTGATCCGAAGGCACGACAGTGGCGAAGGCTCAGCCTGGGAGTTGCCTCCGACTTCGCCAGTAAACCTTTGACAGCGCGTGGCGCCGGGCCCAGGAGAAGCGAGGGCTCCCTCCCCCCCCCCTTTTTTTCTCCGCCCCGAGCGCCAGGGGCGACAGAGCAGAACCTTCGCCTGTGAGCCGCTAAAGGACAACAAGGGGGGTGGTTGGAGCGTGGGGGGAAGAGACGCTTATGCCCAGAGAGTTGGTAGGGGTAGCGAGGGATATTCGGAGAATATACTAGTAGCATGTAATTGACCCCGCATGTGTACAGTAAACTATAAATAGTGACATAAATACCAAGTGGGGGGAGGAGGATCCCTGTCACTAGTTTTGTTTCTGCCCCTAAGGGGTTGATTCTCGGCCTTCGAGCAGGGATTGTACCCGATCTGTGTTGAGGAGCATTTCCCAACATACGGTGACAATGCTATTTAGTGCTTACTCTCTTAGTCCTTAAAAAGAATCATTCTCGTTTAAAAAAAGTCAGCAATCTTTAGCTTTGACCAAATATATATAAAAAATATTTATATTTATATTACATAATTAATATCATTGGATATATCTTTGAATATATAAATATTGCTTATAAATATTTATATTTCTATAAACCATGTCAAAGTTAAGATTTATCTGACACGTATCTTATAGCAATTTTTTTAGGAATGGAGGGATTATTTGTTGAAACATGTTAAGTGCTTCTTAACTAGCTTCCCCTTTTTTTTACTAGTGATTCAGGTGAAACAAGATGGGAGACAGCAAATGGAAACTGAGTGTGGAGCGATTCCGGTGAGAATTCTACTACTAATAAGACCAAAGTGTAGAATGGTTTTTGGCGCAACATTTGTTTGGTCCTGCCCACCCACCCCGCGTGCGATGCCTCCACCGTCAGTCCGACACACGTGCTCTTGCCACTAGGATCGAATCCCACAAGCAACAGAAAAAAGAAAAAAAAAGTGCTTCCTGCGACGACCGCGCATGGGAGACACCCGCGGATGGCGCTCGTGCGGAAGACGCGAATCACGCGGTGGCTCGCCTCTCTTCCCTCGCCCCGCCGCCCGGCCCCGCCCCGCTCGCGATTTAGAACTGCCAGGGAGCCCTCCTCCTCTTCCCCACCGGCGGCGTGCGAAATCGCTCGACTGGCGCTCGCGCCTGACCTCCTCCCGCTTGAATGGAGAACGAGACGAGGCCACCGCACGATTGATGTTCCACACTGTCCGAGAAGATGCGCCCTGACGAGTCCCCCGAGGCTGCCGCGGCGCTTGCCGTCTAGGAGGAGCTCGACGCCCCCTTCCGCGTCCAAATCCTCGGCGGGGGCGGAGCACGCCGCCAATGACGACCCTTGCGGCGAGCTTCGTACGACACGGCGGCCTGCCCCTGCCGGCCGCGGGACTGGAATACGCCAGGTTGTGGGGGCTCTGGGGCATCGACTAGTCGGCAGCGCGCCACCGACGTGGGGCGACCCTGGCCCCTTCGTGGTGCTGCTGCTGTAAATCCGCCCCACCTAGACCCCACCGCTGAACCCGCCTCACTCCGTTGCTAGAACACGGCACTGCGCTCTCCAGTTGACCGGCGAGGAACAACCATGGCCCCACACTGCCCAACAGCCACCTCGTCCCTCTTGATGTTGGCAACCTAGGCTGCTGCCCCCAGGTTAGATGACTCAGTTCGCTTCATTTTTTTCTTTTTTCGATTTAAATTTGGGGTTGCATCTAAACAATTGATGCAATGTGATGCAGATTAGGTCTTGGTACGGGATACACCGAAGAAGGTTGATCTATATGAGGATGTTAATGGCTGATGTTTTGATCTACGAGATGCTACTCTCAAGGGGATTCAGCTACAATCCAAAGGTATGCAACATGGCAGATCATCTGTATTACATTATTAAAATTTGTTTCCAGTTGAAGGTATGGTACTAACCTTGCAAGTGCTATCATTTGTACATCAAAGTTTGTAAGGAAACAGCTGGACTAATGGTTAACGACCCATGTTTTTTGAACAAGAAAGGTCGATCCTTTATCGTCTGATGGCTATTCCCATTGTCACACTCGAAAATTCCTATTTTTGGATGTGATTAGAAAATACTAAAAACAAAACAAAACATTTTGTATCATTTTCTAAAAATTCCAACTTAACTTAAGTTGTTGACATTTTAGATAGTGTAAAATGTGAGTTTCTAAAATTTTTGGAATTGAATTTAATGGTTTGTTGCATTCATGCCTCTGCATAGTGTTTTGTATAAAAAATGGTTTTAAAAGTTTTCAAACGCGCATAGGGTTTTATTGGAATCAAATTTCTCGAAATCTTTGATCAAGTTCCCATTCATGATCATAACCTTGGAAGCCATACACCTTGATCCTTGTTTCAAAAACCTTGATGGAAACTCTAAACTTTCATCTTGAGAAACACCCGAGCTCATGTTCTCTAGATCCCTAACTATTCATATCCTAACTTGTTATTTCTTTCTTCTCCTTATATTTGAGCTCCTAATCCTTTATGACATTGAGTCTTCTCCAAATCATTTAAACCAATTCTTAATGATCAATCTTTGTACCTCATTCCTCTTAGGCAACTCTTCCATCACTTTGTTTAAGTCAAATCAATCACATGTTGTGTACCCATGTTAATCTCAATTCCAACTTTCTTCTCCTTCCCTGACCTTTGGGCAACATACACATGGACTCTTTATCCTCCACTCATTCTCCTCGTGATCAAAGCCAAACATATTTTTGAACCATCCTTGAAAAACATATGGCCTTGGTCTCACCGTTTTGGAACGCTAAATTTCCCAAAAACCCTTTATCGTGTCTCTGCTAATTTAGCGGGCCAAGCTCAACACTCCCTTTCCATATTCTATTCTCTTGGGACAAATCCATAAGTTACCCAATTAATAAACTATTTATCCATCACTCTCTTTTGCTAATGGGTCAAACCAACTCATTCCGTCCTCCAACATCGCTTCGTGCCGAATCCGGTCCAAACTTTGAGTTATCTTTTGCCGCGGGTCGAAGCCCAACCATTCTTCTCTCCTTTATGGACCAACATCAAGTCCAACCAGCCCTCTAACACTCCCTCTCCCCTCTCCCACATCAACCCCCTGGTTCCCTCTCTATCTTCCACAAAAATATCAAGCAAGTCATCAAATCATCAGAGCAAGACCCTTTGTCTTCCAACCCCTTGGCCCCCCATCCCTTCCCCTTCACATATACCTCCCCCACAGCCCCCTCACACCTCCCCCTTCATTCCTCACGTCAAGAATAGAGGAGGAACACCCCTGTAGTCCCTCCATCTCCCCCATGGCTGCCCCAATCATACCCCCAACTTTCCTCTCCTTCCCCTCCATGAAAACGATGCATCTCGGCGATTGGAACCTGTGTTGCCTACTTGATTTCTCTTCCCAAGCACCCAACAAGGATTTAGAGGACATCATCATCACCCTACCTGCTGGTAAAGTCGTGGTGATGTCTTCTACCACCATGGATGTCGCCCCGATCAACCGCATCGCAACAAGGATGTGCCATTGAACCGCGTTGTCATCACCGGTCGTCGTCGATGTGGTTCCCTGCTCCACCACATCAATCCCCATGGTGAGAACCCTCCATCATATCCCCTATCATGTTTTCATGTTCTTCTCTGAATATCACATGCCATAGATGATGTATGGATGATCCCCGATGAAATTTACCAATAGTATGTGTTGCTGTCCTGGTGGCCAGTTTTGTTGTTGTTGTCGGAATTGGCGTTCCTCGCTGTTCCTTTGTTCAAACCACCAAACCCTTTGTTGAAGTTGTATTTCACATCCTTGAACACAACCCTGTAAAATTGTTTCCTCATAGGAGTGGAGAATCTACAGATATCATCATCTCCGTGCCTGTTGTTCCTGCTGTCTGGGCAGATTGCAGCGCTGAGTGGTTTTGGCGTTCCCCGCTAATCCGCTAACCAAATCACCAATCCCTTGAACCCAAATGTTAATGACATCGCTGCACACCATCCCACAAGTTTGTTTGTTTATCCAATCCATGATGGCCGAGATATCGAGACCAAATTTTATACCACTCCTGCTGTCCAAACAGCAAACACCCTGTTTTTGGCAGCAACGTTCCCGTTGATCCAGTGAACCCCTTGATAACCCCTTTGGCTATATTATCCTTTATATAGTTGCACACGCATCTGAAAAGTTTCATGGCTATAGGATCAAATATGAAAGAGATATGTTCCTATCTTGTGCTCGCTGTCCTGCTGCCTTGCAGCCACGCTGATGCCGGTTGGCATGCGTGTTCCCGATGATTCGTCGCTCCGGTGATCAAGTACTTCAACCACATTATGTACCATATGTCTACACACATCTCTACAAGTTTTCTTCATCATACGAACCATGATACTTGAGTTATAATCATCGCCTTGTCGCTGCCTTTTCCATGCCAACAGCCACATAGTCCTATTTTACAATCATGTTCTCCGGCCAACGGATGGTCAAAACATCATCTCCTTTTGCCATAATCTCCCTTATGAAGTACCTAGGAACACCACACAATGTTTTACCATTTGTCTTTGTTATAACCATGCATTCTATCATAATATTTGCCGATGTCCGCCACTGGTTACGCTCAACCGATGCACGAATCGCCATAAGCTTATTTTCCTTTGATCTAGCATCCGCCTCAATGAATTGGTTGATCATGATATGTTCCAAAGTAACCTATTCACTTATCCAAAATCATTCCCTCATATTTCTAGGAAATATTTGGAACCCAAGCCATTTGTGTAACCTTTCTTCCCACCTTAAATCCATAGTCGCCATGCACTTGACAAGATCAATCTGTCCCAATGACCACCACCATCTTTGTCAGGTGATGTTCTATAACTAGAGATAAATCTTCATACCAATGCCATAACATGTTATCCATCATCCTATCCTTGTCCTTTAATGGTGCCCATTAGCATACCCACCAACTTGCAAATTTGCTCCGTCCTAAGTGCATCTCTGATTGACATGCCCTCTTCGTGTGACATGGCCCCATGTGTTGCACACCTATTTTCTACATTTTGGTCATCATTTGCATTGTCCAAATAGAACCATGAGCTACATGTTAACTAATCCCATCAAATTACATCACTCCGCCATAATCTTATGACCAATAAACACACTTGTCCTATTCAAGTCATGCTTTATCAACTCTCACATCCTTTCACATGATGTATATCAATTCAATCTAATTCTCCAATGCAGTTTATTCCATTTTCTCTACCACACACCATAATATATATCATGCTCTCCAAAGCCAATCCTTGTGTTTGGAACCTAATACATATTCAATCTATTTTGTTATGTTAAACTTGTTCTAGTCCAAATCCATCTTACTCATCTAATCCAAACCTTGCCACAAATACCTTTCAACTCTCACATCTTTTAATTGTGGTTCTTATTTTGTTTAGTTTTCGCGCTCACACGATTATAGAACAAGCCATATGTTTTCAAAACCTTTGTAATTTATTTTTATAATGCTTGGCGTATTGTTTCTAGGTTTGAATGTGAAGCTCGTGTTGGTTGTTGTGATCGATAGAAGAAGCTATGTAAGGATGATCCAAGAAAGAAGTCAGAACGTTTGGATCGCAAGCATTTGGAGGCAAGTATAACCTATGGTCTTCCTTGTTACCTAGCAATTATTAAATAACATATACTCATGTGCATGTGTCTAATCTTGTAAGCCCTAGCCACATATATGTACCCGTTTAGGTTTTACTAATGAATCACCTTGTTACCTATGGGGGGAATTTATGCATATTAGAGTTACTAGCTGCTATGCTCAACAATGCTATTATGGAATCTTGACTTAAGAATTATGAAATGATGGATAAAATATGTTTTTATCAACAAAGCTCGAAGTGCACTGGAGTATGGGTTTTTGTACTCTAGTTGCCCTCCGTCAGAACTTCCATTGAAAGTTGACCTCGCAGGAATCCCGTACATCCACGAGAATCAATGGGTTCTGATCTTAGCCAAGTACCTAGTTTTTCTCTAGCTTGTTAGTGGTTACCGAAATGCGTAAATGGGGATAAGCAGACTGTGGATCCCAGTGATTGGTTGTATCACACAGACTGACTGATGAAACCTAGCGGCCCTAACTTGTTACGGTAATTAGTGAAAAGCTTCGTAGTGGTTCCCTGCCCGCTCACCTTGGCAGTGTTATGGGGATCGCTGCCCCGGGCATATGGGAATTGCGACTCGGGGTTAAAGCTGTACAAATTCTGCAGAATTCTTCTAATCTGATATATCAGCCGTGTTCATGGACATGAGCGGCCTGGAATCCTTTTTGTATCAGTAGATACCTGTGGAAGTTTGAGTGTTGTTTATAATATTGAATAATGATATTATTATTCTACTTGGGATATGGGTTCTTCATTAAATTAGTAAAGTAAGTTACAAATAAAACCTGACCAACTAAAAGCGAACCGCTGTAAACCGTGTCAATCTTTTAAGCCTTACATCCCCCATAATTATACTTGCTGAGCATGGTGAGCTGACGCTTGTGGATGTCACCAACATAAAAATTCCGGATGGGTACCAGATGGTGGTTCAAGTAAGGTGCTTCCATGAGTTATCAAAGAGTACTAGGCGAGTGCTCCCCTAGTCAACCGTCCCTGTGGAGTTTGGTGGCCCAAAGATAGAAGACGAAAACTAGTTTCCGTTGTGCTTTGATATATTTGTAAGTCTTAATATAAATATGTTTCGCTATGTAATAAAACATTGCTTTTGATTCACCATATTTATCGATATATGTGTTGTGTGGACATTCTGGACACACATATAGTTAATATTTGGTATTCTTCGGAAAACCGGGTGTTACACCCATGCAGCCTTTTTCAGTTGAATTGGGACCTGGAATTCTTAGAAACATTTTTTATGGTATCCAGATGCTCTGAACATGGCAGGGCTCATTTTCGTGGTCATTTGCTTTTATTACTTTTTTTTTATTGTCCTTACCCCTCCTCAATTATGTTTGCAGCGCCCTCTAAAAACCATCGCTATTAAGTCAGGAGATGTGTATATTCCTCGTGGTGTTTCAGTTCCTGCCCTTGACAGAGATGCATTCTGGGAGTTTCAGTAAAAGAAGCTAAGTAGTGACTTAATGTAGTACCTGTCTTGGGTGCTGTTTCAGTTATATGAAAATAGTGATTATCTGTGCTTTTCTCGTACCGAGTAAACTACTAAGCAGTGCAAAAGCCGGTGAAACATGGAAAAAGGATTTGGAGTTTTCTGACATATGTTTATGAAGATACCTGCTTATAGGTCATAAAGTTAGATGTAAATAACTTTTCAATGTTTCTAAATGCAGGATGAAGGCAACGCTTTAGAGATTATTGGTATTGGAAAAATGCCCTGATGATATGTATGAAAAGACAAGACTACAATTTGCACATGCAAAATACAAGTTGATCATCACGTAGGAAAATGCATAAATAACTCTGTTATTAGGAATTCGTTACTGAATGTTCTTTGTTTTTTTTTTCTTTGTGGAATTGGAAAGTGGAAACACTGATGCAGGTTTTGTGATGGGCACGGGAAAGGCTTCTCAAGGTATGTCCATGGTTCTTGCTACTCCTGGATAAGTTTTAAAATCAGTCTTAGAAAATGACAAGAAAAGGAAAGGGAATAGAGACAGAGGTTAATGGAAATTGTACCGTACCTCTATATTTCATTGATTGTTATATACAGACTAAAAATATTTATTTAATATAACTTAAAATTCAAGGCATATGGGAGTTAGTAAAATATTATTGTCGGTTACACTAACTTGTATTTCATTATAAAACAACAATAAAAGAAACTTTAAGTGTCATATCCGGTATTTCAGTTACCACTATATTTTTCCTTTTAGTGAAACAGCACATAGTAGTGCTATTTTCATTGACTAAGGCAGGATTTTTTTCTCAATTCTACCATGTACATCCAAATCTATCCAATATCAACACTGCCTTCATTATTGGTGCCCTTGGGCAAACAAGTTCAGACCCGTAACACCCACTACCCTTTCTCTGTTAATGCTCTTTCTCATTGCTCTAATTGTTTTGAGAACAGAAAATAGATACAGGAGTGGCAGCTTGGCCATGCGGGGGAGCAGGCATTCGGCTTCTCAAAGTTGAACAGGAACTTCAGTGTGGTCCTGAGGATAGATGTGCACTCGCTGTCCTGAGCCTTGCTACTGTGTAATCTGGCACGCCGCCTTTGGGGCCACGTGTGCCACGGCCGGTTTCGTCTACTTTATAAAAGATCTCTTTCTTATCATATGATCTAGACATAAATTGGAAAGTACTTCCTTATAGCCTAATCGTTGTAGGTTGTTTTTGCATATGTCTATAGAAAGGAGCTGTACAACTCAACATAAAAGTTTAGTCTGTGTTGTTTTGAATGAGGACTGTGTATATACAGTGTAAAAGGTTGATATTGCTTCAGAGCGTTTCGTTGCTGCTTCAAATGGGCACTTTTTTTTTGTTGTTACAATTGTCGAAGAGAAAAATCTGAACAAATGATGAATAGTGATAGGTGACTCATGATCTTTGTTTGAGCATTATTTTTTTCATATTATTGTTTCGAACTTTTTATTCGGTTTTATCTTATCATGCGATCCATGTGTTTTTAGTAGAGAAGTTGAGTTATCCCGTAGCAACGCATAGGCACGCTTCCTAATGAAATAAGAAGCGGTTTTCTCTTTCTTCTAGTAAAGCATGTGCTACGGCACATAAAAAAGTTCTATAATGTGTTTTCCTAGGTTGGTTGCCCCCACTATCTGGGCTGAAATTTAGTTCTATATATCAAACCTGTAAAATAATGCCATGAAATTTTCTACTGAGACTGGCCGAATGTTAGCCAAAATCCAACCAAACTGAAGAACAGGATAGTAGAAATTTTCAAAAAGCCCAACTAAATAAGGGTAATCATAATGCTAGAAACCTTATGTAGTTTCTATGTCTAATTAATTTACTTAGCTATTACACATGTCAACTATGTTCACAATGAATGGTTTTTATAGAATGATTTTTTTTGTCCAATTATATGTCTTCTCTCACTAATCTATTTATCGCATCTCTTTATGTATTGGTTTTCGTGTAGACATAGTTTCTTAGTTAGTCACTCCTGGTAAAAGTTTTATTTGCATTCAATAAGCTGCCAAATAACCAATTTTGATGATGTAACAATCACTATTACACAAATGCTTTTTTTACTAATGGTAAAAACCGATCTTCAAAGTCGGTTAGCAAAACTGATACTATGCCACCGGTTATAAAAATAAGTTGTTTCCATAGACAGTTTTGAAACATCCTTAAACGACGCTTTTCTTAAATTTTTTTAACATGGGTGGAAGACCGTAGGATGGACCACCACTCAGCTGTCAGCTCGTTTCAATTTTTGCTATTTCTAATAAAGTGCAGCTCCGGATTTGAACCCACAACCTCTCGCCTCGTGCGTTTAGCCCCCTATCATTGCACCATACAATCACTTGTGATTACTTATATGATGTTATCTAATTGTACTGACATATATGAAACTTTTATCAATATTTTGACTTGTAACCGGTCTTAAATGTTAAACTTTTTAACTCTAAATTGTTAGATCTCGTCGAGCACTACAACTTTAATATAGAACATGTCTCCATCCAAGGCCCTTTTTTAATAAATTCAAAAAAATAAATTTCAGAATCTAAGAACTTAATATTTAGATCATGGCCCCTAATCAATCTCAAATAAAGATTCCTTCACCTACAAAGTTTTAGATCTCGTCGATCGCTATAGTTTTGGTACAAATTTTGTCTTAGTTTGATTTTATTTGAAAAAGTTTTGAATTTATATTGTTGCAACTATTTTTAAGGGCAATTGACTTAGTCAACTGCCTTCAAATAATGTTTTGTAATGACGGCTTACTTAAGGTGGTTAACATAAGAAATCATATTCTTAAAAACCACTCTCTTAATCCAACTATCTTTAAAAATAGATATATTTTTAGTGATAGTCTACTTAGCAGAACTGCCCCAAAATATATCTCTAGAAAAACTATTTATAAGCTTCAGTGCTCCTAGAGCTAATTACAAATGGTTTGCCAAGTAAAGTGTTTCTGTAAGAAATATGAGGCGTGTTTTTTTTTTTTTTTTTGCTAGTGGACGTTTCTAAGAAGAGAAAAAAATTAAGTTTTATGAAAATGAAACTATCTTAGTATGATTGCCAAATGCCAACTCACCATGAGCTACGAAATTAAATATCTATACTATAGAATGAAACTTTTAATTGATATTGAGTGTTTCATGGATGTTTCATTTCATTCGATGTTTTCAAAAACAACATAATAAAACTTTGTACTATGACTGGTCTTAAGAAACCATTTTCTCATCTCTCTTCTTATTAGACGGCAACATCATCTTTTGGGCTTAGTTGGTATCCTTATTAATGAACGTAGATTCATAGAAACCAGGGTTGGAGTGCCCCTAATAGGAAGGCCTATATATACTTTTATATTTCACTTTCATAGAAACCAGCTTATTGGTTTTACTCAAGTGAAATATAAAAGTACTTTTATATTTCACTTTCATAGAAACCAGCTTATTGGTTTTACTCAAGTGAAATATAAAAGTATATATATAGGCCTTGTTAAGTTTTTTTTTTAAAAATTACACCATATACATCGGATGTTTGTACATGTATATATAGAGTATAAAATATAGACTAAAAAATAACACAGATTGCGTATAATTTATGAGATGAACTTTTAAGCCTAATTAGTCTATGATTTGATAATGTTGTGCTACAGTAAATATGTGTTGATGATAGATTAATTAGGTTTAATAAATTTATCTCATGATTTCTAAACCGAAACTATAACTTGTTTTTTATTAGAACATGAACAACCTACTCCTATGCAACACCCTCTATGCTATCCGATGTGTCACAAATTTTATACCCAACTTTTTTACAAGATTAAAACTGGTGCCTTACCGGAAAACGGAGACCTGGACGAGCGTGCCCGGCCACCACATGTGCGCCGGCTGCACCACGTACTTGCGCATCAACCCTGCCCACCCGTACCCGAGCACCTTGAAGCCAGCCATGCATTGAAGCGAGAGCAAGAAACTAATGTCAGCTGCTAGCTAACGATAATTGCAGATATATATACTAACTGTGTAGTACTAGCAAAGATAATAGTAGCAACCTGCGTGGTGATGACGAGGAGCCAGGCGGTGAAGAAGGAGATGTGACGGCCGTAGAAGGCGCGGATGATGTCGATAATGCCAACGGCGTAGGCGGTGCCTCCGCCGAAGGCGTAGCCGGCGTTGGCGAAGATGGAGATGAGCACGTGCTCCTTGATGTTGAAGGGCCCCGGGTTGAGGCTCCACTCTCCGCCGCCCAGCATGGCCGGCGCCCGGAACTTGGTGCGCGGCAGCACCCGGGCCATGAAGTGGCCGACGGGCAGCGACGCCACCTGCACCGTGATCTGCGTCACGAAGAGCGGCTCCGTCCGGTAGGAGAAGAACTGGTTGAGGAAGCTCAACAGCGCGCACGACAGCAGCCCGATGCTCCACATCCGGAACGTCCACACCGGCAGCGACGGGTCGTCCGTCGTCGGCACCGTCAGCCGCACCTCCTCGATCGGCGATGTGTCCTCCTCGTCATCTTCGTCGTCGAGGACGCCCTCCTCCATGACGGCGCCCACGGGCTCCGCCAGACCGCCGTCGTCCGTGCCGATCTCACCCATTGCGCGTGCTTTGCTTTGGCCTAGCAGAGCGAGGTGCACTCTGAGCTAGTACGGGTATGGCTTGTGTGGCGTGCGCGTCTTGAGCGTATTCAGAGCACGGCGCATGGTGAGTCAAATGCTACAGTAATTTAAGTGACTGGAACGGGGAGAAGCGTGGCCTGCTATGTCACTGTCGCCGCCATATGTGACGGCAAAAAGGAAGAAATTTTTTTTTCCCCATGTATTGGGGAACCGATGGAATCTGGAATCTGTCACTGTCTGAAAATTCAATTGTCAATATATAATCTAGATGCCAGGATTGTCGCCATGTGAATGCCCACTACGGTTCGGTTCAGCGTTCGTGATACTGATATCGCACCAAGCTCACGGTCGTCGTCTTTTTATGGCAAGTAGCGAGGGGGGTGTAGATCGCATCGCCATTGCACGGGCAGCTAGACCACGACGTGACATTGACACTGCCCGCGCGCGTGCAGACTGCAAACTGCGCATTCGCGGCTGGGTTTTCATACGTGCCGGGTCAAAGTGGGAAAAAATCACTGCATACCTGATGTAGATAAGTTCCTCTGCAGCACAACTCGATCCCGTCCACATATGACATATGTGCATCGGCTGGGCTGCTCTTGCGCGACGAAAGCATGGTTGCAAAAATCACTAGGTAGAACCAGCACTCTGATGTGTTGTCATATTTGTTCATCAGCTTGTTGTGGACGTCAGGGTCATCTTTCTGCAATGCGGAAATGGTGATAGGTTTAGCTGTATATTGGTACTTTAGATTCAGACATAACGCATGCATCTTTCAGTTTGCAAGCTACTCTGTTCGTGTTGTTAGTTCAGAAGCCATACCTTCCATGAAAGAGACCAACATGTGTGATTGTGCCAGCGATTATGGCGAAGCTGAGCCCATAAGAGAGCACAAATATTTTTTTTTTGAGGGGAGAGCACAAATAATATGCTGAGGTTGACATCGTCAGGCTTCCTATATGAGTTCATATCAAAATCAACTTCTTGCTAACTATGGATGTACTGTCATACTTCGAGGAGAAGATGGGAATGCCTCGGCGCTGTGTAGGTTGAGGTCCCAGTACGCTGTTAACGTACTATGTAGATGAATAATAGAAAGCCAGCAAAGACGTTGATGGTAGTGAAGAAGGGGCGGGATTGGCAACCGAAAGAGAGGAAGAGACGAATCTTCCTGCCTCGTCACAATTGTTAGTTTTCAACATTTCTGTCATAAATGAATGCAGTCTGTGCTAAAACATCATGTTGTTTCAATCAGATCCTCTATGCTGCCTGCACGCCGCCTCTTGCCCACCACAAGCGAATGTGCTACGAACGATCCCATGGATATATGATATATCTCACCTCTTTCAGCTTCTTAAACACTAGTATGCGCTGTTGTAAGGCCCAGTTCACCATTATGTACAAGAATGACCTAAATTGTGTACTTGGACTGCAATTGAAAACCAAATATTTTTGAGGCGCGTGGTTGGGAGGCTGGTATTAAGTATTATCATATATATGATGAGTAAAGTTTTAGCATTTCTGGAACTACCATGCCTTACACTGCCCAAATGATCAACCTCATTGTTTTCTGTAACTGATACGATACGTACATGAGAATTTGACCTTTACACAAAGCGAAGATGCATTACACTCCACAAATCTCTGGCATCAACGTAACTGAAACTGATCATTGCTGAACCTGTAGCTGTACCATAAGATATTAAACTCCAAGCTTAGAATACTGGGCACACACCATCACCCAAGTCCACTCCCTTAGCGGTAGGACAATGGGCAAGAGGGCAGTGCTCTCCTGCAGTGCCCCACCAATCGATACTCTTGTTCTGCATGGTCAATGAAAAGTATAACACCACCCCCATGAATGCAACTCCGGCGTCAAGGGCAGCGGAGAGAATGTAATTGTACCGTGTCCACCACCTCTTTCGGTACCGGAACACAAAGAAATTAAAGATGGTGCCAAAAAACAGCCACGAGTTATAGTTCACAGCTGTTGCTGGGGGCATGGCGGCAGCACCAAAAAGCACCGGAAAATTAATCAATGGTATCCATTTCTGGTTTGGAAACATCCTATGCAAAGCGTATACGATAGCTGGGCCTGCTAAGCCAATGAGGAAGAACCAGTTGAGGGCGCCATAGTTCCCATCTGGCCCAAAGATGCGACGTGGACCGACAAGGCCCCAGATGACTGATGCGTCGAAAAATACACGGTCACTAGGACATGTCCAAGGGCTGTCTGGTGGGAGTGAATCTGAGCATATGTCATGGATGGAACCAAGCAGCCACCATGCTGTCCCAATGTTGACCGTGCCAGCCACAACGGTACCAACAAACTGAGTAAATATAGTACATGAAGGTTAGTACCTGTTATTTCTTTTATACTACCTATCACCACTTCGTTTACAAGAAGAATGCATTGGAAATTTTTATTTATATCACCTGAACAAGGAACATGGACTTGTGAGGGATCTTCATATAGTGGCCAAGCTTGAAGTCCGAGAGGAAGGCAATAGCCTGTTGCATGCTCATATAGCCATAGACCTTGAAGCATACAACGGCAATGGGATAACCAGGCTTAATCAAACCCATGGCATACTCGGTGATCACATTCAGACCAGGTGACTGCAAAAAGTATTTTTGAAATGTGTGATAACACCCCAAACATATATTATTTCTATTTTATTTTCTTAAAAAAACATAAAACACACAAATATATTACTTGCCTGGTTGGTTGTCGCAGTGATGATGCTGATGGGAAGGGTGAAGATGAATCCCATACCACATGCAAAGATGAGTCCCCACCATGGGAGTTGTACCTCATGGTTCCGTATGGTACATAGGAGGAGGGACACTATAATTGATAGCACCATTAGCGAGTAAAACCACCATGTAGGGATGTCACTGTACTTTTTCATCAGCTTGGTGTGGATGTCAAGCTTCTCCTTCTGTGATGATGTGACACGTTGGTAGATTTCTCTGCACATTGGCCATGCCACATTTCAGAAAAAAGAATCTTAGAATCATGCATTCAGTTCGGAAGTCATGTAATATAATATTTTTTTTGCATGTATTAATCAGAGCCAGTTCGATTGCTCAAAGTTTTTTTTGAGTAGTTGAGATGCCATACTTTCCATAGAAGAGCCCGACATGCGTGATGGTGGACGCAATGGTGGCAAAGAGGAACCCATATACGAGTGCAAAGAATACGCTAAGATTGATTTTGCCACTCTTGTCATATATGTCCTTATCAAGGTGAAACTGACTGTTCACAATTGATGGGATGTTGTACTTCGTGCCATTTGACATGAACAAGTGTGTGGAGAATATAGGGAATGTCTTGGCGTTGTACATGTTAAATCCCCAGTATGCTATAGGCATGATCACGTAAAGAAAGATTGTGTATCCAACAAAGATGTTGGCGGTGGCGAAGAAGGGTGAGATGAGGGGACTGTAGAGGTAGGAGGAGACGGTGGACCAATCAAGCGTGAAGGCGCCGATACCAAGGCCTAGCATGCCCGATCCCAGCTGTTGTGCTGTCACGGACTTGGAGAAGACCCAACAGACCCATGATATGGAGGTCAACGTTGGGAAAAGGTAGCCTGGTAAGGCGTACCATGCAAAGCTGCACACGAGCACCACCACAAAGAACTTGGAACGCGAGATTTGGCGTGAGGCTTTGGCAGATCCGTCCTTCTCGTGCAATGCCCTGGTTCAACATTAAGGACACATGATCAGTGTATTGTTAGTGGCAGTTCTACCTCAATGGCTAAAATGTGATGTCATGAAACTTTGCAATTTTTATTGTAACACATTTTGTTCTTCAATCGGATGGGTGTACACAGATTAATTATATTTCCTCTCAACGTTAGCACTTTATTGTGAAAAGATGCAGTCATCTACACATAATCAAAATTTCAACTGATTCACAAGGCTGCTTATGTAAACAAATGTGATTCTTGAGTAACTAACCATTAAAGGTCCTCTATCAAATGCCAACTGGAGTAATGTACTACCGTGAACTGATATGCTCAGCCTAACCTAAGAAACTTATGCTAGACAAATATATATGTATTGGGTAAATGTGGATACAAAACTATCTAGGCTTACAATAAACCTCAAATTTCTACCTCTCATTGTACTGCTTATGCAATTGACCGTCTATCAACTAGCAGATGATCCTATATCCCTTCGCAACAGTACAACGTTGCCTAGATGATGACCATGTTGTCTACACACAGCGAAATGGCAGAGAAACAATAAATCGACAGGATTTTGCATGAGTTGGTACAAACACACGTACACCACCTTGTTTCTTATTTGTTTTCAGTACTCAGTAAGTAGGAGTAAGCAAAATCCAAATTCGATCGCTGCGCTTTTTCAAGGATCACACACGACAATGCGATACACCAACTGTTGATTGTTGAATCCACGCAGTTTTCTTTTCAGACACGCACGGTCTCCCCTACCTTGCTACCCGTCCTCTCAAATTTTTTTTTGAAGGAACTACCCGTCCTCTCAATTATAACTATATATATGCAGTGCACATTGACTTTGCAGTGCGGACTCATAGCCATGCGGCACGTTTTGCCAAGAGTGGATCTAATCGTGTGTTGACCAACTATAACAACCAGGGGTTTCCGATAACCAAAAATCCAAACTTTCTAATTTTTTTCTTGCAATATGTGTGAACATATAGTTTCCAGGTCAAACCGCGACTAACACACTAACAACCGTTGCATGCATATAGAATTGCTTGTAGGATTTTGTTGGAGTTCTTTAGTTGGTCCAGGATTTTGCGTTGGAGAGCACAAATCCGTAGCAACTTTCCTCCCAAACCCTTCGTAACTCCCTCTCCGAATTTCACTCGACTTCCTCCCGAATTATCTTTTGAGCTCATATCAAACGCACCAAGTCCTAAAAGGAAAAAAATCTTTTCCTTTATCTTCTTAAGCCCAGTTACTTCCACGTCAATTTTTATTTTAAATTTTTAAAGGAATATTTCATCACAATCAAGAAATAAGAAATAGAAAAAGAAAAAGAGAAGAAGGAGCAATAGAGACCACCATTTTTGCCTATGACCAACAAGCAGCCCACTCACCTTGCCCTCCCGAGGCCCATGCGCCCTGCCTCTTCACCTCGGCCCAGCTAGGCCGCTCGCTCCCCCTCTCCTCTCTGCCACAACCGCGCCAAGGCCCGCTTACGCGCACTGCCTCCCACATCATGGCCAAGGCCTAGCAGCCGCCGGCCCGTGCAAACCCTAGAGGGGACGTGCGCGTGCCGCTCCTAGGCAGCCTCTGCCGCCACCAGAGCTCTCTCGTGCGCGCCTGGCACACGCGACCACACCTCGACATCCGTACCCTATCCTCGGACGTGCACCACGTGGCCCTAGCATGACCTCCGAGGATCCTCGCCGTTCGCTCCTCCCCAAAGCCCTAGACGCCTCCTACAAAATCGAAGCCGCTGCCACTGTTCCTCTTCTCGAGAGCAGCCGCCGCCATCCTCCTCGCCTCTCTCTACTCCTCATCTCCCGTGGCCGTCGGCCACAACACCCGGCCGTGACCACCTAGCCTCCATAGCTGCAGCACCACCACCGTGGCCGTCGTGCCGTCAGACTCGCCACCGCGACGTCACCCACGCTGCCGGCCACAACGCGCTCGCAGGAACCACAACAACTATCGCGTCGAGCGGCACGGCGAGCAAGTGGCCACGGACACCACCACGCCCCACCCTGTTGTTCCTCGAATCCTCGACGCGCACTGCATCGTCCACATCGCGGCGCGTCTTCCCCGCGCATTCGCGTCGAAGCCGCCGCGACGTCGTCCGCAGCTGCCGCGCCTCGTGTTGCCTAGCGACGTCGCCACCTCGTACCACCATGACGTCGTGCACGGACACACCACCGCCATGACCACCAATAGTGTCCCGGCCACCACCACGTTGCGACACCGCCCGCCCCGATCAACTCTGCCAGTGGCAGCCACTAAAAGGACCGAATTGGCTTGAGAGGGGGTCAATAGCCTAAATTAAAATTCTACAAAGTACTAGAACAAGTGATTAGTACCACACGAGGCCATAATCGCAATGCTAGAGTAACAACTAATCTAACCAAGCCACCTACACAATTCTAGTATATC
This sequence comes from Eremochloa ophiuroides, assembly GCA_038502445.1. Classification (NCBI taxonomy): domain Eukaryota; kingdom Viridiplantae; phylum Streptophyta; class Magnoliopsida; order Poales; family Poaceae; genus Eremochloa; species Eremochloa ophiuroides. The sequence goes on from JAHLJS010000005.1 coordinate 68,640,667, forward strand.
CTAAACACTGAGTCACACAAGCTAACTAGCAAGAGTAAAGCAACTACACAACTACACAAGGCAAACAAGCAAAGAAGCTAACTACTTTGCACACGATAAAAGAGATGTGTTTTGGAAGTTATAACTTTGGCTTGTAATGAAGCCAATCACTGGGATAATCAACAAATCACTCACTCGATGGTGAGGATATCAAGATGAACACCAAGATTTATCCCCGGGGTTCACGTGCTTGCCGGTACCCTATGTCCCCGCTGTGTCGACTTCAACTGGTGGTCCGGTGGCTAATCGGCATCACACACCGAGCCTACAGAAGGCGCCACAAGAACCTACCACAAAGGAAGTAACTCAATGACACGAGCAATTCACTAAGTTACTTTTGAGCTCTCCGCTCACGTAGGCACGAACCCCTCACAATCCACCGGTATGGGCAAGCACAATCACCAAGCTTCTCCACACCTTCTCTACCTCCAAACCGGCTATGTGACGGCAATCACCAAGAGTAATAAGAATTACTCCGCCACCAAGCCATCAAGTGCGCTAGGATGCAATATGATGATCTCTACAATTGAATCACTCTCTCTCAATTAAAATCTCGAGTTTAATCAAAGGGAGAGAGTTGGAGGGAGTGTGCTGGGCTCACAAGAGGCTTAGGAAGTTCAAAATGCGCAAGAGAGATGCCCCAAGCTAGTCACACTCCTATTTATAAGCGAGCTCAAAGAACTAGCCGTTTTCCACTGAAATCGTGCACACCGGACGCTGCTTTAGTTCACACCGGATGCGTCCTATGGTTGTCCGATGTATCGCCCATTGACACGTGTACTTGCCGTTTGAAATTTCTTCGCTGCACGCGCTCGCACCGGACGCGGAGCCGTCACACCGGATGCTCCGACGTCCGTGTCCGGTGCACCAACAGAGAGCATCCAGAGAGTTCAAATTGGCACCGGACGCGTCCGTCGCTTGGTCAGGTGCTCTCACCGAGACAGTTTCGCACAGTTAGCATCGGACGCATGTTTCAAGTCACCGGACACGCTGGAGCGAGTGTCTAGAGCGAGCATCCGGTGTCTACTCACAGAGGTTCCAGAAAGACACCCACCAGACTCGCCCAACGTCCGGTGCACCTCTGAGTGCTTTTCCAAGTCTTTTTCGCCGCCCTTGCTCTCATGGGCTAACATCTAAGTGTCTCACACTCTTAGGCATGCATGTTAGCAAGTTTTTAAGCATGTTAGCAAGGTGGAGTTAATCACTCTAGGTTAGTTTCAAGTGTATACAACTAATATGCAACATAGAGCTCTTGTCGACTGGGTTCATAAAATAATTCTCCTCTTAATAGTCCGACCATCTATCCTAAATGTGATCGCACTCACTAAGTGCCTTGATCACCAAAACAAAGAGCCCTATCCTTTTACCTTTGCCTCTAGCTCTTTGATCCTTTGCTTTCGTCTTTCCAGGACTTGATCTTCACATTAGTCCATGTCATCTTCCTCCTCATCACTAACCTTTCTTAGGCTACACACACTAGGCACTTAGGTTAGTAGTTAGGTTTCATCAATTGCCAAAACCAAACTAGGGACTTTCAGCCACGAAATGCGCGTGTGTGCACAAAACACTGAGCAACTAGGCCACCGTCGCCCAGACAGAGCCACCTCGACCTCACCACGGACCTCGACGTCATGCAACGACTAGGACCCGACCGCCGGTGAGCATCCAGTGCCCCAACAACCCCTATTTCCTTCACCCTGCTGCTGTCCGCGCTAGTGACAGCATTAGTGCCACCATTCTCACTGTTGCAGGAAAACAGCGGGTGGAGCCGAGCGCTTAACCGGAGACCGATGCCTTCTCGCCACATGCTGCCACGTCCGTGCCAAGCCGAGGCTCTGGCGCCTTCTCGTCGCGACCGTGCTAGACCGTCTCTGCAGCAGCGACGTCGCTCCACCACACCGAGCTCGGGAGCATGAGCCATTGACACCCTACACCCCATCACCGCTGAGCCGTGCCACCAACTCCACTACGTCCGTGCAGCGACGTCGTCTACTCCACCGGTGAGCACCGTCACCCCGCTGGACCTGCCATATGAGCCATGGCATCCCGCACCAAGGAACGCATAGGCAGAGGCTCTCTCGGCTCAAGATACCACACGCACACACATACACGACCAGCCAAGATCCAAACGGACACATCGACGTTGGTAAACGTTGGCGAGATCATGCCTGATGCCACCCACGGATTCGCCCTTCCCACCATTGGGATCCGAACACATCCTGAAACTTCTCAGACACTTGCCGCCATCTCCGGCCAGATCCTGGTTGCTCAAGCCTACCCCCGGCCAGCCCCGCCTGGCCAGCCTCGACCTGCAGCAGGCCATGGCTAGCCGCAGCCAGCCAACAACAAGCCGTAGCCAGCCAAAAGTTACCTACAGCTGGCCGAGAGGAGCCGGAACATGCAGCAGCGAGCCTCGATACTTCCCTTTGACGTCGAACCTGTCCGACGTTCATGCCCCGTTGCCGGACTTCGAGACCCCATGGGCACAGCTTCACCGGAGCACAACACACGCACGGGACCTCAAGCCAATCACCCAATATGCTAGCCAACCCCTGGCCACCGGTAGCCAGATCTGGCCAACCATAGCCAACCGTAGTCCTGCAGGACTGCCCAACCGAAGCTGTAGCAAGTCATAGCTAGACTGAAGCAAGTCGTGACCCTCTGGACAAGCCACGATATCCTCTGGACCTCCTAATGACCTAATCATGGATAGCATCCTACTGACGCAATAGAGAGCCCCTTCTTTTACTTCTTTGTACACATGTCCACAATATTGTACCATATCCTTACGATCTATCTGTATGTACATGTATCTGTTGTACCCTATTCTTACGATCTGTCTGTACATGTATCTGTAATATAGGATCCATCAATCTCCGAGTTATGAAATTGTGCTACTCCACTGTCGAGTTGGGTTGTTTTGTCTTTTGGTCGTGTCATTGGTTCTTATCATTGGTTGTTTGAGTTGTTTGTCTATGTGCCGTGCCTTCGAGCTGGCTAAGGGATCGTACCTCGTTCGGATGTTGCGATCGCAGGATTCGTCTCGCCATGACCGTAATGCCGAATGTAACTCGACCTCTCATTTTGTAGTTGACCCTTAGAACTACGAGTGTTACCCCATATCTTCGACCCTAGGATGTGGTCGTGATGGACTCGATATTGATATCCACATCGATGCAGATCTTACCCGCTCACATCGAGCCTATCGTGATCTAGTCCTGTGAAAGATGACCTAGGGGATAACAACAGTGGAATGATGGGTACCAACTCTTGTTGGTGCAGCTTATGGCCGCGAGTATTCCTTGCCATGACCATTGAGCTATACCTCCCCGTTGTCGTTCTTTGATTTTTCGTGCCCAAGCCCTCGTATGCTCGTACCCTGTTCAACCATTGCATTTCTTTGATTCTTGCGGTGACAACCGCACTGCTACGAATCCAAGAAATGACTTAGTGCCAGTGCACCCAGGTTGTGGTACCCTGAGAGTGGTTTGCGCACTTGTGTTCTTTTGTGTGTCACTCCCTTCTGATGTATGACTGTATTATCAATTGATATATGATAATGTGATGGAATCAATCTTTGATTTTATCACATTATAGCTTATTATGTGGATTTTTCCTTCATGGAAAATCGAGGATGTTTCCCCAACTGACTGATTCAAAAAATACATAAACTGTCCATTGCAAAGTTTTAGCAAAAAATAATATTTTAATTATCAGATGTGGTAAATTAATTTTTTTAACGCCCCCGCTTCGTCCAACCTGGTGGCTCTCCCATCTTTCACCCCGCCTCGTCAACCCTAGCAGCGCCTCCTCCGCCACTGGAGCTACCGGTAGGAGGTGAGCAACAAGGAGGGTGGCGGCGATGCTTTCTCCCCCTTCACCTCTCCTTCCTCCCCTCCTCTCTCTAGCTCCGAGTTTGTCCTACACATATGGCAGGTTCTCGTCCTCGTCGGGCGATGCTTGGTGGCTGCATGGTTGCTCCGTGTCTTCTCCTCCTGTCCCCTCCTCTCCCTTATGTCCGGACATGGCTGGCTAGGCTCATGACTGGTACTAGCCGCTCTAAGCCAGATCCCGCCGGGGGAGAAGTTTGGAGTCTCTTCAGCTTGCTAGGTTGTCGTATCTGGGCTGGGGATGGACAATCTATGGTGGTTGGCCCAGGCTGCGGTGGACGCCAGCTAAATCCACTTGCGGCCAGCATCCTGGGTTGCTGGCTGTTGAATTCGCAAGTCTGGCGCCCGGGGCCATATGGAGGGCTTATACCTTCACTTTTCTGGCTCTTTTCTCATCCTCGTTAGCTTCCTTCTCCCTTGTCGTGCCTTGTTCGACTTGTTGCTGGCCAACTTCGATTGGTCCTGACAGTGGGCCTCCTCTTCGTGTAGTTCTTTTCTCATCTAGTTTGGCTGTTGTTGCCTATTGTCCTTTCTCAAGGCAACAGTCGTGCTCCACGTCGTAGATCGTTGGCTTCTTAGTTTGGTGGACAGCCCTGTTGGCCTCTGTGTCACTTTTCTGTGATGGGTCGGGGGGCTCATACGTCTATGCTTGTTGCGAGGACACTCGCGGTATGTGTAGTGGCGTGGGTATCAGTAGGGATGCCCGCGTTTGTCACTGGTGCCTTCCTTCATGACTGCCTCCATTGCAGTGGCCATTGGTAGGCGGTGGTGGGCGGGCATGAGAGATTATAGCGAAAGCCTAGATGGCGACGTTTGTGGACGTCCCTTCCTCCTTCATGGCATCCTTTATCATACCTCTTCTCTTATCCTACTTCTATGTGAGCTTGCGACGTTAATGCCTTTGGCGTCATGTCTTTCTTGATGGAATTGCGACTTGCGAGGCATTTCAGCTCTGCTCCCTTGGTGTCTAGCCGTCGTGGTGCTTCAGGTGGTTTCATCGGTGGTGCTCAGTATCAACGCTTTGGTTTGTTTGCCCGAGTTAGTTGCTTTCATTAGTTTTTATTTGTTGAGTTGCTAGTTGGGTCATGTTTTCTCGGCTAGGTCATGTTGCTAGTCAGGGCATATTGACCAAGTTGGCTCGATAATGTTCGCTAGAGCATCCAGTAGTGTGTAGTTAGTGGTCTAGTTTTTTTAATAAAGGAATGATGTTTCAGCCTCTACCTTCTGGAGATGGTACACATCTAAACAGTTCTCATCTATAAGGCTAGTCTTTTGGGTTGAGTTAGGCCGAATGTCTGGATATGTTGTCGTCTCCGGTGGACCTAGGCCCAAGGGGCGTCAGCTCATGGGTCTATCAAGTCGGGCTGAATCCGCTATGCACTCTAACAAGTGGTATCGAAGCTCATGGTCGGATAATCTGGAAAATCTCAGTGGTCACATGGTGACGGGGAGCCCGATGTGTGACGGAGAAGATTGTTAGGTATAGTCACACATCGGTAATTGATGGTCGGGGAGCACAACATATAAGGCGGGGGTAGTCCTCACCTATAAGACTAGTGTTTTGGGTTGAGTTAGGCCTAATGTCTGGATATGCTATCGTCTCCGGTGGACCTGGGCTCAAGGGGCGCCAGTTTGTAGATATAACGAGTCGGGCTGAATCCGCTGCGCACTCTAACGACGTACTTAAAAGCAACAAAATCGTACTTAAAAGCAACAAAATCCATGAAGGCAAATCAGGATTGATCCAACGATAGAACACTGGAGTTCCTTCTCCTCCCACAGCTGGATCAATTCCAACCTGTCGGTCTCCATGTAAACCTTTCGTAGTGCGAACTGCAAAGCCATCTGTAGGTCGTCCTGACACGCAATGACCTCCATCAAGGCATCATCTATTATCCTTTCATACCACTGTGTGCGTGCTTGTATAAAGTTCCCCTGATGATCTCTGAAGATAAATGCACTAGGTCCACAAATTTTGTCAGCAGAGAAGACAGCGTCGGTGTTGATCGTCACCAATCCCTATTTAGGGGGCTTCCAATTCTGCACTACCTGATCTTGTACCCGAGGACGATCAGAATGCAACAAGTTCCATATATCGAAACCTGTATAGCCCAACAGACTGCCTGCTGCAAATTCTTTAGCTGCTCCGCATGTTCCTTCTATTTCTTCTCATCCAGAGCGTGCTAAGCGTCCATATAGCAAACAGGAGCACGCCTCAATCACATTTTGAGCATACCCCCAAACTGGAGATCTGCAGCCCAGGATACTGAATTTAGCGTCGGGATTTTCATGCCGGTCGCTAAACTTGCCTCTTTCGAAAACTCCTTTGGCACTGTGCAGTCTACTATAACATGTCGTATGGGTTCCTCCTAGGCACCACATATGTCACAGAACACAAAAGGCTTAACATGTTTCCTGCACAAAATGTGTTTCGCCGGCCAAAATCAGGTAGAACCCTCCACCAAAATTGGGAGGTATACTTAAACTTCCACGGTGTCTTCCATAGGCGGTCATCTGATGAGCTCGTTTGTTGACCACTGACACCGGACACCATCAAATTTCCTCTTATAGAGCAACTTATTATATGATGATTTCACCGTATAGACTCCATGCCTTCGTCTGCAAAGGACGAGTGCATCTGGGTGGTCCCAACCAGAGATCTAGGTTTGGAGTTGATGTCCATGTCAATGTTCTTTTATCGATTTAAATGTGTTTAGGACTGGTTTCAAAGCATTGGATCTTGCAGAATGTTCAATATTTTAGGGTTGGTCGTTGGATTCAACGTAAAGATTGTACTGTCTCCTGCGTTCGAGAGAAGCTATTAAGGAAAAAGATGATAAATGAATCTAGATAGAATATTATCTATTTTTATTTTAGATTTTAGAATTTTTCATGTGTAATTATATGATGTATTATGCCGAGTTTTAATATAATCATGTTTCCTTCAAGGGGAAAAAAAAAGGACGCAAGGTCGTATATTCCGGGAGAAGCAAGCAAGTTTGTCAATAACCGGCAGGAAAACGCCCATCCGGGTAATGCCTGTCCCGGTGCATCCCGTGATTTCTGTTGTCCGACTTGACTATGGAATCCAACGAGGACGACGTTAGCTTATTTGGTTTTATCTCTGCCACAGTCTTGCCACGGAGACTTTGATCGTTGAGTGATTGGGTCTAGCATGCATATAGATTATGGGAGATAAGTTAAGATTGGGGGGGGGGGGGGGGGGGGGGGGTCCATCATTTATATATACGTACAATATATGCACACTGAGCAGCGTAGTGGCAATGGAAGGAGCCTATAGGAATGTTGCTTTCACAGGCTATATGTCCGCGCTCCGCCGATTGGCTTCACGAGAAAACGACGCCCAATTTAGTACTAAGAAAAGCCTCTTCTTTCTTTTTCGACTCGGGATAAAGCCTCTTCTTTATGATCTAGAGATTCAGAGAAAACAGTATTGCGAATTGGTCTAATGACGCCACATCAAGCGGGGACGCCAGAGTGATGCCACTGCAATCATGGGCAATCGCTTACGAATCTCGCGTTCTGATGAAAGGGATGCTGATTTTTCAGTCTAATCAGTGTAATGTGGCGCTGCAATAGAGGGCCAGAGGCTTGCAGATTCAGATTATCAGCGACAAACTGAATTCCGTCTAGGTTAGGTCAGCTACAACTACAAGTGGAGCTTATTTGAGAAGAAAAATATTGTATATTGTATCTATGGTTTAGCATAAGATCAGATGGCTTGTGTTAGCTCGCTTCATTTCGAGAGGACGCTGGGCGCGCTGGTAATGCTTACTAACGTGTTAGAGGAGACTATGGCCCTGTTTAGATATTTTTTAATTTTTAATTAAACTTGTCACATCAATTTTTAAACACATGTATAGAGCATTAAATGTAAATAAAAACTAACTAATTTGACAGCTTTATAAAATGTTATCTCGCGAATCTTTTAAGCCTACATGGATCAAGATTAGACACTTATTATAAAAAATAAAATGTTGCTACAGTACTTTCAACTTTTAACTGAGTGCATCTAAACACGCCTATGTTCTCTTATTTTTGCCTCTAATTAAATTAAAATTGCACACATTGCAGTGGAGATCTTTATCTACGGAGCATTATATATATATATATATATATATATATATATATATATATATATATATATATATATATATATATATACACTACTCCTAATGCGCCAATAAAATAGAGGCCGGGGAGGGCCTATGGCACTGTTCACGCTGACCTCATCATGATGTCATCAATTATTTTTGTTTTTTGTTTTTTTTCTGTCCACGCCAGTATCTTCTCTTTTGTTTTGCTGCCCACGCTAATAGTTTTCCACCTGTTTTTTTTTTCATCCAAATTTCCTCACCGGATGGTTTTTTTAAGCTCTCTTTTACGGTCCAATTTTTTCATAGGTGTGCCGTTCAACGTAGAAGTGTCGGTAGCATGTTTTTTTTTTCCATCCATACTTTTTCACCGGGTCCGCTATTTTGCGTCAACGCAGTAGTACCGCGCCTACCGTGTAATGTTTTTTGGTTTTCCTTTTGTCGTTCAGCAGCACCAACGCGTTGATAGCGCGCATTTTTGTTTCCCGTCCAGATTTTTCCACCGGTCCACCGTTTAGCGCCAACGCAGTAGTACCGCACCTACCGTATGGTGTTTTTGGGGTTTTCCTTTTGCCGTCCATATTTTTCTATTGGATGTGTTGTTCAGCGCCAACGCGTTGATAGCGCGCATTTTTTTTCTTCCCCGTCCAGATTTTTTTCACCGGATCCACTGTTTAGCGCTAATGTAGTGGTACCGCACCTACCGTGTGGTGTTTTCTGGGTTCTCCTTTTTGCCCTCCGTATTTTTTCAATGGGTGTGTCGTTCAGCACCAACATGTGCATAGCGCGTATTTTTTTCTGTCTAGATTTTTTTTACCGGGTCCGCTGTTCAGCACCAGCGCAGCGATAGCGCGCCTACCGTGCTAGTCTTTTTTATACGACTCCATTGCAAAATGCATACATAACACGAAAGCCATTCCACTGCTTGTCAAAAGATCTTGGAACGACAACGTCGGCCATAGTAAATTTTTTTCCACTGGCCCACCCGCATCAGTTTCCAAAGTAAATGTCATTTTTGACTTTTGAAATCGACATTTGACTATTCATATTATTCAAAAAAATTTATGAAAATATAAAAATAAATAAATTAAGATGAAAGTACTTCTAATAATAAATCATTTTATAATAAAAGAAATTAATTATTTTATAAACCTTTTAAATGAGACGAATGATAAAAAAAATAGTCAAAATCATAAAACGATACTCATCTTGGGACGGAGGGGACGGAGAGAGTAGGCGGCATGTCTATCTATTGACATGGATAACGCCGGCTATGCTGCTACCGGAGTCTGATTAAAAACAATCAATGTTGTGCACGCACTGCATGTCGGAAACCATTGTCTGAAACCAAATCTTGTCCGTGCCAATATATAATTCTCTCCAAGCACTGAACAAAAAATCAATCTACGGTGTCTAGTCAGTTAGCCGGGTATTTAGATCAAGAAGAAATTTTTCTTACGTAATTAAATCAAGGAAACCCTTGAACCCATGTCTCCACCTATACATAGTGACACCACAACTCCACGATACGAGCTAACCACAGACCTATTTTAGATGTGGGACAGGTGAGAGAGTTTTCCTCCTTGTCAAATGTGTCTAAAAGCCACACAAAGATAAACCTCTTAAGCTATCTCCAACACATAACCTATTTAGAGACCCATACCCAAAATGAGTCTCCAATCCAACAGAATACCCATATGAAAAACTATTTTAGATCTCAGGAGAGGCACAACCTAAATTTGAATATTCTCTCTTCTCGAAACCCATTTGCAGAGAGATTTCCTTTTAGATATCGTTGTTGAAGAAGACTAAAAATGGATATTAAATCTATTCCCTATAGCGCAACCTAAACGTAAAATGAGTGTTGTATTTTGTGTATTGTTGTTGAAGATAATCATAGGACTCGAACCTTTACCACATGAAGAGGAGGTACTGAGCTGAGCTAACCAACCGATCACCCTAATCATATAATAATTGAGGATTCCTGATTCCATGATCAGGCATGTATCAGCAGCCAATCCATAAACCCATCACTCCAGTCTGGTAGAAGCTCTCTGATAGTCTGATCTGATCTACTACTACTGTACTCTTGAGACACGGCTGAGGGGACCATCGTAAAAAGAAAGGGACCGTACAACTGAACTGACACCGCGTGCACTGCATACTGCTACGGATTCATGCATCATGGTGCTCTTGAGATTCTTCAGGCTTAGTATTTATTTAACTTCGCTTTTTTCTCGTTAAATGTCATTGGCCAGTCAGATTAGATTGTCCGTTCCATGACCGACTTTGGTGACAACGCTGCCTAACGTTTGTGTTTCAGGAAACGGCAACATGTTATTCATATCCTACCTCCAGTAAAATAAATATGTCACTTCAGAAATCAACATCATAAATGATTTGCCTTATGCCTACTTAGTTTGTCTATACGCTTGCTTGATTTGTTTCCAAGAAAGGGTCAAAGATCCCTGAAACAACACCCTAGTATCACATTTTGGTTTTATCGTATTTTGTCAGTTCACGTCATCGTTTTCAGTTCGCTATCTGCAGAGCTGCTTTAGCAGCCAGAGAGAGAGAGGGCAAGTCCAAGAACCGCTCTGCGCATTGTGGCGGCGGCTGGCACCCCCTTCATCCAGTCCACACCTTCCATTATCATGAGCGAGTTCAAGAATGACTCCACACGGTCTGATGGCAACTAATACCCCCTTCATCCAGACGTGGACGCTTTCTGGTGCACGCTCACGGGCAAGTCCGAAAGCGGCTCCACGTGGTGTGGCAATGGCCGGCACCCCCTACGTCCAATGCATGCCTCCCACTCTCGCAGGCGAGTCCAAGGATTCGCCTATTGTGGTGGTGGCCAGTGCACCATCTTCTTCCCGATGCGGACGTTTGCCGGTGCGCACATTCCACTGTCGCGTGCGGGTCCAGAAACGGCTTTTGTGTGGTGTGGCGGCGGTCGGCAACCACCCCCCCCCCCCTCCCTTTATCCAAGCGTGAACTCTTATCGGTGCGCGCCTCCCACCATCACGGATGAGCTCGTTCATCTTGCGTGGATGCTTGGCAGAGCACGCCTTCCATCATTGTGGGTAGGTCAATGGCCCCCTCGGCATAAGGCTCGGGCAAACCTTGCCAAGCTTCTGGTTAGCTAAAGATGATTATTGTTTTAACGTCATTTACCTTTTTGGAGGCATCGTTGAAGAGCACTTGTGTGATGGTATGGCAATCTTTGCATTCCGCTAGCGCATTTGTGGTTCTGCCACTTTTCGCCGTGGTGTTGGGGCATCTTGTTGCTTTTATTTTTTCTTGCTTTTGTAAAACATAAGGAGCTATTTTGGACTATATCATTAATATATAAACAGGTGGAGAGTAATCCCCTGATGACTTTAGAGAGAGAGAGAGAGAGAGAGGAGAGGAGAGGAGAGGAGAAGAAAAAAAATTGATTTACGGTCATAAGGCTATCAGCACCGCGGAACCATAAAAAAAACTGATTTACGGTTATAAGACTAGCCCTGCACCACCATTCGCTACAGGCATCGGCAAATCTGGCGTAGCTCCTCTCATGCAGGTCCCAACGCCATCGTTTCTAATTCATCAAAATCCGTAAAACCAAATCTTGCAGGTGGCCATGGCCCTTCACCGGTCTCTTTAACGGCATACGGTGCGGATAGTCTAATACTAGTAGATGTTCAGTGCAAAGGTACTGACGCTCAGTGCAACTGTAGGACTGAGAACCAAACGACTACTGAACGAGGTGGAGAGCTGTATAAAATTTCAAGATGCCAAACTACCAAAGAATGCGTTTTTATCGCCGGCCGGCTTCCGAAAATACAACGACAAACGTTAACCAAAAACCCAACCGAACTGAAGAACGAGGTACTAGAAAACCCAACCAAAACCCAGCCAGCTTATCGGTTTTACTGAAGCAAAAATATCGGATGAAGAAGGGGAACTTGTGCTCACCGGAAAAGGGAGACCTGGACGAGCGTGCTCGGCCACCACATGTGCGCCGGTTCCACCACGTACTTGCGCATCAGTCCTGCCCATCCGTACCCAAGCACCTTGAACCAGCCAGCCATTGAAGCAAGAGCGAGAAATTCCACCAAGCCAATGTCAGTTGTGGCTGATGCGGTAAGCCGGCCGGTAAGGACTGATGAGCCAGTAATTATTGATCTTGCAGAAGCTCGCTTGGCAACAAACCTGCGTGGTGATGACGAGGAGCCAGGCGGTGGAGAAGGAGATCTGACGGCCGTAGAAGGCGCGGATGATGTTGATGATGCCGACGGCGTAGGGGGTGCCTCCGCCGAAGGCGAAGCCGGCGTTGGCGAAGATGGAGATGAGCACGTGCTCCTTGATGTTGAAGGGCCCCGGGTTGAGGCTCCAGTCGCCGGCGCCCAGCAGCGCCGGCGCCCGGAACCTGGTGCGCGGCAGCACGCGGGCCATGAAGTGGCCGACGGGCAGCGACGCCACCTGCACCGTGATCTGCGTCACGATGAGCGGCTCCGTGCGGTAGGAGAAGAACTGGTTGAGGAAGCTCATGAGCGCGCACGACAGCAGCCCGATGCTCCACATCCGGAACGTCCACACCGGCAGCGACGGGTCGTCCGTCGTCGGCACCGTCAGCCGCACCTCCTCGATCGGCGATGTGTCCTCGTCATCGTCGTCGAGGACGCCCTCCTCCTTGACGGCGCCCACGGGCTCGGCCAGACCTCGGTCGTCCGTGCCGATCTCACCCATCGTTCGTAGGCGGAGTGGATAATATGCCGAGCTTTGGCGGCAGCGCCTGCGCGTTCTTTGCTCTGGCCTAGCAAATTAAAGAGAGGCGCACCCTGAGTGCCTGTGAGCTAGTACGGCCTGTGAGGCGCGCGGTGTCGAGCGTTGTATAGCGGTATTTGTTTCCCTACACGCGTGGCAATGAGTACCTGACTCGAGTATCCACCGGGTTCTACCCGATAAAAAAGTAGGTATGAGATAAAGTTTGTATCCGTATAAATATTCTTGGATAGAATCCTATATCTATCGGGTATGGTGAGTTTTAGTATGTACTACTGCTCCTACCCACGTACCCGTGGTAAGAAACACCCATAGAAATAACTAGCTACCCCTTCTCATTTTAGCCCATACAACTCTCGAATGTGGCCCAAATTCACTAAATATGATGCATTGATGCTATATTTTTATGTTAATATCAGCTTATTCTAATGATGCCTTTTTTAATAGAGAACGTATCCTGTGCAAACCATAACTTCGTAAAAAATTATGCAAACCACGACAAAAAAATCATCTAAATTCACAAAAAAAATCACACATATAGATGATATGATTATACACAACCTTATAAAATATCTTGTCCAAACTCGACTTCATTTGTGAGATATAAAAATAACAAATTTCAAGCCAGAAAGATGTCCAGGTGATTTGTTAGAAATTTGTTATTTTTATATCTTCCCAACGAAGTCGAGTTTGGACAAGATATTTTACAACGTTGTGTATCATCATATCATCTATATGTATGATTTTTTTTGGTGAATTTAGACGACTTTTTTTACCGTGGTTTGCACAGGTTTTCACGAAGGCCGTGGTTTGTTTTTTTAATATGAATGTTGGTATGTAATTTTGCCGGAATGATATTATTTTTGCCTGTAAATATATATGTTAATATTAAATTTGTTGTCGGGTACGGGTTACCCGTCGATTAGAATTACCCGCGCGGGTGCAGGCATGGGAGTATTATCCTACATGTGCGCGGGTGCGGGTAACCCGATAGGTAGCATTTCATCTGATGGTTGCGGGTGTGGTTGCTACTACCCGTCATGTACGTACCCGTGGTCATCTTTATAAACGTGTCTTTGAGCCAGCTCTATAGATTTACAATGGGCAAGCGGGCAAGTCGTGCCTCTTTCCGGGCCGCACCAACCTGAGTAGCCCGTGTCATTTTGTGTGCCCAAAGAGCTATAGACGAGAGAGAAGGAAGGTAAAGGGAGGCAGCTCCATACCAACGTGAGCTGAGCGGAGGCGGGAGGTGATGGCATCCGGCGGCACTACTGCAAAAAATCTTTTAGGAGGTGTTTTCATTTTCTTTTCCGAGGCGGTCAACAAGAATAACCGTCACGGTTAATGCCTGACATTAACCGAGGCGGTTATTTTTTATTAACCAAGGCGGTTAAAAAAACCGCCTCGCAAAATGTATTTAACGAGGCGGTCAAACATTACACAACCGTCTCGGTTAATAAAATATTAACCGAGACGGTTTTCATAACGCAATCGTCTCGGTTAATATATTAACCAAGGCGGTTCCTTTATAACACCCGTCACGGTAAATATAAGGCCCAGACGGCCCATCTGGGCCCGATAACGGATTCCTTTTATAAATACCACGAGCACAAACCCTAACCCTCAATCACTCCCCCGTCCCAGTCGCCTCTCTCCCTCCTCCTTCCCAGCTGCCACCCCACCCTCCTCTCGCTGCTCCCCCCTCCGACCCTCTCTCCTCCCCTGTAGCTCGGCGGGCCGGCCAGCCACGGTGGGATGCACGTGCGCCGTAGGATCAAACCGACTAGGAGGCTCTTGATGGCTTGAGAACTTGATGCTTTGAATGAATGATGGGTTGATGCCTCCAGGGGGTCTGTCCCTTTATTTATAGCCCGGTGGGATGCACGTGCGCCGTAGGATTAAACCGACTTAAAACAAGGGCTGAGATGACTCCACAAAGGCGGCGGAGAAGACTCCAGAAGGTGGGCCGAAACCCTAGCAGGGGGGCGCCGGCCGGCCCTACCCTGTGGGGTCTCAGGTTCCGGTGCCTCGAGTGTGTTCCAGATGCTTCTAGTGTTCCCGTGATGATGTTTCCTTGGCGGTTAAGTTTCATGGTAATTATACTCTCTAACCCTTCTTTTATGCTTTTCTGGAATAGCACCTGGAAAATACAGAACATGAAAAACTCGTGGAAACTGTCAGTTAAAACCCTAGACTAGTGTGTATTCATGTATCCTTTGGTGTCTAAAGTTCTAATAAAAGTTGACGTTATCCACTGTCAACAACACCCCCAAACTTACCTGTTTGCCAGTCCCTTGGCAAACAAATTAAGCCTAATTATTAATGTAATTGGATCAGAAGTTGCTATAATGCTTTCATACTTCCCAGGTACACATGCTTCAAACATAGATTCTCCTTCGGATTAGACAAAACTGTTCTAACTTTTAAACTTACCCATTTTACCTTTAACTATGGAGCTTCTCAGTCTTTTGCATAAGTCTTGAGCAATCGAAAGATAGAACAATCAAGCCAAGCACTATGTCTCAAATTCTTCACAGTACCAATATTCCGGAGTTTTGCAAGTTTTTGACATAAAACTCAGAGCTTAATTGTATGACACCCTGAAGTCTCTTAATATATGTGGTATTTATGGATCTCACTTAAGACATTAATGATGTTATGCCTTCCTACAACTAAGGATTATAGTGAAGCTTATAGGAGTGGCAAGGATGAGCATACTTGCAATTCATATATTGTAAGGTCAAACAATTGATCCACAGAGAATCAAGGCATACAATCAAACCCAGATGTGCATGTGTATGGAATATGGTGGATAGGTGTATATGTGGTATTTAGTGGCTATTCATAATTCTACTTTTGCTCTTTGAAAATGATTCACTCTCCTTTATAACTTGGAGAAACACATGGGCTATCTTTATTCTCCTTTTTTTTCATTTGGGAGGCGGGCATCTAGTACCCATTGTTTTAATGCTGGGACACTTGTCCATCTTTTACTTCCTTTTCATATTTTTGCATAGCCACATGTATCCTTTGAATATAAATAACTGGAGAGATAACAATAGTAGAAACTTAGAGCATTTATAACAGGGCTGTCTTATGGGGTTTATATATTTTTGGTGTTCTCTCCAAGTGCAAAAGAAAATATTTTTATGATGAACATCGATGAAAGTGGAAATGGTTGCGATTACTCACAGTGTAGGAATAATGCATAACTGGTGGTGTGTGTACGTGATCTTGGTTTTAAAAGCATGACAAGACTCTCATAAGGTATACAACCAAGCTTGACTGAACTCAATGTAAAGCAAGCAGCATAAATATACAAAAAAAATTTCTATCTAGATGTATCATATATGGCTTTAGTAGGAATTTATACTTTGTCATAAAAAAACTCGTCATGTAAATTTTAAATTCTCAAAATAAATCTCCAGAATTTAGTAATGCTATAAATAAGATAAATAGCAGCTCAACCTTCATGAATCGTATCAATCAATTACCTAGACTTAGCTCAAACCTATGCCTCCACAAGTTTCAGGTTCAGAGTAAATTTTTAAGTTAAAACAGCAATATCTAAAACTCAGGAGGATTTAAGTTTGATAACTAGGCATTTGAAAAGTATTGTGACAGAGCAACTATTCATCATCCCCAAGATAAAATTTTAATGTTCATCAATTTTTAATTTATTCTAGCCTAGACCGACTTTAAACATACTCTAATATATAGATAGATATTTATTTGGTTTTCAAATTTTATCTTACCAGCTAACTCACGCGAAAAAGTGATATAGTAATAATAATAATAAGATAGGAAACTTATAGTTAGCTGGATTTTAATTGGAGGGTACCCTCCCCCAAACTTGACGTTTGACAAGGTCTTTAATATTGCAAATTGAGTAATCCTTCTAAGCAGTGTATTGGCAGTGTAGAGGTGTCGGGTTGACTAGCTCTTTGATCTTGTATTTTTCTGTGAAACTCAATTGCCAATAAAAATACCAAATCTTATGGAGAAGGGTTAGATTTAATACCACTCCATGGTAAGTGATTGATTTTATATTTCCAGCAAAAGCTTCCTAAGTGGACCTTCATGTGCCCACATATTTTTGGGCTTTTCTAAAAGGTGTGGACCTTCATGTGCCCACATATTTTTGGTATTTTTTAGATTTTCCTATGATACTATGGTGAACCTTCATGTGTTCACATATTTTTGGTATTTTGTGCTTGTATAAAATAGACTCAATAAGCGCATAGGTATAATTACCTGATAACTAGGGGATGCTCCTCCCCCAAGCTTGATGTTTGTAATACTTGATACTTGAATATTTCTCAGAGTTAGTAGTAGTCCTGGTGGGTGCCACTAATAGACTCTCTCTTTAATCATACTATTATTCCTGCATAGTTATACTCCAACAAGAAAACCAAAACTCGAGGCTCGAATTATCAAGG
Organism: Eremochloa ophiuroides; assembly: GCA_038502445.1. NCBI lineage: Eukaryota > Viridiplantae > Streptophyta > Magnoliopsida > Poales > Poaceae > Eremochloa > Eremochloa ophiuroides. The sequence continues at coordinate 68,657,920 of JAHLJS010000005.1, forward strand.
GGTTAGCGGTCAGCCAATGAGCACTTTGATTATTCTTTGGGTTGATTTTAATTAATAGATTTTAGCAGGATTCTAACAGGATTCTCTTTTTGGGGTTTTTCTAAGTTTATTATGTAGCAATAAAAAATGTATGCATGCTATATATATGTTTTTTGTGCCACCACAGGTAATATTCATTCCCATGGGACTTGGGAATTTCATAATGCAACAAAGTAAATATAGATTGTTATTTTTATTTTTATGCCACCACAGTAAATTTGCCTATAGGGTTACCACAGGTTCATTCACATGGGGCTTCAATATTTATAATGCAGTAAATAAAACAGTAAATATTTTTGTTGTTTTATTTTTAATATGCAAAAAATGATTGTACTACTAAATGTGCTAAGCAAAATTACTAATGAATGCTAAATTAATTAGATAACTACCATTCTAACCTTTTGGCTAGGGTACGGAATTTGAAGTCTACCGACAGGACTTAGATAGAGGAGAGTACTTACTCAGTAGGTTCATCGTCTGAGGTTACCTCAGTCAAGTCCCCATTTTGCGGTGGTGTAGTAGGTGCTTCTTCTTTCTCCTTCCATCTCTTTTCTGTCTCTTCTGCTTCTCTCTTTTCTAACTCCAGCTCTTCCTTGTATGCTTTTCTTGATTCTTCATCTCTCTTCATCCATTCTTTTACTTGTGCCTGGATTTCTTCTTTCTCTGCTTTAGCAATCTGGTCCATCCTTTTAGCTTCCGCTTACCACTCACTCCAGTGTCGTGCTTGTACGGCTTCTTCTTACTCCTTGTAGCAGTCTTCATACTTCACAATGTTACCAGGGAACTCCTCCCATCCACAGTGAGGCTGAGCAGCCTGACGGCGGGCTTGGCGTTTTCTCCTGTTGCGTTGCTTCCTGATCTGCTCATGGTTAAGAAGTGTTCTAAATTGACAGCGTACCTTTCCAGTGGGTAGGTTGAAGTGGATCTGTCCGGACCCGATGTAGATGACAGCATTGGCGGTGTAGAGGAACGGTCTTCCCAAAATAATAGGCGATTCGTTGTCTTCCTGCATGTAAAGAACTAGAAAATCTATGGGTATATATTTATTTTGAATTCTTACCATTACGTCCTTGACTACACCTTCAGGGAATCTAAGTGATTGGTCTGCCATCTGCAACTGAATATACGTTGGATATAATGGTAAATCAGTAAATAAATCATCATATACCTGTTTGGACATTACGTTGACGCCTGATCCAGTGTCGCAGATGGTGTCGGGAAAGGTGGTGTCTTCGATTGTGCATTCGATGATTGGTACACCTGGGTCACCTTTCTTTGTTGGAAATGGTTTTGGAAGCATATGATCATTTTCTGTGTTGATAGCGTTGATTAGTTGAGCGGTTTCTTCAGGTACATGCTGGGGCTTGTTCTTCCTCCATCTTCTATTGTTCTTTTTCTTGGGTGCTGGTTGTTGTTGTTGCTCTTCTTGTTAACGGAATTGCTTCGGGACTGCAGGAGTCTTGAGGATGCGGTTCTTGAATGAAAATCTCTCCTTTTTGTCTTTGATGGAGGGGACAATCTTGGTGTGTTCTGCATAGATGATGGCTTTGGTTGTGCATAAGAATGGTCGTCCCAAGATAATGGGTGCCTTCTCATCTCTTCCGGTATCCACGATCACAAAGTCAATTGGGACATATAATTGCCCCACTCTGAGAACAGCTTCTTCTAGTACTCCCTCGGAGTAGCAAATAGACTGATGTGCAAGCTTTAAACACATATCTGTGTACAACAAAGGATCACCTAAAATTTTCTCATAGATTACCTGGGGAATTATGTTGACACTTGCGCCGAAAATCGCAGATAGTCTCTGGAAAGTTGTGACATCCTATGGAGATAGGAATCACAGGTCTTCCAGGGTCTCCCATCTTCTCAGGTAGTGAGTGATCTATCCACTGTATATCTGCAGGCTCAATATGGTATTTTGTTGCATTGTGAATATGAACAAGGTTAGCAGTTTCTAAATCCTCCAGCTGGCCCGGAATTTTTCCATTCTCAAATAGAGGGACAGCGGCAGTTAGCTGAGCTAATTGTGATTCTAACATTTTATTAAAGCTGTGCTGATTCTTTATAGCAAAAGCAAAGGTATCCATTCTAATATTTATATTTTCTAAACCTTTATCAGTTGAGGCTATCTTTCTAGACATTTGATCTAATAATTTAGATTGACCAGCAACTAAATCTCTTAAAGGCATAAGATTGTAATTATTGTAATTATTGCCTTGGTTGTTACCTTGGCAATTACCTTGTCGAGGTTGCTGATTCCATCCTTGGTTTGTCTGGTTCCATCCTTGATTTTGTTGAGGACGATAGTAGGTGTTATTGTTGATGAAGTTCACATCCTCTTGCAACGTAGGGCAGTTGACAGCTGAATGCCCGTAATCTCCACATTCTTCACAGGTAATGCGAGAATCATTGATATGCATGACTTCCTTCATCTCTATGTCGAGCTTCTTCATGATGAGGTCTAGCTTGGCAGTGACCATGTCAGTTTCCTTGAGATGGTGGATGCCTCCTCATCTCTTGCGAGGTTGAGTACGTTCTTCATTACAGCTTGAATTTGAGGCCATCTTCTCAACAAGTGCTTTAGCTTCTGGAAGCTTCAGTGACAGGAAAGCTCCTCCTGCTGCAACATCTATGGACTCACGGGTGCTAGAAACTAACCCGTGGTAGAAGGTCTGCAATAGTAGCCAATCCTCTATCCTATGATGAGGACAGTCTTCAATATAGTTTTGGAATCTCTCCCATGCTTCAGTGAATGATTCATCATGTTGCTGTTGAAAGCTTGAAATTTTCTCACTCAGAGCATTCGTCTTGCCTGTAGGAAAGAACTTTGCCAGGAAACCAGTTGAGCATTGGTCCCATGTTGTGCTCTTGTCTTTGTTGGCGTAGAACCACTGCTTGGCTTTCCTCAAAAGTGAAAATGCAAAAAGATGAAGTAAAATAGCATCTCTTGGTACTCCTCTAATCGTGAAGGTGCTGCAGATCTCTAAAAAGTGTTGTAAGTGTGCACTTGCATCTTCATGAGCTTTTCCACAAAACTGGCTGGTTTGAACCATGGTGATAAGAGCAGGCTTGAGCTCGAATCCATTCTCCCCGTGTTGACTGCTGATCCAGTCCGGATGTTTTCTGTTGTTGGGGCAGAGAACTCGCGCAGCGTCTTCTCAGCCATGTTTTCAGACACAGGGGATAAATCTTCTCCCAAGTGTTCTTCTTCCAATATTGGAGCTGGCTCCTTTGATGAATGAGCTTGAGCAGCGATAGGTGTTCTTAATGGTAGCTTGAAATTGTCCCTCGCTTCTACAAACTTCTTTCTTCTCAGGAGTTTCTCTGGATCGTCAGTGAAATTATTTGGGAGAGAAAAACGATTCATTCATCACCCTACATAAGATAAGCAAATGATAAAAAACAAGGGTGCGCCTGTTTGAGTTAGAGATCAATCGGTAATACAATCTTATCCATTACGTATACATATGTTATCAATATTTTCTAAGTTTAATGTGTCTTCCCCGGCAACGGCGCCAAAAATGCTTGTTGACATCTACTAACGTCGCCAAATATAACTATATAACTTTTAATGTGAGAGGCGAGATTAGAAGATGAATAGTAATTAATTAACTTGTCATTAGCAAGTAGCCACTTTTCTATTACCAACATTCTTATTCAAGAATAAGGTTGTTATCCCTAATTAATAATGCTAAGAATACATAAAGGTTTTATATATTAATCTATGTGACTAGGCAGAAATAAATATAAATATAAAATAAGATCAGTTCTGTAAGCGGACAGATAATTATACCATTGTAGCATTTTACCTAGGGAGTTCTACCAGGTTGTCGATTTATATTTATACCACTGGGAAGGACAAGGATAAACTTTAATCTATTATATTGATAGTGATGGTATACAATGGATAAGTGACATTACCGATGTCATTTACTCTACTCATAACAGGTAGAGATCACAAGATAAATAAAGATAAAGGTGATAAGTATGATCAAGCATCATAAATAAAAGATAATCATCAGAGCACTCTCTACTCATAGTAATAGCTAGCCAATGGATAAACTAAGGAATTAATATCAAAGGTAATTCTATAACTACATCAATGAATAACTCTAATTAGTGTAATTACATCTAGCAATCATTACTAGACTAATCCTATATCACAATCACATCCAAAGGGCATCATCTAGGAAGGATGTGAAACAGAGTCATCATCTAACTTCGCGACCGTGCCTGCTGGCCTACATACAGGGGGTGGACTACAGATGACTGAACGCAGTTGTCACCTACGCGATCTACCACACGACCCGGCACATCAGGGTGCACTCGCAGATAAACAAAATACCTAGACACCATGTCTATATACTGTTCATCATCTATCCATCGTCCGCATGAATAAACGCTATACGAGCAATTATATGAATTCAATAAGATCAAACCAACTATACTAGACATATAATCAAAGTAGACAAAGACTATTATAATCAAAAACATATGAACTATTAAGAACAATGTTTCCCTAATCATAATGAAGAATACAATAATAGAGAAAGAACTAGAATTATACCGAACTCCGCGCTCCAGAGAGACGCCGGGGCTCCAGATCCGCAGAAGAACTAGAACTCCTCTACTTCTAATCTAACTAGGCTAGAACTATGAATTAGGAGGCTCTTGATGAACTAGGAGGCTCCTGATGGCTTGAGGACTTGATGCCTTGAATGAATGATGGGTTGATACCTCCAGGGGGGGGGTCTGCCCCTTTATTTATAGCCCGATGGGATGCACGTATGCCGTAGGATCAAACCGACTTGAAACAAGGGCCCAGATGACTCCACAGAGGCGGCGGAAGAAGGCTCCAGAAGGTGGGCCAAAAACCTAAGGGGGGCGCCGGCCGGTGTAACAGAACCGACCAATTTATACGAGCACAAGTACAGCGACAGCTGCTTTCCCAGCTATCAAACCACACTTGAACCAATATAAACCCGGTAGTCCGTAAAGTCTCAAAGGATTTCAAACTTTTACACAGCACTTACCCAAGGATCGCAGAAACTCAGCAGCACACATACACATGATACATAGATTCGCACATAGTTCAAATCCATCAGAGTACAAGAGAAACTTTTACATAAAAGTTCAGTAGCGGAAACGAAATAGATTTACGCACACTTAAGTTCATAATACAGTGGCAAGTACCGACCAGTCATAGCAACATAGAAAAGATAGATAACATGACCTTACCCAAGGTCTAGTCTTCCTCTCCCGAAGGATAGAAGTAACTCTTTTAGTCAACAAAGCATTTCTCCTGCAACATTGGGAATAAAACCCTGAGTACTCAATTATACTCAGCTAGACTTACCCGATAGGAAGTAAATAAAAAGACTCTCAAGGACATGCAAGGCTTATTTGGTGGAGCTCAGAGGATAGCATCATTTTGCAGAAAAAGCATTACTACAGTAAATCTTTAACTTATCAATTTTAGATATTGTTCAACTTCCATTTCAGTTCAGCTATTACAACTAAGGTTTGCAACTAGGCTAAGCAAACACTTGAGATTATAACAATCAATAAAACCATAGTGATTTCTGATATCCACAGATATCCACCTCACCTCACCATAATTTCTGTTCAAGTTGTTAACCTCTACCTCACCAGAAGATCAGTTCGGTTTCTCACTAACCAGGAGAGATGGCGATTCAAATCGATTGTACTAGCCGGCAAACATGCCAATCACAAACCCACGACTTTCTCCATCGAGAAGCGTTAGGTCACCTTTAGATCTTTCTAAGACATAATATGTATCGCGGGTTTGGAGGGGGCCCATATTCTCAGAGACGAACCCACTTCCAGGATGCATCAGGTCCCTGACCTGCCCTTGGTAAGATGGTGTCTCTGCACATTCTTCCTGCCTCCAGACTATGTCTACCTTATCAGCCCCAATTCCTATCTCAGAAAGAAATACGCGGCTTCGCGGTCAGAACGACTTATCTGGCCAGCTAAGTGACGACGTCTTTCAATCTCAACTGATGTCTGGTGGCCTCAGTCCTAGTCGGCCACAAGCAGCACCGAAGACGGCATGACCTCATCCATGTCATGCGGCTCCCCGCTACCTAGCCTTGATTCTCTCATTATCATTGTGGCATGGTGGCACATATAGTCAACCATGTGTAATCCATCCCCATTATCATTAGTCACCACCTATGCTCGCGAAGGACAGGAAATCCCTCGACTTCTACCGGTCTAAGCATGGCTAAGCATAGGATCGAACCCATCCCTTGTCTAGTAATATTTCCAGGATCACATATATATAAAGTGGACAAGGTATAAATGCAGCAACGGTATCAATCAACTCCTAAACTTAAGTGCACAAACATACGATTTAATAAAGACCGGTGCATTTATAAAAAGAATAGGTGGAGGCTTAGGGATGCTCCAGGGTTTGCCTGGACTCCAACACTAAGTCAGTGTTTGTTAGATGACACTCGCTCAATGAGCATCTCCCATCCAAGCACTCAATTAGTCCTTCCATCTTCGTGATTAGTCCACCACACTGTCTTGTGGTTAGTTCCATCATCATGTCCTTCACTCCACGTGCTCATCATCTATCGTACCTAAATGAGATGCACGATGCACATGTATGAACAAAAAGGAAGTAATATAAGACAAGTAAATCAAGCATCACTGATCCATAAGCTAATAATCATACCAAGCAAAACAAAGTGAAAGAAACCATCATCCCACACATACAGTGTATGGACAGCAGGACAGCGAGCACAACATTTAATCATAACCAGAGCTAGACACATCCAAAAGGGGGTGACCTAAGACTTTCTGGAAAGCTATTGAAATTTTCTACAACTTTGTTATTATTATCTTCAGATGATTCAATACATATAAAGGTCAAACAATACAAATAAGGCAGCTCTGTCCAGACATGGACAGATTCTGTCAACACACTTCAAACAATCATAACTAAAGATATAGACCACCGACCAAGATGATACTAGACAATTTGGAAAGCAAATGAAATCTAATAAAACTTCTCTACTATCATCAAGATGTGATTCAAAGCATAATTTGGTCAAACAATACAAACAATCAGATCAAGACAGAAAGTATGCAAAACCTGACCACAGACTTCTACAAGCCATAACTCCTAAACTATCAGGCCTATGACCATGAAATTTTAGGAAAAGCTAGACACAGAAGTTAGCTACATATTTTGTATAGAACATATCTACATGCAACATCATTATAATGGAGAAAACATCACAACAATAGGGACTGCTCCTGCAGCCATTTCAGCACATATGCAAAATATGTTTTCCACTTGGTGACTACCCAAACATACACCTACAAATGAGCTATTTAGATAGATCCAAACATCACTACTTAATCATACAACACATCCAGCTCTGACCAAGACATGGTAAGCATCACAAGAGACATGCATAAACTCATTTATCTCTAATCTTTCACCAATTAGTACATAAAAGCCTATTATTTAATTATTTAAGTTATATGGTAAACATCTCAAATGAGTCCCAAACTTTTATGAGAGCTAGGTGATTACAAATCATGACCAAGGTTCAAATCTTACATGCTCAGGTTTCATAATTTAATTATTACAAAATAAACAAATCTATAATGCAATAAAGCATTGGAGAGCAAGTTAAATCTAAAACGTCACACTTTCAATAGACACATGGCCATATTGTTGTTTCTCAGGTTACTACAACATTATACAAGACCAGTGGAGCACCATTTTCCATTTTTACATACAGATATTATTTATGATGCATTTAAAACTACTTAATAGGCATCAAACAAGATAAATCAACAACTCAGTCATACATGCACCATAAATCAAAAAATTTTACCCATGCATCACACAACATTCAGTGGGGCTACAATTAAATTGGCAGGTCATTTTGAGTATTATAACTCCAGTTACAAGCAAATCAGCCATTTATCTTCTATTTAACAAGATTAAACCAAATCACCATTAAAACAGTAAACAACCTATATGATTTATATCCTTATGAGAAAATGCATGTTACTAGAAGACTAACAAAATTGGAATCACCAGATTTGGACTTCTAAAACCCTAGATATGAGTAAAAGCAAGTTAAATCATTTATTAAACCACTTTTCAATATTGAATTTCTACAGCACAATAATGTAAATGACAAGACACATATTATCGATCTAACATGCAGAGCATTTAACAAGAGAACTAACAAAATAAGTTTCATAATTTTTGGAGCTGTCAAACATGAGATATGAATTTTAGAAGATAAATCAAAATCTGCAAGAAAGAGGTAGAAATAGCCCACGCGGGCCCACTTGTCATAGGCTGGCTGCCTTCTTCCCTGTTCGAACCAAGAAACAGAGAGGAGCTCGGGTTTCTTCTTCGTCCGGCAAAGAACAGCGCAAGGAGGAGAGGGAACCGGGAGGGAGAGAGGAGGCGCAGCAGGCCGGCTGCGGCCGTTCTCGGCCTGTCACAGGTGGAGGCACGGCCGGCTGTGGCCGGCTGACCTCAGCTCAGCCCGGGACGGCCAGCGGCGGTCGGCAGGAGCAGCGGCAGCGGCAGCAGCTAGCAGCAGCGCCGGCGGCCGAGGAGGAGCGCAAAAGGGCAGTGGGGAACAAGAAACAAGGTTCTCTGCCCGCTTTGCCATGAGGTGAACGGAGGAGGAGGATGGCCGGCGGCCATGGAGCTCGGCTCCGGCTGGCAATGGCGGCGGCGCTCTGCTCGTCGGCGAGGCGACGGAAAGCGAGCACGAGAGAGAGGTCGAGCGAGCTGGGAGGAGTGGGAGAGGACGAGGGCGAGCTCTGGAGGCTCCCATCGCTGCTGAGGACGCAAAGACGAAAGAGGAGGAGTGGGGCACGCGGCAGAAATGGAGGTGGGAGCTCTGAGCATGCAGTCCACGCGTCCCGGTTGAGGCAAAACGACGAGCACGTGGCATGCGCGAGAGTGGTCGAGTTGGGCGGTGAAAAATTGCATATTCCAGCTTGATTCGGACCTCGACCACAGAATCAAAGTTGTTCACCTCGGCTTGATCTACAAGAGTGGTTCAGGTTGCTCAGCCGTTTGATAACTGGATTAGTTGGTAATTAAGCCCGAAGTTGATGTTGTCAACAGCTTAATTACAATCGAAGATCGAACGGCAAACCTTGTCAAACAGTCTCGGATTGGTGCCAACATTTGATATGCTGTGCTCCAAGAAGTGTGCAACAATTTCTCTTTTGGGCCTAACTCAAGTTACTTAACGAAATTTGGAGAACACGGGAAGGCCATGAAATCAACACCATTTTCAGACTTTGAATTTAATCAAGTCCTGTAATCAGATTTTTCTTCTGTCTCGTGTCCACTTTTTTGAGGCCATTAGAGGTGGAATCATGACTTGGTCCAAAAATAACATTTATTCTACCTTAAGAGATCTGTAACTTTTGTCTAAGGTCAAACTTCATATTCTGCATAGAAATAATATTTCCACCTTGGTCAAATTAACATCATTACAGAGCTCAATTTGGATATTTAGGCCAATTGAGGTATTTTCTTGACATTTTCTCAACATGAAACCTTCATGACTTTTGTTGTAGAGTTCAAGTAGAGTTATTTGGTCAAGGTTGCAAGGTTTGGTTGGCATTGCATGCTCATGTTCACATAGTTCTGCAATCCAATCAAGCACAGGGCTTGTCATCTCATGTGACTATCCAATTTAAATCTTCATACAACTTCTCCAATGATCAAGGTAGATGAAGATGAATATGAAATAGTGATTATGATCATTGATTGAAATAACTCGATTAGGTCCACACTCGCTGGTTAGCTCGTGACTAACACCTGGGGTGTTACAGCCGGCCCCACCTGGTGGGGTTCGGGCCCCGGTCGCTTCGGGTGTGTTCTAGACTCTTCCAGGTCTTCGTGATGATGTTTCCTTGACGGTTAAGTTTCGTGGTAATTATGCTCTTTAACCTTTCTTTTATGCTTTTCTGTAACAGCCCCTGGAAAATACAGAACATGCAAAACTCGTGGAAACTGTCAATTAAAACCCTAGACTAGTGTGTATTCATGTATCTTTTGGTGTCTAAAGTTCTAATAAAAGTTGACGTTATCCACCGTCAACACTAGTCACTTGTACCTTAACCTCTATCCCTTAGAATAACTAAGTTGTCAACCCTAGCATGTATATAAAAGATCTTATGGAATACTACTCAGCAATTGACTGAAATATTAATAAATGATTTAATCTCTAGGTATCCGCAAGCGCACAGATAATATACTATTGTATCCACTGGGAAGGGACTCGCATTGATAAGAAAGACAAATAACATCTAAGCACCATATTTACATGCCGTCGGTCACTCACCCATGATATCAGAGTGAGCTCTGTACGATCTTATGTATGAATGTAAAGGCATCCTAACTATGCTAAGTATATAATCTAAGCAAACAATGAATAACACAATTGAGAACACAATCAATATAAAGCAATGTCAAATCAAATGTATCTAATAGAGTAAATAATTAAATATAGAAAAATACAAGAGAGAGCTTACAAGGACTCCGATGAAGCCACGCTCCCGACAAGATTCGGAATCGAAGCGGAACTTGCCTCCTTCTACTTCTAAATCTATGTAGCTATGCTTCAGATAGTAGAGCTCTAAAGAACTAGGGTTTATGGCTCTGAGAACTTGATCAAATGACTTAGACTAATTGGCTCTATTGGATTATGGAAACCCATAGGGTCTGGGGCTGCTTATATAGGCCAGAGAGGTGAATCTCAGCCCTCGGAACAAACGGACCTTGAGCAGGTGAATCTTAGCCCTCGGATCAAACAGACCTTGGGAAACGGACCAGATGCAACCTTAAAGACAGTGGAGAATGGATGGGGCCAGGGTTCGGCTGACCCCACCCCTGGGTCGGTCGACCCTCCCCCACCCTCTCTACCTTCTAGGCCCCGCTTTCACAGGTAGGGTGGGTATCTTGTGTTCTCTAGAATGTTCTTGACGCCGAGTCCACGCGGAATTCAATATATTTGTATGACATGTGGGTCCCTTTTGGTTCTTTTCCTGATTACTTCCTGCAAAATATAGATTCACCAAAACTTGTGTAATTCTGTTAGTTTAAACCCTATTCTCTATGTCGGTGATTGCCTTATACCGTTTTCCTTGTTTAGTTGACAGATAAAATAACTACCGTCAACATATGTGTAGGAGCTCCCCTTTGCTTGAGTAATACTTTCATTTGCTTTGTGTGACCTTGCCAACTAGAATTATATATATAGGTGAGAGCTCAGCCTAGCCCGACATCTTAGTTGCTTAATTGGGATCTTTATAAGGTGGTTGAATACTATGGGTGTAGTCTTGGCTAGACCGAATAGTTTAATTCTGCATTTTTTCAATTAGCCAGGTCAATTAGTTTTAGAAAGGATTATTCACCTCTCTATACAACGCCATACCGACCCTACACTTGTCGAGCTTTTGCAGGTGAGACTAGAATCGTTAAACAAGGTAATTATTTCTCCGTGTTTTTCTCATTTAAATATTGCATATAGAAACCATTCATATGAGGCTGTAATAGTCGCATACTCGCATTGGCGGAGCCAAACTTCTCTAAATTGGAGTTTTGTTAACCGTTCTTTGGAAGCATAATTTGTCTATAATTTTAGCCCCCAAACTATAAAACTGGATTTTCTACCCCTAAACTTTCCAGGACCGGTCAAATAACCCCCTAAACGGTTTTGGATAGCGGTTTTGCTACAGTGATGATGATTTTGCCTTTTTCTATTTATTTTTGTTGAATCTTTAAAAAATCATATTAAATCATTAGAAAATCATAAAATGAAAAATTTAATTTTGTTGGACTCGGCATGAGTAGATCTATGCAGTGAACATATAATATAGTATGTGGTAGTTATGAATTATTACAATTAATTACAGAAAAGCATAGATTTAAAGCTACAGGAAAAAAACTTTGTACTAAAGCCTACCATATTACATGTTCAATGTGTTGATCTACTCATGTGGAGTCCAACGAAATTAGATTTATGATTTTTTTTCATAATTATCGATACGGGACACTAGAGGTTCCCCACGGAGAAGAGAAAAGAAGATCTAGTCCAATTAGGATTCCTTTCATGTAATCCTACTAGGATTAGTTTATAATCCTATTAGGATCTCTACTTTGTAACCGACTAGAACTCCTGCCCCGTGGACTATATAAAGGAGGCTAGGGCTCCCTAGATTGGCAGAGCTTCATACATCTTCATACACAACAGACCTCACGGTTTACAAGCGTAGGGCGCAACATATTATCCACTGTTGACGGTGAATAACGTCAACTTTTATTAGAACTTTAGACACCAAAAGATACATGAATACGCACTAGTCTAGAGTTTTAACTGACAGTTTCCATGAGTTTTGCATGTTCTGTATTTTTCAGGGGCTATTCCAGAAAAGCATAAAAGAAGGGTTAAAGAGCATAATTACCACGTAACTTAACCGTCAAGGAAACATCATCACGAGAACACTAGACGCATCTGGAGAACACCCGAGGCACCGGGACCCGAGACCCCCAGGGTGGGGCCGGCCGGCGCCCCCTGCTAGGGTTTCAGCCCACCTTTTGGAGTCTTCTTTCGCCGCCTTTGTGGAGTCATTTTAGCCCATGTTTCAAGTCGGTTTAATCCTACGGCGCACGTGCATCCCATCGGGCTATAAATAAAGGGGCAGACCCCTCTGGAGGCATCAACCCATCATTCATTCAAGGCATCAAATCCTCAAGCCATCAAGAGCCTCATAATTCATCAAGAGCCTCCTAGTTCATAGTTTTAGCCTAGTTAGATTAGAGAGTAGAGGAGTTCTAGTTCTTCGGCGGATCTGGAGCCCCGGCGTCTGTCTGGAGCACGGAGTTCGGTATAATTCTAGTTCTTTCTCTATTATTGTATTCTTCATTATGATTAGGAAAACATTGTTGTTAATAGTTCGTATGTTCTTGATTACAATAGTCTTTGTCTACTTTGATTATATGTTTAGTATAGTTGGTTTGATCTTATTGAATTCATGTAATTGCTCGTATATCGTTTATTCATGCGTACGAGGAATAGATGATGAACGATATGTAGACGTGGTGTCTAGGTATTTTGTTTATCTGCGAGTGCACCCTGATGTGCCGGGTCGTGTGGTAGATCGCGTAGGTGACAGCTGCGTTGAGTCCTCTGTAGTCCACCCCCCGTATGTAGGCCAGCAGGCACGGTCGCGAAGTTGGATGATGACTCTGTTTCACACCTTTCCTAGATAATGCCCTTTGCATGTGATCATGATATAGGATTAATCTAACAATGATTGCTAGATGTAATTACACTAATTAGAGTTATTCATTGATGTAGTTATAGAATTACCTTTGATATTAATTCCTTAGTTTATCCATTGGCTAGCTATTACTATGACTAGAGAAGCGCTCTGATGATTATCTTTTATTTATGATGGTTGATCATACTTATCACCTTTATCTTTATTTACCTTGTGACCTCTGCCTGTTATGAGTAGAGTAAATGACATCGGTAATGTCACTTATCCATTGTATACCATCACTATCAATATAATAGATTGTAGTTTATCTTAGTCCTTCCCAGTGGTATAAATATAAATCGACAACCTAGTGGAACTCACTAGATAAAATGCTACAATGGTATAATTATTTGTCCGCTTGCAGAATTGATCTTAGTTTATATTATTTATATTTATATTTCTGCCTAGCCACATAGATTAATATATAAAACCTTTATTTATTCTTACCATTATTAATTAGGGATGACAATCTAATTCTTGCATAAGAATGTTGGTAATAGAAAAGTGGCTAGTTGCTAATGACAAGTTAATTAATTACCATTCATCTTCTAATCTCGCCTCTCGCATTAAAAGTTATATAGTTATATTTGCCAACGTTAGTAGATGTCAACATCCACCCCAGACTGGACGTAGGGCGCCGTGATTTTCCGGCGTACCGAACTAGTATAAATCGCCGTCTACCTACGTTTACCATCGAGTCCCTGCATACGCCGACAGTAACTTACTATGATTTTTCAAAGATTTAGCGAAAAAACTAAAAGATAAAAAACAAAACAACCGTTCAAAACAGCCTAGAGGTGTTATTTGACCAGTTTTGAAAAGTTCAGGGGGCAGAAAATCCGGTTTTATAGTTTGAGGTGTGAACTAGTCCACCCTCAATATTTGAGGAGGGTTATATAGACTTTTTCCAAAATAGACGCCTATGCCCATTTACCATTGATTCAGTATTGTTTGGAGCTCAAGGGTCGTAATCTTATGTTTGTACTGCCAGTATCCCTAATTGACATCTCCGTCGAAAGCCTAAACCTCTTGTTGCAATACTCTCCGCATACGGTGCTGTCATTGTACCTTCAGATCCTGAGGGTGCTGTAACCGCTGGAATTGCTGTCAGGGGCACATGACTTGGCTGGCAAACAAGGCATCCACTTTGCCCAGAGCTAGGATTTCCATGACACCGTGCACACCACATTATCGCCTCCTCAAGTGCGGCCGCTCACCGCAAAGAAGAATGTGGTACCAAGTATCACTAGGTACCACTAATAGAGTACGACTTTTCATCCACGTCAGATTTTTGCTTTAGTCGGCATTTTTGTCGTACGGGACAAAAGAAAGAATTAGACCTAGTTCCAATTTTTATGAGTTGTCAGAAGACCTTTAGTCATAGTTGATAGCACCAACCCAGATTAAAAAGTCTACATTAGTCCCGGTTCGTGTTACCAACCCTAACTAAAAGACCGGACCCTATAGTCTCGGTTAATAGCACCAACCCGGACTAAAAGGTATACCCTTTAGTCCCGGTTGGTAACACCAACATAGACTAAAGGGTCATCCACGGGTTAGTACAAAAGAAAAACATCCTATTTAAAGTCATAGGTGTTGTGTAGGTGAGGTGGTAAACTATGCGCGAGGTCATATATGAGATCTTGGATTTAAATCTTGCGAGGCACAGTGGTAGAATACATTATTTTTTAGTCTCCGAAAATTTTTAGACTTAGCCTTTAATCCTGAATTCTTAGTTCTGATTTTAATAAAGGAGGTTGGTAACCGGGACTAAAAGTCATTACTCTGCCAGTGTACCAACGATATCGAAGGTCACATGCCTGGGTGTTCTATCATGTGAGTATATCCGTTTCAGCTTCTAACCTTATGTGCTATTTAATATCTACATTACCTAGCCTTTGGTATAGACCGAATCACTTAAATTTGTATCATTTTTCCATTGTTTCTCCATGTAAATACTACTAAACATATGTACTGTAAATTGCAATTTTCAAACCAAGTGAAATTTTTTTCTCAGTATGAATGGACAGTGTGCGTTAACAAGTGATGTCCACTTAGATTTGAGATACATAGTTTGGAGGGTACGATCATGTAATGACTAAATTTGTTTAGACCTTTCCTTCTGTGAAATCGACTACCAAGTACATGAGAATATGAACCTCTGCACACAAGAGAAGTTGCATTATACTCCACATATATACCACAAATCTATGGCATCAACATAACCGGAACAGATCATTGCTAAACTTATTGAAACATGTTGAGACATTAAACTCTAGGCTTAAAAGACTGGACAGATGCTGCCATCGCCCAAGTCCACCCCTTTAGAAGTAGGACACGTGGCAAGACGACACTGTTCGGCAGTACCCCACCAATCGATGCTCTTGTTTTGCATGGTTAGCGCAAAGTAAAGCACTACCCCCATAAATGCAACTCCGGCATCGAGCCCAGCTGAGAGAATGTAGTTGTACCGCGTCCACCACCTTTTCCGGTACCGAAACACGAAGAAATTGAAGATGGTACCGATAAGCAGCCATGAATTATAGTTCACAGCCGTTGCTGGGGGCATGGCGGCTGTTGCGCCAAAAAGCACCGGAAGATTGATCAATGGTATCCACTTTTGGTTGGGGAACATCCTATGAAAAGCGTATACGATAACTGGGCCCGCTAGGCCGATGAGGAAGAACAAGTTGAGGGCGTTGTAGTTCCCTTCTGGCCCAAATATGCGCCATGGACCGACAAGGCCCCAGATGACTGATGCGTCGAAGAATACACGGTCACTAGGACATGTCCAGGGGCTGTCTGGTGGGAGTTTCTCCGTGCAGATGTCGTTGATGGAACCGAGCAGCCACCATGCTGTCCCAATGTTGACCGTGCCAGCCACAAAGGTGCCAACAAACTATTCAAATACAGTAAGTGAAGATTACTACCTTTTATTTCTTTTATTCAAGTCACCAATTCATTTGCAAGAACACTACATTGGGGTCTTTATTTATTACCTGAACAAGGAACATGGACTTTGGAGGGATCTTCATATAGTGGCCAAGTTTGAAGTCCGATAGGAAGGCAACAGCCTGTTGCATGCTCATGTAGCCATAGACTTTGAAGCAGACAACGGCGATAGGATAGCCCGGCATAATTAGACCCATGGCATACTCAGTAATCACATTCAGGCCAGGTGACTGCAAAAGGCATTTTGGAGACCTCAAACATATGTCCTTTTTGTTTTATTTTCTTAAAAGAACATAAAGCATGCAAACATGTTACTTGCCTGGTTGGTTGTCGCAGTGATGATGCTAATGGGAAGTGTGAAGATGAATGCCATGCCACATGCGAAAATGAGGCCCCACCAAGGGAGTTGTACCTCACGCTTTAGTACAGTACAGAGGATGAGGGACACTGTAATTGACAACGCCATCAATGAGTAAAACCACCATGCCGGGATTTCACTATACTTCCTCATCAGCTTCGTGTGAATATCCGGCTTCTCCTGCTGCGATGATTTGAAACGTAGGTAGATTTCCCTAGACATTAGCATACCCAATTTCAAACAAAGGAACTTATTAGAATCCTGCATTTCAGTTCATACACCACATGTAATTAGAGTCCCTTTTTTTATTTTGGACCGCATATATATATATCAAAGCATGTGCATAGAATTTTTTTCTCATGTATTAAGTGGAGATGCTTACTTTCCATAGAAGAGCCCAACATGAGTGATCGTAGCCGCAATGGTGGCGAAGCTGAACCCATAAGTGAGTGCAAAGAATACGCTGAGGTTGACTTTGCCATTCGTTTTATAAGCTTCCTCGTTAAGCTGAAACTGATTGTTCACAATTGATTTGACGTCATATTTAGTGCCATTTGACATGAATAGGTGCGAGGAGAAGATGGGGAATGTCTTGGCGTTGTACAAGTCAAACCCCCAATATGCTGTGGGCATAATCACATAGAGAAAGAAAACATAGCCAAAGAAGATGTTGGCGATAGCAAAGAAGGGTGAGATGAGGGGACTAAAGAGGAAAGAGGAGACGGTGGACCAATCGAGCGTGAAGGCACCAAGTCCAAGGCCAGTCATGCCCGACCCCAGCTGTTGCGCTGTCACGGACTTAGAAAAGAACCAACACACCCATGAGATGGATGTTAGCGTCGGGAAGAGGTAGCCTGGCACGGCGTACCAAGCGAAGCTACACACAAGCACCACTACAAAGAACTTGGAACGAGAGATCTGGCGTGAAGCTTTGGCGGATTCATCCTTCTCGTGCAATGCCCTGATTGAATATTGAGGACACATGTTCAGTCGTATGGTGAGCAAGATTTCTAAAATATAGTATCATGAAATGTAGGACGGTCCCCATCAATTTTGCCTTTTATTTATTTAGATTGGTGTACATAAATTAATTATTTTTTGACTCAATGCAAGCAATTTACAATGAAAAGATGCAACTGTTCATAATTCATCGAGATTTCTACTGATCACAAGGTTAGTTATGTAGACCAAACATGATTCATGAGTAACCATTGATGGTTCTGTTTGAAATTCCAATTAGGGCACGTTTGGGTACTTAGAATTAAATTCATTATAATAGTTCTAATTCAGGTATAAATTAGTTAAGCTAATATGGTTGTATATGTAATATAGTTATACTATTGTTCATCATAAAAGGATGATATTTATATGTTATATTTCTAATGTAAGGAAGCAAATCGAAGTGTATGTTGTAAGTTTTTATATTACAAACATAGCATAGTGATCTATATAATCAATTTTTTATTTCTCACCTTATTAATTTGAGATAGGATAGGTAGACTTATACGTGAACTTGGTAAAGTTATGAATGTCAAATTCCAAGTCAAATAACCTAATCTATTAAGCAGATTCCTACTCCCCCCAAAATAAAGGGATCCAAATGGCTCCTTAGAGCAATATAATGTCTTAACTCATATAGCCCATTATTTTCTATCGAAGAATGGGTAAATTTGATACAATATAAAACCACGCTTACAATACTCTCGCCGTCCCAAGGTGTAACTCTCACTTTTTGATGGGTAAATCATTCTTAAGTCTGATAATGAAATATAATAAGTATTATTAGAATGACCATGAGATGTATTTTTATATATAATAAATCTATTTGGAGGTACAAATATTAATGCGCTATTTTCTATAAACCTAGCTAAATGAAGAAAATTTGATTTGATCTAAACATAGGATTCGATTCTCTTTGGGTCAGATGTAGGCTTCAATTTTCTGCCTCAAGTTATACTGTACTAGCACGGTATGCTAAATGGCGGACCCGGTGAAAAAATCTAGATAGAAAAAAAACGCGCGCTACCAATGCGTTGGTGGTGAATGGCGCACGGTCAAAGAATCTGGACGGCAAAAGAAAAACCCAAAATAAAACACTCGGTGAAAAAATTTGGATGGTAAAAAAAGAAGAGGAAAAATCGGAGGAAAAATCTAGGTAGAAAAAAGAAGATGTTAACGTCATGCCGACATCATGCTGACGTTAGTGCGAACAGTGCCAGAGGTCCTCTCTGACCTCCAATTTATTAGCGGTTAAGGATTAGAATCATTATTATATGTGCAGCCGACCTCTCTGGTCAGTGGTCACCTTGTCAGCTAGCATATGATTTGGAATCCCTTCGCAACGACATAACGTAAAGATTGTAAGTGACCTATTCTACCGGCTTCAGTTAGATAGCAGTAGATAAGCTCTCCTTCAGTTAGTTAGTTAAACAGCTAGTGCATGCGTGCGTCCTATTCTCCTGCTCATCCTTGCATGTAGGAAGTAGTTAGCACTGTATGGCTATGGATGATCGGTGACATGTATATGTACTGACACACTGAATGAATGAACTCGAGCATTCTTCTCATTCTCCACTCTTACAAAGATGATCACCTTGTTCTTTACATATTTTTACCAGCCAATATGTCAGAGAGACCGACAAAAATATGTTTAGGCTCTGTTCGCTTCAGTTCTTTTGAGCTTTTTCAGCTATAAAATAATGGTTTCCTCTTAAAACAAAATCAGCGTCAAAATCAACGTTACGGATTATTTTTTTATTTGTTGTCCGTATGCAGACAAAATCTAAATTGGCTCAGCCCATCACGTATGGGCAGGAACGCAGGGCCTGCAGCAAACTTGTAAAAGTGCAAGGCAACGCTGCGCCTTTTCAAGGCCACTAGGACCTGGACCTGGACCGCACACGAGCTGTCGGCTTCTGAGATCCAATCCGCCCACTTGCCCCGAGTCCTAAAAACTTTCGTCACATCAATTTTGCGGAACATTAAATATAGATAAAACTTTTACATGTTTGCACAACTTGTCTATAAATCGCGAGACAAATCTTTTGAGACTACTTGAGCTATAATTAGACATTTATTATAAAAGATTCCTCACTGTTATAGTGCTAAAATCCTAAAAAAATTTGGATCTAAACACCCCCGTGGTGTGACATATAGGTGCTGAGCATTGCTTATCTGAACTGTCTATTTCTATGTTAAGATTTGTGCTACACACTATTCTTAATATTTTTTTCCGTTGTCTTGTATTGCACGAATCTCAAATGTCAGCGTGGATGGTTCACAAAAACAATGCTGAGCACACGACATGCAATGCAAGGTCGCCCTCGCCCCCTGCCGCTCCGGCCGCCTCTCGGTCACGGTCAGAACTCACAAACAAGCGGCCAAGCACGCGTTCACATGGCGCCGGCAGCCGGCAGCCGGCAGCAGTACAGGGTCGTATTCGCGCAGAAACCAAGCCAAGTTTGTCAAGAACTGGGAGAAAAACCGAGGCAGAAAAAGACGCCCATCCGGGCAATCGTCGCTGCCCCCCTGGATTTGTACTCCATGTAAATGTAATCGAGTGAAGGAACGCTACGTGCATGGCAGCATGGGGCATGGGCGCGTGGCGCGTGAAGGCAGAACCACAGAAGGCTGCTTTGGCCTCCTCCACTCCGGCCTTGTCATGGAGATGGAGACTAATTTGATCATTGGTCTTGGTCTAGCATGCATCTAGATTATGGGAGATAAGTTAGCGGGCTCCATTTTGGTGCGTGGGGAGTGGGGACACGTGTTCACAAGCCAATTTTTTTCAATCACTGAACAAGTATACTATGTAATGGAGTAGTTAGGGATTCCATGATCTGCATGTACAGCATTTGTGCAGCCAATCCTTGACCCATCACTGGATCCAGTATGTGAGGTAGTGCTGTAGCAAGTCCTCTATGGATTGACTACTTGAGCGTTGAGAGGACCATCTTAGAGAAAGAGACCCACCAACTGAAATAACACTGGGTGCCTAGCTACATAATTCTATCATGCGTCATGATGCTCTTTAGATTCTTCGCCTTCAAAAGTTCATTTATTGAACTACGCTTTTGTCTTGTTAACGATTTAACGTCATCGGCCAGTCACATTAAGTAAATTCTCTGTTCTGGGAGCAACTTTGGTGACAACGCTGCTTAGTTCTTACAGTACATATGTTTCTAAGAAACAACGACATGTTGAGGACAAGTTTGGCAGTGCTTCTGATTCTTAACTCCAGCTTCCTAGTTTTTACTAGAGTGATTCTAGTGAAACGACATGGGGCAGCAAATGGAAATTGATTGTGGAGTTATTCCGGTGAGAATTGAATAAGAAGCGGGTTGCATCATGTACAGTAATTCCCTTTCTCCTAATGCACGTAAAAAATGCACGTACTATCGAAAAATGAAGTTGTTTTGCATAGGGTTTTGATCAAACATTAGAAATATAAATTATGAATAACTTTTAAACTATTGAGTTTGAAAATATGAAAACTTTATAAATAGATTTATCTTGAAATATACTTTTATAAAAATATGCATATATCACTTTTGAATAAATATTTTTATAGAAATATGAAATCAAAATAATGTTTTGAAGACCGTATCGTTGTCTTTAAATCCGATACGGACGGAGTATGTACAAGCCAGCCCCGGCACACTACAATGAAGCAGAACTAAACAGACTATTAAATGACTGGATGTAGTATAATCACTCTGTTCGGCTGGTTGGCTGGTACGGTACGGCTGGCTGGCTGATTGTTCTGAGAGAAAAACACCGCTGAATGGCTGGCTGGTGCTGGCTGGACCAGCCAGCCGAACAGAGCAATTAACTAAAAAGATTGATAACCTCGCAGGAAAGGTTCAAGATCGCTGACACGCAACACCTAGTTTTTTTTTTCTTTCTTTGGTTATATCAAAAGTTTTGTCAGTTTACTACTATATGCGCCAATAATTTTCAGTTCTTTATCTGCATTATTAGTCCGTCTGGCAAACTAGACCAAATATTTATCTGGTTCCATCACAAGTTCTGGTTGGAGTGATGCCCTATGCAAAGCTACAAACACGCACGAGCTGCCAAGCGTGTGTAGCTGCAGGAGTTACCAAACGCCAACCAGAGGTGAAGAGCGGTGCAATTTAAAGAAGCCAGGAACGCATTGGCCTCGCCGGCTTCCGAAAATCCAACCACTAACGTTAACCAAAATCCAACCAAACTGGAGAACGCGGTAATAGAAATTTTCAAAAAGCCCAAGCCCCTAACAGAGCACCACCAGCTTGTTGGTTTTACTGAACTGAAGGAAAAATATACTGATGCCTTACTGGAAAAGGGAGACTTGGACGAGCGTGCCCGGCCACCACATGTGCGCGGGCTGCACCACGTACTTGCGCATCAGCCCTGCCCACCCGTAGCCGAGCACCTTGAAGCCAGCCATGCATTGAAGCGAGAGCAAGAAACTAATGTCAGCTCGCTAGCTAACGATAATTGCAGCTATATATATATATATATATATATAGCTGTGTGCTACTAGCAAGATAGCAACCTGCGTGGTGATGACGAGGAGCCAGGCGGTGTAGAAGGAGATGTGGCGGCCGTAGAAGGCACGGATGATGTTGATGATGCCGACGGCGTAGGCGCTGCCTCCACCGAAGGCGAAGCCGGCGTTGGCGAAGATGGAGATGAGGACGTGCTCCTTGATGTTGAAGGGCCCCGGGTTGAGGCTCCACTCGCCGCCGCCCAGCAGCGCGGGCACCCGGAACCTGGTGCGCGGCAGCACGCGAGCCATGAAGTGGCCGACGGGCAGCGACGCCACCTGCACCGTGATCTGCGTCACGATGAGTGGCTCCGTGCGGTAGGAGAAGAACTGGTTGAGGAAGCTCATGAGCGCGCACGACAGCAGCCCGATGCTCCACATCCGGAACGTCCACACCGGCAGCGACGGGTCGTCCGTCGTCGGCACCGTCAGCCGCACCTCCTCGATCGGCGACGCGTCGTCGTCGTCGTCGTCGAGGACGCCCTCCTCCTTGACAACGCCCATGGACTCGCCCATTGCGCGTGCTTTGCTTTGACCGGGGTCGTCGTCGTCGAGGATGCCCTCCTCCTTGCCAGCGCCGGCGACCACGGGCTCGGCCTCGGCCAGGCCGTGGTCTTCCGTGCCCATCTCACCCATTGCGCGTGGGCGGATTGAATAATGCCGAGCAGTGCTCGCTACGCCTGCGCGTGCTTTGCTTTATGGGTGAGCAAAGACGGGCGCACTCTGAGCTCTCGCGCGCGTCTCCAGCGTATATAGAGAGAGAGGATTTGAGCACGGTGATGGTGAGTTATTGGCTTATTTTATTGCTAATAAACGACTGGGGCCGCGGGCGGGAGAGGCCTCCATCCGGCCTGTGCTATCTGGCCACCGTTTATGACGGCAAAAATAAGGTACTCTGGTACTGTACCGTAGTATTTCAGTGAGAAATCGGTGGAATCTGATACTTACCATTCTCCATGTGAATGCACAGTGTGACTGTGACAGCGAGCTTACGTTTAAACGTTGATTTTAGCCGGTTCCAATTTATCGTGAAAAGAAAATACTGCTCTACGGTTAAAAATAAACGTTGAACGCTCAGACATAGCACACAGACCTATGAACACGACCTTTATCTTGCTCTCTAGAACGAACATCATTAACAAATTACTTATGACATCCATAATAAAAATATACTTCGATATAAAGAATTATAGTTGCTCCATAAATTACGCACCATATCTCTAATATCTAAAAATTACTTACTAAAATTCAGGTGCCTAGAATTTAGTTTTTTCAGATGACTAGTCATAGGCATAATTAATCGAAGACCGAAGACCGAACCAAACTATTTGAGACCGAAATCAAAATATTCTATCTCGAGTTCATACTACCCCGACTTTTTAGGATTAGTTCAATTATATGCCTCAGATAATAGAACATTTGGATTTTGTTTTTGACATAATGTGTGCGTTAGACTAGTTTTCGTGACAAATATTTTTTAGTGGGTTTATATCAGCCTCTTATTACTTTGTTTAATATATTATATTACTAATTTTTCCTTGAAATAGAGAAATATTACTAGAATTTGCTACAATTATGCTATTTAGTAGCTATGTTGTCTAGTCTAGTTAGTTCGATCATGACCGAGATTGATCGAACTACTCGAGATCGAACTTGTTTGGTCCTTAATTTTAAAACTAATCGATGGGTCTTCATTTTTAGATGACTAAACTTTGAAAATGACCAAAGAACTAATCGGTTTGGTTCGGTCTAACCAAATGCCACATCTAGCTATTGCTTATATTTTCTTCTAAAATTACAGATTTTGTTCATTACAATATCTGTTGTCACATTCGCAATTGCCGATCCCGAGATAAAAAACCAATGGACAAGCTACAGATACGACAAAATCGTATGGAACAAGTTAAAATAGGTTCTATTTAAGTTGTTCTTCCTCAATAAAAGATTTAGGATTGATTTAACATATTTTCTTTCTATTATATTTTAATCAAAATCTTAAGTCACCATCGAAATATTTTTTTAAGAGAATTTGAGTCTGAAATATTTCTAAGGAGTCGTTTGGATCATTTGGAGGAATTGAGATCTAGTTAACAATTTAGGCTATTTTACTTGGAATATAATATTCAGCCACTTTCTAAAGTTCACGTATTAGCTTACCTCAAATCCGTAGAGTGAGAGGTGGAATTTTATTTTATCGATCACCAAGCTATATTTTTACTTTGTAATTTATAGTACGCTCATCAACTCGCTCCCACACGGTAAAAATACAGCACATAAGTTTGTCTCGTATTTTTTAGATAAATTATTTCTCGTATAACTAACAATAATATACAAATATAATCTATATAAAATTATACTAAGTTAATTAATAAATATGTAAATTTATATTTTTAAAATGAATTGAATTCCAAAAATCCAAATAGCCCACGTTTAGATCTTAAAATTGAATTCATTTTAAGAATCATAATTTACACACATATTAATGAACTTAATGTAATTGTATATAGATTATATTTGTATATTTTTATTGGCTACACAAGAGAGATATGCGTTGTATTTTTACCATGCATGAGCGAGTTGAAGAACATGCTATAAATTGCAAAGTAAAAATATAGCATAGTGATCTATAAAATTAAATTTTACCTCTCACCTTATGAATTTGATGTACACTAAGAACATGCCAACAGTGATTCCTATGGAACACGTCCTTAGACCAGCTGCACCAGCGTCCCGTAACCGTTCCTGCAGGGGTTTTTTTGTGGACAGAGCGCTGCAGCGGGTCTGCTACAAGCAGCTGCTATCCACGCTAGAGACATGCACTCCGATATTCCTGGCGATGGGCAGTGGCAGAGCGGACCACCGGCGGCCCTACCACGAGGCATGCGCGTGCGCAGCGCGGGTGGCAGAGAGCATGCCGAGGGAGAGAGAGGAGAGAGGTACCAGCGGGCTCCACTCTTTTCATTAGCTAAAAAATATTTTAACTCACAAACTAGAAAGCTAAATTAAATTTTGATTATACCATTAAATTCGTTTCAATAAATCCTATAAAATAAGATCTCACATGAATATATTTAGATAAAATTTATATATGATGACAAGTGAGACCGTTTTTGAGAGCTAGTATAAAGTAGAGATGTAGAGGATGGATGAGTGTAGGAGAAAGTGACGTAGAGGAGAGAATCTCGATGATCAGGATGAAATATTCCTTTTAGAGAATGAATTTAGAGAATGATGAGTGCGGTTGGTCTTATAGTGGGTCTTATAGTGTATTTGTCGTAGTAGCGTATCACTGGTTTCGGAAAACAATTACGTGGCATATCCACATGGCGGACATCGGTCCAACAGTAGAATCTAGAATTGATACTGTGTGAAACTTTGCTTATCAATATAACTACTGGCATCTAGAACTCCAAATCCCTCCCGCCAAAAAAGTCGCCATGGCGACAGCCGGCTTTCGCTTTGCTCCATGTGAATGCACGGTGTGTGTGCCCAGTTTGTCAGTTCTCGATCGACGAGAAAAACGCACGTACTGCTCCGGTGCAGCTCCGTTCAGTTTGGCACTTCACCGTCGTCGTCTCGTCTCTACCGCTTCATGCCCAACGGGACGACCGCGCGCGCGGCATCGGCTCTGTGTACGTCGCGCATTCGATTCGCATTGCACGGGCAGACAAGCTAGCAGTAATGTACATCACGACGTGACGCTGCTGTGGTCCGGTGGAAACCTGCACAGCACAACGCGTCCGCGGTTGGGTTTTTTGGCCACACGTTCTTCTGTAAGATATTCACTGTTAATATACTATTCAATTTTTATTATCTTTCTATTTTTCTGCTCTCACATAGCCAGTGAAAGCAGATGAAGCAAAAGAAGATAACTGATTCCTCCTGCTCCCATGAGCTCCGCGAGAGAAGAAGATAGGAATGATAAAAATATAGCTATATGAAACTAGTGGAGCTCGGCCGGCAACCGACGGCAAGCTCGGCTACAGGGTTGGTGAAAGAAACCAGGAACCTCACCATCTCACCTTGCATCTTCGGCCGGTTTTGCTAGCTGCCTGGTGTCATGGATCGGAGTGATGATTTCCTTGCAACTTACAAGTCCATGTCCATGCGCGGAGACCGCGGCACGGCCCTGCAGCCTGGATCCAGACCAACGGACGGGGACGGACGTAGACGTAGTTCCCAAGAGCGAGGGGGAGATGCAAGGCGCCCCTATGACTATGATTGGCGGGGAATAGCTAATACTAATAGTAGGATCGATGTCCGGTTTGTCTGTACTGTTCTTGTGCTAAGAGGAAGCCCAATAAAGGGCGTATCGCCCAACAGGTCAGCACTGCTCATGAGCTGGAAGAAAGAGAAGTAGGAGAGAGAAGGTCCTTTGGCGCTAGATGCGTTGCCGTGCTCCTCACACCATCTAAGAAAAAGAGCAGCTTTTAGGTGGGGTACAAG
The DNA here is from genome assembly GCA_038502445.1 of Eremochloa ophiuroides. NCBI lineage: Eukaryota > Viridiplantae > Streptophyta > Magnoliopsida > Poales > Poaceae > Eremochloa > Eremochloa ophiuroides. Next base: position 68,684,598 of record JAHLJS010000005.1, read on the forward strand.
ATAATATGCTAAAAATAACTGGACAGTATAAATTCATTCCCATAAACTAGAATTTATAGAGAATATAAAATAACTGTAGAGACCAGTGAGAAGTCTATTGTTGTATAACTTAGCTGTTATATAAATGACATATCTTGTCTTGTAGCCAAGTGATTAGCTCTTTTATTATACTTGCTCTAAGCATATGCATAACGCTTAATTCCATACTACTTATTTCCATTGGCGCTCAGCCTCTGAGCATGTGGCTCCTGAGCCCGGAGTCCGGACCAAGGTAGGCATAAGGATTCGGTCTGGGAGGAATGAGGATCCCTTCGAATCTGCAACGCCGTCAGAATATGGATATGCGTGAATGCCGAGTGTGTGTGAAGCTAGCGGCGGTGGCACAGAATATGGGTGCTGTTTAGATGCACTCTAAATTACAATTACAACTAGTTACATTAATATTGCAGCATATACATAAAACATTAAATATAGATGAAATATTTGTATGTTTGTACTTTTTCATGTACATCACGTGATGAATCTTTTAAGCCTACTTAAGTCATGATTAAACAAAAGTTATTAAATACAAATGAACGTGCTACAATATAGAATTACAGCTGGGATCAGCCATAGTCGACGAAACTCAAACCCCCGTTTACCGCGAGTGCTGACGGAGATATAGATTTTTATATGTGAAGATTGAAATGGACTTGATGAGTTGCATGTTGCTCGGACACCCTGCTTTAACTGAATGGCACTGCCTCCGTTCCAAATTATAATTCGTTGTAAAAATCTTGAAGAGTCAAACTATTTTAACTTTAACCAAAATTATAAAGAAAAATATAAAAAATTATAACACCAAATAAGTATATCATAAAAATATATTTGATGAAAATCTAATAATACTTAGTTGATATTATAAATATTGTTATCTTATTATATAAACTTGGGGGTGTTTAGTTCCTCTCCAAAATCCCAAAACTTCCGTCACATCAATCATATGCATGGAACACTAAATGTAGATGAAACTTTTGCATGTTTACACAGTTTGCCTGTAAACCGCGAGACGAATCTTTTGAGTCTACTTGGGCTATAATTGGACACTTATTACAAAAGATTCATCGCTGCTACAGTGCCAAAATCCTTAAAAATTTTGGATCTAAACATCCCCTTAGTTAAAGTTGAGAAAGTTTGACTCTCGAAGATTTTTAAAATAACTAGCAATTTGAGATGGAGGGAGTAGCAATACGCTGAAATTCCTGCCGGCCAAACGGCTACGGCAACATGAGACGACGACAGCAGTTTGGTTCCTGATCTTTCGAGAACAAAAGAATGTTGGTTCCTAGTCCAATGAGCAATGACCCAACGCTACAGCACCAGAAATCTATAACCTTGTCCTACCGGCTAGAGGGGACAAAATGCATGCCTCGGGTCGTACGTTAAGGAAGGGAGCTGGCAGCGTGGCACATTGTGTTACTCCAACCCAAATATCTCTATCTCTCTCTTTCTTTTTTTTTTTTTTTGGCCTGCAGCTCGATAGAGGAAAGCAATACTCGCGCGGCAGTGCCAACTGCCAACTGACCATTGGTCACCTAACTCGTGCAACTTGATGAAGGAAAATGTCGGCTCTGTTCGCCGGAAGCTGAAAGCTGATTTCTTATAAGAGAAAAATATTGTTACAGAGAAAAAAGAAGTCTAAATAAGTCGCTTATTATCTTAAGAGATTTCATTAGCTGAAAATTCTGCCTGAAGTGAACAGGCTCGTCTTGAAAACAGTAAAATAAAACCTCACCACTGTTCAGGCAGCTATGAGGAGGAAACAAACCGACCATGCCGGCGCTGCCACGAACTGAAACTCACCACTGTCAGAAAAAGAGCGGAAAGGAGGAAACCAAGGGCCTGTTTTGTTCTCTTCTCAACTAGGTTGCATTGTATCTGGACAATCAGGCCAGCACTAGTTAGGTTATGCGCATGTAAGCCATTATTGTTTGGTTGCCTTCTTCAGCAGAGTCTGGATACAATGAGAAGTTGTTTGATTACCTTGATTTGCACATGTACTTGCATCTCCACTCTCTAGCACACACGTATATGCTGTGCGAGCTAGGCTGTCTAAAAACGGATTCCAAATCCATTTCCCGCAAGCCAGGCTGCGAGGGGACGCCTGCATCAGGTTAGGCAGGCTCTGAGAGAAGTTCAGACAACCAAACACTAAAATCTTGCATCCGATGAGCCAGGCTAGGCGATATGCAGCCAACCAAACAGCCCCCAAACGACCACGCGGCGCTGCCACGAACTGGAATTCCTCTTCAGCAGGGGCCTCCTCGACGAGATGCATGCGCGTCCCTGTACTTCCGCGCGCTCGCTTCCACATCGGGTCTTGACTTGCATTGCAGAGGGAGCTGCGTCTTCACGTACGAGCTTGCGGAGCCAGGTGGGAACCTTCTGCTGGAGGACGCAGACGCAGCCACCATTCTGAGAAACGGCCGAGGCTACGACTACGATGGCGCGCAAGCTTGGGTTCAGGTAAGCGTTGACCAGCAAAGTTGCATTAACGAAGCTCGACTCCAGTGTGAATCGCACGACTCCGTGTGTGGCTGGGCCTTGACATAATGACATGTAGGGAGTAGGGTGTGGTTGGACTTGGTCGGATATGCACTGGCTGCACCGAGCAGGCACGCGATGCAGTAAGGGCAAGGGCAGCTGCCCTTTGTCAGCATGATCTACTCCCTCCGTTCTAAAAAGATCATCGTTTTAGACTTTTCAAATATCACGTTTGACCATTCATCTTATTTGAAAATTTTATATAAATATCATTTATCTTATTATGATTTGTTTTATCATTAGAGATACTTTAATAATTTTTAATTAATTTTGTATTTTGTATAAAATTTTTGAATAAGACGAACGGTTAAATACAGTTTGTGAAAAGTTTAAAACGACAGTGAGACAGAGTTTTTTTTTTTTTTTACGAAACCAGTATGATCTATCTACTGTAGAATGTACGCAACAAGGACGTGAGAGCTAGCCATTTGCGTACGTGGACACGGAAAAATATTAAAAAACTAAGCGCTAGCGAGGTACTCGTCGCTCAGCTCGCACGAACACCAAGAAACTTACTGCCTCTGTAATTATGGCCCACATATGTGAGATGTGCTGCTACAGATTTGTTTATCTTTTATTCCTGCTCCTCGCCTGCCGATTTCAAAAGTGTTGTCGCGGACGCCCTAACTACAAGTACGTTTTCAAGCTGGTCATATATCTACTGTAGAATGTACAGGAGTCGGCTGGTGTTTGCTGACTAGTACAAGTAGTACGTTTTCAAGCTAGTCATTCTCCACATGACACCTCTGTTCGGTTGGCTGGTCCAGCCAGCACCAGCTAACCATTCAGCAGTGTTTTTCTCTCAAAACAATCAGTCAGCTAGCCATACCGTACCAGTCAGCCGAACAGAGTGGACATTAATGTCAAGTTTCCCAGGCAGAGACATTCCACATTCCTTGCATTCAGGGGAAACCATGCGCATCACTACAATTCACAAATGGACAAATGGTAAAAATGTTAAAGATAATCTTATGCCATTAAATTGATCACTTATCACCTACATTCAAGGAAAACAATGCCCAATACCAATACAAATCGTAAAATGTCAGGCTCCAGCGAACATTTCCAAACCAGAACACTGCACGTCTGCGTAGCACGGACCGGTGAATGAATATATCCTAGACGTCTGTTTTGAACATGTACAGATCACTATGATTTGCAAATATATAAGCACCTAAAGTTACTAGTAGTCCCATCAGTTAAATAAACAAACGCAAATTCCCTGCTCTGACATATACTGTTCAATATAACCTGCTTTCAAACATATAATGATCATTGTAACTATTGAGCATACTAAATTCCCTTCTTTCAAACATAAACTGATCAACGTAACTTTTATTAATCCCCTCGAACTACTGGTGGTCCGTGGTCCCATCAACTTCCTGTCTGCCTTCAGATAGCTTTCAAACAAAATAAATCAAATTATAAGCACATTGCTTGTCCATTCATCAAACGCAAAGAACAGAAAGGCCCCTGACAAATGCATATGCTAATTTGTTAAAATATCAGGAATAGTAGTACCTACACTCCCTCACTACACCCTCGTCAGAGAAGAGTTTGGACTTTGGAGCACCAACCAAAATAATCGACCCAAAAGTTAAAGCATCCGAGGAGCATGATTTTATACATAATATAACATAGTAAACAAAGTTAAGATACTAAGTACAAAAGCAACAGGTTATATAGAAAGTCTACACGACAGTTAGATAGAAAGTTTACACACCGAAACAGAAACACATGGTAAGAAATGGATATGCCTGTCCACAGTACAGAAGTTTATTACAGCCATATAATTAACTTCGCAGTAGGACACATTCCTAGTTTCCTAGGACCTCAGTTAAGACGACCACCACGAAGGCGCAGGACGAGATGAAGAGTGGATTCCTTCTGGATGTTGTAATCGGCCAAGGTGCGCCCGTCCTCAAGCTGCTTCCCAGCGAAGATGAGCCTCTGCTGATCCGGAGGAATCCCCTCCTTGTCCTGGATCTTGGCCTTCACATTGTCAATGGTGTCAGAGCTCTCCACTTCCAACGTGATTGTCTTGCCAGTCAGCGTCTTGACAAAGATTTGCATGCCCCCCCTAAGGCGCAGGACAAGATGAAGAGTGGATTCCTTCTGGATGTTGTAGTCAGCCAAGGTGCGTCCATCCTCGAGCTGTTTCCCAGCAAAGATGAGCCGCTGCTGGTCAGGCGGGATGCCCTCCTTGTCCTGGATTTTTGCCTTGACATTGTCAATTGTGTCAGAGCTCTCCACCTCAAGTGTGATGGTCTTGCCAGTCAAGGTCTTGACGAAGATCTGCATTCCTCCTCTGAGACGCAGGACAAGATGAAGAGTTGATTCCTTCTGGATATTGTAATCAGCCAATGTGCGTCCATCCTCCAGCTGCTTCCCAGCAAAGATAAGCCGCTGCTGGTCAGGCGGGATGCCCTCCTTGTCCTGGATCTTCGCCTTGACGTTGTCAATTGTGTCAGAGCTCTCAACCTCAAGTGTGATAGTCTTCCCAGTAAGTGTCTTCACAAAGATCTGCATCCCACCTCGGAGGCGTAAAACCAGATGCAGGGTAGATTCCTTCTGGATATTATAGTCAGCCAGGGTGCGCCCATCCTCAAGCTGCTTGCCAGCAAAAATGAGCCTCTGCTGGTCCGGCGGAATGCCCTCCTTATCCTGAATCTTGGCCTTGACATTGTCGATTGTGTCAGAGCTCTCAACCTCCAGAGTAACTGTCTTGCCTGTAAGAGTCTTCACAAAGATTTGCATGCCCCCCCTCAGGCGCAGGACAAGGTGGAGGGTAGACTCCTTCTGGATATTGTAGTCAGCTAGGGTGCGGCCGTCCTCTAGCTGCTTGCCAGCAAAGATGAGCCTCTGCTGGTCCGGGGGGATGCCCTCCTTGTCCTGGATCTTGGCTTTAACATTGTCAATGGTGTCTGAACTCTCAACCTCGAGAGTGATGGTCTTGCCAGTCAGGGTCTTAACAAAGATTTGCATCTGTTTCAAACAGATAGAAACATGTCAGAAAGCTTGTAAACATGTGAGGTAGTGATCATTTGTAATTGAGCAAGATGTATGGCTGACTAATATGTTTATAACAATATATATTTTACAGGCTACCATGGCCACACATGAATAATGAGAACTTACTTAGATATACAAAAAAATAAAAAAAATAAAAAAAATAAAAAATTATTAACACAAATGAACCGTTGCGTCCCAGTGAGGGATTACAAGAAAACAAACAGCAAGTCCTATGGAAGTATATGTAGGAGTAGGACCACATAAAAAGGCCTAGATGATTTTCAAGTAGAATAGATGGATTATTATGAATCTAGGCATTGATCAGTAATAGCAGTAAACAAGCACCATTTGCACATAATGAATTCAATCACGAGCAAATGCTAGGATCTGATGTTCCTAATCGCTACCAACTGCACCATGATCAAATAACTAGTCTAGCATTAGTCTTATTCATCAGGAAAATAAAGCGCACATAGACCAAAGGAGCCATACCACAAGATCTATAGGAAAGTATAACTGAACCAAGGAGCCATACCACAATATGTGCCTCTCTTTAGATATATTTTTGCCAGGACCAATGAACGGCAAAAAATCACACGTCAAAACAATGTGAATATGCACTGGACAGAACATATAGCAAACATCTACGGTAAGAAACAGCTCTATTTGATTCTAAAATCAAACCTACACGACCCCAGCCTCGACAAAGCAACCGTGTCAGGTCGCGCGATTAATAAAACGCAAGCGCCGACGTCGCATACAAGCCTGAGGCTCCAGGGCAACGAAATCACAGATCGCGATCGATCAACCCACTCGAAACCCTAGGCTCCAGGGCAGTGCAAACCGCATAAACATAATCCAATCGCATCGGTCAATCAGACATAGATCGGAGTGGTAAACATAATCCAATCGCGTCGGAATAACATCTAAATGAGACGTAGATCGGAGTGGTGAACTGAGTTGATACCTTGCGCGGGCGGAATCACTGTCGAGCGAGGCGTCCGATGAAACCGCGAGACGGGAGGCGAGGAGCAGATTTGGGATTTTGGGGAGAGCCTGGGTGATTGATTGGAGACTGGTGGATCCGTGGAACGGGGGAGTATTTATGTCGGGTGGGAGAAGCAGGCCTTGGCGTGCCTTGCTAGTTAAGGTTAGGCGGTTAGCCCAGCCCGCCCGCCGTGTTGGACTTGGACCACGAGTATCCTGCTGATCCTCCCCGCGTCGATGGTCGCTCGTGGCTGGCTTCCAGAACTCACGAGGAGGATCTCCGGCCGAACCGTCTTTCTAATGACAAGGCCCATATGGTGTGATCCGAAGCCCATAACAAACTCACGGCTGTGGTCACGGTGCTGTTGAGGGCCCATGGGTGACGGTTCTTGTACCAGCACGGTTCTTGTAAAAAAAAAAAAAAAAGTCTCTAGCTTTTCCTCGGCCGTTGCCCGTTGTCACTGTTGAGTCCTACTGTTGACACAGGGCTCCCGGTTCCACCACACCAGTTGCGAGCTTCCGGCATATAGGCATGTATAGCTGTGGCGCCTTCCATAAAAAAAAAGTGCTTCCATTCTTTTGCGTAACATAAAAATATTGTTGTATTGTTTTGTTGACTCCTATGACCAGAAGCGCTGCTATTTCTTGCTCCACAGCCTGTTGCCTTGGGCGTTCGACGTTTATTTTTAACCATAAAATAGTAATCTTTCTGTTACAATAAATCGGTATCAATTACCATCAGCGTTTATTTTCAACTCAAACAGTGATGATGATAGAACAAACAGTGATAACTGATAAGGTCAGTTACGCGTAATCCACATCCTAGCGTTTAGACTATCCGCACTCTTCATTCTCTACATTCATCCTCTAAAAAAAATATTCTGACACTTTGTTCGCTTAAACTTATCAGCCAGCATCAGCCAGCCATTCAGCAGTGTTTTTCTCTCACAACAATCAACCAGCCAGCCATACAATCCAGCCAGCCGAACAGAATGTGTCTTGGTCATCGAGTCCTCTCCTTCATATCCAGTTTTCTCAAACCTATCCATACTCTATATCCCATCCTCTATATTCCAGTTCTTCTCGCTGACAAGTGGGACCCAGGTCTCACCATCCTCTCCAATTCTATGGCAAAGCTATCCAGCATGGTCGCACTGCCCGCATGTGGCACAGCTGTTGGCAAGTGGAAACCAAGCACACGTCCTCTCGAGCAGGTGCTCACTTGATGTGCCTAAGCATGGACCAGCACGGTAGTCAAGATTAAGCAAAGCGCTAAAGGCCACAATCCCACAAGGATGCCACAGGCCCACAGCTATAGCAAACCTGTAGTAAGATGCAGTAGAAGCTTCTGATGCTAGCTACGAGGGGTAGAGTATTTGACAAGTGACACGCTGGCATATCTATGTCCTGCAATGCTTTGGTTTAGATACTCCATCTGTCTAAGAACAGCCCCAACATAGAATACCGTTTTAAGGAACTACTCCTTACTTATGGTTTCTATAACAGTATTTAAACAAAGAGTATAGTCACTTAAATGCAACACCAAATGAATCAATCTTAGTACTATGTTTCATAAATGGTAATACATGTTAGTTCTACGAAACGGATCAACACAAATCCAACATGATGCCTAAAATAAAATAGATTTTAGCCATTATCAAATAGCATCCAAATTTTGGTAACACATATTAGGGCAGAAGCCAACAATCCTTCCAATGATTATGAGCGATTGCAATAAAATTCTACATATACAAATTATGAAAGGTTAAGAACACATACACATGAAAAAAAAAAGCTCTAATGAAATTCAGCACTTAGTTTCTAACTTCAATAGTCATAAGATTATTGTTCTACTTTCTAGTCATAGAGTCTATTTGAATAGAAACAATAAAAACTAGAATTTTTACCCTTCAATTGAGCCCAGTGAAGAGGAACTTGTCCACCACGCAGGAAAAACCAGCGGCTTGAAGACTTGCAAGTGTTAGAGACGCTAGTGCTGACCGGGCGGCAGGTTCACCGGCGCCCAAACTAGATCCATCGGCGAGAGAATCAGCGACTGAAGCAACTCGGGCACCACCAGCAACGACGGTGGAAGCACCCCTGCCTTGCCCGCCCTGACCTACCCCGTGGGGATATAAACCTCCGGTACCACAAGATAAGACATGGGCCGCACCATCAAAGCTGGCCCGGCCCAAAAGACGAAGACGTGCGGCACAAGGCATTGCACCGCACGGTTATTGTACCAATTTGGATAGTTTACTTGTAATCTTGTCCCTTCAGACTATATAAGGAGGGGCAGAGATAGATCCCACAACTGAACTGAGATCCAATCTCATCTCATTTACTAGCAATACAATACAGCAACACAGGACGTAGGGTATTACGTCTCTCGGCGGCCTGAACCTGTATAAATCTCGTGTCTCACGCTTCCAGCGTAACTCTTGGTCGTCTCAGGCACACCTTCACCGATCAATCTACTACTTTGGGCGTACCCCTCGATAGACTATGGCCGGCATTCCGTCGACAGTTGGCGCGCCAGGTAGAGGGTGTGCTTCCTGATCCATGGCAGGTAAGATGGTTTTTTTCTTTTCGTCATCGTCGACCATATCCGGCAGCGGCGAAGAATTTTTTCCTTCGCCAACGTCGTCTGGGATAACTTGAGGTCTCACGGCGGCGTCCTTCCTCAGACACCGACCACGACCAATCAGCATCAGGTGGCAACGGCGTTCGACGTCGTGATCAAGGCAGCCTGCGATAACATCTTGGCGTACGGATCTCATCCTTCTCCCTAACGGTGTCGAGCTTTCATGGAACCTGGACGGTACATGGAGTCCGGTGGCGTGACCTACTCCAGATCCCACGAGCCTGATCTGAGCCAAGACCGACAACTACACGATGCGCGACGCCGCGGCTTGATGTGTTCGGATCGCGCGAGTCATGTCGAGCCAGCTCCAATGATGGCTCGACGTTCAGATCGGATCTACTTTGTCAACTCAGAGCGGCAACTTCCCGGCCTTCATGGCAACGTTGCATATTGCGCTCGCATGACGCTACTCAAGCAATCTGCAAGTTAATTGTGCCTGTACGTCAGTACGTGCACAAGCATGCGTAGATGCACGAACAGCACATGCACACGCTCAGACATCAATCATAAGCTAAGTCAAATTATTTATCTTATTAATTAAGATATTTTATTTTTCATGACTCGTCTTCGGATCTCTCCATGAATCTACGCTATATTTGTTAGCAGAAAATCAATTACGTCTCTCGACGTCAAACACCTACGACAGGCCTTCTCGTCGTTCGAGCTCTCCAAGCCACCATCGCGCGAGTCACGTCGAGCCATCACGTGAGTCACGCCATGCAAATCCTTGACACACCGACTACTCCGCCCGACGTCAATCAAGCTAAGTCATATTTTTAATATTCTTCTACATATTCTTCGACCTTCATATATCTTCGGAAATTATCTTCATAGTTTTTCGCCGTCGACCTCTCCAAAAGCCCTGACAAAGTTCGGGCACTCGCCGACAATTTCTTCATAAGCCCTGACAACACTCGGGCACTCAGAAGATTTTTTCCGCCGACGAGATACTAAGTATCTCTCCGTTTTCTTCTCTCAAGGGTTGCCTAACGTACCTTGGTAGCACACGCCTTAATCCATAAAACCTGTCTTCGTCCCGTAAGCCGTCACAAACATGGTCATGTTAAGAAATCTCTAAACCAGACGTCGGGTCAGGTGCTTAAACGTAACAGGCCAACTATTAGGGGAAATTACATGACCTGACAAGAGCAAAAAACGGACAATCTTATCATGTATTCTACAATATTAGGATACGCTCTAAAACCTACATCATGTACTACCCACTGTACATATTTATTTTGCAGGAACTCGCCGCCGAGCTCTCGTCGCTCCTCGCCGTCCTCGCGTTGCTCGGACACCGTTTCCGACCACGCTGGGGACTCATCGCCGGACTCGTCGTCGCTCCTCGTTGTCATCACGCTGCTCGGACACCGTCTCCAACCACGCTGGGGACTCGTCGCCGCTTCTTGCCGTTCTCGCGCTGTTCGGACACCGCCTCCGACCACGCTGGGGACTCGTCGTCGCTCCTCGCCGTCCTCGCGCTGCTCAGACACCGTTTCCGACCACGCTGGGGACTCGTCGCCGCTCCTCGCCGTTCTCGCGCTGCTCGGACACCGCCTCCGACCACGCCGGGGACTTGTCGTCGCTACTCGCCGACCTCCCGCTGCTCGAAACTCGTTTCCGACCACGCTGGGGACTCGGTGAAAGGACCGTATAAACTAGAGGGGGGTGAATAGCCTATTAAAATTTTTAGCAAAACACTAGACCACAAGTTAGTTGATAAGCAAATGAGACAAAGCGCTAGCTCTAGACTATTCTATGCAAGCCATCTATCAAGATATGCTACTCACAAATATAAGCACTCAACACGCAAGAAACCAACTCCCCCGAACCTAAGGAGGTGGCACCTAAACAAATATTAAGCGCAAGGAAGAGAGATCGAGAGGATTATACCGATGGGCTTGATTGAAGTGAAGTCCGCATGCCGTGAAGACCAATCACCGGAATATATCCAATATGAAAACCAAATGATCAAACCCAATAAAATACAAGAAAGCCAATAGTCCACTCGATGGGGGAGAAGACAAAAAACACTCGATTTTTTACCGAGGTTCACGTGATCGCCGTCACGCTACTCCTCGTTGTGGCACCGGTCTTCCTTGGTGGATTGCGAGCTAGGCTTCACACGCCAATCCCTCACCGGGAGCCGCTCGCCAACACAAGAGAAGTGTCTATCAACCACGAGCAATCCATTAGAGTTGGTTTTGGCACTCCGCCAAGGATAACCACAAAACCTCTCACAATCAATCACCTCGGTGTGGGCTTGAATAATCTCCAATCAACCTCACACCGGAATCGCCTCCAAGCCGCTAGGGACACGGCAATGCCCCAAGAGAATAAGAACTCAGCCTTGGCTTGCTCTCAAGTGCTCTAAAATGCAATTCACTAAGCAATGATGCACTTGAGGATCACTCAACTCACAAAGATGATCAAAGATGAACAAGTGAGTGAGTGGGAGGTTTAGGATGCTCACAAAGAGTATGCAAATGATTCAAGTGTGCAAGAGTGACCAGAGAAGGAGTATAAATACTCCTAAGTGCAATCCTAGCCGTTACCCACTGAAAAACAGCCGTTAACACGATTTTCGGGGCGTCGGACCGACAGCGTCGGACCAAGCGGTAGCGTCCGACGCTCTTGATCTCGCCACGTGTCAGCTCGATTCAACCTCAGTCGCTGGATCGCAACGGCTACTTCTCGCGCTCAACTGCGGTCCGTCGGACTGGGGGCGTCGGACTAAAACTCTCGGTCTGACGCCTTGTTCCCAGTACACTGCGCGCGTACCGTTAGACGTTCGCGGAGGGGTCGTCGGACTAACGAATTCGAGAGTCCGACGTTTTCAGAGAGGTCCAGAAACGCTAAAACTGCGTCGGACTAAGATTCAGCGTCCGACGCTCTCCGATTGCGCCACGCGTCACACCTCGCTGTTCAGCACCGTCAGACTGGAGTGGGCAATGGTCCGACGCTCGTTTACTGAGCGTCTGACGCTCGCCATTGGCCGGAGCTAGGGTTAGGCGTCGGACTCTACTCAATGGTCCGACGCTACCTCTCTGCACAGTCCGACGCTCACTTCTCAGGGTTTTTCAAGTCTATTTCTCACCCTTTACTTCTATGTGCTAACACTCAAAGTCTTCAATACTTGTGCACAGTGTGTTAGCATTTTGCAAATATTTTTCAAGGGTTTTCAAAGATGTTCTCTACGTTGTGTTAATTCAATGCAAATGAAATGCAACCTAGAGCACATGAAAGTAATCCAACACTCGATCTCCCCTTAATAGTCGGCTATCTATCCTAAATGTGAACACACCCACTAGGTGTCTTGTTCACCAAAAGGAAAACCTATTTGGATTATACGTTTGCCTTCTCACTTGATCACCTTTGCTCCTTCCATGATTAAGCCTTCCTTTAGTCATCACCATTTTCCTTTAGGAGTCACATCATGGATTGACCAACCTAAAACCTTGCCATCACTAGCAATCTAGGTTAGTTTTTAGGATGTCATTAATTATCAAAACCGAACTAGGGTTTTCAATCTCCCTCTTTTTGCTAATTGATGACATCCCTTACAAAGATAAGAATTAAGTTTGTTTTTAAACTTGTGAGCTTGTCCGAACAAGATTGTCATGTTTTTGGAAAGGACAAACAACACAAATTCGGTTTGGTGGCTATTTAGCTCCCCCTACATATGTGCATGAGTTTGGATTTTAAAGCTTGCACATATGCATATATAGAGAGTAAATTTCCATCAAGATGTGGTAGGATGGTTAGGATAAACCTTTGAAGCGTGATACCGATTGAAAATTTCATATCGAAGTTGCGGAAATCTCCATCCTTAGCACTTTTGATAACTAGATGATCACAAAAGTTGACCATACCGTGAGATCAACATTATATGCAATGCTCAAGAACCACTTGTAAGACCACTTGTAATGTACAAGATTATCTACCTACCACCTAAGCATGTTAGTTATCAAGTTATCAAACAATTCTATACTAGCATACTCCACTCAAGAACATGGCAATAGAATGTAAAAACATACGCAAGTGCATCAAACATATATGAGTGCACAGTGCACATTCCAAGTGAAACAACCAAGTTCATGAGTTTGCTCCCCCTTAAGGTGAGCTTATCTTAAGTAAAGGTTATTATTCAAAATTTTTGATCCCTTTACTTTGGCCCATTGCTCTTCCATCATCGGCCTAATGATGGTTCATTGCGAAGTTCAAGTTCTCTCCCCCTTTCTCATTTTATCTTTGTTCTTTCAAGTTCTCTCCCCCTTTCTCATTTTATCTTTGTTCTTTCTCCCCCTTGGCATCAAGTACCACAAAAGGGTCAAGTTAATGGAATGAAAGACTTTTGTTAGTCAAATTTTGGTTCAATTTAGCAAATTTGTACAAGTGTCTTAACTCGGTTTGAACCAAAGACAAGCTTCTTCACGCCACCCGGGGTTATCTTGCCTATGTTGAGTTATGCACTTAGTTACTCATTTAATCTAGATTCAACACTAGGTTTGCATCCCCATGTACAAGTTATATGCCATCACTAGATCAAGCAATCAACCAAGTAATAGTGATGCCATATAGACTTCAAAACCATTTTAGCTTTCAATGAATGACCTAGAGAGAACAAAATCATGTCGATATGATCTAGCAAGTCCTAACAAAGTATGAATGCACATGTCAAATAATGATACATTTGCCTTGCTTAGAGGATATACATGTCATAAGATATTCATGAAGTGCATCAACGCATGTTGGAGTAGTCAAGTATGTTCAACTCATTCCTTAGCTTGCAAAATCTAGCTTCATCAAGTGGCTTGGTGAATATGTCGGCTAGTTGATCTTCGGTGCCTACACTTGTGATTACAATATCTCTTTTTGCTTGGTGATCTCTTATGAAATGGTGCCTCACATCTATGTGTTTGGTTCTTGAATGTTGCACCGGATTGGTTGTGATCTTCACCGCACTTTCATTGTCACATAGCAATGGAACCTTATTGAATTTCAATCCGTAGTCCTTCAAGGTTTGCCTCATCCAAAGCAATTGTGCACAACAACTTCCCGCACTAATGTATTCCGCTTCGGCGGTAGAAAGTGCAATACTATTTTGCTTTTTGGATGACCATGAAACTAGTGACCTTCCCAAGAGTTGACATGTACCAGAAGTGCTTTTTCTATCAATTTTGCAACCGGCATAGTCCGCATCCGCATAACCTATCAATATGAAGTTGGAGCCCTTGGGATACCACAAACCAATGTTAGGTGTGCTCTTTAAGTACCTCACTATTCTTTTAGCTGCCTTCAAATGACTCTCTCTTGGAGAGGCTTGATATCTTGCGCACATGCACACACTAAACATCACATCCGGCCTAGAAGCGGTCACATAGAGTAGACTACCAATCATTGACCGATATTGCTTTTGATCAACCAATTCACCTTCTACATCCGGTTCCAAGCTTCCACTAGTGCCCATTGGTGTTGAGATTGCTTTTGCATTTTGCAATCCAGACTTCTTCACCATGTCCTTAATATACTTGCTTTGACTCACAAATGTGCCATTCTTCAATTGCTTGATTTGGAGTCCAAGAAAGTAGCTAAGTTCACCAACCATGGACATTTCAAACTCTTTGGCCATCATTTCTCCAAACTCTTCACAAAATGCTTGACTCGTTGATCCAAAGATGATATCATCAACATAGATTTGCATGATGAATAAGTCATTCCCGATTTTCTTAGTGAAGAGAGTGGTGTCAACCTTTTCTATCTTGAACCCTTTAGAGAATAGGAAGTCCCTCAACCTGAAACGACCTCGATTTCCGCGAAGGGAAATCCACAGGCTCGAATTGTAATTCAACAGATTGCTTGGGACAATCCATGAAATTACCCATATCTCAGTTGACACCAGGATCCATACAACGGTAATTAAGTCTTACATAAACATTTATTACATCGCCACATTGGTGGAATCAACATTCAGAGAAGCTTTAGAAGATGCGGAAGCGATTCATCCTTCACGGCCAACTTGAGTGTAGCACGTGACCCTATTCCTTGTCATCATCTCCCTCGAAGTCGTACTCATTCTCGTCACCTAACAGCAAATTTATCAGTACGATTTGTACTGGCCACGGAGCCCACCTATGCAGCATTTGCTTTGTGAAAAGTGGATGCAAGGCTATACAAGCAGACCTATAGGCTGAGGTTTTCCTATGCAACTGTAATCAATGTTTAATTAGTCAAGTTTTATCACCAGTTAACACCATCATCCCTTTTCCCATCACCACACCTCACATACCCACACCTCACTCTCATTCGACAGGCCCAACTCCCTTTCGGGCCTATCTCAGCGGCACACTACCACAACGGATACACTGCCGGAAAAATGTTGTCCAGGGGGAGAAAAGAATATGCTCTCATCTAATAGTGGTTGCAGAAACATTAGGAAAGGTCCATAGCCATCGAGTTGGCTTATGTATCGATCGATCAACCATACACTCTGCAGAGGTTTTACTACTCACAAGATTAGCCATCATCGATGCTGTACAATCATCTAGGCAGAATTCCGGGTGCTTGCTTGCCTAGGTCGGTACCACCCTACCACTCAGCCCTGGGATATTCCGGATCCAACACCGTCATGCTGAGACTGGGAGACGCAGTACCCGGCCCCATCAGTGGTACTGCGCATCTAGAACGGTACGGGAATCTGCCATCTGTCACCGTCCACCCTTATCACCTCTCAACCTAGCAGTAGTGGCACCGCCCTACCAAGTAGTCCAGCCGTCTCCCGCCCATCAGAAGCGAGTGAGTAGCAAGGGAATCCAGATGTTTCCGGTCACTAGTCAGATCCTAGGTTGTGACCAAGCAGGCATCTCCACTTAGGGGATACTCTCCCCGTGCCATCACGGCACCTCCGCTCACGGGACTTCAATGCACATCCCGGAACCACCTCATAAGTCATTACCCGCCACAGGTATCTCTCGTGGGGATGCCCAGGTTGCACCCCCGGCACGACTTGCCCCACGGGCTTGTCTCACATCCCACTTGGTCGACATCAACTCTTACCACGCACCCAAGACGCACGCAGCACTCTCTCCCAGTGGTTATAATCAGATATACACCGTCCCAATTCCACCATATAGCATATAGCAAGTAGTAAGTAGTGGAAGAGTAACAGTAAATTAAGCAGCAGCTAACCTAACAGCGGATAGCAGGGTATAGTCTTATCAAGGCAGGGAATTCAAACATACTATCATGCAACCAATCCATGCATAATCATAAAATAATAGCAACAATGTCATTTGCAATGCGTAAATAGGATCTAAGAATTTGGTGGGACGTGGCACCTTCGTAGTCGTCTCCTAGCTCCTGAAAGTACTCGTGGTCGTCTTCCTTAGTCAGATCCTCCTCCGGCTCTGAAATCGAACACGAAATAGTCGCGTCAGCGACTCCTATAGAGTATTTCAGAAAAATCCAATAAAATAAAGAGTCAAATGCACACAAGCATAGTCTTAGATTGTAGATCTCATTTTTCTGAGAATTTTGATATATGGTGCGCAATTTTTGGACATCGAATGAATAAGTTATGAATTTTCGAAGATTATCCTATTTTCTGAAAATGGGAAAATTGGTCGGTTAATCAGGGGCAGCTCGGGATTGGTCCACGTGGCGCGTGGGTCCAGTAGTGCGGCATGTGGCGCCTCATCAGAACACAGACCCGATGGTCGCCCACCAGGTGTTCGATGCTGGTTCCCAGAGAGTCGCTGGCGTCGGCGTAGCTTGGCGTAGCTCTGCGGAGCTCGGCGGTGGTCGGGGGTAGCTCGGCGGAGCTCGGCGTAGTTCGGCGGTGGTCGGGGGTAGCTCGGCGGAGCTCGGCGTAGCTCGGCATAGCTCGGCGTAGCTCGGCGGGGCTCGGCGTAGCTCGGCGGGGCTTTGCGGAGCTCGGCGTAGCTCTGCGTTCCTCGGCGTACCTCGGTGTAGCTCGGGCGAATCGGACATTCGGGCGCCGAGGGTGCCGCTCTCCCGAGCTCTCCCGGGGAGGCTCGAGCGAATCGGAGATTTGGTGCGCCGAGGGTGCCGCTCTCCCGAGCTCTCCCGGGGAGGCTCGGGCGAATCGGACATTTGGTGCGCCGAGGGTGCCGCTCTCCCGAGCTCTCCTGGGGAGGCTCGGGCGAATCGGAGATTCGGGCTAGCAGGGTTCCAGGGCGTCTGTTCAAGGCAGCGGTGTCTCTCCGGTGCGGCGGACGATGACAGGGCGGCGATGACCATATTTCGGCAAGACAGGGCTCGGCTTTTCCCAATTGGCGTGCTCAGGCAGTCGTCCGACCAGAAGGTGGCGGGTTAGAGTCGTGGTATGGCCTCCTTCTCTCCCTCGGCATACGGCGGTTCTCCGATGAGGTGGAGGCGCACGTAGCCAAGGCGACAGACATGATTCGGGGCTCGGCTATCTACGCGGCGGTGCTGAGGCAGACTTTGGCGAACCTCGTCGGCCTCTCTCCGCAGCGCGAGGCGATCGGGGGTACTCGAAACGGATTTAGGCGAGGCGGATCGTGTCGGCGGTGATCACGTTTCCCCGAGAACGCACCTCGCGGTGTTCCGGGCTATGGAGGTTCGATCTTCCGCAACTAAGCTTGTCCGAGGTGGTCGGTTTTTGTTCCTGGTCGCGGTATTAAGATGCTCCAGTCATCGGCGGCGATGTTGCCGCGACTGGGAGGTTCCGGCGGGGCTAAGGAGGTCTTCTAGGAGATGTATACGCCTCCAGGGTCTATGGCGATGGTATACCAACTACCAATTTTGGCTACCGAGATTCCCAAGGTGCTCGGTTGTGGTGGCGGCGTGTCGCCGGCGGCGGCTGACGACGGCAAGGTGATTACGGTCTCGTTTTGGCATAACTGGACGTGGTTCAGTCAAATTGGCGTGACTAAACGGGCATACTTCCGCTTAGTAGTGAACTAGTGACAGGGCAGGGCCTCCTTTTGGCTCCGGTCCGCGGCGGCGCTCCGGCGAGGTCGCGGCGCACTGCGGACGAGGCTTTCTCTAGCGCTTAGATCCGCGTAGCTAGCTCAAGGGGTCGTGGCGGTGCTCCACGACGCTCTAACCTATACGGGTGCTAGTCGGATTGCTCGGAACGGGTGATTCGGCGTCGGAACGCGTCGGTGGTGAGCGCGCTCCGCCGAGAACGCGTCGTGCTGCGTTCTCGGTCTAGCAAGCTTGTAGTCCGGGGGTTTTGGCCGGTCGCATGAGTGCATGGTACAGGTGATCTTCCTGAGCCGGTAAAGGCTCGTGTCTGCGCGTCCCGTGGGCGGAACGCCATGGCAAAAGCAGGGCGAGGTTCGGACATAGCGTGCGGTGGCTCACCGTGGTGTCGGTGAAGCTAGGATGGCGGTGCAGTGGCGAGTCGAAGCCGTGCAGAGCGATCGCAGTGCCGTGCCGCTCCTCGTGCGCAGCTCGGGCTTCTCCTCCGTGTCCGGCTCCGGCGTGCTCCGCGGCGGCGGCGCTCCGGCAGCTTCTCCTCCTCTGCTCCGCCCTTCTCCTACGCTCTCTCTCTCGGTTTGGTGCAGTGTACCGGTCTGTGCCGCGGTGGCAGCGAGGGGAAATAAGGGTAGGGCTTTGGGGTGAGCTCCTTTTTATAGGCGAGCTTGGCCAGCTCCAATGGCGAACGGTCCTGATCGCACTCGACCGATCGAAGGGCCATGGCTCGAGTGGATCTAGGGCTCCGGATGGGCGCGGGTTCGCTTGGCGGCCAAGAAAGGAGGGGACAGGAGGGGAACAGCGGGGTCAGGGCTCTGCCATGCGTGGCGCTGTCGGTCACGCCATTTGCGTGACACCCCCGGCAGGCGCGTCGCCTTCGTGAGGAAGAGAAACAGTGGAAGGGGAAGGCGGCTGACATGCGGGCCCGGGTTGGCAGCGAGCGCGAGCGCGTGTGTGCCGGTCGCGCGCGCGTTGCCGGGCCGCAACGTGGGCCGACAGGCTGGCTTCCTTCTTCCTCTCTTCTTTTTCTATTTTCACTTAAGTGTATAAATACATATATTACCCATTTTAAATATTGAGTAATTACAAACATAAATTGCAATAAATCCCAAATGTGATGCATAAGTTATTATTCTATGTGAATGGAATTAAAATGCAAGCTATACTCCTTTATTACCAAATTCATAATGAAACCTATATGCTTGCACAAGAAAAATGGGTTTTTACAATAAATAAATGAAAAAAATTTATTGGTTGGGATTTTTAGGTTGTGCGGATTTTTAGGATTGTTACACAACCTCTCATACCATGCTCTTGGTGCTTGTTTCAAGCCCTAGAGGGCCTTCTTGAGCTTGTATACATGATCGGGGTTCTTATCATCTTCAAAACCGGGAGGTTGCTCAACATAGACTAACTCATTGATGTATCCATTCAAGAATGCACTTTTGACATCCATTTGATAGAGCTTGATATCATGAGCACATGCATATGCCAATAAGATCCGGATTGCGTCCAATCTTGCCACCGGTGCATAAGTTTCTCCAAAGTCTAAGCCTTCAATTTGAGTGTAACCTTGTGCAACCAATCTAGTTTTGTTCCTCACAACAATCCCATCTTGATATTGCTTGTTCCGGAAGACCCACTTGGTGCCAATCACATTGTATTTACTTGGTCTTGGAACTAATTCCCATACTTGATTTTTCTCAAAATTGTTGAGCTCTTCATGCATAGCATTGATCCAATCCTCATCTTTGAGTGCCTTCTCAATGTTGGTAGGCTCCTCTTGTGAGACAAATGAATAGTGCCCACAAAATGAAGCCACTCTTGACCTTATTTGTACACCTCTACTAATATCACCAACAATTTGATCTAGAGGATGATCTCTTGCAATGTGAGTTGGTTGGAGAATATGAGATGAACTAACATCTTGAACTTGGTCTTGATCTTGATCATGAGCTTGAACTTGAGATTCACTTGAGCTTGCTTGATTTGCATCATCTTCCGCTTGTTCAATAGGAGGGATGACTTCATCATCATCATCTTCAATTTGTCTTGGTCTAATGTCACCAATGTCCATATTCTTCATAATATCAACTAATTGAGGTCCTCTTACATCATCTAGATTATCCTTCTCTTCTTGAGACCCATTGATTTCATCAAACTCAACATCATGGACTTCTTCAACTATCCCATGTGCCAAGTTCCATACTCTATATGCTTTGCTTGAAGTTGAATATCCAAGAAGAAATCCTTCATCACACTTCTTCTCAAATTTACCCAAACGAGTGCCCTTCTTTAAGATATAGCATTTGCAACCAAACACTCTAAAATATGCAATGTTGGGTTTTCTACCATTCAAGAGCTCATAGGGTGTCTTCTTCAACATTGGGTGACAATATAGACGGTTGCTAGTGTAGCAAGCCGTATTGATAGCTTCCGCCCAAAATTCATCACTAACATTGTATTCACTTAGCATGGTTCTTGCCATATCAATGAGAGTTCTATTCTTTCTTTCGACAAGACCATTTGATTGAGGAGTGTACTTTGCCGAGAATTGATGCTTGATTCCTAGATCATCACAAAACTCATCAACTCTTGTATTCTTGAATTCACTTCCATTATCACTCCTAACTTGCTTCACCCTTGTATCAAACTCATTTTCACTTCTCTTGATAAAAAACTTAAAAGATTCTATACATTTCACTTTTGTTAACTAAAAAGAAGACCCAAGTGTATCTTGAGAAGTCATCAACTATCACAAAGCCATATTTTCTTCCTTCAATACTTGCATAAGTGGTTGGACCAAACAAATCCATAGGCAATAGCTCAAGTGAACTAGATGTACTCATCATGCCTTTCTTAGGGTGTGTGTTCCCAACTTACTTTCCAAATTGACAAGAACTACATAACCTATCCTTCTCAAAGTGTACATCCTTCAAGCCTCTAACCACGTCATGCTTGACTAATCTACCAAGTTACTTCATTCCAACATGTCCAAGTCTTCTATGCCACAACCAACCAAGACTTGACTTTGAGATCAAACATGAAGAAAGCTTTGCTTCACTATCATTGAAATCCACCAAGTATAGGTTCCCATATCTAAAGCCCTTCAAGATCAAGTTGGAACCATCCACACTAACAATCTCAACATCATCAATACTAAAGATGCATTTGAAACCAAGATCACATAGTTGTGCAACCGATAATAAATTGAAATCGAGAGATTCAACTAGCAACACATTTGATATGCTCATATCATTTGAGATAGCAATCTTGCCTAATCCTTTCACCTAACCTTTTCCATTGTCACCAAATGTGATAGAATCAAACTCTTGGCTACCATTTGTGTTGATAGAATTGAACATACTAGACTCTCCGGTCATGTGTTGAGTACATCCACAATCAAGCACCCAATGTCTTCCTCCGGCTTTATAATTGACCTACAAAGAATAGATCAATTGGTTTTACGTACCCAAGCGTTCTTGTGTCCTTAGAGGTTAGTGACCAAAGATTTAGGCACCCAAATGGATCTCATCCGTGGGTTGCCTCTTGGTGTACCAATATACTTGGGTTTAACACCCTTCACTCTCTTGGTGAGCATGTAACAAAAATCAAGGCGAATTGAAGTCGCACTAGCAAATTTTACTTGTTTGATCTTGTTGGCCATGCGATATTGCTCATTATGCCCTATTTGCTTGCATCTTTGGCAATACCTACCATTGCTCCTCACAAAACTAGCTTTGAGAGTCACAAAAGCAGCCTTGCCATTCTTGGGGGTATAGCCTAGTCCCTCCTTAGAGTGACTAAATCTTTGGCTACCCAAGCACTTTAACAAGCGTGCATCCCCACCATAGGCACTGCCTAAGGCACGGGTGAGCTTGTTGACCTTCTCCTTGAGATTTTTGTTTTCTACCATAAGTGAGGACTTAGAGTCATCAACTTTGGGTGAAATAGGAGTGGTGGAGCTGCAAGAAGGGTTAGTGACAACAATAGTAGAAGAAGGAATTGACATGTCACTAAGGATATCACATGATGAACCCATGTCACATGTCTTGATGGATGCCCTCTTCTCATTTTCGGCTACTAGAGAGGAATGAGCTTTCTCAAGTTTGGAGTGAGCCATCTTGAGCTTCTCATGGGCTTCCATTAGCCTCTCATGAGACTTCAAGAGCTCATCAAAGAATTGCTCAATGGCTATCTTGCCTTTGCGTAATTCTTTGCACTCCTTTCTCTTGCCCTCAATGTAAGTATTGGCATCATCAAACATGGACATAAGCTCATCACATGATAGCTCCTCCTCATCACTCTCATCATCGGATTGTACCTTGGATGGCTTGTCCATCAAGCATGTAGATGGAGTGTCGAAGAGAGATAGCTTGTTGTTGAGAGCAATGGTTGCCATAGCCTTCTTCTTGATGGTCTTGCTCTCATCATCACTATCATCATCATCGGTAGAGGCATCACTATCATCCCAAGTGACACAATATGATTGCCCCTTCTTATTCTTCTTGAGAGTCACGTTCTTGTTCTTCTTCTCTTTCTTGTCCTTCTTCTTGCTCTTCTTCTTACCATCATCACTCTCATTGTCATTGTCACTATTTAGAGGACAATCAACAATGAAGTGATCCAAGCTCTTGCACTTGAAGCATCTTCTTGGCTCTTGCTTGTTTTTGGAGATAAACTTCTTCTTGCCTTGACCATAGCCCTTTCTCTTCATGAAACGATCAAACTTGCGTACTAGAAGAGCCATGGCCTCATCATCTTCATCATCACTAGAGGTAGATTCTTCTTCTAGCTCAACCATATTGGCCTTGCCTTTGCTCTTGGAGGGTGTAGCTTTCAGAGCCACACTCTTTTTCTTCTTCTCCTCAACCACCTCTTCATTGTTCATGTCTTGGGTGATGATCTCACCGAGGATTTGGTTGGGCTTCTTAGTGCTCAAGTCTTCTCTTGTAAGCAAAGTCTTGATAATAGCAAATTGTAACAGAACCGCCTAAATCATGTGGCCCACAGGCACATGTCAACGTCACTAATGACATCTGACAGCCGGGCCCGTGTTCCAGATGACCTAGGCGGGCTCTGCCGGGCTACATAAGCACTCGTTATCTTCGACAGGATCCCATTGCGAAGCCATTACAGAGTTACAACATTTCATAACAAAATACATCAGAGTAAAATTTGCAGCAAATATTACTTAATATTACACACCGGTGTTCGAATAGAATTAGGTGCAATTATTACAGTCCATAAATTTTAAAGGGTAGCAGTAGCGGTTGGATCAATAGTACGACAGATAGATAAATATTACACGAACCCTGCCCAAGGGTTTAACCTTAATCTTCTTCACTCTCCTGGACGATGGTGACGCAGCACGGAGCGAGACAAACTTCGGTCTCCTGCTGCCCTCCTGCAACGGGGTTAACCAACCCTGAGTAGATGGGGTACTCCGCAAGACTTACCCGACTAAAAGTGTAAAACTAGACTCAGGAATGCAGGCTGAGGGGAGTCAAGGTAAGGCTTTAGCAAGAGTTCAAGAGTTTTGCGAAAAAGCATTACTAGTCCTATCTCAATATTTTATTTCAATAATGCAATTCATCATTAACCATATCTCCAAGTTCTTTCTCATATATCATCATTCTTTCATTTGATTTATCCATTCGAAAACAATCCTAGTTCCGAACCACTATCCGATGTAGGGGTGAGGATCAAGTCTCCATAACCGAGGAGCAACGACGATTCGAATCGATTAATTCCCAGCTGGGGATCCCTATCCACACTGCGTATGTAGCACTTAAACTTGCATATGCCAACCTCGCCTACCACGGCTTTTCATACCCCGGAACCGGTCCTGCGCCACCCGAGAGCACAGTACTCCTCTCGTCTCCAGGCACGACGGCCATGAGGGTACACGCTACTCTCGCCATCTCTCTACTCCCAGTGCGTGGTTGTCGGTTCCAGCGGTAGCGCCACCGGAGTCAGAGGCTTTCCGTAGTATGTGGCTAGTTGCAAAGTCTTGATCACAGCAGGCCTGACAACGAACGGTCCCTAATATTTTTCCGTTAGAAACCATGCATTGGGATTCTAACCAAGTACACTGGTAACTACCCGTTTTTCACTTCCCTTTCCGATGGTGAGGATCGTTGGGACTCTAACCCAACAGATGGTCGACCAAACGGAACAACCCATCCCTGTGGTTGACAATGAACTAGCTAGGAACACTGCCAACCAACAAGGACATACCATTCCCATAAAGTGATTCATTCGATTAATCTCATCACAATTCAAAATAGCATTTTCGCAAAACTAATCATTAAGCATGACTAAACATTTTTGCAATACTTTTTAATAAATCAGGTTTTCAAGTATTGTTAGGTATTCAAGGATGGAAATGCATCAATTGGTTATCACTCAACTCCTATTGACCTAATGCACTTAATTAACTCAGGTAATAAATATTTTTAAATAACAAGGAGAGGGCAAATGCACCGGGGCTTGCCTTGGATTGTGTAGAGTGTCGGGTCCGGGTCAGTGCCACAAATATCAAATCCTTGCACAACTTCCTGAGCAGTCTCCTCAGATGGACCCTCAGACTTTACCTCCGGATTCTCGGTCACTACACGTTTGCAATGAATGATTGTATGAATGCGATGTGCATGAAATGACAGATAAATTTAAAAAATGATAAGGTACACACATGATCAAGACCCTACCATAGGCTAGCCATGATTGCTCTAATTCACAGTGCCCTAGGTCATAAAGGTGATTGACCTAGAACCTCAAGCAATCCAAAAATCACATCAATCAATAATCATTTCATTTCCTATCCCTTTATTAGTCATTTAAACCAATATATAATTTAATAAATATTTAAACATTTCCATTTGATGTCAAACTTCACCAATAGTTAGCTCTGGACTAAAAACAGTACCAATTAAATTTTTATGATTTTGGACTTACAGAGAATTTATTAAAAATCATCAAAGTTCCTTTTATCATTTAATGTGCTGGTTTTTAATTAATACAGAAAGCACTCAAATACCAACTTCAATATTTTTAGTAAATTCTACACATCACAGAGAGTATCCATAAATATTTTCATAATTTTTGGTGCAGTAGATTAATCCACACAAAAAGATTAAAAGCTAACACTATTTATTTTAATTAAAAAGAAAAAGCTCAAATAAATCGGCCGGGAAAAAGAAAACGACCATTCGGCCCATTCAAACGAACAGGCCCAGCATGGACCAGCCGCGGCCGCGCGCGCCACCGAGCCGGCCCACTAACACGCACCGGCCCAGCACGGCCCGCACGCGCCCGCGCGCACAAGCCTCCGAGCCGGGCCGCTGACAGGCCGGCCCCAGCCGTCAGCCCCGCGCGCGCGCTCTCCCTCACCCGGGCGCTGACAGGCGGGCCACCAACGGCGAGCACCAACGGCCGAACACCTACCCCAAGACCTTACTTGACTCCCTAAGAACCTATCCCTAGCTCTAACCGCCTCCGACGAGCGAGAGTCCGCCCATGGCGGATCTCGACGGCACGGCGAGGCCGTTCCGGCCGAGGGGACACGGTAAGGTCACGAAAAAAAACGTCAGGGAGAATCAGGGGCTCACCACGAAGCTAACGGGCGAGTTAGATGACAAAGAGGCGGTGCGGTGAGGATGGCTTGACGACGACGGCGGCGGACACGACTCGGCCGTCGGCGACGAAGATCTGTTCCGACGAACCTGGTGCACCACATCACCAACCACCGCGCGCATCAGAAACTACACCACCTTGGGAACTTAGAACACTACCCCGAGAGTAAAGATGCTCACTCGAACAGACCGGACGAGGAGAGGATGGCCGCGGCGGAGCTCCGATGACAACCCGAAGACGAAGATGCTCACCGAGGGCTACACAGGGTACCACGGCTCACGCAACGGGCACCAATCGATGCGCCACGAGCTTGGCTACCTATCTGGGAGTTGGAGAGGGTGGAGATGGCTCGGTGGCTGCGAATTCGGTCACGAACGACGAGGTGGTCGCCGGCGGCCGCTCGGGAAGAAATGGGAAATTGAGGGACTCGACGTCTTTAAAAGGGCAGGGAAGGGGTGGAGATAAGGTCAGGGCGTCTGGGCCCCCCTCCTCGGCCGCTCGACAACGCCGCGGCGTGCCCACGCCGGCCGGACGGCGCTCGGTGCCGATCGCGGCACGCGCGCGTACGGCCGCGACGGTGAACAGGGGGACCCCCCTAGCTACAGTAGTAGGCTGAGTAGGTCAAACGCTATTTGATTTAATTTGATCTGATCTAGCTAGAATCCAATGAAGTGGTGAATACAAAAGTTGTAGAGAATTTTGTGTAGATCATTTTTGCTTTTGACATGAAATTCAAATTCGGCCAAATTTTCAAATTACTGCAAAGGGGGTAAAAGTAGGGTTTGAATTTCAAGCTGAAAATTTAAAATTACTTTTGATTTTTCTCAACAACTAGAAAAATGGTCAACATGAAAGTTGTTCTACTCAGTGAGCTTGATAACTTTTTTTAAGAGAGTTTTGGAAGATTCTCAATATTTTTGAAATTGAAGTTTCAAATTTAAATATCAACTTGATAATTTGAGTTTAAATTGAATTTCTATAATATAACTTCAAAATATCCAAAAATAAAAGTTGTCCCATTTTAAAATCTCTCCAACTTTCATTAAGACACTTTCATTAGATTCATTATAGATTTTGAATTAGGGTTTTAGGTCAATTTTTGGACTTAATTTGATTTCCATTAATTTTTATTTTTGAATTTGATTAAAGTCTTAATTACACAATCAATCACTAGCTGAAAATGAATCACTCTAGGTCCTAAGCACAATCATATGCAACTGCTTAAACTTAAATATGATGACATGGCAGATTAATTAAATTGTAATACCCAGGGTATTACACAAATCTTGCGGGCAAGCACCTTAAGAACTTATGAGAGAAGTCCTTGTCCTTGATGTCCTCACCCAAGCTCTTCAAGTCATTTACTATCAGTTGTAGCCAGTTGAACATCTCCGGCACACTTTCATCTTCATTCATCTTGAAAGTGCCAAATTTCTCTCTCAACATATATACCTTGGCATTCTTGACCTCTTGTGTGCCCTCATATGTCTCCTCCAACTGCTTCCAAATGTCATGAGCCAAATCAAGATCCTTGATTTGCTCAAATACATAAGACTCAAGAGCGGTGTAGAGTGCATTGATTGCATGGGCATTGCACTCCATCTTTCTTTTGTCAACATCGGTGGGAGCTTGAGCATTCTCATACTCAATTTTTGTCTCCGTCACCTTCCACACATCGATATGCATGGTCATGAAATGCACTATCATCTTCCTCTTCCTCTTCTAATGATCATAGCTTGTGCCATCAAACTTTGGCGGCGTCCCCAACACATTGATTTGAGCCATTTCTCACCACAAGGATGTTAAGCCTCAAACGATGGTGACCTCAGCTCCGATACCACTTGAAAGGACCGTATAGGCTAGAGGGGGGTGAATAGCCTATTAAAAATTCTAGCAAAACACTAGACCACAAGTTAGTTGATAAGCAAGCAAGACAAAGCGCTAGCTCTAGACTATTCTATGCAAGCCATCTATCAAGATATGCTACTCACAAATATAAGCAACACGCAAGAAACCAACTCCCCCGAACCTAAGGAGATGGCACCTAAACAAGTATTAAGCGCAAGGAAGAGAGATCGAGAGGATTATACCGATGGGCTTGATTGAAGTGAAGTCCGCACGCCGTGAAGACCAATCACCGGGATATATCCAATATGAAAACCAAATGATCAAACCCAATAGAATACAAGAAAGCCAATAGTCCACTCGATGGTGGAGAAGACAAAGAATACTTGATTTTTTACCGAGGTTCACGTGATCGCCGTCACGCTACTCCTCGTTGTGGCACCGGTCTTCCTTGGTGGATTCGAGCTAGGCTTCACACGCCAATCCCTCACCGGGAGCCGCTCGCCAACACGAGAGAAGTGGCTATCAACCACGAGCAATCCACTAGAGTTGGTTTTGGCACTCCGCCGAGGATAACCACAAAACCTCTCACAATCAATCACCTCGGTGTGGGCTTGAACAATCTCCAATCAACCTCACACCGAAATCGCCTCCAAGCCGCTAGGGACACGGCAATGCCCCAAGAGAATAAGAACTCAGCCTTGGCTTGCTCTCAAGTGCTCTAGAATGCAATTCACTAAGCAATGATGCACTTGAGGATCACTCAACTCACAAAGATGAACAAGTGAGTGAGTGGGAGGTTTAGGATGCTCACAAAGAGCATGCAAATGATTCAAGTGTGCAAGAGTGACCAGAGAAGGAGTATAAATACTCCTAAGTGCAATCCTAGCCGTTACCCTACTGAAAAATAGCCGTTAACACGATTTTCGGGGCGTCGGACCAAGCGGTAGCGTCCGACGCTCTAGATCTCGCCACGTGTCAGCTCGATTCAACCTCAGTCGCTGGATCGCAACGGCTACTTCTCGCGCTCAACTGCGGACCGTCGGACTGGGGGCGTCGGACTAAAACTCTCGGTCCGACGCCTTGTTCCCAGTACACTGCGCGCGTACCGTCGGACGTTCGCGGAGGGGTCGTCGGACTAACGAACTCGAGAGTCCGACGTTTCCAGAGACGCCCAGAAACGCTAAAACTGCGTCGGACGGAGTCCGACGCTCTCAGATTGCGCCACGCGTCACACCTCGCTGCTCGGCACCGTCGAACTGGAGTGGGCAATGGTCCGACGCTTGTTTACTGAGCGTCCGACGCTCGCCATTGGCCGGAGGTAGGGTTAGGCGTCGGACTCTACTCAATGGTCCGACGCTGCCCCTCTGCACAGTCCGACGCTCACTTCTCAGGTTTTTCAAGTCCATTTCTCACCCCTTGCTTCTATGTGCTAACACTCAAGGTCTTCAACACTTGTGCACAGTGTGTTAGCATTTTGCAAACATTTTTCAAGGGTTTTCAAAGATGTTCTTTAGGTTGTGTTAGTTCAATGCGAATGAAATGCAACCTAGAACACTTAAAAGTAATCCAACACTCGTTCTCCCCTTAATAGCTGGCTAT
Source organism: Eremochloa ophiuroides (assembly GCA_038502445.1). Classification (NCBI taxonomy): domain Eukaryota; kingdom Viridiplantae; phylum Streptophyta; class Magnoliopsida; order Poales; family Poaceae; genus Eremochloa; species Eremochloa ophiuroides. The sequence continues at coordinate 68,713,867 of JAHLJS010000005.1, forward strand.
CTATCCTAAATGTGAACACACCCACTAGGTGTCTTATTCACCCAAAGAAAAACCTATTTGGATTATACTTTTGCCTTCTTACTTGATCACCTTTGCTCCTTCCATGATTAAGCCTTCCTTTAGTCATCACCATTTTCCTTTAGGCTTGACACCATGGATTGACCAACCTAAAACCTTGCCATCACTAGCAATCTAGATTAGTCCTTAGGATGTCATTAATTATCAAAACCAAACTATGGCTTTCACTCGGCGCCGCTCCTCACCATCCTCGTCATCGCTCCTCACCGCCTCCGACCACACTGGGGTCTCGTCGTTGAGCTATCATGTCACTCCATGTTGTTCAGATCAGGGTGCTGATCTTGGGCAGCACATCAGGGGTCTTAATATGCGCCTTCACTGCTCGGAAGATTTTCCCGAGCACTTCGTGTGCTCGGGGACTACGTCATCGCTCGCCTGAAGATTTTTCCCAATCACTTGCTGTGCTCGGGGACTTCGTCATCGCCTGCTCAGAAGATTTTTTTTCCCAATCACTTCTGTGCTCGGGGACTTCGTCATCGCCTCGACTGCTCGAAAGATTTTCCCGATCACTTGCTGTTCTTGGGGACTACGTCATCGCCTCGCCTGCTCGAAAGAGTTTCCCGATCACTTGCTGTGCTCGGGGACTTCGTCATCGCCAGCTCGGGAGATTTTTCCCGATCACTTCTGTGCTCGGGGACTTCGTCATCGCCTCGACTGCTCGAAAGATTTTCCCGATCACTTGCTGTGCTCGGGGACTGCGTCATCGTCTCGCCTGCTCGAAAGATTTTTTTTCCGATCACTTGCTGTGCTCGGGGACTTCATCAACACTTCACATGATCAGCAAGAATAAAGACTTTAGCCCTGACACCACGTGACTACGTCACCTACTATCAGGCTCGGCGACTAAGTAGATACACTTCACCTGGCGGTGAAGGTATTGGCTCTGCCATGCCAAAAGTGGATAGACTTCACCAAAGAGAAGCTCTCTTCAAAATTTTTTCTGAACTCCTTACATCCGTACTGGTCAAGCAACTCCAAAGATCTGCACCTCTTGACGAATGCAAGGCGCTCGGGGACTAGCTGTGGGATATAAACCCCCGGTACCACAAGACAAGACATGGGCCGCACCATCAAAGCTGGCCCGGCCCAGAAGACGAAGGCGTGCGGCGCAAGGCATTGCACCGTACGGTTATTATACCAACTTGGATAGTTTACTTGTAAACTTGTCCCTTCAGACTATATAAGGAGGGGCAGAGATAGATCCCACAACTGAACTGAGATCCAATCTCATCTCATCTACTAGCAATACAATACAACAACACACAGGACGTAGGGTATTACGCCTCGCGACGGCCTGAACCTGTATAAATCTCGTGTCTCACGCTTCCAGCGTAACTCTTGCTCGTCTCAGGCGCACCTTCACCGATCAATCTACTACCTTGGGCATACCCCTCGGTAGACTATCGCCGACATTCCGTCGACATACCCTGACCTGCCGTAGCTTGCCCTGCCCTGACTTGCCTAGAGCTTGAGGATGGTGGATGCAGTTGATTCGACACCAAGTATTTGAGGCCTGCACGCGAGATGTCAGGCGAGCGAGCGTGGGAGAAGCATGAGGAAAGGAGGGGAGGAGCGTGCTGGAGGCGGGAGCGAGGGCACAGGGAGGGGCGAGCGCGCGTGAGCCGTCGTGGTGGTGGCACAACGGATCAGGATGGAGCGCTATCGAAACCAGTCAGGCCCCCCCAACAACGTTTCCATCGGTGCGAGGGTCGATGCGGTTTCCTGTGGTAAAATCATTTCATCGTCATATGCTCTCCCTCTCTCTCTTTATTTATTCATCATAAAAAACTAAAATGTCATTGTAAATAATAAATATAGAAACTATCATAAATTCACCATTAGGACTTCCCTAAAAAATTATAATTATAGGTTTGGCTCAGAAATCATTGCTAAACTGAAATTACGTAGATACCCTTGGGTCTATAGAGTGTGCGCATGAGCGTTCTAAGAACAAGTGGACATGAGGCAGGTGGTCGCTCGAGGGGTTGTGAGTTTGTGACCCTTGTGGCTGAATTTCTTTTATTCTAATTGTGGCATTTTTTTGGCGGGAGAAGAAACAGATTGAAACGTTCCAAAGCCATATGTGAGACAGCAAGTACTCCAACATGACATGCTGTTTGTGTAAACCTTGCATAAGGTGACCCCTGTATGCAGTTATTTTGGGAACAATTTGAACTTTAGGTTTGCAAATTTTAGGTCCTGTTTGAAACAGAGGATTTTCATAGGAATTTTAGAGGAATCAAGTTCTTCAATTTTGCTGATGTCATAAAACATTTGGAATGAAGTTATTATCCTATGAAAGTTGGCCTTGCATCGTAAGACACATGAAAACATGTAGTCTGAGCCCAACTTTTCGTTGAAGCCCGAGGTGAGTGATTGAGTCAGAGGAGAGAGAAATCCTGAGTGATTAAGCGGGAAGAGAGAAATCATGGGTGCTTGAGGGGTGGATTGAACCTATCCACCATGGGTCCACGTGTAAGATAGCTACTGTACACTACAACATAAGGCTGTCCACACCGGGTCCTGCACCGCGTACTACAGGACCGGTTTAGCAGACGGTGCCTCCACACCAGGGTCCTAGAGGAGCTGACCTGGCGTGGGGTGGCCGCTAAATGCAGCGACATGCAGATCATCGGCTCCCCGGCGCGCAGGGGGCCCAGGCAGGGAGACCGTGAGAGAGAGGGGAGAGAGAGGAGAGGGGAGGTGCGGGCCCCACGTTTTTAAGTCGCTAAAAAATGTTTTAACTCACAAACTAGAAAGCCAAATTAAATTCTGATTACACTATTAAATTTATTTCAATAAATCCTTCAAAATAAGATCTCACATGGATATATTTAGATAAAATTTATTTACAGACATGTGGGCCCCACTGTGAATAGAGGATGGATGAGTGCGGGAGAAACTGGTATGAAGGAGAGAATCTCAATGACTAGGATGAAATATTCCTTTTAGAGGATAAATTTAGAGGAATAGCAGTATGAACAGCCTAAGTATGCTTCATACAACAACGTAGGCATATACTGCTATTATGCTTCAATCATTACATATACTACTATTATGCTTCAATCATTTATATATCAGTAATCATTCTAGACGGATGTCCGTCTGTAACTCTTCGTCCGGACGCTGCTGATATTTACGCAACTCTTCGACCGCTCACGCCGTGGCTGCGAGGCGGCGCGATTCCACCGTGGAGGCAGCGCGCGACTGCTGCCGCCCGCCGAGCTCGAGCCACTCGAGAGTCATGCCGCTGATTGCTGCTCCACGCGCCCCAGCCAATCTCGCCGGCCGTCGCCCGTGCGCCTCCACCTACCTCGCCGGTCGTCGCCCGCGTGCCCTCGCATACCTCGCCGACCCTCGCCCGCGCGTCCCGCTTTGGCCTGGTGTCGTGCGCTCGTCACTGAGCCGAGCTGCGTGCGTCATCGAGCCGTGGCGTGGCCGCTCATCCGTCGGTGGTTGCGGGCGTCGCCGAGCCGCGGCGTGGCCGCTCATCCGCCGGTCGTTGCCCGTGCTCTCCACTTAGGCCTGGCGCTCATCACCGAGCCAGGTTGCGTGTCCGTGTCTGTTCTGCGGGCCCCCTTTTTCGTCGCTGTCTGATTTTTCGTGAAGGCAACACTTTCATGTTACAGCTGGATAATTTTGATACTGCAATAGCCTTGTTCTATTGTTGCAACAATTAATATTTCTTTGTTGCATTAGTCTCTTTTTTGTTTTGATGCTGCATCTCTCATTGCAATAGTCTTGTTCTGGTGTTGCAGTATCCTAGTTTTGATGTTGCTCTTTTTTTCCTTGATGTTGCAGTGGCCTTATTCTGATGTTACATCTCGCATTGCTCTGTGTTGCAACAGACCTCTCGATGAAAAGTTCCTCATTAGACGTTCGGTTGATGGGGCGCGCACGGCAGGGGATGAGCTGTCGTGAGTAGACGCAGGGGGCATTCTCATTTCAGATGGGTAGGGCTGCAGGGGATGGTGGCACGCCGGCACGGCGGGGGATAAGCCGCGCGTGAGTAGATGCGTGGGGAAGGGGGTGTGGGCGCTCGTTTTAGACGCGTGCGCGTGTTCGTTCTGTCCTATCGGATAGGTGTGCTTTATTTTCGTTTTATTTGATGAGTTTGAACGTTTCGAGGAGCGTCCGGACGCGTGCTCGCGCCGGACGTCCGGGCGGAGTGAAGTCCCTTTATATATTTAGCGATTCCTATGTCATAGATTCCTCTATCACCTTTATTTCTTTTTTTTTTCCCAATCCTCTATTTTAGAACACTACCATTGTTCCTTTCCTATCCCTTTGTTACAAACAAACTCTTTAAGGACAGTGGGAGTGTGCTTTAGTATAGACTATTATATATGTTTAGTTAAGCTATTTTTAACTTATTTTCAGTTGTAAAATAGTATATTTAAATTACTTGTAGAAATTAATCGCAGATTTGACGGGGTTGGGGGTGGGGTTGGGGGAGGGGGCCGGGGGAATTGCTTTGGCAATGGATGGGCACGGACGGGACTGTGGGGCTGGCTCCACATGACACTCCGATCACTCTTTGTTCTGTGTGCCCAGCCCCAATCCGTGCATGACTCTGACGCTCGGAGAAGCTTATCCTTTCCTTTCTGTGCAAGCTCTGCGACGGGGCAGGAGGCAGCTGAACCGCTGAATAGTGGCTGTTACACAGTGATGGACCTATGGCATTGGTCCGTAATTGGACTGACGGGAATTGTCACTCCAAGAAGCATTATTGGGATCGGTGGTCACCAATTCAGCATAGCTGGATCGGTGGTCACCAATTCAGTATAGCTCAGAATAATAGTGGGCTGTAAGAAAACTAAATGCTGAGGTAGAGAAGAGATAAGAGGAAAGAGTTAAGTCAGTTTGGACAAAAAACAAAAAAAAAGATGAGAGTGACAAGTAAGCCTGATATTTATAACAAGTAGCTAACAATTATACTAGTGAGCTGAGAGATGAGCTATAAAGATCTATACAGCCAGCAGTTGGCTGTATTATTAGCTTTGCTCTTATAGATAATTATGCCTTCTGATAGCTATCGGTCTCTGAGATAGTACTCCAGCAAATTGTGGCGTTGGAGTATAGTACGTACTCCTATGTGGCTATGTGATTGTTGGAGAAGCGATGCAGATCACCGACCAGAGTCCCGATACTCTGCAATGGAAACTGAATGGAGAAATCCCCAACGTTTTCTACGAAACCTTGGTTGCTGGTGCCTGGTAGCCATCGATCTCAGGTTGTCGCTGATCCAGCAAATTGTGGCGTTCATGTACGACTGTCGCTGACGTGAGTTCAGACGGCCGGTCCCGTGAACTGTGTTCTGGGCCGGGTGGCGCAGACAGCTTTTCTAGCTCCCGTAGTCCCAGTAGGCCCGTTTAGATCCCAGTTGCAGTTGCAATTATGCACTGTAGCACGTTCGTTTGTATATGACAACTTTTGTCTAATCATGGTCCAAGTAGGCTTAAAAGATTCGTCTCGTGATGTACATGTAAAAAGTAAAAACATGCAAACATTTCGTCTACATTTAATGCTCCATGCATGTGCCGCAACGTTGATGTGACTAGTTGCAGTTGCAATTTGCACTGGATCTAAGGCTCTGTTTAGATTCAGTGCAAATTGCAACTGCAACTAGTCACATCAACGTTGCGGCACATGCATGGAGTATTAAATATAGACGAAATGTTTGCATGTTTGTACTTTTTGCATGTACATCACGAGACGAATCTTTTAAGCCTATTTGGGCCATGATTGAACAAAAGTTATCAAATACAAACGAACGTGCTACAGTGCAGAATTACAACTGCAACTGGGATCTAAACGGGGCCTCAACAGGGCCGTAGTCCCTATGGCGCGCCCGTGAAACCAACAAATCGCACGCGCGCGGCACTCGTTGACAAGGTAACAGTTCACGTTCTCCATCGGTTCATGTGCCCGGACGCAACGCAACGCAACGCAACAGGCGCGTCCCAGGACTCGTGCCTCGCACACAGAGTCACAGGCGGAACAGCGCGCCTTGGGCCGCTGCCCGCTTTCATCCGCCAGCCGGATGGTGCTTGGTGCCGAAACGGCCAAGGGAACAGGTGGCTCGTGTAGGGGTGGTTGGGTCGTTGGGGTGTGGCGGGCCGCACCGCTGCTGGCTCGCGGCGGCTGTAGGCTGTAGCTGCCCCTGTTTTCCAAGCCACGGGAGCTTTGACGCGGCGCGCAGGCACGAGCATGTGTGCGTGTGCCTTGTTCTTGTTCTTGGGTTGGTGGGCGGCGCACATGAAAAAGGGGGCCTGCCCTGTCGTGTTAGGGCAGTCATGTCGTGTGCGGCTTTGCGCCCATTATTATTTATGATTTGTGAATAATAATAATAATAACGCCTTGCCACTTTCGGTCCTGGCGGCGATGCTGTGCGACTACTCCTACTTTATACTACAAGCACTAGGAGTATTTTGTTACAGCCATTGACGCGCGCATGGTCCTTTTTTGTGTTGGTTGGCAGATGTGCGCAACAGTAGCTCCGAGGTAATCAATATTATAATGACACGCTGTCATTGGTTATGCACTTATATTAGGCTGATCACGTACGTATGCCACAACTTTCTCTGCTATCGCGAGACTGGAGAACGAGCTACTAGGAGCTACAGTGCTAGCCAGCCTACCACCGCCTTGGATGCCTGCCACTGTGGCACACCATAAATGCCGCCGGGGGAGGTCTCGCGCAGGACGCAACCGGACAAACGGTCAATAAGGAGAGGAGGACGTTTTTGCGTTCTTTTGTAGTACAGCTGGTGCCTCGTTGGACATGATGCATGCAGTGGTACGCGCAACACTGGCGGTGCGTGGCAAGTGAAAGCAGCGGCCACGGTGGGTGGCGCGCACACATGCTACGCCTATCCAATGCTACACCAACCAAACAACCACGGGACTGGAGCGAGCGAGGACCGGTGACCAAGCGACACGGCACAAATTAAATATACACGGTCAAACCATACCTGGACTGGACCGGCTTCAGGCCAACTGTGCTAGCTCCGGCTAGCCACCTCACTTACCACGTCGCCCTCCCTGTGATAAATCTCTCACCAGACGCGAGTAATGGCTCGTAATCGTAAAACCACCCTCCGCGCATGCGTCATCCCACCGGCCAACACCACGTCCACAATCCAGCAAATTGCAAACACGTCGCCATCACAAAGTCTCATAAACATTAAAACTCCAGCTGCAGCCATTCCGCCGCGCGCGAAAATACGATTAGACGACTGCACTGTGCGCTGCTGTCATTTGAGTGGCAAAGAAACAGGACAGGGCAACGGGCAGGGCAAACCGCAAACCCCACGGCGTTTACACCCATACATGATGACGATGACGCATGCATTGCCCCGTCACCAGCAAAGCTTAGCTGTTACTCGCTCGCTTATCAATCGCCCCGTTACCTACCACGTTCCCGCCGCTCCTTTTCCGTGCCAAGCCGGTGCACAGCACAGTGACAGTAGTACTCCCCTACTCCTCGCTCCTGTAATCGTTCGCTGCTGCTCCGTCGTCCTGACTGTTATCTTTCCTTGCACAGTTGCACAGTAGTGGAGAGAGAGAAAGAGGCCTGGAGGGCTTCCGGGGCCACGGGAGGCCCACGCCGCACTAACCGAGTCCACCTCAGCATGGGCTGTGGGTGCGGCGGAAAAGGCGGTTCCCAACCCAAAACGTCCGCGCATGACGTACGTACCGCGTGTATCTCCGGGCTCCGGCCAATATAGCATGACCGCGTATAAAGCAAGCCAAGGCAACCTGCCCAAGGCAAGAAACGCGTCGGGGTTTAGGCAGGCTCCTTCCTCATCGAAAGCCGCAGCCGGTGCAGCACAAGCGAGGATAGGAGAGGAGGGCGAGGCCAAAGGCTGAGAGCAGGGAAGCCGCGTCAGCAGCGCAGAAGCTCTCCTTACCCATGGCAGCAGCGAAGGCGAGGCTCTCGCTGACGACGGGCTTGCTCGCCGCCGCGGCGTGGGCGTGCCTATTATCTGTCGTGGCCGCCTCCGTCTTCGACGTGCCGACCGTGGCCTTCGAGGAGCGGTTCTCGCCGCTGTTCGGCGACGGCAACCTCGTCCGCTCCTCCGACGACAGGAGCGTCCGTCTCCTGCTCGACCGCCGGTCAGGTACCATCTTCTTGCTTGCAGAGTTTTAATCCTTCCTTTCCTGCACCTTTCTCCTCCTCATAGCATGTGCGGGATGCATGACGACATGAGTCTTCCCTCCTCTGTTCTTGCCGTTCATACGGTTAGTACTAGTATCTGATAAACTGCTCGTCCCCGCGGCGCATGCAGGTTCCGGGTTCATTTCTTCGGACTACTACCTCCACGGCTTCTTCAGCGCGTCCATCAAGCTGCCCAAGGACTACACGGCCGGCGTCGTCGCCGCCTTCTACGTGAGTGTTCCTTCTCAATCTCCAATCGATAGATGCTGCAACGTTTGGATTCGATTCCGTCTCGGAACATTCCTGCCCAAAGGGGCCTTTTTTTACTGTACTATAGTAAGCGTATGCGTATCCGGTATCCCCGCCGCCGCTCTTTCGAACTGGTGGTTCGTGCTTGGTCACATGGCGTGTCAACACGGATTCAGCAACCGCCGGCGAGTCGATGCCTGCTGCGCCGCGCCCATGTCCTGCGCCGCAGAGCACACGCTACAGGGCGTCCCACATGGGCTGGTTGGACTTTGGAGCCCGGAAAGGCTGCGCCGCCTGCGCCTGGCCCCGGGAATAAATGTTCCCTCTTCACCTGTGATGACTGATTATTAGGCGCACCAAATAAAAAAAATGATAGTTAATGCTACTGAATTAATAGTGCCCCAGGTTTGGTTAATAGTACGTACACGCCAGTGATTGCAGTGAATGATGTTCCAGCTGTGGTCGATGGAATATCCAACTGCTCTGTGGTTGTTCGATGTTGCAAGCTTCAGAGATACCATCTAACAAATGATGAAGTTTTGAATTGCCGCGACTTCCTTACGACTGTTGTACTCATACAGCTTCATCGGCGGTGTACTAGTAGAGTGGAGTATAATGCGTGTGCCATCCTTTTGATGCTGCAGCTGTCTAATGGGGACGTGTACGAGAAGACGCACGACGAGCTGGACTTCGAGTTCCTGGGCAGCCGGTGGGGCGGGCAGTGGCGCGTGCAGACCAACGTCTACGGCAACGGCAGCACCAGCCACGGCCGTGAGGAGCGCTACCTCCTCCCCTTCGACCCCACCCTCGAGGCCCACACCTACTCCGTCCTCTGGGCTCCCACCCACATCATGTACTAGTACCCATCACACACTCTCCTCTGGTCTCTACTACATTGATGAGTGATTATTGAGTGCGTGTTCAATCAATCTATTACTACTACTGATTTGCAGCTTCTACGTCGACGAGACGCCTATCCGTGAGGTGATCCGGCACCCGGACATGGGCGGCGACTTCCCGGCGAAGCCGATGGCGGTGTACGCCACCATCTGGGACGGCTCGGCGTGGGCCACGGACGGGGGCAAGTACAAGGTCAACTACAAGTACGCGCCGTTCGCGTCCGACTTCTCCGAGCTGGCCATCGTCGGCTCCCGCGCCGATCCGGTGCTCCGCGCCTGGCGCCACCAGCAGGAGGACGAGGACCTTCCTCGGGCTCGTGACGGCCGGGTACGCCGTCATGACGCCGCAGAAGCGCGCGGCCATGCGCGCCTTCAGGGCGCGGCACATGACGTACACGGTGTGCTACGACGCCGTGCGGTACGCCGACGGGCCGTTCCCCGAGTGCGACAACTCGGACGAGGAGAGGGAGTCCTTCTCCGCCTGGGGCGAGTCCAAGAACGTCGTCATGAGGCCCCGCGCCCACGGACGCCGCCGGGGACGCAAGGCCGCCGCCGCCGCCGGCGGCGCCAGGGCACGGGCTGACGTGTCAAGCAGCTGAGGTTTTGCTGCGGAAGCTATGGGCGCAATGGTTAGGGATGATCGGTACTGTAGTAATAATTCGATTCGTTTTTTATTTTATTTTTTGGCCGATCCATATGCAGGTTGTAAAGCTAGGTGTAGGGACTAGCAGGGGTTAATGCGTTATGATTCTTTGATTCCTTGGGTGGCAGCTAATAAAATAGTAGGTGATTATTTGAGCAGTAGGATTATGTGAGTGATGATTAATCACGGGATTTGGTATTTGTGCTGTGTTGGGGGCGATCCAGCAACGGACAGGACCGTGACAACTGGCGGAGTTGGTTGTCTTCTGACATGATCGGTTGCGTTCCTTCAAATCACGCGTTCGGTCACGCAGGCTCGTTGTCCTGACGGAGCGATATGGGTCGATCAAACACATGGCCTGGTTGTAGCGTTGTACCACTGCCATGTAACGCTAGCGTTCGTACCACCATGTAACTTTCTCCGTTGTCTTTTCTGCTCGTCCCCGCATCTTTCTCCTCCTTTTTGTGCCGGCCATTAAAGACTGCTGGTTCAATGTTTCTCTGGTTGAGCCGGGAGCTAGGACCCCTTGTTTTTCTCGAAAATAGTCATGTTATTACTATCCCGATTCGTGTAGAGTTACTGCAGCACAGGAAATGCACGATCTCTATGTACTTATGTCGTGGAACCGATCCACGAATACGGACCTACGGTTATGATTTGATGAGGTAAACATATTCACCAGAGAACATTTTACCTAACCGTCGTGGACTTGCATGCCTCCTAACCCTCGCAAATACTAGATCAAAGACTGCTCCCGACGTGCTTATTATGCCCTGTATATATCATCCGATTCCGATGTTTCTTTTACTAGAGAACAAGAGAAAGAAATGGAGAAAGATGAAGGCGCCGCGCACATTACATGGGCATGGAAGATGCGCAGATATGGAGTCGCTCAACTTTCAACAAGGCCTGATCCAGAATCTTGCGGGGCCTCACAGAGGCCCTGAACAAGATCCAGCCCAACTTAGACTATGCTAGCTAAGTCTCAGATCCCTCGATGCATAATCACATGCCTTTGGGCTGGTGCCTGGTGGGCAGTTGGACAACTAACCAACACGCCGGCGGAACAGGTAGCCCGCCCGTGTGGGCTGTGGGCACAGCGCGCACGAGGACAGCGAGCGAATCGTCCTGAGATTCTGCGGTCGCCAATGCGCGCTTGTCCTCTGCTACATCACCTTTCCCTTTCCTGCAATCCTACTGCACATCACCGTGGCACTGCATGTCTGCATTCGCTTAAGCTTTCGCTATGTGCAAATGCAAGATCTCCAACAGTCAGTCCTAATAGTGACGTGTCCGACGCTTCGCGCAAGCGTCCGAGCTCGTGGCAGCGGCGGAGCGGCCGATGCTTGCCGCAGCTCGGCAGCTAGTTTGAGCTCAAAGGTGTGCTGATGACGAAGACGGCGACAGGACAGCGACGGCAGCAACAGACGAGGCCACCCAGGGCAGCTTTTTTCTACACGGCGATCTCTCAAAAGTGGAAAAAGGCGTCGAGTGCGTCTCCCCAGTATGCAGGGCCTACAGTAACTGCCACTTCTTTTATCCTTCGTCCCTGCCGAACTTCATCTGTCGTTGTTGGAAGAGCACGGACGGACATGGTTGTGGCAGGGAGTTAGAGTATTGGTGAGGACGTGAGGTACCGGAGATGCTCTTATTGAGTTCTTTTCCTCGTGTTATTGAGCCGAATTATTGGATAGAATTTCCCGGCGTGGCACATCCTGTTATTTTTTCGGGGATTATTTGTACCCACAGCTACCGGACATCCCGAGGTCCATGAAGAGAAGATGAGTGCTAGGCGAGACTAGAGAGGGAGTCCAGCTCCTTATCCTGACGAACTCATCCCCCACGCCACAAACTTCTTCATCAATAGCGTGCGAGACCAGCCCGCTCCAGTGCCACCGTGCGGATTATTCCTCGTTTCCTACTTGGATTTTTTCGCGCACGACGATGACTCGCAGGAAGCTAAGCTACTAGTTCGTTCGTTACCCGCTGTGGCATCTTCAAGCAGCTACAAGCCGAGTTGCTGGTGTGCATGGACGTGCTTACAGGAACATTGGAAAAAGGCCGCATCGCTCCGGGCAGGTCGGAGTCGGAATTGGACGCGACCGGCGACCGCCTACCGGCCGCAACCGGCCGCGGCCGGACGTCTGCCGCTCGTCACCAGACGTCGAGCAGAGCATTCTCTTTTCCTCCCCAAATGGCCACCTTTTTCGCTTTTCCTGTTCGGCGCAACGACGAGTCGCCTCTCAGTCACGTGTGGAAGCCCAGCCGGAGTCAGCCGGGCTTCACTCATCATTGCCCGATCGAGGAGATGACGAGCCACCCGGGTACGACGTGGACGCGTTGGGTTTGGTTCGGTGCGGTGACAGCGGAGCCCGGGGCGCGCTGTCCGGCGGTGATTGGGTGGCGCGAGCGCCCAACGCAACTGATCACCATCCCCTTTCGGCCTCCTCGCCTAGTCGCTGCTCGTTTTGCGACCCGGGTGAGAGAACACGGAGAGCTTAGGGCCAGCCAGACCCGCCACGTCGCTAAAACAAAAGGCACTGGGAGTCTGGGATGTCATGATTCTTGACAATGTACCTAGCATAATACCTGAGCAAATTTACCCTTGGGACATGGAATGCCACGATGGTCTTCTTGTCCATCCTCAATAACAATTAGCTCCATAGCGTTTGTCCTACGCGTCGTTTGGTGAGAGAACCACTCTGTTTTTTTAATAAAGTGATCACCAACTAAGCCTATGGATGTCGTAACTAATTATGTAAATAAACTTGTGTTTGTGGAAAAACTAACAATATGGATGGTGCAAAGTATTCTCTAAATTAGTCAGTAAAATGTTTAGGCTATTGTAGCAGCAAACTTTCCATTCGACAGTTGAGAGCATGTTTCATTTCAGCTTAACTAAGACAACCACAAACAAACAAGTGCATTCACACTAGAATAACTCAATGATTCTAAAGAGGGGTATACACTTCAGTTGCTAAATATATAAATTCATCCGCAAAAACAATATACTAATAAATTCACCAAACTAACAGAGAGTATTTTACAAACGCATCTGGTATTCAGGATGGAAACAAATTAATAGAACTGAGTAATCTTTCAGCTGTTTATTTGACATAACGATGAATATTGTCTAATTGGGCACAAAACATGATTAAAATACTTCTACAAACTTAATGTGCTTTCATAAATGAAAAACATCTTACCTGCATTGTAATTAAAAGTAAATGAGAATGTACATGGATCTAACAATAGATAAAGAAAAAAAACGACAATATATGAAACAGAATGAAAAATGCATGATAATGTATGCAGCTAGATCTAATGGTAGAGCACATGTGTCCTAGTCTAACAGTAGTTATCTTTTAAATTTTGCATTATTCATGATAGAGAAAATAGGACTGTAGTGACTGCCTATAAATTTACACTATATTTTGTTGTTTTTTACCAAACAAACAATACCTCTGCTTCACCGGATGAATTAACTAAAGAAAAGTTAATTAAGGACTAAAATTACACTAAAAATAGAAGGAAGTGAGCAAATGTCGATGAATAATTAAACCATGGACAGGAAACAAGACTTGAAGACAGATTAGTAGAGAGGAAAACATGGAAATGAAAAAAGATTTGGATCCAAAGACATCAATGTAACTCATGGTTGAAAGAATGGATAGGGATAGAGAGGCGGAGAGAGAGAAGGATGAACGAGTAACAAGCGGCAGATGTGCTCTGAGAGCACCAACAGATAAGAATATGAAAGAGGTAGCAGCAGCGCAGCAACACGGCGAGTTGGAGGGACGCGCGAGGAAGTGGAGGGGCGGCATGGCGAGGTGGACCGACGGCGCGGCTAGGTAGAGGATGTCGCGGCCTCGCGACAAGGTGGATCAACGCGCACGACGAGGTGGAGTTAGGTCATGGTGTGGCGACAACGGTGGCTACAGAGACGGCAGTCGGTGGCGTCGATTGGGAGAAAAAAATGTGACGGAGGGCTAACTTGGTGCAGCGCAACGAAGGTAGCAGGCGGTGGTGATGGCACTGGGAAGAAGTGGCGTCGAAAAGTGAAGGTCAGCTAGAGTCACAGGAGAGCAAACAAAATACCACGCCTTAAAAAAATATTTTGACCAAAATATTCGTATATAATTGTCCTATAAAGGCGGCACATATCCTAGTAAGATTTGATGGACGTATGTGTAGCATGTGCTCTTGAGAGTGATTTTTCCGTGTCCTCTCTCGGAGCGGAGCGAACGGGAAGTCTAGAACAGTGCTAGCAGTAGTAGCAGGTGCAACCACCTTGGGACTTTGATTTTGGAGAGGACGATATCTGCCCTTGCGAGCGACAAAGACCAAACCCAAAGTGTTAGTGCCTTAGCGGGATGTACATTATCAGCACAATTTTCTTTTGGTTAGTTAAATTAAGACGCAACTACTCTGACCCAAGTTGTTTCAGGTAGTATTCAGCTGTTCTGGTCGCCAGCGCCCCAGCCCCCAGGTGGATACTAGAGAGAGACTGTTCCGCCATCCATGCAAGCACATGCACAAAGTCCCGGTCCGTTCTTGCGTGTGCCTCTCTCATCTCCTGCACAGGGTCTCTTGAAAATCGTCGCCATCCGTAGTCCTACCTGAAACAGTCTTCCTATCCGCAGCGTTTTTCCTACCTGTGGATGAGGTGAGCCTAGAGGCTACTAGTACATCACAGACGATTAAAACATGTGCGTATATAGGGGCAAGGTTAGATTGAACTCAAAGTCAATGTGTGCCATTAACATCAAAAGCTTCCTTTTGGAGTAGTATTAATTTTCTCCTCTATGGATGCGGTGGCCAACTTGACAGAGCAGGAGCTGGCCAAAAGTAAAGTGAAAGGAAAAAACAACACAGCAAGCGGGGCAGAGATGCCACTTTGCTCCCCACTTCAATTATTTGCTTCCACGTCATCTCCCCTTATTCAAAGCATGGAATCTTTCCTTATTTTACAGGGACAATCCCTACTCCAAGCAACGCACAGTACGTACTATAAAGCCTAACTGCTCTGAGGTGCGGTACTTTCCTCTAATCAAGGCCGCCCTTCCTTTCAGAATTTGCTGGTACAGTTTAATACTGGTACAAAATTACTTTTATTTTTGATAGTACAAAAAGCTCTCAAAGTGTGATTTTTTTGTCCCGTTTATTTATCTGGCAGCTACACGCCTACACTTTACTACGTCACACCGTGTTTGTTTGAGCTAATTTCAGCTTACTTTTAATCAATCGTAGAACATTTTTTCTCATAATAATTCAATCGTAATCAAAATCAGTCCTATGAAACAGAGTGATGTTGTACAGCCGCAGCCAAAATTTGCCTAAGACAGTCAGACTTTACAGCGCAGGTGATTTGTTGGATCGACGCCTGTTTGCTGCCTATAGCTCGCTTGTGCCGTTGTGCAGCTGCCACAACCACGGAAATTTTGGTTCATCCAAATCAGCGGCTTTGTGCGACCGAGAACAAGAGTACCGCATCAATCACGAATTCCCAAACGTGATGGCAAGAACGTGCGGATTCGCTGCCGACAAGCCGGTTTTCGGCCAGGACAGCCGGCCGTGATGCTGCTCCGCCGAAATGTGCTTGTTGTGTGGAAAAGGCATCATCAGCACACGCGCGCACCACGAAAAAAGAACCAACGAAATCGACCAAAATCTTCTCAAACTCAGATAATTAACCAACATGTGGGGAAAAAGAACAACGTGCTGGGGGAGGTAACGAGATGCTTCGCTTCTTCTTTCATCCGGGTCTGAAAAGTCGCCTTGCCTGTGTTTAAAACAGGCGACCACACACGGTCTCATACTTTCATTTATCAGGGTCGATCAGTAGAAATTTAGATTCTCGTAAAAACGTTTTAGATTTAGATTCTTCCATGAAACGTTTTAGATGCTGAATCGGAATCACTTAACTATTTGGAAATCAGAATCACTGCGAAACCACGTTTTCATATATTCACATTCATACACACAAAAGTAAGAATCACCGTAAACCGTTTTTAACTGACATTTCCCCAGCGCGTCGTTTGGCTTGGAATCTAGTGATTCTCATGAGAATCGGAACCGATTTCACGATGGCGAACACACCCTTAATTGTAACCCCATCCACTCTAGACTCTACTGAACAAATGACGTTAACACGACTCTCCGTGCTAATCTGCCCCCGGCAACCTAATGATTTGGAGAGCTCTAGCGCGGGGGGGGGGGGGGGGGGGTGAGCCCTATTTCTAGCAACGGTTGCTAAGAAAAGGACTCGAATCTACTGTGTGTTGCAATGGCACACAAAATGTGCACTGTAGATCACATGTCTTTAGCGGGAAATCTTTAACAATTTTATTTATAGTAACGGTATAAAATCGCATCGCTCTGCCCGTATGGTTATGTCACAAGACAATCGCTGACAATTTGCAGCCATACTCGGACAGTCCAACTACTTTACATTACCGGACGGAGGGCAGAGCAGTAATTGGTGCTGTTGGGAGAAGACGACGGCCCCGTGACGACGGCCTGCAACCACAACTACCCCATCCACCAGGAAAAGAAAAAAAAAAAAGTGCAACCAAAACCCACGCTAATCCACACTCTAATCCGCGCATTATTAGCTGTAGTGCGGTTGGATCAGCGAGGCCCAAACGGCATCCGCGTCCGGCGGTACAGGTAGTTATCGCTTATTAAATATCACCCGCACTTTTTCCCTTCGGTTCCTCTCGTTTCGTCCTCCGCCTCTTTCCTCCTGCTCTGCCTTCTCCGCGCTCGCTCCACCGCCGCTAGCTGGAGCTCCCGCCGCGGGCGCTTCCTCCTTCGCCTTGGCCCGGACTCCTACGTGGGCTCCGCAGTCTGCGCCGCGCCGGAGTTCGGGAGTCGCATCCGTACGCTCGGGACGCGGCGGATCGGAGCAGGGGCGGGCGCGGATCGGAGCGCGCGGGGACGCCGGTAGCGGCAACCGCAGGGGAATGTGGGTCCCCGCTTAAGGAGGTCTCGGGCCTGGAAGCTGCGGCGAGATGAGACGGTGAGCGATCTGCGGGTTTTGTGGATTCCTATTCGGGAATTGGCGAGCGGGTGCACCCGCACTGTGGGTGGTTGGGTTTGTTTGAGAGTATGCTGTTTCGTCAGGAGTTTGTTTTCTATTGAATTTGCGCAGCAAAATTTCGGGAACTGTTTGATTCGTCAGAATTGGCTTGGCCTTGTGGACTCGGCTCATGTTTTTACCAGTTTTTTTTTTCTGATTATTATTATTATTTTGTGGTGTTTCGAGTCATACGATTCTCTATTCACCTCGAGTTGGGAGTGCCTTTTTGATGATCAACTAACTCTGCAATTCTGGCAGTTCGTCGTCGGAATCCGTTCTAATCCTTCCTTAATTTTGTATTTCCCCTTCAAATTATGATTTGCCGGACTGTTTGGTAAATGGGTTACAGTGCCTGCATATGCGGGTTCTAATTCGGGAGTTCCCGCGCTCGCCTGATTCTATGTGTTCTGTAGCAGCTCGCTCAACTCGTAGTTTCGCGTGGTGCCGCGTAATTCTCTTACTATTCGCGCGCCTTTTCTTTTATGGGCGACGAATTTGCTTCAGACTTGTACAACTGAGCCTAATGTGGCAAACCTTTAATTTTGTGGTTAGTTTTGTGGCGTTTCTAAGTTCGAACTGTTCCATAGATTTGACCAATTTTTGGAAAGGATTTGACCACTTCAGTTGCCACTTTTGCCTGTCTTTCTGCTATTCTACATCGATAGGTTTGATATGATGTGATTCGCGGGCTATAACTCAAGTGCTTCTTAATACGAACTCTTTTATTTACGTGAACTGATTTGTAGGTGATCCGAGAAGGAATTTTGAACTAGTCTATAGGGATGCATTCCTATATTTTGTGACTGGGATGGTGCACAGCTGTTGGATTCTCTGTATCAACAGGAGAGTTTGACTTCTTTTTTTTTTAACATCCTACTACGTGTATGTATTGCCACCTGCGGGGCTACAGTGGCTTTTATTGTGGAAACAAAAGTGACTGCTCGCCTTTTGTAGAATGCATTCCTATATTTGTGATTGGGATGGTGCACAGCTGTTAGATTCTCTGTATCAACAGGAGAATTTGACTTTTTTTTAGTATCCTACTACGTGTATGTATTGCCACCTGCGTGGCTACAGTGGCTTTTATTGTGGAAACAAATTTAGTAACTGCTCGCCTTTTGTAGAATTCAGCCCCGGCCTTCAGGTATATATAAGACTGGTTTGGAAAAGTAAGCACAATTGACACATGTTCATGAGTTGCATATTTACATTAGTTGGATTAGACTTTACCTTTTGGGTTGCGGTATTCTGATTACATCAGCTGAGAAACTTTTCAAGCTATGTCCACTTCACTTTAGTTTGGCATCTCCCATTACAATATGCCATTTCTAGCTATAATTTAGTAATGAAATGTGTATACAGTGATCTAACAGGATTAATAATTGCTTCTTCTTGTGTGCTCAGATCAAGGAGACCCGTTCTCTTGAGCTGGGACCTGCGAAGGATAAGTGGCTTCAGTCATTGCACTCACGGTGTTTAGATCAAGGGTCCAATGCCTCCAGGATAATGGCAGGGAAGGATGGAATTACTCTGAAATCTGTGTCATATGGGGCAAGGTTGCGCAGGAGTTGTGATGCATCAGTGAGAGAGGGAGAGTCCATGAGAGGCCCATTCTCGAAACACAGAGTAAAGAAGTTTGATCTATCTAGCCTAGATTGGATCGATGAGATTCCAGATTGCCCTGTATTTTCTCCATCAACCCAGGAGTTTGAGGATCCTATGGTTTATCTCTGCAAAATTGCGCCTGTGGCTGCAAAATATGGTAATAGTTGCTTCTCTGTATAGTTTGTTGATTACATTCCTCTAGCTGGTAACAAGGTTAAGTGTTGATAATGATGATAAACAGAGAACTAATGGTTGGAGAAACTAGCAATGAAAGTTACTATACTTACACAGTGGTGCCACTTTTGTCCCTAAACTACTAAATTGTCTCAGGTAGCTAATTGTTCAAATGTAGGGACCTGCCGAGATAATTGTGAAGTTTAGATACCTAAGTATTGACTGGCTTGGCATCTCGGAAGCAATTTTCCCTAGCAGCCTTTGTGTGATGAGCCCCATAAATCTTGATCCTTAAATAATGCGCTCAGATATGAACGCATACTACAGCAACCAAAGGGGCTGTATGATTCATATCTGAGCGCATTATTTAAGGAGCAAGATTTATGGGGCTCATCACATTATCTGAGCGCATTATTTAAGGAGCACATTAGTACAGCCCCTTTGGTTGCTGTAGTATGCTTCATTAGTGTGTGATATAAAATAATGGGTTTCTTGAGTTTCATGTGCCTGCTGAATAAAAGAAGAAGATGAACCATGAAATTGTTCACAACTCTGGTTATGGATTTTAAGTAAGTTTCTGTGAATATTGTTGTTGTGACTATATGCAATTTCCCAGGTATATGCAAGATCATTTCACCGATCTCTGCTTCGGTACCTGCGGGCACTGTACTAATGAAGGAACTAGGTGGGCTTAAGTTTACGACCAGAGTTCAGCCTCTCCGTCTTGCTGAATGGTCCAAGGATGACAAGTTTGCCTTCTTCATGAGTGGAAGGTTTGTATGGCCATTCTATTGCATAGTGCATGAAATGTGATTTTAATTGTTTGTATTGCATAACATGTTAGTATAAATTATCAGAAAGTACACATTTCGGGAGTTCGAGAAGATGGCAAATAAAGAATTTGTACGAAGATACTCTAGTGCTGCTTGTCTTCCATCAAGGTATATGGAAGAGGAGTTTTGGCATGAAATAGCTTTTGGCAAGATGGAGTCTGTTGAGTATGCATGTGATATCGATGGTAGTGCATTTTCTTCTTCTTCCAGTGACCAGCTTGGGAGAAGCAAATGGAACTTGAAGGTACTTATTTTGTGTCCCGGTTTCAACAGGCATTTATGTAGTTCTTAATTTTACGCAACGCCTAAAAGTTATCTTGCACTGCTTTACCTATTTTGCCATATTGGTTGGATATAATCTGCTGATATTCTGTTCTATGACTCTGCTCAAAACTTCTCTTCAAGAGATATACGTGATGAATTAATCTTTAATCATTCAATAGTAGTGACCAATCTAAAATAGTAAATGTAGTCTGTCTAATTTGTATGAGTATTTGGTAAACAATGGGCACATTCTTCTACTCAAGAAATCCACATTCCTTCTGTTATTTCTTCGTCAAGGTTTCTAACCCTGATATTTTTAATATTTTTATGATCATCTGGTGATCTTATGATCATTTGTGGCAATGATGATGGTATCATAAAGTATTTTTGTCCGTGCTTTGATCCAGAGATTCTCACGGTTGCCGAACTCTACCCTGCGTCTTCTCAGAGCTGCAGTTCCAGTGAGTAGACCGCACTGATGAATTTCCGTCCTGCCTTTCTTAGTTACTTACATTTCATATATTTTCAGGGAATAACAGATCCAATGCTGTATATTGGGATGCTCTTTAGTATGTTTGCCTGGCATGTGGAAGATCATTACCTATACAGGTGCACGATCTATGGGAATTTTTATCCATACAGCCACTTGAGGGGAACTGTTCGTCTATACCACCAAGCTAGTTAATGACATGTGGGGTCTTATCCAACATGTCATTGACACAGGTTGATGGTGTAGATAAAATGCACATCTCAAGTGGCAGTATAAATGAAAATATTCCCACTATCTATATATTTTTTGTCATTATTCTTTAGATGATACTGTCCGTTGACACTTCTGTTATTCTCATGTGAGTTATCATTCTGCCAGTATTAACTATCACCACTGTGGAGCCTCAAAAACATGGTACGGTATTCCAGGAAGTGCTGCTTCTGATTTTGAGAAAGTGGTACGTGAGCATGTATATGATCACGAAATTTTATCAGGTGAAGGGGAAAGTGCAGCATTTGATGTTCTTTTGGGGAAGACTACAATCTTCCCACCTAATATTTTGCTGGATCATCATGTTCCAGTCTATAGAGCCGTACAGAAACCTGGAGAGTTTGTTGTAACATTTCCCCGAGCTTATCATTCTGGTTTCAGCCATGGTAAGATCTCTTATGCAATTACCTGCAGTCATCTACTTTCTAAAGCTATTCAACATCTTGAATCTTTCTATTTATTTTATAATTTATTGAAAACCACTGAACAATGTCAGGTTTCAATTGTGGTGAGGCAGTAAATTTTGCTACAGGCGAATGGTTTCCTCTAGGAGCAGTTGCTAGTCAACATTATGCACTTCTGAAGAGGATACCAGTATTACCTTATGAGGAGCTTCTTTGTAAAGAAACAGCATTTTTTACTAATGAGTTTTCTATGTCTGATCACGGAGACGTAACATTAACTGGAGACACACATACACAGAGCTATATGAATCCCTTTGTGCAGTTGATGCGGTTCCAACACCGTGTTCGTTGGTCGCTTGTGAAAATGGGTGCTCGTACACGCTATAAAGCTGACATTGATGCCATGGTTCTCTGTGGGATATGCAAACGTGACTGCTATGTAGCTCACATTATGTGTAACTGCAGAGCCGATGCAATTTGCCTTTATCATGGTAAGATCGTTTTGCACTTATTACAGATTACGGATATTTGCTTCATTTGTGATTATCTTGTTTACGTATTTACCTTGTTTTGAAGAGGAAGAGATTAGGAAGTGCTCTTGCAACTGTGATCGTGTTGTTTTTGTGAGGAAAGACATCTTTGAATTGGAGGAACTATCAAAGAAGTTTGAGGAAATTGGAATACTGGATGAAGTAGGAAAACAAATGTCTAAAAGTGATGGCTCTATCATGCATCCTTATTTGTCCAATGGCATTGATCACAGTGCTAAATACTTCCCATATTGCAAGATCCTAATTGATACATCCCCTGAACATCATACCTTTTCAGAGGTAGATGTTCTTGGATATGATCTGAATAAGCCATATCCTACATTATCAACAATAACTTCTGCACATGGACCCCAGGAGTATTCTACACAAAGTGATGTATGCCTACCTTCTCTACTGCTTTTCTGCGTATTATTTGGGTTATTTAAAAATGCTATGTAACTTTGTTTTTGCAGGAATGTACGAGTTCTAACCAAAGAACATTCTCTAGCTCATGTCCAGAGAATGGAATGACTATTGTTGCTCAGGATACTGATGATTCTGACTGTGAGGTATTTAGAGTTAAGAGACGATCTGGCATAGTTCTGGAGAAAAGATGTTCAGAAGATGTAACAGTAAATTTAACTGAGAATCAGGTACTTTTACTTCTTGTGATTTTGCTTATTTTAACTGCTCCTCCATTTAAGAGTGGATGGCACTGCAGTATGTTTGTTAAACTTTGACAAATAATGATTAGATTGGTCATGTGATGTTAACAGTCATACAAAGGGAGGTCAGGCAACATGGTTTGAAATTGGAATACGAGGTTACAACAAAAGTACAGCTGAGAGAATATTAGGGGTACAATATATAAGATGTTTGCTTGATTTCTAGGATCGAATGTCCCTTCCTATTTCTGTCCAAAAACTGTCCCTTTCTATGATGATGGACTCACTCAACTAATATAACCCAACATCAAATCTAACATATCGAAGAACTGGGTTCGTTGTTGGTGAACTGACTACAACTAGAATTCATGTCCGTGTTCGATTTCAACTTGTAATTTCTTGTTCCTCTTGACATCATGCTATCCGCTAGTGTTGGACTCTGGTGCCTGCACATCTGTGCTGCCCTTCTGTGTCATTGCTGCAGCTCCTTTGTGAACCCAAGTCCATAATTTTACACCCCTTCCTGACAAGCAGCTCACCTTTGAGATGCAGGACCTTTTTAATTCGACTTAATTCTTCAACATCACTTTTTTCTTTTTATTCTTCTTGGACTCTTTGCTACCTGATAGTATTCCTGATAGTATTGAATTCCTGCACCTCTATGATTGTGCTGCAGAACACAAATACGTTGCTGCTAAACCTACTGCGAAGGGTCCTCGTCCACATGACCACAATATTTGAATGAATGGTTATTATTATTTTAATTAATTAAGTTGTTGAGACAGGATGTTGTATTGATCTTAAACAGTTGACCTGGAACAATTTCTGGGCCTGTTTGTCTTAGCTTTAGATTCTTAAAAGCTAGCTGCATATTGAAGGTTTTAAAAGCTTTATTCTTTAAATTGGTAAGCTAGTGGGATGCATCTTGTGGTGTAAAAAGGGTTGGGTTCTAAAAATCTACTTTTAAAATGCAACCTGTTTATTTTAGCTTCAGCTTTTAGAACTAGAATATAAAATTCAAAGCTAAATCAAATAGGCCATTAGTTGTGCTAGTATTTTCAGAATTGTATATAATTATTTTTAACATAAAAGAATCATCATTTTATACCAATCCTTTAATCTGTTTGATGTATCTGGAGTTTTTTTATGCACGATAAAGTTGTGGACAAGCTTAAACAGGTTTGACTGTAACCGGCTATGGAGATTGGTTAATCAAATCTATGCTAATGCACGTACAACTCTCCTAGTTGCTAAGCTTCATTTAAAAACCTATTAGCAAAATGATCGCTAAACCTCAACGATGAAATAAGGAGCTTAATCCCCTAATAAAAGACACAATAAACAATCAAACATGGAGAGACTTTACACAATGATACTGCTCAGAAGTAGCAATTGAACCAATTTACTTAACAGGACATTTGAATGATTAGATAGACGCACATCCCTTTTTCAGAACTTTCACAATTTACCTTAACTCATGCCACCTACTCTTTTACTAATGGCTTACTCATTGTTTGTTTTGCTAGGCTTTAAGACGGTTAAAGAAAGCCCGCTCAGATGACAGACAAGATAAGAACACGACAGAAGTATCCTGTGGTACAAGAAGTGTCAATCTGGGTGCTGAATCGCATTGTGACTCCATTTCTGGAAATACAGATAAATTCATCAATAGAAGCAAACCAAAAATCAGGATAGGTCAGCTAGATGCGAAAATTGTGCAAGACGAAGTTGGTTTCAGCCAAAAATCTATTGGTTGCAGTTACCTATCTCCATCTGTAGATCTTGGGCCAAAACGCTTGAAAATTCGTGGCCCATCCTTCCCAAGCACAGTTTCTGAAGTGGAAATATCTTATAGGGTCCAGGAGGACAGTGACTTAGCTAGTCAGCACACTCAATGAAGTATGCTGCTATTGGTGCTAACTGCTAACATCAATCGTAACTTCTGGAAGACGAAAGATCATTTTCATTGGATGGTTCAGTACTGATTCTTTCTACAGGTCTCCAATGGAGGTACTGTTATGGCTGGATTTTATGATTCTATTGCGAGGTCACCTATGTGGCATGGGACCTGAAAGCTGTAGGCAGGCAATTTTTCTGATGATCTGTAGCTGTATATCTTCACTTATTTCCTTTCTTTGTAGGTTTTCCACTGTGAAGAGGTTAGTCTACTACTTTTAACAATTTCTTTCATTCTTTTTCCACCACAGATACACCTGTACCTAGAATGCTTTAATAGGTCCTCATACGAAATGGACATTGTACATTTTTTTAACGAGTCAGTCTTTGCTCTTTTTTATAATCTTGAATCATTTGCATTTTCTTATTCTTGTGCCATTGTTGGTACTGATACATTTGTCCCCAGATGTGCTGATAACTTTGATATGTTAATAAAACGATTGATGCTGACAGGAATTCATTACCACTGACTGTCATGTTGCATATGCAACAAAGTAGATGCTTTGTGATAATGTTGAAGCGCATGCAAATGCTCGAATCAATCATGTTATATAGAAAGTGGATATAACAGAAGGAATAAAGGACTAACTCAGTCTCAACTCCTTGCTGTTAGATCCTGATCTACTGAAATATGTCATATTATATTTACTTTCTCTTGTAAGTTCGGGATATAATATTTGGTTAGACAATTATTTTGATTTCATTATATATCTGGTTGGTTAGCTAAGTAGGTAATTTTGACTTGTCCCCTAAGTGGCTTTTATTTGTAGAATGAATTCATCCATTCTAATTCTCAATAATACTTAAGGTAGTCTAGGTAGAAATTACTTGCTGCTTCTTGTCTCAATCTTTTACAGAATTCTGCAAATTAGGCACTATATACCTCATATCATTTGGCTTTGCATAACGTATTAAATTACTCAGTCCTGGTGGGACAAGGACAATAGCCAGTGCTGGGTTTCTTACTTCCACTTACCCACGGACCATCATTTTGCTCCACCTCTTCACAAACTGAACTTCTTGACGAGGGCATAAAAGAGCCATTATTCTACATTTGGTGTGGTTTTTGCACGACTATAGGGCTTTACCTCGGTAAAGAGGCTAGCCCTTCACTAAAAACTCATGATGGGGTTCATATGGAAAGATTTGATATCTCACTTTGCGTATTCACTTTTCATTCTTTTGTGCATGTTCTCAAAAAATACATGTTATCAAATCATCGCATGTCTTTAAAGACAAGTAAAAAAAGAAAGAGGGATTCTCTTTGCTGCCACTCTCACATGTCGATGATGATTAAACGCTGAGTGCTGGACTGCTGACTGAAGCTTTGCCATGACCCCAAGAAGACTGCACTTTGTGCTTGCCCTGTTTTTTATTCGGCTATCATGTCAGCCTCATCTGATGATAGGTGCAGCATTGAGGCGAAGATATGCTTCACAATAACTGTAAGTGCGCCTTGCCTTTGGTCTCATGTCATCTCTTATTTATGAACCTTGTTCAAAGACAAATGTTCCATATCCTAATTAGGAAACGACCGTGGGTTCTGTGTCTAGGCTAATTGCAGAAAACAATCTTCTGATGGAATCTAGAAATTGCATTATTGTCCGCACATTAGCACTTCCGAATACACTGCTGTGTCCAACTAATATAAAAGGGAAAAAAACGATCCTATTTGAACTTTTCCCACACAGTCGCCACCATGGTCGTAGTGTATTAAACTCTTAAATGTCCTGAGACTTTTAGGACGAAGTACCATCCGCTACTTTTGCCATGTGCTTATTGTCCATCATGCTAATAACTCAAGCAGACCTCTTCTAGTCCTGCTACGTTACATGTCTTATGGTTTCTTCCTACTACTAGGTGCCTAGGTTACATGTGGTATCCGAAAGCTGCAACTGGCTCACATACTGGTATGGACTACTAATAGAGAGTGGGCCTGTCGAGCCATGCCTTGGCCTCCCAGTTTCCCTTTGCACTCACCTCTGCTGGATTTAGGCCCTGTTTAGATCCAGTGCAAATTGCAACTGCAACTAGTCACATCAACGTTGCGGCACATGCATGGAGCATTAAATGTAGACGAAATGTTTGCATGTTTGTACTTTTTGCATGTACATCATGAGACGAATCTTTTAAGCCTACTTGGACTATGATTGGACAAAAGTTGTCAAATACAAATAAACGTGCTATAGTGCAAAATTATAACTGAGATCTAAACGGGGCCTTAAGTTGGTGGCAGAGTTGTTAGCCGGATGACGCTTCATTCCAATATTTTCTGCGCCGCTGTGGCCTGTGGGCTCCGTGGCCTGGCTTCAGCATAGGTCCATGACCATGCTATGCACGCAAGCAGCGTACACTGATGCGTGTACTCCGTACCTTGTTGCATGGCCTCTGGCTCTGCCTGGCCATGAATGGATATCAAAATCCTCAACCAGATGTGACCACACTCTGTAAGGAGACAAACCATTAAAGGCCACAGAGTTCAAGGACTCCATATCTTGACCTACCTGCTCACTGCTCAGTACCATGGACCAAATCCTGGTATACATACACCTTGGAAGTTCATGCCGTACTGGTATATACTGTATGTACACCAGGATCTCACACGCTAAGGACAACTTGGGTGAAGTTTGTCAACTTGCGGTGCTATTTGGTTGGACTGATTTGGCGTGGGATGTGATCACTAGTGTCAACGAATCACATTGTATTATAGGAGTATGTGGTTGTGGTGTGCTGCCGTGCTGGTATTAGGTCTGTATAAACGCCGTTATTTGTTGGACCAAACAAACCCAAGTAATCAATTTCGGATACGCGGTAACTATGTTCCTATACGTCTGCGCGATGCTGATCCTATAAACCAAACAGCTCAGAGTTCTGCAGGCTGGTTTAGGTCTGAAGTTCTGCACGACCAAAGAACAGTCAGCTCGTGCAGGAACGCTGCAGAAACTGAGGAACTAGGAGACTACAATGTCTGGACCATGCAAATTCAAGTGGAGTTTAAATTCATTACCGTCATGTGGCTGAGCGCTGAGCCGAATCTAATTTAGAGTATGCAGCCTTGCCGTACGACCCCAATTAGCTCGCCTATACGTATATTTTAAAAAAGAAAACAGATGCTTCTTGTCATGCTAGGTCTAACTGTGTAAATACATGCAGTGCTTAGTCACCCAAATCCTGCTTAAACAAAATACCTATTGGTCTAAGCAGATCAGGCTTTCTAATATAGTAATGATTATACAATCATGCCCCATTGTGGGTATCGCCGTATATCTTATTCCTACCTTACTAGATCAAATCAGATTTGTTCCGTAGTGGCTTCTATTGTCTGTTCATGAATTGCTTAATGCAGCAGCAGCAGTAGTAATATATACCCTCGTCGCAGCATATTGTGTTGCCCTTTGACTGATTAGTCATTTCTCCATGTCAACGTCACGGATTAAGTTATTCATCTTGTCTGTGCATGGAATCTGGAATCCCGATTTCTCTAATCCATACAATACTTGGATGCCCTAGGTATGAGTGTTTGCGACTGTCAGCACGATGGGTGGATTAAAAAAAAAAAAAAACAGAACTGCCACGGTGCACTGTACCTACAGCACCAGTATACTGTATACTAGAAAGGGCTGAATGGTATAGACTACTAATTCAGTAATCCCGCCCCTACCCCCAATCTGACGGTCAAATTGTGGGCAAGGGGTGCGGTTTTGACTGTCGGTAGCTGGACCGGGACACGGACGGTGGGGTTCCCGTCGGGATGTGGCCGTATGATGGTTGGGGCCGACGCCGACGCCGACCGGCCAACCGGGCCACGAGGCATGCGATGGTGAATTGGTGATGGAGGCATCATTTACCAGCGCCCAGCGGCGCAGGCGACCCGCTCCTTGGGCGTTATGTGTGACTTGACTCCACCTCACAATCACAATGTACAAACAGCTCCGTCCGAGAAGGGCGGCTAGCTGTTGTTGGTCTCGCTGCTGCTGTCCCCATCCGTGCACATGGCGTGATGCCGCCGGGCATTGTTCTTATGTTACCACTGCTACGACTTTGAGGGTGTTTAGATCTTAAAATTTTTGGTATTTTGGCACTGTAGTAGCGAAGAATTTTTTGTAATAAGTGTCCAATTATAGGTCAAGTAGACTCAAAAGATTCGTCTCGTGATTTACAAGTAAACTGTGCAAATATACAAAAATTTCGTTTACATTTAATGTTCTATGTATGTGCCACAAAATTAACGTGACGGAAGTTTTGGGATTTTGGAGAGGAACTAAACACTCCCTTGTTAAGCAATGGCAATGCGTGCATGTCTCCCTTTGCACACGTCACACGGAAAAAGCGGGTTGGGGAATCGCTTTCGCTTTAGTTCCGGTGTCCGCAAACAGTCGGGCACGTACGTCGGTTCCAAGGACATGTTCGTTACAGTCGTAATAAGCCGGTTTCTGATCCAGAACAGCTCCAACTGTGAAATGTGTGCCATGTTTATGCTACTTAAATCGGGTAAACAGTATACTACATATGTATTGATATGCATGCCTGTTCATCAGCTGTTCGGTCTTGTCCATATGACTAGGACTAAAGTAAGTAGAAATAATACTGAATAGCACACTCATAGAAGCAAGGGCTGCAAGGCACCTGTCTCAAATTTGATTAGTTGAAAGCGTGCATCACAGTATTGTTTCCTTTTTTTTCCACCCCTTCCGCTCTTCCTCTCCAAAAGTCCAAAGTCCAAACACGTCGGTCGTCATGTCTACTCTACTAACCTGTCACTACACCTAGCTTGTGTTAATTGATGCACATGTTGTCTGCTTTCCTCTCAGCGCGGTAGCTCCTGATCCACCCCCCCCCCCCCCCCCCCCCAGGCTCGTTTATCCCAAATGCACCCGTCACGGTACTGTACGCGACACGTCGCATCACGTCGCTTATGTCCTGGAGGAGGAATGTTGAATTCGGCACCTGGTACGCACACACGCACTTGGGAGATCAAAGAGAAGCCCGGCCAGGCGGTAATAAACGAATCCAAGCAGGATCGCGATACGGCAGATTGTCGTCTCAGTACCGTCCTGTATTGTATTGAAATTTGCCATGCCAGCGACTGCTTGGCATGCAGATGCTTGTGTTCGTGTCACCGTGCGTGTACTTTAACCATTCAGGAGCACGACTTGACCGACAGAGTAAGGTGCTTTAATTTTTTCCCGCGCCGCAGCCGCGTTTTAACGCTGCGCATGCACTGCCTCTCCGGGGTCGATCGATCGATGTCAATCGGTCGAACGCGCACACGTCCATTTCTGACACGCGCATTTGCTGCGGTTGCATCCGCCATGTGGCCGCCAAGATTCCATGCACGCTCACTCGCTCAGGGTCAGGGGCAGGCCGGCTCCGTCGATGTTGAAAAATGATCACGAGGTATGGTTGGAGCTACGTTAATAATGTGAGTTGCAATTCCAACTGGAGACTTCGTTTCCGTGCCTGCTGTATTTTGACTTCGTTTGGCACTATGATCGAGTGGAGTATACTCCTACGTGCGTACCGTTGGTTGTTGCCAAGTACAGTACTACTCCCTCCACTAGACACCTACGGTTGAAATGGAGACGTGAGAAACTACAGAAACATTGGGAGTACAAACTAACACAGCCATGAAACGGTCGAGAACAAAGATGAAGTGCGCAGGATGCTACGGACTGGAAAGGAGAAACATGTAAAAATGCATTAATTAGAGGAGCACACAAAGTCAAAGGAAGAGACCCACGCTGTTTACGTCGACCTATTTGGGTAGATTAGGGATAATTGTTAGCCGTGGCTAAAAATTAGCCACCTACCTCCTCCCTGGTGTATTCGGAGATGACAAGGTCTTCTAAAAGACACTTTGACCATTGATTTTATTTATATCATATTGTTTATGATTATTGGATGGTACTGCCTCTATTTCAAATTATATGAAGTTTTGGATTTCTAGATACATGTTTTTACTATGCACTTAGATATACAGTATATCTAGATATTAGTAAAGACAATATATCTTGAAAAGACAAACATATTATAATTTGGAATGGGGCGAGTATATTTGACTACAAATATAGTAGTTAAAAATTATTAGCTAAATTATTGATCAAAGCAAGTTTTCAATAGAGCTCCAAATCATAAGCCTGGAAATCTCTCGGAGGGCGACACGGGCGGCGCCTCTCCTCTTCCAGCTTCAAGTGCCTACTTCGGCCTCCTTCTCCGGCCGCCGCCAGAGCCCCACGCCGGTGGTCCGGCTGAAGGCAAGGACGGCGGTGGCTGGAACTTCCTCCCCTTCCTTCCTCCTCCATCTTCCCTCCCTCCCAGTGCTCGTATCTTGGGTCAGAGCTTGGGGGCGGTGGTCGGCGACCGGATCTCCGACCTGCTGTGTCAGATCCTGTGTTCCCTCGCTCGGATCAGGTCAGCTGGGGCGCAGATCCGCGGTGATGAAAGGTGCTCCACCTCCTCCCTGTCTCTTGCCGACCCCATGAAACCCTAGGCCCGACCTGGCCGGCGGTGGGCCAGCCAACTGGGGACGGGGTCACGGCTGCCGCGGTGCTCTGGTGCGCTGGTCGTGCTGGTCTTGGTCGTCGGTGCTGTGCGCGCGAAGACAGTGGTGGCACTGGCTGGCGGCGGCCTGGCGTTGGCTTGTCTGCGGTGCTGCGGTGGCACGGTCGGCGGTGCCAGGCCATGGTGGGGTCACAGTTCTGCCGCCTCCGGTGCTGGTTCTCCAATGGAGCTCGTTGTCGGTGGGTGCTGTGGAGTCGGTGTAGAACGACAGCTTGGTACGGGGGTTGCTGGAGGCCTTGCGCGGCATGGTTGGAACGTTGGCGGGCTAGGCGACTGGGGCTTATTCTGATCCCAGCCCTCTTCTCCCTATCATCGGCCTTCCCCCTTCCTCGGGCTAGATCCCGTGGGGAGCTGGACTGGTCTGCGTGTTGCCGATTGGTTTTACCGATCTCGACTGAGGTGGACTCTTCGACGGGCTTCTCCTAGCAGTACTTCTCCTGGACGGCATCTGTTTGGTCGACGGTCGGGCGGGCCTGCTGCTGAACCTCTACCGCTCTCTGCCTCCCAAGTAGTGTGGGTCCCCAGCGGCGATGGTGTGGGGTTTTCTTAAGGTCGGGGCGAAAGCTTTGGATGGTGGCATCTACGAACGTCGTTTCCCTTCTTGGAGGCGTCCTTCCTACCTCTACTTCTGCCGTGCTGGATGCTGCTAGGCTTTCCAGTTCTATGCCTTGCTCATGTGATGCCCCATATCGCCCGACAGGTCGTCGTTTTTCCTTGGCCTTTTTAGTTTTTAGTTAAGTTGATAGTTGGGTCGCCCTAACCTAGTAGTTACAAGTAGTGTGAGTTGTGGCAACTGAACCAAAGTTGAGCAGACTGAGTGGTATAGGATGAGTGGAACACTCTTCTCAGTTGAGTGGTGCATGATGAGTGGGACACTCCCCTCAGTTGTATGGTTTTCTGGCTCAGTTTTCATTTAAAAAACACTGGGTTGCCACTTGCCTTTTTCTTCGTCTAATAGAGATCGTGGCAAAGTTGTTGGCATCCTTTCGTGAAAAGCAAATTTTCAATTTCGGCATTATAAAAATTCGGCCACCGTTGAAATTACTGGATTTCGCCGAAAATCGTTTTAGAGACTTGCACATGAAGTTTGTTTTTTCTCTAAAAAAATTATATTTAAACAAATATTACCATGATTTATGCCTACATATCTATTGAGTAGAAGAATATGCAACATAAACTATGAAAAAAATATGAGTCTAGAGTCATATAGTATAGTATTAGCATATTACAAGATTTAGTAATTTTCTTGCGGCCAACACCGAAATTACCAAAATTCATGAAATTTTGATGAAGTTTTGCCAAAATTTTAAACCCTGGATCAAAGATTATAAAGTTTGACATTTGACATAAATGAAATGCCTCTATAAACTAGATACGTTTGAATCCATAGCTAATATCTCACCATACAAATAAACTAGAATACTCCCTTCACTTTTCTTATCTCCTCAAAATTCTCTCATTCACATTCCTTTCTCTCACACATGAGGGGGGGGGGGGGGGGGGTGGCGGAGGCCCCCATGATGGCGGAACTACAAGAGGTGGATAGGTGGGTGCCGTGACGGAGACAACCTCAATACAAGAATTGTACCTAACCCAGAAAATCAATACAAGGTGCAATGGTTCCAAGTTGTAGTGTAACAGCTCCTATCCTATCAAGTCCTATTCGTAACTAGCATCCTAAGTTTTATAGTATTACGGCTCTACTGGAAGGCTTCACGCGACAGTCCTGTGATGCACTATAATAGTTGATGTAAATGATTTTTAAATGATTCAGTTATGATAAAGACATAAAGTACTCCTTAAATTTAAGAAGTGTTGAAATAATGCCAAGGTTACACTTGAATATATAATAGTAAAAATAAAATAGTCAAAACCAACATTATAACCTTTAATCTATATAGCATACTACAAATCTTACGCTAAATATATACCGTATAATAGTATCCCAATCCTAAAAAAAAACTTAGCTGTGGATGACCAAGAAGCGGTCGTGACGGATCGACGACAAATGGGTGGATCGCCATCGGAGCGGGTAACCGAATTCTTTCATAGTTCAA
The DNA here is from genome assembly GCA_038502445.1 of Eremochloa ophiuroides. NCBI lineage: Eukaryota > Viridiplantae > Streptophyta > Magnoliopsida > Poales > Poaceae > Eremochloa > Eremochloa ophiuroides. The sequence continues at coordinate 68,746,787 of JAHLJS010000005.1, forward strand.
AGTCACGACTAGCATATTTTTGTTCCATGAAAGGACCAATTCGATTCTTACATGCGAGTGAATAGGCGCTAATATTTTTTTCCTGCAAAAATAGCAATAAAAACAAATAACACAAACCTGCTAAAACCGGCTTTGGGCTAGTTTTCCAAACATTGCTGACAAAACCGGTTTGGACTACTTAGGCCAGTTTCACGTTGGGAGGTCCAAACATCTATGTACCGGCGGCCTAGGGTGGTTTTCCCTGCAACTTGCACAAATAAGATGTTTTTGTTCTTTTTCTTCCCACACTTACATCTAAATGTGGGGTTACGAGGATGCTACGCTAGCCGAAAAATAAAAATTTTAACCTCATAAACCAGGATCAACTGTTAGTTATAGATCACGGAATTACCACTAGACGCGCAGGTGCAGCGGAAGCCGTCTCGATGTAGGCGTACCCGTCGCAGCAGTGCCGTGCAGTTGTGTGGTCGTCCGTCCGCCTGTCCCTCTCGTGCGGTTCGTCCTTGTGCTTCAGATGCAGCACCTCCGAGGTATCCACACGTACAGGAAGGAAGTGTTGCGCCTCCGGACTCACTAGTAGAGAGCAGACTTTTGATCCACTACCGATTTTGGCTTTAGTACCGGAATTTTTTGCGCCCGGGAAGAAAGAAACTTTTAATCCCAGCTAGATATAGTAGCCGGTACTAAATCCTCCTTCCCAACGGCTCGCAACGGCTAGGGAGCTTTTAGTCCCGGTTGGTGATCAAAACCAGGACTAAAAGTCTATCTTTAGTCCCGGTTTTGATAATCAACCGGGACTAAAAGTTTAACCACGGTTTATGGGTAGAACCGGGACTAAACCTTAACTTTTAGCCCGGGTTTGTAGCCTAAACCGGGACTAATGTTCCTCCCTTCCAATTTAAACCTTTTTCCCCCCAAGCCCGAGGCCCCGAGCCATTCATGCTTGTTCTTGCTTCTGCTCGTGCATGTTCTTACTTCTTCTCAGCTCAAGTGTGGAGCTTGGCTAGGTTACTCCTCCAACTTCTTTAATTCTACGGTTGCAAAGGTTACTATCTTTATTCTCTCTTGTTTAATCACTAGGATTTCTATGGTTATTTCTCCAATAATTTGTATTTCAAGGTCAAAATCACTTGATATTTTTCCAATAATTTATATTTCAAGCTCAAAATCACTTGATAGTTTGTATATTTGGTTGAAGGAAGATTTATAGTATGCATAGCTTACATTTGTTACTCAAATGTTGTATGTATATATTTGTGATTTAAATTTTAGGAGTTTTATTTTTTGTTTCACTTGTTAAAATACATTATTAGGAATTTAAGTGATTTACAAATTTGAGTCTAGAGAGTAAAGAGTAGATGACGAATGCTTCCGAGTCGTCGGCCTATCATCGGGTCCAAAAGAGGCTGAGACCAGACCTCCCTCTCATTGAGTGCGGCGAGTGTAAGAAAAAGAATGTGCTTGAGTTTCGAGTGAAGAAGGAGGGTCCCAACAAGGGGCGCATCTTCTACAAGTGTCCAGATCGTAATGTGAGTTACTCCATCGCATTTGATGATTATATATAATAAATTATGTATTTTTTACTAAACTTATGTATTTTTGTCTTAATTTCAGTGGGATGACAGTGGATGTCCAGGGTGGTACTGGGAAGAAGAGTATGCCAAATACGTGTTTGGAACTCTTGCAGAGGCGGCTGCGGTGGGTGATGAGCTAGCTGATGAGGCACTGAGCCCACGAACGAAGACCATTGACGTTGAACAAACGAATGATTTGTCTGTTTTAGTTGAGATCGGTCCTGATATGCTTAGGCTGTTGAAGTGTATTTTAGGTTTAATTAGTTTAGTGCTAGTTGTGACTGTCTACATTGCAGCGAGGCTTCCATAAATTAATTAATGTCCAGTATTGTGATATATGTTCGTTTGTCTTGTAATGTAGATGAGTCGGCATTGGATGTACAACACTGATCGTCGCTTCAAAGATTTCATTGAGGGCGTGCATATTTTCTTAAATGTGGCCGAGTCAAACAAGCGGGATGGATTCATGTGCTGCCCATGTGCTGTATGTAAGAATTTGAAGGAATATTCTTGCTCAAGGATTCTTCATTCTCATTTGTTCAAGTCGGGTTTCATGCCAAACTACATCTGCTGGACCAAACACGGAGAAAGAGGCGTTATAATGGAAGAAGACGAAGAAGAACAATGGGACGATGGTGACACTATTACTAACTATGGTATATTAAACAATGATATTCCAATGGAGGAAGCTGAAGAAGAGGTACCAGCACAAAATGATCCCGTTGATGATCTTCTCAGGCTATTTGCGATGCAAAGAGAGAATGCGAAGGTGAAAAGGAGAAGATCAAGTTCGAGCGTATGCTAGAGGATCACAAGAAGTTGCTATACCCAACTTGTGATGCAGGACAGAAAAAATTGGGTAGCACACTAGAGTTGTTGCAGTGGAAGGCAAAGAATGGTGTATCCGACAAGGGATTTGGGGAGTTGCTTACAAAAATAAAGAAGATGCTTCCAAAGGATAATGAATTACCAGCCACTACCTATGAAGCCAAACAGATTGTTTGTCCTCTGGGATTGGAAATCACAAAGATACATGCATGTCCTAATGATTGCATCCTCTACCGTGGCGAGGAGTACGAGGAGTTGGATTCTTGCTCGGTATGCCATGCATCACGGTATAAGATCAGGCGAGATGACTCTGGTGATGTTGAGGATGAAAGAACCAGAAAGAAAATCCCTACCAAGGTTATGTGGTATGCTCCTATAATACCACGCTTGAAACGTTTGTTCAGAAACAAAGAGCATGCAAAGTTAATGCGGTGGCACAAAGAAGACCGTAAGATAGACAATATGCTGAGACACCCGGCTGATGGGTCTCAATGGAGAGCAATCGATCGAGAGTTCCCAGATTTTGCAGGGGACGCAAGAAACATAAGGTTTGCTTTAAGCACGGATGGTATGAATCCTTTCGGGGAGTAGAATAGTAGTCATAGCACTTGGCCTGTTACACTATGTATCTACAACCTCCCTCCATGGTTATGCATGAAGAGAAAGTTCATTACGATGCCCGTGCTAATCCAAGGACCAAGGCAGCCTGGCAATGATATCGATGTGTACCTGAGGCCACTAATTGAAGAACTACTGCTTTTGTGGAACAAACCAGGTATACGTGTTTGGGATGAGCACAAACAGGAGCACTTTGACCTCCATGCATTGTTGTTCATAACAATCAATGATTGGCCTGCTCTAAGTAATCTTTCAGGACAGTCGAACAAGGGATATAATGCATGTGTGCACTGTTTCACGGACATTAAAGGTATATTTTTGAAAACATGTAGAAAGGTTGTCTACCTTGGGCATCGTCAATTCCTGCCTGCGAATCACCCTGTAAGAAAGAAAGGCAAGCATTTTAAAGGTAAGACGGACCACAAGTCCAAGCCTATCAACCGCACCGGTGAGGACGTACTCGATATGGTCAAGGACGTGAAAGTAGTCTTCGGAAAGGGACCTGGCTGTGAACCCGTTCCGAACGACGCTAGCGGTCATGCACCTATGTGGAAGAAGAAGTCCATATTTTGGGAGCTACCATATTGAAAAGTCCTAGAGGTCCGCAATGCGATTGACGTGATGCACCTAACAAAGAATCTTTGTGTGAACCTGCTTGGCTTCATGGGTGTGTACGGGAAGAGCAAGGACACACCTGAAGCACGAGAGGACGTCCAGCGTTTGAACGAGAAGACAGCTGATGGACGCCAATACTTAGGACCTGCTAGTTACAGTCTTAGCAAAGAAGAGAAGGAGAGCCTGTTTGAATGCCTAGACAGCATCAAGGTACCATCCGGATACTCCTCAAATATAAAAGGTATAATAAACATGCCAGAGAAGAAATTCCAAAACTTAAAGTCCCATGACTGCCACGTGCTCATGACACAATTGCTTCCAGTTGCATTAAGAGGAATTCTACCTCCAAATGTACGTCTAGCCACCGTGAAGCTATGTGCATTCCTCAACTCAATTTCTCAGAAGGCAATCAATCCTCTAGATCTTGCTAAGCTATAGAATGACGTGGTTCAGTATCTTGTCAGCTTCGAGTTGGTTTTCCCTCCATCCTTCTTCAATATCATGACGCACCTCCTAGTTCACCTGGTCAAGAAGATTATTATTCTAGGTCCTGTGTTCCTACACAACATGTTCCCCTTTTAGAGGTTTATGGGAGTCCTAAAGAAATACGTTCACAACCGTGCTCGGCCAGAAGGAAGCATCGCGAAGGGCTACGGAACCGAGGAGGTCATTGAGTTCTGTGTTGACTTTATTCCTGATCTAGACCCAATTAGTGTTCTAGAATCACGACATGAGGGGAGGCTAAGTGGAAAGGGGACACTAGGGAAGAAAACATATATCGGTCAGGGTGACGATTATTTCAATAAAGCACACTACACAGTTCTGCAAAACTCTACCTTGGTGGAGCCATATATGGATAGACACAAGGAATTCCTACTATCACAGTTTCCGGGCAAGTCTGAAGCTTGGATTTCGCGCCATCACATGGAATCTTTTAGCGGTTGGTTACGAAAAGAATGTCAGGGTGATGAGAGTATTCCGGAGCAACTGTGTTTGTTGGCTAGGCAACCATCATGGCATATCCTCACATACAAAGGGTACGAGATAAATGAAAATACATTCTACACAGTAGCCCAAGATAAAAGGAGCACCAACCAAAACAGTGGTATCCGCATAGATGCCACAGACCCGAACGGGACTAAGCAAACATACTATGGCCGCATAGAGGAGATATGGGAACTAGACTATGGACCTACTTTTAAAGTTCCTTTGTTCAAGTGCCAGTGGGTTAAGGTGTCCGGAGGCGGGGTAACAGTGGACAACCAGTATGGAATGACAATAGTGGACCTCAACAACAGTGGGTTCAAAGACGAACCATTTGTGCTTGCCAAGGATGTCAACCAGGTATTCTATGTCAATGACATGTCTTCGAAACCGAAAAGAGGGAAAAACGATAAGAACCCATTTAGCAATGAGCCAAAGCGTTATATAGTTCTTTCAGGAAAAAGGAACATTGTGGGAACTGAAGATAAGACAGACACGTCAGAAGATTATGAGAAGGATGATCGAATCCCACCCTTCATGGTCAACAAAGACCCAAGCATCTTATTGAACAATGAAGACACCCCATGGCTACGTCGATTATGATTAAGGGACATATATTTGAAAAAAGTTCACTACTGTGATTGCTTAGAGCGAATTTAGCTATTATGTAATAATTGTGAGACATTAGATCCATGAATTTACGTTGAAATAAATTGAAAACAACTTTTCTGTCAAATACCAACCATTTCATTTATATTTGTTCAGCACTACATTTTTGCATTAATGAATTAATGATTATTATCGTATATTACTATTAATATTTGTAAAGAAATCAAGAAATACAGGTGAAAGATTTTTCTTCTGTGTAGTATGTAGTAAAATAAAGCAGGAACCTTTTTTTAAATTTTTTTGTCAACATTTCCATTTACTATTGAATTAGTAAGGTTTATAAGTATTATAAAGTAAGACAAAAAGAAATGATCCAGTTGGCGGGAGGTGAACAGAAATTTCACTTTTAGTCCCGGTTGTAGGCAGCAACCGGGACTAAAGGTGGGCCGAAATTTACAGGCCCGCCAAAAACACACTTTTAGTCCCGGTTTCTACCATGAGATTTAGCCCCGGTTCCTGGTTGGAACCGGGACTAAAAGTCCCAACCTATATATTGAACTCGCCTTCAACCTCGATCCATCGGACTTCTTCGATTCACACTCCACAGCCACCGTTCGCCCTCGACGCCGCCGCCGCCTCTCGGACCGCTCCAACCGACACCGGCCGCCAGTGCCCCGCCGGCGCGACGCCCGCCCGGCCGCGCGCCGCCCTGACCTGCTCTAGCTCGCCTCCACCGCCTCGCGCGGGATCTCGACGCCCGGCCCGCAACCGCCTCGCGCGGGATCTCGACGCCCGGCCCGCCACCACCGCGCGCCCGACATCCGCCTCCTCGACCGCCGCACGCAGCCTCCGTGTTGCCGGCCGCCGCCGCGGACTGCCCCTCTGCGGGCCTCGACGCCGGCCCCCACGCGATCCGCCGTCGGCCCTCTCTCCTCTGCTCGCCGCCGCGCCCTACATCGCCGGGGTATATACGATAGCGGTTTTTTTTTCATTTAGTTAGTTTGTTTTATTTTTAGTTAGTTAATTAATTTAGTTTGTTTAGATAGTTTAATTAGTTAATTAGTTAGTAAATTAGTTTTAGTTTAGTTTAGGTTAATATATTAGTAATTAATTAGTAAATTAGTTTTAGTTTAGTTTTTCTAGTTAGTTTAGTTATTAGCTTATACTAATTAATTGTATTATTTTTAGTTAGTTCATTAATTTAGTTTAGTTTAGATAGTTTAATTAGTTAATTAGTTAGTAAATTAGTTTTAGTTTAGTTCAGGTTAATATATTAGTAATTAATTAGTAAATTAGTTTTAGTTTAGTTTTTCTAGTTAGTTTAGTTATTAGTTTATACTAATTAATTGTATTATTTTTAGTTTAGTTTAGGTAGTTTAATTAGTTAATTATTTAGTTAGATGTTATTAATTTAATTTAGTGTTAGGGCTAGGGCTAGGGTTTCGTCTAAGGGCTTAGGGCTACGGTATAATTAGTGTTAGGGCTAGAGTTTAGGTTTTCTGTCTCTTTTGTTCCACATGCAACATTAACATTAATAATTTTTCTCCTCTAGATAGTCGGAGAAAGAGCCAATATGGAGCAAGAAATGATGGACATTATCAACACTGGCAGTCAACACTGGCCGGAGGGAGAAGACGACGGGAGTCAGTACTTAGTGGATGATGGGAATGTGCAGCAACACAATGTTGCAGATAATACTACTGGCGAGGTATTTATTTATTGCGAACACATGGTTACGAAATCATTATATGCGTAGTTACCGATACTTATTAAATATTTGTTTCTTAACTTAATTTTGTAGCCATCTGGAACGACGACATCTACGGGCAAGAGCAAAGGAGTCCGGGGCATGAAGAAGCCATTAGAGGGTCGCTTTGTGATCACAGAGTTCAACACAGATACGGGCGAACCATTAGGACCACATGCAAAGAAATTCGTGAACCACTGTGGATACCTTGTAAGGGACAGGATCCCGATCAGTGCATGAGAATGGAAGGCAAAGCCTAGTGCTCCTGATGTCAGCTTTGTTTCTGATGTTGATAAGAATCTAGTGTGGAATGATATTCTTCAACATTTCACGCTAGAAACGGATAATTATCCAGAGTTCAACAGGGAAGACTTGAAGTCGCTAGTTAGGCGCTGGGCAATGAAGAAGATGGCCACACAGTTTCAGAGTTGGAAGAAAAGTCTCTACAAGACATATGTGAAGGAGAACAAGACGCCAGATTTTGACCGAGCCACTGGTCCGATCACAAAGTGTAGGCCCTACTCGGATGAATTTGTACAGTACAAGTTATCGGAAGAGGGATGAGACACGGGTCAAAAGGAACACTGAGAATGCTCACAAAAAGGAATACCACCATCACTTGGGATCAGGTGGTTACCCTTCTGCCATTCCCAAGTGGAAAAAATTGGAAGCTGATATTTTAGCCAAGGGACTCATACCAGAATCAGCTGTATGGCCTGTACGTGCGAAACAATGGTTTTTTGGTTATGGGGGTAGTCTTGACCTGCAGACCGGGAAGGTAGTTCATGGCCAGAAACTTGTAGACGCAGCAGAAAGATTGTAATATATTATGCACGCTAAAGAGAAAAGGGTATTCAGGCCGAAGAGAGAGAAGGACGAACTGACATATGCCATTGGTACCGCTGAGCACCCTGGCCAAACCAGAGGCTTGGGACCGGGTGTGACGTGGGAACATGGTTTCCCTGAGGACAAAGATAGCTACAGAAGCCATCGAAAAAGGAAGGAAGAGGAGGCAGAGCGGATGCGTAAGTTAGAACAATATGTTCTCGAGTCACGTGAAGCGCTACGTCAGTCTCATGAACGTGAGAAACAACTTGAAGCAAGAATGCAAGAGGAAATAGCAAGGCAGTTGGAATTAGCATTGAGTAGACATACATCAGAAGGAGTTAGCCAACCAGAAAATCTTGCAAAAAGTAGTTGTGCTTCTACTGAGGTGCCAAATCAGCAAGATGACAGAGCGTTGCGCTTCCCCGTGGATGATATCACTAATCCACTTACACCGTGTGAGCTGCACATTGCACAGGGGAACTCCACAGTCATGGTTGCTACCGGTGTTGTAAACCCGGTAGACCCGACCAAGACACCCACTATCCATGGGAGAAGAATACCACCTGGATATGCTAGCGTCTCGGTGGATAGAGTTACCAAAGGTTTTGGTAATGTGCCTCTTGAATTGAAGGAGGTGATGGGGAGAAGACACTAGGAGAAGCTGAGAAGACATTCATTGTATGGCGCAAGCGATACATTATTATTCCAGGAGCGCCACCGCCGCCTCGTCCTGAAGAACAGAAGCAAAGGCCAAGTCCAATAATCCGCTCCCCAGACCATCAGAGTGCTCTAGGCTGCGAGTACGAAGATGTGTTTACACCAGGCAGGGCGCCATCACCTCCACCAACAGCAAAGTCGTCATCGCCGCCACGACTTCCAACACCTTCCCCACCTACCAAGCCATCTACTAAGAGGCCTCCACCGCAGGTGGTGCAACCAACCCCGCCCGCAAAGAAGAAAGCCACCAGGCAAACAAAGCAACCCATTCCTCAGAAACTGCCCGGTGAAAAGACTAAAGAGGAGTTAGATATTGCGGTGAAAAAATAAGTCGCAGATTTTTTCACAAGAAAACCAAAGGAGACAGAAGAGATGAAGAAAAAGAAAGCGCAACCGTACTACTATCTACCTCGCGATGCTTTAAGGCAGAAAAGGATGGAGCACGAGAAGAAGTTGAGAGAAGCTAAACAGCCCCTGTCACTATCGGACTATGACCACTCTCTCACGAAGTCTATTGACAAACAGAAGAAGGCAGGGAAAGATGTTCCGCAACTCGGCAAACAAGACAAGCAAGCAATCCCCCCGCTAATTGTTAGTGATCAGATACCGAATCAATATGACTCATTTATGGACCGCATCCAGGTACCTACTGAGGTCAATTTGAACGAGTTTGAAGCTTTCATGGTGGAAACTGGTATGAACCTTGGCCAAATGGTTGGATGGGAGCAAGTGGAGAAAGCGCAAGTAGTTGACGAGTAGAGGAAACATCAACATGGTCGGAGCCTATGGAATCCAAAAACCCTCAGTCAACTAGGTACGCAAATGTACTTGCTAAACAAGTGGTACCTTGGGGCATGTACACAAGGTGAGTCTTGGATTTCTGTCCGATATAGAAACCAACATTGGTTCCGTGGCGATGATATTATGTTTGTTGATTTTGCTGAATTACACCAACTATGCCACATGGACTCCCTCGACAAAATAATAATGAGCTGCTATTGTCTGTAAGTGTACTTTCTTTCTGCAATTCAAATCTTTCTCTCTCTCTCTCTCTCCCTCTATATATATATATCCTTACTCTCTCTATATATATATATGCAGCTATGAGATGCAAATATGCAAACAGAGAGGGTCTAATGAAGTTGGTTTCATTGATCCACATATTGTATTAAACACCCTACACCCAACCCAATATGGAAAGAAGACACAGAGAAGAATCTCATGAAGTTCTTAGCAAAGCAACGCGGCAAGAAACATATACTCTTCCCCTACAACTTTAACGATCATTGGATATTGATCGTCATCGATCTTCAACAAAGCCACATGGAGATCTTAGATTCTATGAGAAAGAGCCTGGACCAAATCCAAGATATGATAGATATTTTTCAGAGGTAATTTATTTCTCCTTACCTTCTTCAATTGTAGTGTTTAGAAAATATTTACATCGATCATTGGATATTTTTATTTTGATTGGCAGTGTTTGGAAAAGATTCATTGAGAAATACGACCTCAAAGATTGCAAAGCACCACTGACTATAATCCCACACATGGTAAGTATATATACTTAGAGGCCATTCATGTTATATATGTATCTATATATATGTATTGTCCAGATCGGATGACAATCTTTTTTATCTTGTAAAGTGGGTTCTGCGGCAACAACCCGGGAATAACACTTGTGGATACTATGTCTGCGAGTTCATGAGGGTGTACTCAGTCAGAACTGACCGGGAGAAGCTAAAAGTACGTTAAATCGATCTCATATTAACTCACACAAATGTATATATACATATATATATATATATATATATATATATAATCATATATATTAATACCTTTCCCATTGACTCTGTTTGAAGTCTGATTATTTAAAGAAAAAGGTCCTGGTAAAAGGCGAGCTCAAGGCAATTCAAGAGACCATAGCAGGGTTTCTTAATGATCAAGTTTTGAATTTCTCCGGAGAATTTTACAATGACCCTAATGAATCTTGGAAGCGGGGCAACGGTGGTGATGAAGATGACTGAAGGGCATATATATGTTGGAGTGAAAACTTTTGGAGAGGAAAACATTTGGAGTGAAAAAAGTGTTAAACTCTCTAGTATATATGTATATGTATATGTGTGTGTATATATATATATATATATATAGTTTGTAATATATATATGTCTTATGTCGTATTGTGCCCTTTGTCAAAACCGATACACACACATATAATATATATATACATATATATATTTTACATATATATATGTAAAATATATATATATGTACTATGTGTGTGTATAGATAATTTTAAATTGAAACCATAATTAAAAAACAAAACGAATAATGAACTGAAAAAACACGAAAAACAAAAAAAGGAAGGCTTTAGTCTCGGTTGTTGATACAAACCGGGACTAAAAGGTTCCACAGACCCGAGGACATGTGGTCTGGGCTGCAGACCTTTTAGTCCCGGTTTGTGTTTCAAACCGGGACTAAAGGTCCACTTTTGATTCCGGTTCTGGACCCGGGATTAAAAGGGGTGACATTTACTCCCGGAAGCTTGTTCCCGGTTGGGAAACCGGGGCTAAAGGGGTTTCCCAACCGGGAACAAAGGCCATTTCTGTACCAGTGACTGCTAGGTCTACGAGGAGCAATAGGCGCGAGAGTCGGAAGGCGACGGCAGCTACCAAAAGGCGTGGATTAACCTGGCCTCGCCCCTCCCCTTGCTTATGTAGGCGTCCCTAATATGCTCCCGAGTTGGAGGCCCATTAGAAACCCTAAGCCTAGTCTAATGTAACACCCCTGGTGTTACATTAATTAAAACCCGCCACGTCATCATGATCGCATTCAAATCATTCCGCATTTAACTCTGTTAAGTTCCATCAACTAAAATCAGTTTTATTTTTGCATTTGATTTTGAATAGGTAAATTATAGTGATTGGATATGTAAATATTTGTATTGGTGTGTAATTATCTAAATCCAATTGGAAAATAAAAAGGAAGTCATTTTTAAACCCTAAATCGGGCCCAAAGCCCTAATTTAAAAACTAAATGGAATTAGTGGTGGGGACTTAAACAAAAGTTGTAAATACTTAAAAGTTGAGCAACTTCTATTTGGAGCAATTTTGAGGTTATTAACAAGAATTTCAAATAAAACCCTAATTTATGCTTTAAATTTGAAATACACCTTCAGAAACTAGCAAGAATATGGTGATAGTTCCTTAATAAAAGTTTTAGACCTTTCAAAATTAAACAACTTTCATTTTTGAAGATTCTGAAGTTTACCAGTGAAAATTTGAATTAAACACCAATTAGTGTTTGTGTATTCAAATTTAAAATACCCTTTCAAAAACTATTAAGAATTTGGGTAAACATATTTAATAAAAGTTTTAGGGATTTTCAAGTTGAACAACTTTTATATTTGGGGATTTTAAACTTGTGCAGTGGGATTTCAAATTAAACCCTAATTAGTGTTTTGAAATTCAAATTTAAATTAATATTTCAAAAATTATCAGGAATCTGACCAAACTCATTTAATGAAAGTTGTAAATCTTCACAAGTAGAACAACTTTTATATTTTAAGATTTCCATGTTATTGAGAAAACTTTTGAGAATTTGTCTGGATTTGAAATAGAATTAAAAATCCACTTTTGCCCCCTTTTGAATTATTCAAAATCCATTCAAAATTTGAATATGGCCCAAAAGGCAAAGTTGTTCAAATTTGAATTTTCTACAACTCTTACTAAGGTGATTTTTCGAGTTACTAGGTAAAATAAAAAGTAATTTCGAGAAAACAGTAAAGAGGAGTAAAAACTGCTACAGTGCTCGACATGTTCCTCTGTTCGGGCACAGGGCAGTGCATGCCGCCGCGCGGCGCGGCCGCCCGGGGCCAGCCAGCCATCTGTGGCCGGCATGTCGGGGACGTGGGGGGTCCCGGGAAGCTGTCGGCCATCCATTCCAAGCACCAGCTCGCATAAAGAGACCGAAGCCGTCGTCTGTTTCCCTCCTTTTTCCTCCATGGTCGCCGCCGCCGAGCTTCGCGGTGCGAGCAAAATTCACCGCGTGTGCTGCACTTCCATCCTCACCATCGTCCCAATTCTTAATCCACACTCTAGCGCTCCCTTTGAACCTGTGATTGCTGCCTCTCGTCGCCGAAAACTCCTTGGCGAGGCGTTTCTTCCTCGCGGCCGGCAGAGCGCCGCCGCGGGCTACCTCTCCGTGGCCAGCCGCGTCTGGTCGTCTTCCGGGGTACCTTTCTCGTGTTCTAGCACCTATAGGATTCAGTGAAGTTTATGCTGGGGTTTGTTTTCTGCCTCGTGCTCGGCATCCGCCGGAACGCGGCAAGCCGCTATCGCCGAGCCACCATGGCCACTGCTATGCTTGCTCACGTCATTGATTCATCAACTAAAGTGCATCAGTGCATCAATCCCGTCGCGGGGAACCTGAAAGACCCTAGTTTGGTTTTGATAATTGATGAAACCAAGTTACTAATCTAAGTGCTAAGTGTGTGTAGCCAAGAGTAGATTAGTGATATGGAGAAAGATGACATGAGCTCAAGTGAAGATCAAGATAAAATGATCAAGGAGAAAGAAAAGGATTTAAAGAAGAAAAGCTAGAGGCTAAGGTATATTCATATAGGGCTTTTCTTTTAGTGATCGAGACTCCAAGTGGGAGTGATCACATTTAGGATAGATAGCCGACTATCAAGGGGAGAACTGAGCTATTGGATTACTTTCAAGTGCTCTAGGTTGCATCTCATATGCATTGATCTAACCAACCTAGAGAATCCCTTTGAAAACCCTTGAAAAATGTTTGCAAAATGCTAACACACTGTGCACAAGTGTAGAAGACCTTGAGTGTTAGCACATAGAAGTAAGGGGTGAGAAATAGACTTGAAAAGGGCTGTTTCCAGAGCGCCGGACTGATAGTGGGCGTAGCGTCGGACCATTGATTCGGTCCGACGCCTGAGCTGTCAGTGAGCGTCGGACGCTCGTTTACCGAGCGTCGGACCATTGTGGCCTTCAGTCCGACGGTGCCGAGCAGCGAGGTGTGACGCGTGGCACGCTGAAGAGCGTCGGACGCTTGAGAAAAGTTCGACGGCGAGCGTCGGACGAAGTTCGACGATGATTTAGCGTTTTCAAACCTCTCTGGAAGTGTCGGACGCTGAGTTTCTTTAGTCCGACGGTGCTCGCGCGATCGTCCGACGATACGCGCGCAGTGAGCTGAGAGAGGGCGTCGGACTCGGTGGTTTAGTCCGACGCCCTCAGTCCGACGGTAGTCAAACGCGCGAAATAAGTTACCGCTGAGATCGGACGAACGGCGTTTAAATCTGTTGACACGTGACGTTCATCCGAGCGTTGGATGCTGCCGTTTGGTCCGACGCTGTCGGTCCGACGGTATAAAAACGAGGTTAACGGCTGTTTCAAAGAGTGTAATGGTTAGGAGTTGGCTTGGGAGTATTTATACTCCCTCCCTGGTCACTTGGTGACCAGCTAGCACACTTGGATCATTGTCATACACTTTGTTGCATTCTAGCCTTCCACTCTCTCACTAGTTCATCATCTTAATCATCCTTGTGAGATTGAGTGATCTTCAAGTGCATCATTGCTTGTGTTTTGCATTCTAGAGCACTTGAGAGCGAGCCTCGGATTAGTTCTTATTCTCTTGGGATATTGCCGTGTCCCTAGACGGCTTGGAGGAGAAGAAAGTGTGAAGGAGCTTGGTGATTGTGCTTGCTCACACCCGGCGATTGTGAGGGGTTCTTGTGTCTTCCCCGAGCGGAGTGCTCAAAGGTAAGTCTAGTGGATTGCTCGTATCTTTGAGTTACTTCCTCCGTGGTAGGTTCTTGTGGCGCCTAGTGTAGGCTCGATGTGTGATACTGATTAGCCACCGAACCACCGGTTGAAGTCGACACAACGAGGACGTAGCGTGCCGGCAAGCACGTGAACCTCGGGGATAAATCTTGGTGTCTCTATTGATTTCCTCACCTTCGAGTGAGTGACTTATTGATTGTCTCGGTGATTGGCTTCTTCACAAGGCAAAGGTTTATGCGACGATCATCTCTTTCGTATTCTTGTGCAAAGTAGCTTATTTATTTGTCTTGAGTAGTTGTGTAGTCGTTTAACTTTTGCTAGCTCATTTGTGTGGATTAGAACTAAGGTTTAACTAGAATTGTGCAGGTGGCTTGCCTAGGTTAGTGGTTGCCTTAGCATTGCATTTATAGCATCTTGTGGTTCTAATTACTTGTTTAGTGGTTTGTAGAATTTTTATTTAGGCTATTCACCCCCCTCTAGCCATACTAGGACCTTTCAGAACCTCGTGGCCCGCTCCCGGCCACTCGGCCGTCGCCGGCAGCTCTCGGCCTTCGCCGGTGCTGGCTCGACCGGCCAGCAGCCGTGGCCGCCGAGGGCACGAGCTGGCCAGGGCTGGCCAATGCCTGGCCAGGCAGGCCTGGGCCGTATTGGGCCGGTCCAGCAGCGCTACAGATAGTTTTCAAGTGAAATTTTCATTTTTCTCGAAAGTGAATAGTGTGAGTATTTATGAATTTTGTAGGAATAAATGTGTAGCTCCAAAAATTATGAAATAAATTGTGTAGCTTCCCTGTATAGTGTAGTATTTAATAAAAATATGAAACTTGTATTTTTAGCAGTTTTTATACATGATAAAAATAGGCATTTTAATCAATAAATGTCTTTTCCTTGAATTTTGTAGCTCAAAATAATTAACCAAAAATTATGAAAATTATGTAGTCACCGTTTTGAGTCATGGGCTACCTCCAAAAAATTGGTAGCCCATTTGTATAAAAATTTATTATTTACAATTTATCCGTAATTAAATAAATGATAAAAATGATATTTTGTGTTAATCAATTTAGGGCTTTGAATGTTTTTTTTAGTTTACGTGTTGACCTTGGATCCTTTACACCATGTGATCCTTGGCACCTTGTTTATTTGATTGAGTTCACGATTACTTGGTGGTAGAAAATGTAATAATAGTTAAAATAGATAATACATGGTATTAGGGATTAGTGACTTACTTAGTGATGTTATACAATGGTTAATTAGGCTTTTGACAAATGCAACTTCAATGAATTTTAATACATTATGGTTTTGTTCAAAAATCATGAAATTCGTTTGGGTTCGAATGAAAGCTGTTAGATCATTTAGTAATTAAGTGTTAGATGTGCTGGGTAATAAAATGGATATAAACAATTAATCCCTGTAGTTTTGTGTGGTTTTTGGATTGATTGGGTTCATGGATCTTTCACCATAGTGATCCTTGACAAAAGTAACGAGGCCGCTAGGTAGTTGTAGTAAAGCTGTGCAGCGGTTTTCTATGACTGTTAAAATGGTCACTAAAAATGAAATGCGAAAACACCCTTTAACCTTTTGAGAATTGTTTGCAACTTTACCGTGAAGGAAAGTTGTACTCAAGGTCGTTAATTAAGTGTTTGTTCTATATTTTTCATTCATGTCATTCTGCACCATGTAAGCATGCATCATTATTTTACGTGTAGAAATCGGGTTCTCGAAAGAATTTCTTGATTACTCGCCGACGGAAGAATTATTCGTCAAGAGAAGTCAAGAGGATTTCCCCGGTTTTCTGACGGAAGTGACAGACCTGCAACACAGGCAAGCCAAGTGCATTTAGCCCCTCTCCTTGTGATTTGAAAAACATTTATAACATGAGTTAATTTACTGCATTAAGTTGATAGGAGTTGATTGAAGACCCAATTGCTGCATTACCAACCTTGACCACTAAAATATTTAGAACCCATTTTCAAATAAAATGTTTGAAATGCTTAGCCCTGCTTAAATAAATTAGATTTTACATAAAATGCTATTTTTGAGCTGTGTGATATATATGCTAATGATTAATTCATGAAAAAGGGAATTGGTATATTCTCGTTCGGTGGCTGTGCACCTGATCAGTACATTGTCACCGACGAGAAGGGATTTTCTTGCTCGGTGGTTGTGAATTTGGGTTAGAGTCCCAATGCTAGACCACCGGCGCAAAAAGGGGATTTGAAAACCGTTGGGACACCTGTACTTGGGTTGGAGTCCTAATGCAATGTCGCCGGCGGAAAAAGAATTAGGGACCGTTCGTTGTAGACCTGCTGTGATCGAGACTTTGCAACTAGCCACATACTACGGAAAGCCTCTGACTCCGGTGGCTCTACTACTTGAACCGACAACCACGCACTGGGAGTGGACAGATGGCGAGAGTAGCGCGTACCCTCATGGCCGGCGTGCCTGGAGAGGAGAGGAGTACTGTGCTCTCGGGTGGTGCAGGACCGGTTCAGGGGTAGAAAAGCCGTGGTAGGCGGGGTTGGTATATGCAAGCTTAAGTGTTACATATGCAGTGTGGATAGGGATCCCCAGCTGGGTACTAATCGATTCGAATCGTCGTTGCTCCTCGGATATGGAGACTTGATCCTTTGACCTACAACTGAAAAGTGGTTCCGAACTAGGTGTTTTGAGAATAATTAATTGGAAAATATGATGATATATGATTATGAAATTTGAAATTATGGATTCAGATTCAAATAAGATTGAGTTAAAATATTAAAATAGGATAGTAATGCTTTTCTGCAAAACTCTTTGACTCTTGCTCAAGCCTTACCTTGATTCCCCCTCAGCCTGCATTTCTGAGTCTAATTTTATAACTTTTTGTCGGGTAAGTCTTGCGGAGTACCCCAGTAATCAGGGTTTGTTAACCCCTGTTGCAGGTGAGCCAAGTGTATAGTTCGGTTTGGGATCGTGTTGGTTGACGGATCGCGCATGATCAAGAATGTGTATATGATATAACCCTTGGGCAAGGGTATAATTGTACACTGCTTATCCACTACGAAACTCTGGTTTTGGCTAATGTAATTTATATTCATAATCTAGAATTATGTAATACTTCCGCACCTTATACTCTGATTCAACTTATTTGTGTTACTTGCAATGCTTACAATGAGATCCTCGGGAAGTTAGGGTTTCCTAGGGAACCCAGCAGGCCACCTAGGTCAAGGGAAAACTCGTGCAGACTGATCGTGGGTCCTTAGGGACGATGACGGTGCACTTGGGCCCTATGATTAAGGCGGTTCTGTCACATCTAATTCGGGTCCAATCCGAATTAGGCTTCCAGCCCCTTAACCGTGCGACTCTATGGGTTCACGCGCACATAAACATGGCCCGAGTACTCTACTCGCCCAATAGTTAACAGCGGCCTCTAGCAAGGCGTGACAACTCCTATGCGCACGTAAATATCATATCAGACGAACCACCGCAAACCACATAGATGTTATTCCCTTACCACACGATATATGGTCCAACTCGTGGATTAACACTTAACCCAAGCACGGCCATGCATTTGTTGATCCAATCATTCGAGTGATCCAGTGATATCTCTCTCATATAGAGGGTCAAATTTCATCTTGATTGTCTATGTCTCACAGCATGTTTCCCAACAAACCCGAAACCCACCTTTATAACTACCTTGTTACGGAGTAGCGTTTGATAGCCCCTGAATAGGTCGTTTGACATCTTGAATACATACAACAATCTCAGGTCTAAAGACATAACGTACGTGATGTGAATAGAAACAATAATAATATCTCACGTTGTGTCAGTCCAGCCCATGTCATACATGTGCCCACATTGTTAGTTTAACATCTCTATGTTCATTACTTGTGAACATAGTCATCAACTCATAATGTATTGATCTACTACTCATTTGTGTCTTACACAAACTTCGATCAGGGACAACTTTAGAATAACTATACAAGTAAAAGAGTTTCGTAAACAATTCATATAATTGCCAATCAATACAAGTTGCCTTTTATGGAAATTTAATGAACTCATAATATATCATAGATACAAGGCAATATAATCATCTCTATGATTATCTTTAGGGTATACTCCCAACACTAAAGGTGTGTGGTCTCTTGGGGTGTTTCTCAACCAATGAAAAGTGTTCCTACACCCACAAAATGCACAACCAATTAGACAACATAAGCTCAAATATGCAAGGTAGATATGAAGTAAATGCAAAGTGAGGCAAACCGAAGAGGGGGACACAATAATATATTTTCAAGAGTTTGGATCCCCTAGATCCTATGTCCTCTCCTTTTTATGGAAATCGTGACTAACCTATCCGGTCTGCATTCTAGTAGGGTTGCTTTCAACCAGTTTCCATATTCCACTAGTTGATGTTTTTCCTTCCGAGGATAACATCATAGCCTGCACATGTCCCATGGTCAGTGGCGGACGAACGCGGGGGGAGGGGGGCGCTGGGGCTGCAGCCCCCCCCTCCTGACCTAAAATTTTTTTTAACAAGTTTTAATTTTCAATTTGAGTCTAGACCAAAATATAACATGTACTTACTCCGTTCTAAAATAGATGTCATTCTCACTTTCCGAGAAGTCAAAGACTTCAAGTATTTGACCATATAAGATAATATAATATAATATAAATATAATATATAATATAATATAATATAATATAATATAATATAATATAATTAGTATCATTAGAAATTAAAGATCGTTGAATATACTTTCATAATAAATTTATTTGGAGGTATAAATGTTGCATGTATTTTCTATGAACTCAGTCAAAGTTGAGAAAATTTGACACACACACATCACATAGAGACATCTATTTTTTGGGACGAATGGAGTATGTGCATAGGTTAGCCAATTAATTACTCCACCAGCAGAGCAGCCGACTTCTTTGATTCTCTACACGCAGCATCGCGCCCCGCCGCCACCTCGCGCAGCATCGCGCGGTCGCCTCAGCTCGCGGCTCATCTGCTCGGGCCGCCCCTCCCGTCCTCTGCTCTTTCATTCGGCAGTCCTGCCCTCTGGCCCTCCGTGCATCAGCCAACCAGGACAGGTGGCCCGCGGCTGGAACCAACAGCTTGCAGCCGGTGCCCGGTGGCCTACAGCCAGGGAGGACGAGCAGCCTGCGGCCGACCAGCCAGTGTCTAGTGCCGCCCGCCCCAGCCAGCCTATGTTATTTAGCCCCCCCTGGTCCGTTTCTGGATCCGCCACTGTCCATGGTAGTCCACAAATTTGGGTGCCATGGGTGATGCTTAGCCAGCTATGAGCTATGCTCCAACAGTAACAAATGCTTCACCATGGGCTTGACACTATCACGAAGTGCTCAAAGCTTTGCTGGGCTCTCTGATGCCACAAAAGCTCACAAAGACTCTCCACTTGCTCTCCAAAATTCAACGGATATATATTACTCAAATCCCATAAAGGGTGGATTTGAAGCTCACAGAACTTTTTTTGAAGTTTGGCAACTCTAAAGCATCAACAACCCTCAAAGAGTCGTAGGGATTCGGATAGGTATATATAAGGTTCAACGATGCCTAGAGGGGAGTAAATAGGCTAAACCTGAAAATTAGCCTGACAGCAGATTAGTCTCTCTAGCTACCAAAAGTTTCATTCTAGCTTGAAATTTCTAGCCATGATCAGAAATCCTAGTCATGGACCTCAAATTTCCGGTTATGAGAAGATAGAGATCAGGCTAATTAAGAGTTTAACAAATGAAATGTAAAACAATAGTCGCCACATGTGGAGATATGTAGAAGAAACATGTTCAACGCATTTATAGGCCTAGAAACCTTGATGCAAAGATGAGACAAGATTGAGTGAAGAATTAGAGCAACAACACAACAACACACAATTTAACTAAAAGTTCTCGGCCACGCCCATAAAGGAAAAATACTTTAGATCCTGTTTATTGATAGAACGACTGCGATATGTTGGTCTATCTAGCTAACAAGAATATCAGGCAAAAATGTCGATCCAAATTCTTTTACAAGTCCTGTTTAAAGAGCATATTGGCTTCGATATTAGGCCCAATTGCAACGGTTCGAGGAGAGAAGGAGCGAGTGATGTAGGCATGCCACAAGTTGAAGGATGCAGCTATGCCTTGCTCTTCATTTCGGTAACATTTTATTTCAAGATTGAGCTATGAGTAGAATTTTGTTATGTAAACTCATTTCAATTTTATGGTGTGAGTTTTTGTAATAATGTGGTCATATTCCTCTATCTAGACGATAAGGCTAGATATCTTCCCATTAATTATGTTAAGAAAAATGTAAACAAAAGATCCAAAAAGAATTACGGATCACTGTGATCTAGGTGTGATCCGGCTTCTTTCGGTACCGACCACTGAATTAGCACCCAACGATGCCCGCAAGATTAAGTACACACGGCTACGGGCGTTCAAAGTGTATGGGTGTCCATTAACAGAGCGACCAAGCACACATAGCCTGAAAAGGGAATGTTACCTCACCTCTTACATTCCCTCCCACAGCATATATACACACATCCCTGTCGAAAGTGTCATTCTCCCACAGCAATCTGCCCCGAGAAACACCCCCCAAAAGCGCGTGCGTGGAGAGACAGAGGGGGAGAAAAAAAAAGAAAGAAAGAAAGAAGAGACGCCTGGGAAGAGGAGGGGGGAAAAAAGAAAGCGGAAAGGAAAGCAAAAGGAGATGCATGGTGTGGGAGAAAAGGCCAATCTATATCTTCCTCCCTAGGCACAGGCAGAGGCAGGCCACCTCCCAGCAACAAGCCTCGCCTCGCCCCCATCTTTTTCACACGCCACACTACACATACAAATACAAACACGCACTCCTGTCCTTTCCACTCCAAGCTTCGTTCCATCCCCCCTTCTCTCAGCTCCTGCTCTCTCACACACACACACTAGCTAGCTAGCTAGCTAGCTAGGCTGCTCCTCGCTTCCAAGCGAGAATTCCGGCCTCCTCCTCCTCCTCCTCAATTTACATACTCTCCTTCGCCGCCGCCGATCCCCTCTATATACGACGACGAGAAGAGAAGATACACACGAGCCGGCGGCAGGCTTCTCGTCGTCGTCCCTGATACACTTGTTGGGGCCGGGAGATCGAGATCAAGGGAGAATGGAGCTGTTCCCAGCGCACCCGGACTTGCAGCTGCAGATCAGCCCTCCCCCAGCCACCAAGCCAATGGAGCTAGGGTTTTGGAAGAGGGCTCTAGACACCACCTCGCCGGCGACGTCTACAACGGCGGCGGCCGCCACGGCCCCATCCCTCGCCTTCGCCTCCTCGGCGGCGCCGACGACAGCCGTGGGGTACCACGCGCATGCGGCGGCGGCCGGCGCGCGCCACCACCACCATCATCAGGTGCCGACGACGAGCTCCGCCCACTCCCACTCCCACTCCCACCTGGGCCTCCCGTTCCTGCACCACACCCAGCCCATCCTCCCGGCGGAGGGCGGCCGGCGGGACCTGGCCTCCATGAGGCCCATCCGGGGCATCCCCGTGTACAACACCTCGCAGCCGCTCCCCTTCCTGCAGAGCCACCACCACCACCACCCGCATTGCTACGACGCGATCGGCGGCGCTGCCGGGCCGAGGTCCCCCAACAAGGCCGCCGCGCTCCGGCTCGCGGGGGCGCCGGCGAAGCGGGGCGCGCGCGCTCCCCGGATGCGGTGGACGACGTCGCTGCACGCGCGCTTCGTCCATGCCGTCGAGCTGCTCGGGGGACACGAGAGTACGCGTTACGCTACCCTCCTCCTTCCCTTCCCTTCCCTTCCCTTCCTTCCGTGGCGGCCTCTAGCAGAGCACTGGCTAGCACGTCGCTGCGTGCTAGCCTGCTGCTGCTCCTGGGTGAATGATTGCGTACTGACGGCGATGCTTGCTGTGTGTGTGCAGGAGCTACACCCAAGTCAGTTCTTGAGCTAATGGACGTGAAGGATCTGACCTTGGCCCATGTCAAGTCGCACTTGCAGGTGAGGGGAATAATCGATCATCAGCTATGCTATACATGAATTCTATCTATCTATCTATCTATCTATCTTGTATTGTACAGTATCGATCGGTTAGCAGCTAAGCTCAGCTAAACGAGCGCCTCGCTGATATACTTGCTCCCTTCTCTATATTCTCCCCTATGACTATATATGAGCATGTTTTTGCATTACTCTTGCACGGCATTCTCCTATATATACTACTACTGCATATGAATGTTCATCCTCTCGATCGCAAACGTACAGATTCTACTCTGTGGTGGTATTTTTTCCCCCTGATAAATAAAAGAGAGCAAGACTAAAGCTCAATATTGAAGAAGAGAGAATACAGTACGCTTTGTACTTCCATAAAATACAAGATATGTATATACCAACAAGCTATATATACCCATTAATTTCTTTCGTGATAAAGTTGACCTTCAATTTTCTCCTCATTTTCACAGTTTCACTGCTTGTACTGCTAGCTGCCTGCTGCTACTGGCCGGTAGCTAGCTCAGCTCAGCTCATGCATGGAATAGGCGTAGAGTCATTTTGCACTTTGACTTGCCGATGGAATGGAAGCAGTAAAAAACTAAAAATCTCTCCTTCCACCACGACCACGAGAGAGAAAGCGCGATCGATGCTTTGCTAGCAGCTTGGGAGACGAGGCCCGGGTGTTTGCCTTGCCGCCAGGCCACCACTGTAGCTGTAGCCTGTAGTAGCTTTTCTCCACGGGGCGCACATCAGCTTTACAATAAAACCCCGAGCGAGATCAGCATCTTCAGTAAAGTTCAGTTTCAGTTCGAGTGCACAAAGCATGCAATGCAGCATGCCATTAGAAGCCACAACACCGGAAAGGAGAGTTCAGTTCGAGGGAAGGTGCGTGCATGGCTCCTGCCGGAGTGCGCGCGGTGCGGCGGCGCTGACGGTGGCGGCGGCGTCGCGCGGCGGCTGGGCGGGCGGATCGGTCCGCGTACGATGCACACAGGAGCACTGGATCAGCAGGACGACGCAGCAGGCGGCCGGCCGAGGCGCAGCAGAATTGATATGCATACTGCCCAAGAAGGGGTGGCAAGTACAACCAGGCATCATTCCGCAATAATGAATCTTACCCTTGGAGGAGCTGCCCTGCTGCTGCTGGGACGACGACGCTGCTGCTGCGTGCTGCACAGTAGCTGATCGTCGAGCCATCAATGCCCCGCTTGTGCAGCCTTATTGTTTTATTCATTCAATGACCGACCCTCTTTCCTTGTAGTAGACCAGTACCCGCAGCCCATTGACTTTAATGTACGACTCGATATATATATTCTTATAGCTCAATCTTGCCAGAATTTAATTATACTACGCTTGATCGTGTCATTCAGCAGCACGTATATAGTACATGTCATCATCCTTGGATTTTTTCTTTTCTTGGCTGCAGATGTATCGGACCATCAAGACTACTGACCACAAGCCAGCTTCTGCTTCATCCTATGGTATGTGTACAAGGACGATGATGATCATATACTATACTACTACTACTACTACTACTACTACCACCACCCCTAGGTGTCAGTAACTCAGTATATACTGCTGTAGCAGCAGCCGCAGCAGCGTAATGTTTAATTATATGTATATGTAGCAGTAAATACAGTAGACCGTACAAAGTTTGTGACATGCTAGTCGATCGAATGTTTTGCAGGACAAGCGGCTGCGAAAACGATAATCGATATCCCCGACGATAACCTATTTGACGTCACCACCAACACCACCAGCGAGTCCGAGTCGTCTGCTCAGCACTCTAATCCTGACGGCGGCAACGACCATGGCTCCAGCATGTGTGCTCTCTGGTGCAATTCCTCCATAAGGTATACAGATAATTATATTCCTTCCTGATCACCTCTTGCTGTATACAACCTCCTGCCACTCCTTCATTATATTATATATATTAATTAGTGCCCGGCCTGGCCACATTATTGATTACTATTCTATCAAAATCCAAATCACTAGCTTTCTAGAATGTTCAGGCCAGGGAGAGGTCGTAGCACTAGCAGCGAATCTAGCTAGAGAGATATGGATGAATGACATGACCGGGACTACATTGGCAAATTGCTGCCGTGTGGTCAATCGATGTGGTAGTAACAAGGGAAAGGTAGCTAGTACATTCTTGTAAAACTGCTTGTCTATACTGATGTATAGGTCCAGGAGGGTAGCTCAAAAGGCCGTGTAGTGTTAAAAGCACAAACAAAGTATTACCCCCTGCCACACAATACACAATGTCTTGCTAACAAGTTTATAGAGTACCTCTAATCATACGAATGCATGTCTCTGACCTCTACATTCATGTAGTACGTGTATATTCTTGATCAGAAATCAGCTGCCATATATACATATACACTGCCGTACGGTAGAGTACGTACTACAGTCATTAGTATAACACTCTTCTAAAGAGCCAGTCAGCTAATAACGTGCACCTTCCGACATCTTTTTCCCATTCAAACTAGTGGTCTTCTTCTTTAGGTTCAAACTAGTCATCTTCTAAGCCACTTTAGGCAAAACAATGGAGTATTCTTTTGTCTCATTTTCCTTGTTTACTATAACGACCACCTCCAAGTGCTCCCAAAAAGCGCCAGGGGCTCGTTACCTTTGTTCCATCTGCTCCCCATCATGGTGCAATGATCTCTCGAATATAATAACTTATTAGATTTAATTATGGATATGCTGCTATGTAGCAATTAATGACAAAGTGCACACATTTTTTCCACTACTATGACATGAAACAGTAGTACATCGAATCTTGAGAAACTACATGAGAAACAACATTATATATATAAGCAATTTTCTGGTTACAAATGTGTATGTATGGTTGCAAGCACGAGTGCGCACTACAAACGAAATACATACTACGGTAGTGAATAATGGCATAGCAGTGATGCGTCTATCTATATACTAGTATGTCTCAGCACATATGAACCCTTCTTAACACCTACGGCATGTATGTGCAGGCATTGGTCAGTGTGCCATATCACATGGTACATCAGAGTAGCATAAGCTAGAACATGCATGTATGCACGACCTTTACCTCCAGTTAGTACTCCCTGATATGATAAAGTTAGCTTGTCATTTACAGCATCTTAACAGTGAAAGCATAGGTGTTGCATGCCCACTTTGTTCCCTGCCTTCTTTTTTCTCTCACATCAATGGACTCCCACTACGGATGAAAAGATATGGAGGCATTTGATGCTCTCGATCAGCCCATGATAATCTTTTTCGATGATTGAATTCCTCTCCTTTTTCTTCTTTGCTGCAGCAGCAGGGGGGCCTGGTTCCATGACAAATCAAGAGATGCCACTCCCGGCGACATCAAATCCTTCGAGGTACGCAGCCCTTTTTCCTCTAAACCAAGTCCATCATTATCTCCAATACCTCGCCGACGCGATGACCATGATGCCATGGTAGTTAGTGCAACAACGATCATTCGTTCGTTCATGCGCCTTTTGACAGTGCCCCTGTTGAGCTTTGATCAATGCATATTGTCGGCAGAACGCATTTCGTTTTAGAGCCATCAGTTAGTGCAGTTATCACATCATTTCCAATCTTTAAACTTCCCACTTTAATTTTTTCTCACCTGATATTTGCAGGACGTGCAATCACAAAGCCTTGACGATGTCTCTGTCCTGAATTCGTCGCCGTTCCAAGTAGCTGGGATGTTTGGCAGAGGCAAGAAACCGAACCTGGACTTCACCCTAGGACGGATATAATCTGCGCGCGCCATATACGACATACGGATCATCAGTTGATGATGAACCAACCGAGATCGATCGGCAGCCAAGGATAAGAAGACAGGCTAGAGCTAGCTGCATATATAGATTGATTTGCTTCTAAAGCAGTCATATTTATGATCTGATGGTGCATATATACGCATGCATGTGTGTGCATGCCCCAATTGGTGGTAAGGAGGGAATGAAGATCCAAAGCTTGAAGAAATGAAAAGAGAGGCTAGGAGTAAAGAATAAGAGATAAGACAACCGTCGATCCAGGAACAAAGCTAGCTAGCGCAAAAGGAGACGGGGGAGACATTGGGGCGTGCGTGTGTGCTTGCTGTTGTGTGCGTGGTAGTAGATAGATAGCTCGATATGCTTTATGAAAGCCAGCAGGCAAGGGTAAGAGGTAGCTTGCTTGCTTGCCTGCCTCCTGCTCATCAAAGGGCATATGTATGCATATGCTCATTGCTTTGCTTCTGGATGTGGTGTACACATGCATGAGGGAGAGAGGTGCATGTGTGTGTACCAGCAGACGCATGAGGTATCTAGTAGGTGTAGCTAGGGGCCGGTTGGCTGGCCAAGGTTTAACAAAAGGTTGCTTCATATCTTTTGTTATATACTATATGCTTAAAGTGTGTAAAAAGAGGTAGCGCATATATATGTCATATATGCCTGCATGTGCTTATGGACCATGCACGGACCAATGGAGTATTCTTGCTCTCTGTTAGCTCCCTATCGAGGCAAGAATAGGTTCTTGCCCACCAGGACTGGGTGTATCATGCGTACAACCTGGTCGGATTTGTAGTCCTTGAGCGAAACAAAAGCTATGATCAACTGGTCCATATCAGGGAACATGGATGTTTCTGATTCTTTTATGATAAAAATTTTCGGATCATTACAATTTTCTCTATCATATGTTGTAACAAGGAACCTCCATGAAGTCTCCAAAGGGCAGTACCATCCTAAAAACTATGAGACAGTTTTGGAGCTTAACAAATCAAGTAGACGTTACACATAGAAACCACATTCTTCCTGATTATGGTCAGTTTCTTCAAAAATAAATTCTGTCCATTAGATGTCTTCTCTATCATCATCAATGAATCATATTTCTTCATATTTTCTACTTATGTGTACTCCTTCAGGTTCTGGCTCCGCGCTACTGTAAGGGAGGAGCCAGAGGAGCTACAATTAATTTGTGGCTTCTCTGGGCTCCGCATTCATTTTGCGAGGAGAAAGAAAAAGACTCCTATAAATTGTACTACTACAATTATCAGACAGAGCCATGAAAAAGCTATAAAAAACATAGTTTTGTATGTAGCAAACCATCTTGTTGTCTTTGTTCATTAACTATATATATAATATCACATCATTACTTAATTGGCACACAAATTAGTGATCATATAGAAACCATCTGTTTCTAGGTTGGGTGTACCCTTACAAGATTCTATATTTTAATTAATTATATATAGTTGGCTACATTCCATTAAGGAAAAAAAAGAATACCTACGGTAGTAGCAATATGGAACTTTCTTTCGTTGCTAAAACAATTTATATGCATACATAGTGGAATTGACCGCAAATTAGCTAGTTATGTGGTTAGGCTCCTTGTGGTCGAAACTATCCCCATAACATAGGTGTATGCCCTTATAGCTAAATTTTCTCTGTGTTTTGTGAGGTGCCTGTCTGAAGATATGTTAACCTAGTTTTTCAAAGGTGATCATAAGGATAGAGTGTACTTGCTTACGCATATAGAAGTCCATGAGTGTATGCTTGTATATATGGTATGTACTATATGTTTTAGGAATATAGAACCCGACGTGTCGATGTGAGTATGTTGATTTATTTTTCGAAACTAACATGAATGCTTGCCATCAAATGTTTGTTTGTGAAAGAACTTGAATCCTCCATATGGTTATACACATACCATATCACATCATTGATGCCCTGAGCACAAAACGTAGGCTCAATGTGCAGGAGTACGTAGACACAATCTTTCCACAAAATACTACCTTTGTCCCTTAATATATGTTGTTATGAGAAGCATGGTGGTCAAATTTTCTTAAGTTTGGCTAGATTTATTGAAAATATTAGCATTATTTGTATTTTTAATAAATTTATTATGAAAATTGATTCAATGTTTCATCTAATGATATTAATTATGTATCATAAACATCAATATTATATGTGTGTGTGTGCGCGCACACATATATATATATATGTATGTATATATATATATATGTATGTATATGTATGTGTGTGTGTGTCTATATATATATATATATATATATATATATATATATATATATATATATATATATATATATATATATATATGATCAAAGTTTAATATATTTGAAGTAAGTGAGAAAGATTGACAAAAAGAGACGGAGAAAGTAAATCAATACAATCTTACTACTACCTATTACGGCCTCCACGTTAATCCTTACAAGGACGGCTATAAACTCAAGAAAAAAAACTTGAAACATTCGACAATCTGGTAGACTCTGCATGTCACGAATAATAATAGCAATTGCATCCATTCTGTTTTTTAAATGCCTACATATGTCATTATATATGAAAATTTGCCTAAAACACCCCTTAAATTTAAATCTAAATTATCCATTTTTACCCATACACCATTATTAAGAAAGTTAAACTAAAGTGATATCCTAAATTTACGTTTAAGTTACTTATCCCTACATTAATAAGAATAACCTAAAGTCACCCCACCTTTTCCAATATATAAATTACCCCTAAAGTGGTTATGAAAGGTAGTATAAATTACCCCTAAAGTTAAATATAAATGACAATATTTGTTATTCTAAAAATAAAAAAGTTACCTCTTTTGTCATTTTATATATTCAATATAAAAAACTAACTCAAGGTTAGCAGCGGAGCCTGAGATAAAACCAAGGGGGCAAAGGCAAATACAAAAGATGTGATCAGATTATGGACGAGCCGATGCTTGAGTCCTACTGCAAAATAAGGTGATTGTAGCCCAGCTTCAGAAATTTGATCACAGTAGAGGGGGAGGGGCAACAACCTAGCTTCGCCTCCAAGAGGCTCTGCTAGTGCTCGAGGTATACATAAATGTTGTCCTATGTCATCTCACTTTGAATACATATACATGTATGTAGTAAGAGATGATCTTATTGGTTTATATGTCAAACACAAATATCAAGCCAACATATGTGAAACAAATGAATAGAAATGGGAAATCAAGCTAATGTTTGAAGCCCTAATTCATGACTAAAGTCTATCAAACGGGATAAAGAAAGAGAATATATATGGGAATACAAAAAAACATTAGATAACAACTAGGATAGATAATTTCGGTTCATTTTTCTATATATTTCAAGCGAAAGATAATATCTTACTATATTATTATTTGGAGACCCTAACAAGCTTCATGTTAATAATCCTCTTGAGATGTGATAGGAAAAAATAAAAATAGCAATTCTCACAACAATAAAGAGAATATTTCCCTACCAATTCGATACATTGTAATCATCAATTACAATAACAAGCATTTGATATTATGTTTTCTAAAAAAACACATCTTCTGTTGTGAACAATATTGTAAACTAGCTCAGTATTTCTTCATTTAAATTGCCGCTTTTAACAATCTGAAATATTATCTAAAGTATTATGTGAATTTGCATTTAAATTAACCACCATGCCTTGCCAATATGATGTAGGAATCTATGTACCTCCTCCAATTTGCATCTAAATTACATACTTCTATCATTACTAAAATTAAATTAAATTAAATGTGTATTCAAAATTCCATATAAATCATCTTCTTCTTCTATTAGGAAAAAAGATTAAGAGTAAGTTTGTTGTATAACACTCTTCAATGGTGGTATTTGCTGATAGACACTACTCCGTACTTAAAATGTCTTTGTTAGGAGTACATGGGAGAGAGACGTTAAAAGTGGACATTATGGCCCTGACGATTATACTAAAATCCTAAAGACTTATCTAAAATGTTAAAGTCCAGAACTTTTGCTTATGAAGTCAGATGAGGAATGAACTTTATATTAAAATTGTAGTGTGCTCACTGAGATCTATAACTTTGTAGTTTAAAAAATATTTGAATTATTAGAGTGTCAAAACTTCTTTTAATTCTTTGATTTTGAATTCAGTTTTAAAAATGTTTTTTAAGTAAATAATGGTCGCTAGGGTTAAATATTATTATTATTTTCAGTTCTTCCTATATCTCAATCAGCTACCAAGCCCTTATCACGTTCTAAGACTAACCCCAACAACAGCACCCAAAATACAACACTAATTTCATATTTAGGTTGCGCTACAGTGAATAGATTCAATACTTATTTTTAGTCTTCTCCAATAACGATACCCAAAAAAGAATCTCTCTGCAAATGGGTTTCGAGAAGAGAGGATACTCAAATTTGGGTTATGCCTCTCCTGAAACTTAAAATGGGTATTCCTTATAGGTATTCTGTTGGAGGCTGAAACAGTACCGTCGTAGACCTATTTTAAAATTAGGTCTTCAAATAGGTCATCGGTTGGAGATAGCTTAAGATTTGTACCCAAGAGATTGGGGTATAGGAACATACTCCCTCCGTTAAAAAAAAGGTGCACTTTTAGGATTCTTACACTCTGTTCGGCTGGCTGGTACGGTACGGCTGGCTGACTGATTGTTCTGAGAGGAAAAACACTGCTGAATGGCTGGCTGGTGCTGGCTGAACCAGCCAGCCGAACAGAGCCTTAGAGGAGACCAATATTACTCGAAAAATACATACTTATCTCTATATCTCTATCAAATTCTATTTCGGCATGTAACGATGACACTTGTGCACTGCTAGTCTCAAATTTGGCATGTAAAGATGGACTAGTCCATGCAAGTTCCATTCACATGAATGCGCGCAGCAATATTGCAATAATATACTTGTAGGAGTACGCACTACGCAGCTAGCAGCAGGCATGTCAATTTGTCGAATTTTTAGCTAGGGAACACCCCTGCGCATGAAATGGGTGCGTACGTGCATGCAATTGTCTGCGTCAATCATGAATAAAGAAAGAAGAGAAGGAGAGGGGCCGGAGAGCTGGAGAGCAAGCGAGCATATATGCAGGAGGGGGCCGGCCCGGGGGATTGGAATTGAAGCAAAGGCGTGCGTGCGCCGTGGAGGAAGGAATTGAACAAGTCAAATCTTTTCAGGGTAGGAAGGAAGGAATTGCCAATTGCCATGCAGTGCCCGTGCCTGCTGCTGATATATCGACCGATCGACCGACTGAAGTGACCTCTCTTGGAAAGCCTTGATGCAACCACCACCGTTTACCCTACCTCTAGCTGCCTACTTTTGTCTCCTAGCTTCCCTGATCGATATCCGAGCTCCCCAGCTCCCTCCCTCCCGTACCTTTTTTTACCATGCATTTCGAAACTACTGTACGTACGTAGTATACCAGTGTACTACCACTGGAGAGAGCTAGTACAGTGTACTCCAGTGTTACTAAAAATTTCCAAACGGGCCTGGTGAAACGGGCTGGCCCGAGCCCGGTGCGAAAAAGCCTGGCCCTAACCCGCCCTAGCTGTGCCCGTGCCTGGCCCGGCCCGGTGCCGTGCCCGTGCCTGGGCTGAGAAGTCGGCCCGTAGTGCTGGCCCGGGCATGGCCCATTCCAACGGGCGGCACGGCGCGGGCACGGCGCAGCCGTTGGATCGGGGAGGCCGGACGATAGCCGTTGGATGTGTAGGGCGTCGGCGGGGCTGTGATATATAAGCCGCCCGACGCGGCTGCCCCCCCCCCCCCCCGGCCTCCTCTCGTCTCCATCGCGCCGCTCTCGCCTCCCTCGCGCAGTCGCGCGTCGTGCCACTCTCGCCTGCTCGCTCTTCGGCTCCTCGCTCAGTCGCTCTCGCCCGCTGTCGACGGCCGTGTCCATGGCGCTCTCCGGCGGGTAAGGGGTCAGATCTGGTGGGTTCCGTCCTGCTTTCCCTCTCTGCCCTCAATCTCCGTCTTCTCTCTCAGATCCGGTGGTTCCCGCCCTCGATCTCCATCTGTTCCCTTGTTCTTCATCCCTGAAAGTCGATTAAGACTCGTTCTTAGCATCCTCGACAAATCTCCGTCTTCTGTCCGTCGTTCTCATCGCCGGCCGCCGCCGCCTCCGGGGCTCCGGTCTCTGTTGAGGTACCGGGGGTGTGCACCCGGTCCATGCCGTCGTCGTTTCTGGCGCTCCGGCTCTAGAGGTAAAGGTAATCTCTAACCCTAATCCACTACCCTAACCCTAATCCATTACCCTAACCCTAATCCGTCTTTTCTGTTGTTGATTGATGCAGCCGTCGAGGAACCGGAGACGGCAGGTATGGCTCTGGGCCTAGGCGTTGCCGATGATGGGGAGTTTGATCACTCCCAGAACGACGAGCTGTGGATGTGCGGGTTAGCCGGGGATGATGAGGACGATGATGTCCGAGAGGATGGCACCGAGCTATTTGGGCGGTCTGACCCTGATTCCCTTCCCTGTTACCGAGATACGGTCCTGGTCGACGGGGCAGGGGCCGAGGCCGACCCCGAAGCTGGCGACAGTGAGGTGGCAGCCTCCAATCGGCCTTCTACCTCTGCTGTCTGGGATGATTTTGATAAGCACTTCAAGAAGGTGCCAGGTAAGCCGAGACCGGTCAGGTATGCTGCCTTGCAAACATTGCAAGAAACAATACTCTGCTTACTCTGCTAATGGCACTGGACATCTTAGCCGTCATCTTGAGAAATGTGTTAAGCATCGTGAAAAATGTCGCATGTCTCAAACTCAAATTGGTTTTAATCCTGATGGTTCTGTTCGTCGGTGGGAGTACAATGCTGATGTAGCTCGTGTTGAACTTGTTCGTATGCTTGCTAGGCTAGATTTACCTTTGCTGATTGATGAAACAGAAGCCTTTAAAGATTACATTAAAACTGCACATAACCCTGCCTTTGCACCTATCTCTAAGCAAACTACTGGCAGAGATCTGTTTAAGTACTTCAATGGTAAACGTGAAAAATTAATGGCCTGTTTGCAAGACAATGCTGTTTCTTCTGTTGCTGTTACCTCTGATATTTGGTCTGGAAAGGCTAAAGAAGATTATCTGTCAGTTGTGGCTCATTTCATTAATGCTGATTGGCAGGTAGAGAAAAGGGTGCTTGGTTTAAGGTTGATTGATGTCTCCCATAATGCTGAAAACATTGCTGAGCGTGTTCAAACTGTCCTTGCTGAGTATGGTATACTTAACAAGGTTTTTGCTGTGACTTTGGATAATGCATCTGCCAATAAAAATGCAATGGATAAACTGAAACATATACTTAAAGAGTATTTAGGTGCTGATCTATTCTTGCATCAAAGATGTGCTTGTCATATTATTATCCTGATTGTTAAGGAAGCATTGGTTGCTGTGAATCCTTGCATTGACAACTTTAGAACTGCAATCTCTTTTTTGAACTCCTCTAATCTAAGAATTGCTGCATACAAGAGTTATTGCATTGCTAGCTCTGTTAGACCTAGGAAGTTCTCATTGGATATGGATGTTAGGTGGAACTCCACCTACCTTATGCTGAAAACATTGTTACCTCACAAGAGTACTTTCAGTACTTTCATTGAGGCTAATTACCCTAGACCTGCTGGTAGTCCTTTCCTGTTGACTAATGATCACTGGGCTATGGCCACTAAGATGTTGCAATTTCTTGAACTGTTTTATGACTCTACTGTTGCTTTATCTGGTGTGTACTGTCCTACTTCACCATTTATGATTCATCATATTGTTAAGATTGCTGTTCACCTGCATAAATATCAACATGATGAACACCTGAGATCTGTTGTGCAGTCTATATTGACAAATATAATAAATACTGGAAAAATGTACCTGATCTTTATTCCATTGCATTCATACTGGATCCAAGAACTAAGATTAAAGGCTTTACCAAAGTGCTTAGAAAGTTGAATTCTCTTTTTAATGTTGATTACACTAACAAGTTGTTGGACACAAGAGCTCTTCTTTTTAAAATGTACAACAGGTATGATGCAATGCATGGCTCTGTTAGGCTTAAAAGGGCTGTTCCTGCATCCCTTTCTGGTAAAAAAAGAACAACTTGGGCCGACATTTATGATGATGATGAGCTTGACATTGGAGCTGGCTGTTCTTCCCTCCCTCCAAATCTTGATCAGTCCAGGAGTGTTTCTGCCACTTCTTTGCTACAGGTAGCTTCTGCTTCTAACTCTAGTGAGCTTGCATCCTATCTGGACTCTGACATAGTCAGCCAGTTAGATGATGATTTTGACCTCATGCAATGGTGGCATGAGCACAAGCTTACTTATCCTGTGCTTTCTATCCTTGCAAAAGATATTTTTACCGTGCCTATGTCAACCATTTCTTCAGAGTCTACCTTTAGCACTACTGGCAGGATCATCGAGGAGCATCGCCGGAGGCTGAACCCTGAGACTATGGAGGCACTGACCTGCATTAAGGACTGGGAGAATGCTGAATCAAGACTGCAGCACATGGTTGAGGATAAGGAGCTGGAAGAGGCCTTTGAAGCACTTTATCTTGATGTTGATTAAGTTGCCCATTTATGTAATGGTTCTGTAATAGCTATTAAGACTTGAACAAGGCTGGATGTAATGAACTTATGAACAATCTTAGGAGCTGGCTGTACTCTTTTCCTGTTTAGGATTTCTCACAAGGGTGAGTTTTACCTAAACAAGTTTTTAATGGGGCAGCCATTGCATAGCTCCTACTTTAATTAGTTTTAGATTCAAAACTTGCTTGTGTTCTTGGCTCTGTTCTTCGCTCAGTGCTGTTTTTTGCTGGCTTCACCTGATGTTTATGATAAATTATAAGTTATCTGTGTGTGATTATGATTTGAATTAATGGTTGTGCTGTTTAGTGCCAGGGCCGGCCCGGGGCATGCTGGGCTGCCGTGCCGGCACGGCACGGCTGGCACGGCTCAGCCAGTTTAGTGTCGTGCCTGGGCCTGGACTTCGGCACGGTGGCACACCACGGCACGGCACGCCTCATCCACCGTGCCAGCCATGCCGTGCCCAGGCGGGCCGTGCCATGCCGGGCTAGGGCCGTGTAGTGCCGTGCCGGCACGTTTGGAAATCACTAAGTGTTACCGAACGAACCCGAGGGATCAGCCTCCATCTTGCATTTCCATAGCTTGATCGGCGACGTGTACATATACCTCGAATTTATTTGGCTCTAAGAGAGTGTTGGTTGTAACCATGAGCTGGAAAAAACAAACCGTGAACACTGGAGTTGCCGAATCATGCATGAATGTCAGAACTAAAACTGCATCTTGCAGATGGTTAGAACCGAGCCAAATAAAATATTGTACATGCACGTAGGGCTGATTTTTCTACTGCTCGTGCAATGACTAGAACTGGAGAGAGAGAGAGAGAGAGATTTATATACGCTACCCTCGAAACCGATGTTGACGTCGTGGTTATCGAACCATGCTTCTCTCCGAACCGTTTTGTTGGCTTCACAGTGGGGGTGCCCTAAGACCACGTACAACGCCAATGATTAGCTAGACGCTTATCAACAGTTGCATGTTTATTTGTTACCATAGACATTTGGCACGGCGCTTAGACTGAGCATCGCTGCCCAGGCAAGCACACAGCGCTCGGAAATCTTTTGACTCAGAAACTTACGGTTACACGGACAGGAGCAACAGATTAGCTTGAAAACTATAGCTTTCCTATTGTAACTTAAGGCTCTTAAATTATTCTTTTTCCTTAAGCGTTGGTTTAAGCGCTCCTACGTTGTACATGCCCTAACACACGTTATGGACGTTATGGATAAATTTAGATCATGAGATCGAGCATCATCATCAGAGCATGCAATGCATGCATGCATGGTTCGTACGCATAGTTGCATGCACGAAGCGCAAGCGACCGATCGAGCGGTGGTGCCGTGGTGGGGGTGTGGCCGGCCGGCAACCCGTACTAGTGCAACTGCAAGGCAAGCAACGCACAGCCGCAGCGCGCGCCCGCAGAGTCCGCAGCGAGAGATGTTGCGTGGTTGACCGCGTCGCGACCGCGCCTGGCGCGCGCTGCCGACGCCCATGCACGGCAGTAGGGCAGACACCGATCGAACCCAGCAGCGAGAAGAATCCAGCCAGAGCGTCGCGTGATTTCCGCGGGATACATGCATGCATGCCCGTGCGTGCATGCGAACTCGCGCAAGCGCAATGTTGCGAGCTGCAAGGCCCCCCACCGCCGGCCCGCGACGTACACACGGCTACTTTACTGCTACTGGTAGCTACTACTAGACCTACGTAGCTACTAGTACTGGCGGCCCCTGCATTGCATGCAGCACGCAGGTCTCGCCATGCATGCACTGGTCTGGTCAGCTCGATCGCCGCAAGTGTACGTACGTACAATGCCATGCATGGTACGTACAGTAGTACGTGTGTGTCCGTGTCCGTGACCGTGAGGGACGGGACGGGACGGGACCCGACGACCCGACCGGGGCCGCGCCACTTGCACTGCACCGTTGCATTGCTCTGCGTTCGACGAATTCGCACTGACTTTGAAGCATTTGCATCAAAAGCTACCACCGTTTTACTTTTGCGTTCGCAGCTAGGCGCAGCTAGCAGCACGTGGTCTTATCTCAGTCTGTCACTGATGCAACTCTGTATGCGTATGGAATCGGCCGGCCTTGACATGCATGCATGCATCATAGTATTGCACTGTTAAAGCGCAAGAAATTTGATTAGTTTGGAAAAAACCAACTATTATTTGTTTAATTATACTGCACATGGACAATCCAGCAAGCAAATTGTTGTGTACAGCAGCTGGCGGTTCCTTTTTGATGAGAAGTAGAAGAACACAACTGCTCCTCAAGCAGTCAAGAGAAACTGTGGGCTGGCTCAGACTGCACGCAGGCCGAGGAGGAGAAAGGAGAAGTGGATGAAATGAATGATGAGGCACTCCATTACGCTATGATTGGGGGGCGCCCCAAGGAGAAGCAACAAGCGATCGAGTAGAGTAGGCGTAGCAGCTGCTGCATGCTGGCTGGCTGCACCGGCTAAACAATTGCTGCTGCCTCTGCCTGCTGCTACCTAGGGGCAGGCAGCAGACGCAACGCCAACAGTGTGGCTGGCAGGCAGACGAGGAAGAGGACGGAGGAGGTCTCATCGCGTCAAGCGAACGCGACGCGGGCTGCTGTGGAGCGGGCGCTGTGGCCTCGATCGCGGCAATTGAAGGCGGCAGCGTTGGCGCCCAATGCGGATACGACCGATCCCTCCGCCCTGACGGCGACCAGACGTGCGTGCATCCACCCGCCCGGCATTCAAGGCCCCAACCCCTGTCCTTCTCTTCTGCTCTCGTGCATCTGCCACCACCATAGCCCATACGATACTGGACACACGCCTCTCTTTCTTTCTCTCTCTCTCTCCCAGCCCCCCACACTTCAACTTTTGCAGTAGAGTAGGAGTAGAAAATCTTCTTCTGCTTTTTTCCATCCAAGGCATGCAAGATCATGCAATAAGCTTTTGGACAATGGAATGCTTCCACAGAAGAAACAGAAGATACTAGTACTACTATAATTAATAGAAAACATAAGCAACGCGTGACGTGAGGCTGAGCAACTGACTAGCTAACCATCATCCTCTCTGTTTGGAAACTGATCGCCGCCCATTCCCGGTGCTGCACGGACGGCCCCGTGCTCGCACAGTCGCATGCACCCACGAGACGAGGACGGCCATATGGAATCAGGGATGTGACGTGACCTTCGCGTCTCCTCTTTTTCACCGTGACATGACGCGTTGCTCCGTCTCTTGGCTCTGCAAATATTATTACTATATTCCTTTTCATCTTTTGCTGATTCCGTCGGGACTCGTCGCCGTCACACTCACAAGCCCACAGGAACCGCACAGGCCTCGCTCGGGTTATCAGTGGCCCGTTACGTGTACGGGCTGGGCTGATAACGTGGTGGAGAAAGTCCAGACAGGCCTAGCATGAGACTCGCTGGCCCGACGTGCTCTGCTGGAGCTGGACCAACCCATGGGCCTATTGATGGGCCCAAACGTGGGCTGGCCTGCCGGTTGGTGCGGACGGACGGAACGTGCGGTTTCCTTTTCCTTTTGTGGCTTCAGGTACCGTGAATGCGCCTTTCCGTTCCACTCTTCTCGAAAGGGCGAAAGGCGGCGCTGCCGAGGCCCGAGGAAGGAAAGAGGAGCCGCAGGCACCGCGAGGGCGAGAGAGCTCGGCGCGATTCGAGGATGGGCAAGGGCGGCGAACTGTGGGACGACTCCGCGCTGGTGGACGCCTTCGACCGCGCCATCTCCACCTTCAAGGTACGCTTGCTCGTCTCCGGCTTCTCTGACTTCCCGGACCGCTTCGTCTCGCCACGGCAGCTGCTAGGGTTTAGGGTTTGGGGGGCTTTGGTTTTGGATTGGGGGTTGAAGAGCTGAGATTTTACCTTTATCGGCATCATGGTGGGAAATTTATGTAAATCCTGCCCCCTCCCCCCCTCGGTTTTGCAAAGTGTTTGTTTGCATTGGGTTGGTTTTTCTTTTACTAAACATCGGGTTAATTGTTGATGATTGGCAGGAAATGCATTGCAAGAGCAAGCGAGCAACGCCAAGTGAGGATGGGAAGAATGAACATGCTTCTGCTGTTGCTTCTACTGCAGAAGAAGGCATTACTGCTGGAGCAGCCGATGAGTAAGTATACTGATGCTTTTAGCTTGATTCAATGGTGAACTAGTTTGTTAGCTTGTGCCTATGCTATCCAAAGCAAATGTAGTGGTTTACATGATTAGAATCACATGATTGTTGGGACCGGTAGAAAAAGGGTAGCCTGTTGTGAAATAGCTATTTCCTGTTCCCATATTTGTTTCAACTGTTCTGTTTGGAACTCACATTTTAATTAATGGAGTAAACTAAAGCTTTGGGATGACAATTTCATATTGTCATGCGATCGTCAATTACTTATGCAATTTGTAGAAACTTGAGTGTTACAGATTATTCTTTAGGGAGAATTGGCTACTGGACATCCAAAGTGATCATCATTTGCTTCTGGACATGCCAAAAGAAGCGATTTGTTGAAAGACACTCTTGTTCTTGAAAATTATGCTGGTAGACACAGTGCCCGGTAAGAATACTTTTACAAAATAGATATAAAATCATATAAGTGCCCAAAAATTGTACCATAAAATCTTATAGACTTTAGATGACGAGAATTGCACGGTAAAAATATTTGAAAATATTGTTTTGCATCGAAAATAACTATTTTGCCCCTCTTCATGAATAAACAAAGTTAACCATTGTTAATTTGTTCATATATTCTTAGGAAACTAAAAATATTGAAAAAAAAATCACAGGATGTCTACAACACCAAATCATTACTATGCTAAAAATATCAACTGAAAAGACTAAAGTTTAATATATTAATTAACCTTGACAAGAGATAAATCTATACCTCAATCATGTTACATATACCATTCTAAACTTTATCGTTTTGAGCTGATATTTTTAGCCTACTCATGATTCGATGATATACACATCCTGTGATTTTTCCAAGATTTTTTAATGCCCTAAAAATATATGGACAAATTAACATTGGTTAACTTTTTTATTTATGAAGATGGGTGAAATGGTCATTTTTATTGCAGAAGATATTTTGAAATATTTTTACTACATAGTTCTCATCGTGTAGAGTCTAGAAAATTCTATAGTATAATTTTTGGGCACTTATATGATTTTATATCTATTTGTAAAAGTGTTCTTACCGGGCACTGTGTCTACCAGCATAATTTTCAAGAACAAGAGTGTCTTTTGGCAAATCGCTCCTTTTGGCATGTCCAAAAGCAATTGGTGGTCACTTTGGATGTCCAGGTGCCAATTCTCCCTATTCCTTAAGGGCATTTGCTATTTTGTCTAGCCGGTATTCCCAATGATTTGGCCATGCTCATTTGTCCTTTATGTATCCAACTTTAAATTCTTGTGCTATCGTCTTGGTGCTACATTCCTGGAAGACATGATCAATTTTAATCTCATTTCATTTATACATTTCAAAGGTGCAGAGATGAAGATGCCAACTGTGACAACACACCCTGTGGTCCGTCAGAGACGCAACAGGAACCCTCTGAAGAAAGACAGACAGTTGAGCAAGCACCTCTTCAAGAAACTGATCCAGGCAAAGAGACGCATGTTTCAGAGGCTAAGACGCTCTACACAGATGCTACTACTGATGCTGGTGGATATTTTAGCTCAAACCAGCAAACTGGGGAGTACAATGAATTGCTGAGACAATACTGTGAGCTTGAGGAGAAGAGTCGGAACATTCTTGAGCAACTCCAACAAACAAACTATTGGAATTATCAAGCACCAGGATATGCTTCTACAACCCAACAGCAGCAAGCTCCTGTCTATAGTGCCACAGCACCAGATCCTCACTCTTCCACCACTCAATCCTCATGCTGCAATTGGAATGTTCCCCTGGTTTCTGTCTCCTGCTGTTCAGCTGGCCAACCAAGTGGAGGTTCTGCTTGTATGCCACCTACTGGTGGCTGTAGCTGCAGCGTATCATTGACTTGTAGGTGCCTAGTTTGTGCCTTCTTCATCTGTTCATATGTACTGTATTGTGCCTATTCCATTGCATGTAAATAGACTACATTATACAATCCTTTGCAGGTGATCAATGCCCAGGTGCAACCACTGCATACCCTAGTGTTTCAAACTTCATGCAGGTCCCAACGAAGGTATCTACCAATGATGATCAAGTTGCTAAGGCTGCAATGATGACTGCTGAAAGTGCCTTTAATTTTATGAGAAGTACGATTTCTGGACAGCCTGGTGCCCAAAGTAAGTAACTTCTTGTGTGAATTAGTGGCGTCCTTTTGCAAGTATCTTAAAATATGTTCGCAAGAATAGCTAGTTCTATGAATGTACTGCCCATTACACATAAGAAGAATAACCGAAAAACTCACATCTCTTGCAATACCAATTGGGTGAACTTGCGTCAGGTAATGCACATATATACTTTGTCCCACCACTCACCTTTTGTCCTCAATATAGGAACCGAATCTGATACTGGAAAGGAGGAAAGCACGAATATGGGCACGAACCCTAATCTTGACAGTGATCTTGCTGCTCTTTTGAATTCATGGTATGCTGCTGGGTTCTACACTTGCAGGTAATCTTTTTCCCTTCTAGGTTTGGGTTTTCAGATTGCAGTGATGCTTCGTTCTAATGTGTCTCCACATTAATTTCTTTATTTCTTTGCTAACAATCGGTCACATGTCTCAGCACTTGTTGTCCCCAAATTGTGGGTTGCTATGCATAAATGCATTCACTTGTGTCCATTATCGTATAAGGCAGCTCTTGCTTGTATTTCATAAATATATAAATAAAAGAGAGGACTAGTGGACTACACATCAATTGAATTGACTAAAAAAAGGGCGTACCCAGTGCCGTAGGCTCCCGCACTGACCCCGTCTGGGGAAGGGAAATTAGCGCACAAGCCTTACCCGCACAAATATGCGGATGCTGGGGCTCGAACCCTGGACCAACCGGTAACAGGCGGTAAGACACTACCACTTGCACCAGGGCCGCCCTTCTATCAATTGAATTGACTGATTCCCCTAAATTGGTTTGGAAGATTAGAGCTCCAAAACCATGAAATTCCCAACTCGTAAAGTCCAGGTTTAGAAACTGTATTGCACCTGTAATCCTGTTGATTAATATTCAGTATAAGACACTTGATTTTTAATGCCTATATATATGACACTTTATGTTAGTATCTTCATCAATCTGAAATGTCTGTTTACAGGTACCTCATGCAGCAATCTACGAGAAATTCCAGACCGTAGTGTAGTAGGCTATTGCCGTCTTGAGTAGATGCATGAGAAAAAAGCGAGTTGAAGCATCACCTGGTGCCCGTGCGCCTTCAAGTATGAATGTTCTGCTGGAGTTGAGTCTGTAGTCTGTACTGTGTCTTGCTTGTCACTGCTATTTCAAGATAGACTTTCGTCAATCTGTTGATGTCAGGCAGAAATTTGGGTAAAAGAGTAAACTGTCGCATCGCATTAAGCTATCAGATATTCGTCATATATAGCTGCCATCTGTAACCTATTCTGTTTGTGCTAACAAGTAGCTTCGCTTATCCCCGTGCCGTTTGGCAGCTTCCATCCCCAGTTGTTCGTTGTAGGATTAAAGAAGTACGAGTGCGACCATAAAGTATTGGTGCTTGTGGGTTGTCTGTGGCGCGATGTGTGAATTCTTTAAACCGGAGCTGTTGTGATAGTGCCTGCTCGGCGACCGGCCTGCCTGCTCCCGCGCGTCGTGATGTTTGGCGGTGGTGGTCGGTACACGGCCACCTTTCTAAAATCGTGGCATGTGTGACCCGTCCAGGTCCAGTCCCCATGGGATTATGGGAATAATGCTCTTCCTTTGTGTACGCCATGCGCCGTTGACCCTGCTTCTGCGTCTTCTCCGAGCTGCCAAGTCGGACTCGGACCTGCGGTAAACGGCTAAATGTTGTATCAGCCCTTGAAAAAACAGCATTTGGCAAATCAATCAGGTTCAATTAATTTATAAGTCCATCGCGTATGAAATTATTTATAAGTATCTTCTTATCTCCGCTTGAGCAAGTTCAACAAGGCGTTTGAGGTGGGTGTTTGCAAGTTTCCTAGTCATTTCTTATATAATTAAAAATTACACACCTATCATTAAAAATGCTCAGCTGAGAAAAATAATAATGTATTTAGAAATAGCGTGTCCATCCAGAAAAAAAATGTAATTATATATTACGAGTTAGATAAAGTAGTTTATTTTATACCAAATTTTTAGCAAATGGTACTCGTGTTTATAGTTCTAAATTAATCTAAGGCTCCGTTTGGATCCTTAGAACTAGAGGAATTGGAATCTAGTTAATAGCTTACACTATTTCACTTAGAATGTGACATTCCACCATTTTCCAAAATTCACATATTAGCCTACATCAAACTCATAGGATAAGAGATGGAATTTGATTCTATAGATCACCACGCTATATTTTCACTTTACAATTTATAGCACGCTCTTTAAGTTGCTCCCACACGATAAAAATACAACATATAAGTATCTTTTTCGTATAGCTAACAATAATATACAAATATAATCTATACACAACCATATTAAGTTCATTAATATGTGTATAAATTATTATTTTTAAAATGAATTCAATTCCTTTATAAATATTTATAAAATTACATGCTACTGTATTAGAATTACATGTTTTCATATAGATTTTTAGATTGATTGAAAAGGACAGAGGAAAGGGGTTATGGTTGGTCTAAAAGCAATAACCTGGGTGGAAGAAAAGAAAGAGGCCGCAACTGCAAGGCACCGGAGAACTCACCAGGAAGCAACTAGTACGCGCAAAGAGGAATCCACGGGTCAGAGAAGCCGCCCTTGTTGGATTATTCCGTTC
Organism: Eremochloa ophiuroides; assembly: GCA_038502445.1. NCBI lineage: Eukaryota > Viridiplantae > Streptophyta > Magnoliopsida > Poales > Poaceae > Eremochloa > Eremochloa ophiuroides. The sequence continues at coordinate 68,790,201 of JAHLJS010000005.1, forward strand.
ATCAGTTCCGCCGCGGAGGTACGTCTACGCGCCTCAACCCCTGCACCTAATCCGCTTCTCCTGCTTCCGCCCAAAATTCCGTGCCCTGATCTTCTCCTGCCGCTTCCCCCAATTCCCCTCCCGTATAACCCGTTTCATCTCCTGCTGTCTCTTCCGCCGCCGCTGAACGGCAGTGCTCCTTCCACCGGCGTCTTCCTCACCGTCGCCCTCTACTGTTGCTGGACTGCCGTGGGGTGGAGATCGGCTTGGATCAACTCTTATTTTAGGTTCTGTTGGTGGTGGTGAGTAAACCCTAGCCTGCTTTGTCGGGATCTCCTAGGAGTTTGTTTGGCTTTGCGTTTCGCTAATCGAAACTGTGTAGACGGTCTAAGTAGGTTTTTCTTCCTTAGCTCGCGACATTAGTCTACCCAAGGTGCAATTTAGTTTGCAGAATTCGGGGTATTCAACGCCCGTATGAAATTTTGACATGAGACTTTTACTAATCATCATGTCAACGTGTTATCTAACTGCGACATGCCCATTTTCTCGACTAATTCGGACTTTCTGCAGCAAAAATGAGTGATAACCTGATGGACAAGGTTAGCGCCTTTGGTGAGCGCCTGAAGATCACCGGGACAGAAGTCAGCAAGAAGATGACTGCCGGAATGAGTTCCATGAGTTTCAAGATGAAGGAGCTGTTCCAGGGGCAGACTCCAGCCGACAAGATTGTTGAGGACGCCACCTCGGAGAATCTGGACGGGCCCGATTGGAACTCAAACTTGGAGATTTGCGACTTGATCAACACAGAGAAGGTTAACAGTGTGGAACTTATCCGTGGGATCAAGAAGAGGATCATGCTGAAGGATGCGAGGGTCCAGTACCTCTCCTTGGTCCTGCTTGAGACTATTGTTAAGAACTGCGAGAAGGCCTTCTCGGAGGTCGCGGCCGAGCGGGTTCTTGATGAGATGGTCAGGTTGATTGATGATCCTCAGACCGTGGTGAATAACAGGAACAAGGCCCTTATGCTGATTGAAGCCTGGGGGGAGTCTGGTGATGAACTCCGCTATCTGCCAGTCTATGAAGAAACATACAAGGTTTGCAAACACAAGCCTTCATTCTGTTTACCATTGCTTCAACCAAACCAACTGTGCAGTTTGTTTTCTTCTGCTAGTTCATGCCAAAAGATAGAATTACAATGTTGTTCCATGATGCTGTTGTTCCATAATGCAAGTATAAGGAACAATCTGATTTAGGAGCAACATGTTGAACTAAGTTTGCTTTAGTGCAGTCACTGAACTATCCATCATGTTTTGTAGTTCATATTTTACTTACATCTTTTATTGTTATAATTTTGTACAACCAGCTGAGCTCTCCTCTTACTTGAAAAAAGCACCTTAGGCAGCAGTTGTATCATTCCTATAGTTGTGGATTTATTATTATAATAATTTACTAGTTGTTTTGATTTGAGATTTGATGGAAATACATGCTCTCTACTTTTTTTTGAAAGAATACATGCTCTCTGCTTCATTATTTTAGACATCAACGCAATGTCTAGTTCATGTCTTAAAGCACATTACTTCTTCTGGTTAATGAAAATACTTGTGAGAACATATTTTTGCACAAAATGTTTTTGTACTTCACTAACCAAGGTCCTTCAATTACCACTGCATAACATGGTCGTTGCCATGTATACAGTGTTCATGTCTTAAAGCACATTACTTCTTCTGGTTAATGAAAATACTTGTGAGAACATATTTTTGCACAAAATGTTTTTGTACTTCACTAACCAAGGTCCTTCAGTTACCACTGTATAACATGGTCGTTGCCATGTATAGAGCTTGAAATCAAGAGGAGTGCGGTTTCCTGGACGTGACAATGAGAGCTTGGCTCCCATATTTACTCCCCCACGATCAGTGGCTGAAGCTGATGTTGATGCAAGCTTGCCCCAGCAGGTGTTCGAAGATGTCCATGTTCATGCATATACTACTGAAGAAACAAAAGAAGCATTTGATGTAGCTCGTAACAGCATAGAACTTCTTTCAACTGTTCTTTCCTCTTCCCCTGAACAGGATGCTTTGCAGGTACTGTCATTTAATTTTCCATGTACTCTGTTTAGTTCCGTACCATCATGAGGTGATTAACTATCTGCACACATGCGATTTTTTATGGGTCTTTTGCACTAACAGGTTTTTTTTATTGTGTCATGTTGCACTAAAAGACTTAGGGCAGCCGCATTTGTGGTGATAAAGTGATACAGTACTTCATTGCATGTAGTGGAGCATTTTTCTGTTCATGTTGATTGTTAACGTAATATAATGCATGCTCTATACAGTTGTTTAGGAATCAGAATGATTGAAATGTACTTGTTTTGTTGAGCATATTTGGCTAACTGCTTTCCCTGTTAACAATCAGATTCACTGCATCCTGAAGTTATAGTAGCTGCAACTTTTGCTGGATTAGGGTGTATATACATTTCAATTATGTATGCCTTTTCTGTTGTTTGTATCCTGTAGTATGATTGCACTGTCCGTTAACATAGCCAACTGTTTTCTTGCTAAATTGAAGCTTTAATTAGCATGTTTTTGTTAAGCTAAAACAAATCAAACTATCTAAAGATTTTCGTTTGACTACTTTTGCTATCACCACAGGATGACTTGACAGCCACTCTTGTACAACAATGCTACCAATCTCAGCACACTATCCAGAGAATTATTGAGACCGTTGGAGACAACGAAGCTGTGCTCTTTGAGGCCTTGAGCGTGAACGATGAGGTCCAGAAAGTACTATCAAAGTACGAAGAGATGAAGCAGCCCAGGGCCTCAGAGCATACAGAACAGAGACCAGTTGTCATACCGATTGCCACAGAACATGAAGATTCAACTGCTGTTGGCAATGAAGATGCCCTTGTCAGAAAACCAGCTGCCGCGAGAGCAAGGTCAGGTGGAGATGATGACATCCTTGATGATCTCGACGAGATGATATTTGGCAAGAAGGGAGGTAGCAGCTCCCAGGAAGGGGCGAAAAAGCCAGATCCGAAGAAGGATGACCTGATCAGCTTTTAAGTACCTTTCCATAATCGCAGCCAGGACTTGCTATTTTCTGGTGCTGTACCCACTCAGTAGATTGAAGATTCCTTAGGGTTTGGATCGATTGTTTATTCGCATGCGATTCATACCTGCCTCTTTCGGTTTGTTCAGTTATGTTGATGCACTTCCTCAATCTTGTTTCATGGATGAGTCCCAATGACCATGAATGTGTTGGATGGTGGATTATGCCGCGACGGGGGGAATGTCCAGTGTGGATGAATATTTGTTCTTTGCTACAGTAACCGTTTCTCAAGCTCATATCTTATGCTTTGGCTAATCGAGCAGATCTATAAAGTTATAATGATGCATATCACAGGTCTCAATAAGCTGCTGGGAACCAAGCTACTACATAGCATATAGCGGGTTGTAAGCAGACAGATATCGAGAACCTGAGATAGTGGATTGCTGATGTTGGATGCTATTGCTGAAGCTATGTTCCAATAGTGACATGATAATTACATGTAAATTTGAACATATATATCATAAATAATTGGCACAAATAGATTTTCACTGTCCTAAAAAAACTAAGGTTTCACATACTTAAATGAAGAAAAAACGTAGTGTTTTATATAAGTCTTTATATGTCAGAGTTTATAAAGATTATAGATTACAAGATCAGTTCATAAGACCATTATTCGATATTAAGGTCAGAAAATAGCAACGTCCTTTATCCACAACAGCGCCCTTCCTCTTCAGGGGACCCCTCTTCAGTGGGAGAAGTTCTAAGATGATTGAGCCCATATACTAGATAAACATTGGTGCCGATGTTGTGATGATATTTTAGTTCGGGCACCGGTATGAGGTGGCAGTGGAAAAAGACATTTCAGCGTCGATTATGGACAGTCCAAGTTCTGACTTGCTAAGAGCATCTACAGTCACAGTCCTGAAATTAGACCCCTACATTTCCATTTGGGAGGTGACTTGCAGAATTTGAGGGCCAAAATTAAATCCCAACTCCAGCCACTGGCCTCAAATCAGACCAAAATGAGAGGGATAGGGAGGTCCTGTATCTAGTGGCTGAGATTATAATTTGAGAGGACATGAAAAATGAGAGCCCATCTAGGAGCTTCATTGGAGTTGGATTTTTACACAAACTCCTAAAATTTAGGGTAGGGACTCAAATAGGGGCTTGCACTGGAGATGCTCTAAAGGGGCTATTTGGATTGGCGCTGGGCAATTGTGCCTACCAGCCAAATTCTTCCCAGTCGTGGGATTTTGAGTGCCTGTGATTTGTTGCCTGGTGAAAGTTGTCTGGTCCATGATTGAAACCAATCAGCCCCTAAATCCAGTCCGGTATGTTGTAGTGGTAAGGGTAAAAGATTACAACCCCTATTCAGTAGCCTGCTGGAACTGTAAGATATTATAAGGCCAAAATAGTTTTGTTGAAACAGAATCATCCCAGAAATAAATCGGTGGTCCTCATCTGAGGAAGCACTTGACAAAACATATTGATACATCTTATTATCACAAATCTCGATCGGTATCTCTTGTTTCACGGTCGTACAAATACATTGAATTGGCACTAAAATGCCACTACCAAACAAATGAATATGCCAGTACCAAATGAATTGCACGTAGCAGGGCAATGGTGGGGTCTTAGAATCTCGATCAGGCTCCTCAGGTGGTCGTGGGCGCCGCGAGCTTGGCGCGCAGCTCTCTCCTCAGGATCTTCCCGGACGCCGACTTGGGGATGGAGGGGGTGAAGTACACCTTGTGTAGCCTCTTGTAGAACACCACCTGAAAAATGCTCGCGCGCACACAAGAACTGTCAGAAAAAGAGCCAGGCTAGGCGGCGTTCAAAAACCATTATAGCAAGGCGCGTGAGTGAGTAATACCTGCTTGGAGATGAACTCCTTGATGGCATCCTCGGCGATGTCGGAGTCGGCGGCGCGGACCACGAACGCGACGGGGACCTCGCCGGCGGCGTCATCCTTTTGCCTGCCATGCGCATACATACATACATACATACTCAGAACGAGCAATTTTCTTTCTTTCCGGTGTTTTGTGGTTCCGATCGAAGAAGGTGATTGGTCTTACGGGACGACGGCTGCGTCGGCGATGGAAGGGTGGGCGATGAGCAGAGCCTCGAGCTCGGCTGGTGGCACCTGCACGGGCGCGTGACAGCCTCAGTTGTCAGAAAACACTGAAGGCAAAAGGCTGAAAGAGTTGCAGTAGAGAGAGGCTTTGGCTTCCTGTTGTTAGTTACCTGGAAGCCCTTGAACTTGATGAGCTCCTTGACGCGGTCCACGATGAAGACCTCCTCGTCGTCGTCGACGTAGCCGATGTCGCCGGTGTGGAGCCAGCCGTCGACGTCGATCGTCCTGGCGGTGGCGTCCGGGTCGTTCAGGTACCCTGCGCCACACCAACCACGTCCATCAGTGACCGGTCACGGTCATCACCTGCAGGGTGCACCTCACACACCGGCCACGTGCGTACGTACCTTTCATGATCTGGGGGCCCCGGATGCAGATCTCGCCGGGGAGGTTGCGGCCGAGGGAGAGGCCCGTGTCGGGGTCCACCACCTTGAGCTCGGCGTTGCGCACCACCGTGCCGCACGACCCCGGCTTGGCGGGCCTCGGCTCCTTGGCGAACGCCGGGCACATGGACAGCACCGGCCCGGCCTCCGTCATCCCGTACCCCTGCACCGCACCGCACCGCGCGCTACAAACAATCAGCGTCGCGCGACCGTGACGCGTCCGGTTCGTCCAAAAATCAGAGCGGTTCGGCTTCGCCCGGCGGCGTGCGGTTGTTCACTGGGAATGGATCGGTCGGACCGTGTGCCTCGCCGACACGCCCCGAGGCCCCGACCGCCCGATCTGGCTACTGTTGACTCAACTGTGTACGTGGTTGGTAGGTGGGACGAGAGGCTGAGGCGTGGCGACGCAGACGCAGACGCCATCATCCATCGTCGCGACTCGCGGCTCGGACGTCCAGGCGGCGTGGGCACTTTGCCGTTAGTTTAACTATAAACTGACAGAAAACCCACATGTTGACCATGTGCGCATCGCTCGGGGTTAATCTCGATACAAGTGGGCGATTGGTCACGGTTTGCACTACTTGCGCGTCTCGAGCGACCATCCAACGGACCCTAACGCAGACGACATGTGCGGTTCAGAGATCAAGTGTCTTGAAGCGCTCTGGGATGGTAGCTCACACACTTCATCACGTGATTGTACTTCTACCTACTCCCTCTATTTTTAATTATATTCTCACTTTTCAAATCAAAGGTAGTTAAATCAAACTTACTTAACTTTGATTATATATATATATATCATATTAATATTTATAGCAAATAATTAATATCATTAGATAATTCGATGAATATATTTTTATAATAAATTATTTGAATGTATAAATGTTGATAATACTTTTTTATAAACCTAGTTAATTTTAAGAAACTTGATCAGCACGGGGCAAAGGGAGTCGAGTATTTTTTAGATGTATGTAAGTGCTGACTGAACAGTGGAATTGGATCAACCTTGATACAGTTAGAAACTAGTACTACATATCCCTCATTGCACACAACTTGACGTTTTAAGACTTTTCAGACAGTTTAATATAGACAGTAGTAACCCTATTTATTAAAGATGTTTCACCTAAAACAGAGCTAGTATTGATTAAGTAACCAGTTCACATCATTTAGGCTTACAAATTAGTTGCCATCTCTAGGCCTAATTGGTGTCTGTTAAAGTAACTGTGGATGACACATTGAATGTCCAGTGGGTCAAGTACAATAACAGGTTTTTTCTTTTGACAAATTTGAATGAAATACTAGTATGCCATGTTACTTTTTCCGGCCGGATAGAGTTAAGAATTAGCGTGTATCTGAGCACGTCAATGCTAAAAGGTGTGTTATACCTAAAAAGTTACTATCAAGGTGGAAGTTGCTAACAAGTTAAAAGTGTGTGCGTCAGTGCGTGCGTGTGTGGTTTTCTCAAGGTAGCGGTGAAGCAGGGAACCGAACGGTAGAGGCTGACCTGTCCGAAGACGGCTTGCGGCACGCGGGCGCGGAGCGCGTCGACGAGCTCCTTGCTAAGCGGCGCGGCGCCGGAGAGCACGATCCGGATGGAGCTGAGGTCGTACTTGTCGAGCGCGGGGTTCTTGGCCAGCGCGAGCACGAGCGGCGGCACGACGGCCGCCACGGTGACGCGCCACCGCTGGATGCCCTCCAGCATGGCGCCCATCTCGAACTTGGGCATCAGCATCACCGCCGCGCCGGCGCGCAGCGCGCACAGCAGCACGGAGTTGAGGGAGAAGATGTGGAAGAGCGGCAGCACGCAGAGCGCGACGTCGCCCTCCCGCATGTACAGGTTCGGGTTGGCGCCGTCCACCTGCTGCGCCACGTTGGACACCTGCCCGCCGTGGGTCAGCACCACGCCCTTGGGCAGCCCCGTGGTGCCCGACGAGAACGGCAGCGCCACGGGGTCGTCGGGGGAGATGGACACCTCCGGCAGCGCCGCGTCGTCGGCTGCCGTCACCAGCTCCCAGAACGCCAGGCACCCTTCCGGCGTGCTGGCCGCGTCGTCGGTGGTGAGGACGGTGAGGGCATTATTGTCCTTGTCCTCCTCCTCCTCCTCGCCGCCGCCGATCCTCGGGAAGGCCTCGTGCCGGAGCTTGTCGACGTAGGCGGACTGGGTGACGATGACCTTGGCGCCGGAGGCCCTGAACTGCTTGTGGATCTCCAGCGGCGTGCAGAACGGGTTGGCGGCGGTGGTGACGGCGCCGAGGAAGGACGCGCCCAGGAAGGTGAGCACGAACTCGACGGAGTTCTGGAGCAGGATCATGACGCGGTCGCCGTGGCCGACGCCAAGCCCGTGGAGCGCCGCCGCGGCCTTGCGGCACAGGAGCCGCGTCTCGGCGTACGTGTAGGACCTCCCCGTGGCCGCCGCGATGAGGCACGGCGCGTCCGCGACCTCCGGCTCCTCCGCCCGCGCGAAGCAGTACTCGTGGAGGGGCAGGTGGCTGGGTATGTCGATGTCCGGCAGCCTCGACCGGAACACGGTCTCCTCCTCCGCCGCCGCGGGCGCCGTCGCCGCCACCTGCGGCGGCTGCGCCTCCGGTGCTGCCACCGTGATCATTTCCTCTGCCAAACTCGTACGTACCAGCGCCGCACGGGCTGCTTAGCTATACTAGACTGCACGGCAGCGGCGCTGTTGAGAGTTGATAACGAGAAAGAGAGACGGAGGTGGAAATAAATACAGGCATAAACACCAGGGACCGGGAGGTAGGCGAGGGAGAGAGCGCGCGCGCGATGGAGGTGGAGGGGGTAGGTACGATAAGAGGCGAAAGGGGAGACGCATGTGGAAGCAGTGCGTACACGCCCCCGACAGACTGCTGCAGCTCATTTTTCCTTTTCAATTTTCGTCCAATGCCTGGCCATCTCTCACTTGAGTTCTGTTTTCTCGCAGGGATCGGCGCCTGTGTGTCCTCCACGTATAATTTGCCATCGCCATCGTCTCGCCAGCGGGCAGCGCAGCGCCCAGAAATCTAGTGCCCCATCTTGGCCTCAGTTCGCTCGTACAGTACGTCGTACCTAACCTTGACATTTCCGTCGATTATGCAATGCTGCAGTTACAGGCAGATCCCAGGCGCAGGCGATCAAAACCGAACGCTTGGGTACGCTGCCTAGCGCACCATACTGCTGCGACTTGGGACGCGACTGCCGATTCGCCGGGCAATCGATTCGTGGCTTCGTCGCGTGAGACGGCCGAGGAGTGGAGAGAATCGAGTGGCCACGGGCCACGGCATTAGAGGCATGATCCATGCGGCAGCGGCTGTCGCCAGTTTGGCATACGGATACAGCACTAAAATTAAACCTCCTGCAGATCTACTACTAGTTTACATTATTCAACGTGTCACGCGATGTTGGTACGAGGCATTGTCCTTTCCAACCAGACGAACTGCAGCTTCGATCTCGATCTGATCTGTGATCCGCAAGACCGCAACGCTGCAGCCGTCGCCTCAGCTCGGTTCAGTCGCTTTGCTAGTCCTGAAGCTGTTTTGCTAGCCATGGGCCATGGCCAAGGCCAACTACCCAAGCCCCAAGGCCTGAAGCTGCTTCAGCTCACCTATCGATGTTTCCGGCTGGATTTTTCAAAGAAGAAAAAAAATGTTTCACCCTGGATTGCGGAAGTTGCCGAGTCAAAATTGCATAAGAACTTTGAACCTCTTCTAGAGGATTGAAAAAACGGATACGTTTTTCCCCTCTCCGGTGGAAATTCAGTGTTTAAAAAAAACGCGTTAGAGCATATAAATAGACATACATACGCGCCGACTAAGCTTATCGGATACAGATGATATTGATATGCAGTAAAATCAGCACTGCCAAATATTCATTATTCCTCGCCAAAAAAAAAGTGTAACCCCCACCCCCTCTCTCTCTCACTCCTTTTGTGCAGTTCGCGAAACGTGTATTACTATTACGTGAAGGACCACATTTGTATTCTCAGGCTAATACACCCTCGTGGCAAACCTAACGTAGCTGTTTTCTTTTGTACTGCAATAATGCAAACCCTAAACCCTAAACGCCAACAAAGCCTTGAAAATATCTACTTATCTAGCTCCTAAAAAGTCATTAACAAAATTGATAAGATCAGAAGGACTTTTTTCTGGCAGGGGGGGAGGGGGACGGGTGCTAAGAAAAAATATCATCTTGTTAAGTGGTCAAAAATATGTAAGAGTAAGAAAAAAAAAAGAAGGCCTGGTATTAAGGATCTTAAGAAAATGAATATCAGCTTACTAGCCAGATGGTGTTGGAAGTTGGAAAAAGGGCAAGGACTTTGGCAAAATATAGTTAGGCACAAATATATGCGAGGGAAAACAATCTTTACAGTCTCCCATAAAGCTTCAGACTCACCTATCTGGTATGATTTGATCAAAATTAAAGATTCATATCTATTAGGCAAAGATATAATTATCAAAGATGGGGGCAATACTAGTTTTTTGTCAGATAAATGGCTCTATGACATCTCTTTAAAGAATGCAGCCCCGACTCTATACAAACTCTGCAATCAAAAGGAGGTCAGTGTAATGGATGTAGTTAATAACAAGGTCAAAATAATTTTCAGGCGCTGGTTGACTGATGAACTGCAAAGTGAATGGGAAAATATTGTTAAGGACACATCTAGCTTTGTTTTTTCTGAAGCACATGATGAGGTGATCTGGAAACTAGAAAAAATAACAATTTTTCTGTTAAATATCTGTATAATAACCTCACCAAGAATGATGAAGGTTGTGCTCATAGAAAAATCTGGAAAGGCAAAGTGCCTGTTAAAATTAAATTTTTCATGTGGTTGTTATCCAATGGAGCCTTATTGACTAAAGACAATCTTTTTAAAAGAAACTGGAGAGGTAACATTGGGTGCCAGTTCTGCGACAATCTAGAAAATATTGAGTATTTGTTCTTTCGGTGTCCCACGGCTAAAGTCGTTTGGGCAGTGATAGCTAAGGCCATCGGTGCTGATAATATTCCAACTTCTCTTGAACAATGTTGGGGATGGTGTGAGAAATGGATACCTTTAGAAAATGAATTTCATTTATAGGGAATTTCAGTTGTGTACTGGGCAGTTTGGAAGGCTCGTAATAGAGCATGTTTTGAGGGAAAACTATTAAAAATCCAATTGAGATTATCTGCCATGCTACTGCTTTAATGAAATTCTGGACAGGTTTGTATGATGAGATGGACAGGAAGATGATGATCAATGGAGTGAACATAATGCTGATGGTGGCAGCGAAGATCTTACTTCCCAAGGATTCAGAGGTCGGCAAGCAAAAGAGGATGAAACAGGGAGGGCATCCAGATGATGATCCTCTGGATCAGTGATCTAGCTACTAGGCAGAAATCTCTTAGAGGAAGCTTTCAAACATTCTGTTCTTTTCTACCTACTATTAAGTTGTTTTTTGCCTCTCTGGTCTTGGCTTAGGCTACTATGAGTAGTTGGTGTTCTTGGCGCGCTGTGTCTGTTCTTTTTGGATAGTTGGGGGTGCCCTGTTCTGACTCAGAACCTTCAGGGTAGCGTTCTTTTGCTTCTCTCTGGTCTCTTTTTGATTACTATCTAAGGATGTTTTTGTATTTCCGTTTGATCTTTAAATGGAAATGGGGTTATCCTCGTCTGGAAAAAAAACAAAGCCTTGAAAATGCTGGTCCTTAGCAGCAGGATTTGGTGGTTCCTGTTTTTCGGTTCAATTGCCAACAGAAATTTCACAGTTTGGAATGACGATTCGGATCATCTTTCCCAAAAGAGAGAGAGATTCGGATCATCCGCAGAGAACTAGCTACCGCATTTAGCATTTTATCTATGGCAACGGATCAGGTACAAACCAAAACCTTGTGAAAACCCGTGCAAACCATAACAAAAAAGTCATCTAAATTCAACAAAAAAAATCACACATATACATGATATGATGATACATAATCTTGTAAACTATCTTATCCAAACACGACTTCGTTTATGAGATATAAAAATAACAAATTTCTACAAGGTAATATATCATCGTATCATCTACATGTATGATTTTTTTTTGAATTTAGACGAGTTTTTTTTTTGCTATGGTTTGCACGGGTTTTCATGAAGATTGTGGTTTGCGCTTGATCTGTTGCGTTTATCTATAGGCCTCGCGTCATGATAGGTTAGAGCATTTCTATGAGATTAGCTAGTCTAAAGTTTAGTGGATAAAGTTAAGCAATAAAAACTCCCCGTTCACATCCACGTCCACATCCTCTTCTAGCCCGCGAACGTAAACTTCCCGTTCGCTTAAATATGGAGAGCCCAATTTTTACAGTCACTCTATGTTTTTTTTGGTCAGATCTATTTTAGAGAGTGACCAAATCAGTGAATTTTGCTAATTATGGGCTGACACTTTTGTAAGTTTCACCCATCCATGATATTGTTAGTGCTTCATCACACCCCTTTGTAATTTTTAGATTTCATGTTACTTGCTCAGATTCTCAATTTCTCGATGCAAAAACTTAATGATTGTCCAAACCTTCTTTCGAACCCAACTTTTCCCTCCCACAGGCTTAAAGACCACTCCTGCTGTCAGATGACACACTTTATTGGCTTCAAGTTGTAAGGAGTACCAATTTGATAGGTATCTCCGTCTTATTAAGTTGAAAGGTATGGGGAGCCTATTTCACCGGCTGTATAATTTAACATGGTGACCAATCCTTACTAGATAGGCAAAATTTCAATTCAGGTTATTGTTCATAGAGATCTGTAGTCTATATTGTAACACAAACCACCAAATCCACGCATGATTAGCGTACTGCCACTTTAAACGTCTTAGTACATTCTACTTCCAATTATACATCACATTTTATCTGAATCGGCGCGCGAAGCATAGACATACATATGCACAACTAAGCTTATTGGATATAGATGTTATGAAGTAAAATCAGCACTGTCAAATATTCATTATTCATAGGAAAAAAAACGTGTAACCCCCTCTCCTGTTTTTTTTTTTTTATATTGTCATTTTCAGGCTAATTATACACCCTCGTGCCAAACCTAACGTAGCTGTTTTCTTTTGTAGTGCAATGCAGCTATTTGAGGTGTCCCGTTCGCCAACAAAGCCTTGACCAACAGAAATTTCGCAGTTCGAAATGATTCGGATCATCTTTCCCAAACGAGAGGAAGAGAGATTCGGATCAGCAGAGAAACTAGCTACAGCATATTCGGATCATCAGCAGAGAAACTAGCTACCGCATTTAGCATTTTATCAATAGGTCTCGCGTCATGGTTGGTTATAGCATCCACGAGATTAGTTAGTCTAAAGTTTAGTGGCTAAAGTTCAGCAATAAAAACTTTGGCCCTGTTCTCATGTGTTGTGCCCGCGACCATATCCTCTTCCAGCTCGCGAACGCAAACTTCCAGTTCACTTAAATATGGAGAGTCCAATTTTTACAGAGTCTGGTAGAGCACTCTAGTATTTTTTTTTCTCAGATCTATTTCAGAGAGTGGTCAAATCAGTGAATTTGGCTAATTGTTTTATCTAATCTCTTCAAGATGCTCTAGGCGCTGCTAATTGTTAGCTATACCTCTGTTAATGTCTTGGCATCAAACATACCAACCCCAGCCTTTGAACTGACAGCAAATGTTCAAACTTCTTTGTCGAAGACGTGCGCCATGTATTCCATTCACAGCAAAGGAATCATACACACACTGAATCGCAAGAACAAATACACAGATTGCTGATATTTACACCATCGATCAGAGTTGACGCCAACGAAACCGTTACCAGTAGTCTCTGCAAGTGCAGGCGCCACGCCTGAACCGGTGGAGCCGGTTCCGGTCCCTGACGACGATCTCCCGCCCGAAGATTTCCGAGATCATCGCGCTGTACGCGTGGCATTCCTTGCTCATCCGGAGGTTTGTGACGACCCTCACCGGCGCCCCCTCCGGCGTGCTGAGCAGGCCGAACGCCATGGCCAGCTTCTGGCTGTGCGCGGCGACCACGCGCCGCTTCTCCTCTTCGCCCACGTCCAGCGCCACCTCCGACGTGTCAGGCTTGTAGCCATCGAACCGCAGCTGCCACTCCATCTGGTGGAGCATCTCGTAGATGTCGCGCGTCCGCGGGTGCGACATGTCCTGCGACACGAACCGGTGCAGCTCGCCGCGCACCTCCACGGCGCTGAACCCGGGGGACTGCGCGAGACCCCGGTCCACCGCCTCCGTCCGGAACGCGGCGGCGGCGGCCCAGTTCTTGGCCCTGGCGTGCATGTCCGCGACGATGACGTAGTCGCCGGCGTTGGCGGCGCCGAGGAGCCTGAGCTCCTCAAGGGCGCGCTCGGCGAGACCCAGGTCGCCGTGGATCCGGCACGCGTTCAGCAGGCTACGCCAGGCCGTGTCCGTCGGCCCCGTGGGCATGCTCCCGATGAGCGCGCGCGCGTCGTCCAGCCTTCCGGCGCGCGCCATCAGGTCCACCATGCAGCCGTAGTGCTGCGCGTTGGGCGCGACCCTGTGCTCCAGCCGCATGCGGTCGAAGCAGCGCAGCCCGTCCTCCAGCAGCCCGGCGCGGCCGCAGGCGTTCAGCACGCCGACGTACGCCGCCGCGTCGGGCGCGTGGCCCTCCCGGATCATGGCGTCGAACACCTGCAGCGCCCTCCGCCCGTCCCCGTGCAGCGCCAGGCCGGACAGCATGGCGCTGTACGCCCACGCGTTCTTGCCATCGTCCATGGCGTCGAACACCGCCGCGGCCTTCTCGATGCTGCCGCACTTGGCGTACATGTCCACCAGGGACGTCTGCATGATGGTGTTTAGCCCCGCGGTGTTCCTCAGCAGCGCGCAGTGGACGCTCCGCCCGACGTCGAAGGAACCCAGGTGCGCGCACGCCGAGAGCGCGCTCACCATGGAGCTCTCGTCGGGCCTCCACCCATCGAGCACCATGGCGCCGAACGACTCGAGGCATTCGCCCCACAGCCCGGCCTTCGTGTACGCCGCGAGGAGCGCGCTCCAGGAAGCCGTCGCTCGCTCCTCGGCCTCCACGCGGTCGAACGCCAGACGAGCCATCGCCGGCTCGCCGCACTTGCCGTAGAAGCTGATCAGGCTGTTCTGCACGTGCTCGTCGTGCTGGAACCCGAGCTTCACGATGTGCGCCTGTAGCTGTTCATGGAAGCAAAGAGACGTCATATTCCGGCGCGTCGACGATTGCGCTTGGTTGAGTGCGAGATGAAGCTGTCACATGCCTGCCTCCCTTCTTGCAAGGCCGCGAGCTGCGCGCACGCCTTGAGCACGAACGGGAACGTGTAGCTGTCAGGCCCGACGCCCGCCTCCAGCATGTCAACGTACAGGCGCAGCGCGGCCGCCGGTTCACGCTCGCCGCCGCCGCCGACGTGGCCGCGCATCAGGGTGTTGTAATCGAAGGCCTCCGGCTCGACGAGTGACTCGAAGATGGACGCCGCGAGCTCCATGCCGCCCGGCCAGCCCGAGAGCGCGCACGCCGCGAGCAGCGGCCGCGCGTGCCGCGGGCAGCGGTCGAGGCCCAGCTTGATGTGCCGCGCGTGCGCCTTCCTAACCTCGTCCAAGCTCCGCACGGAGACGGCCGCCGCCGCGCCGCATGGCTGCGCCGGGTCCCTCGGCCTCTTCTCCAGCGCCGGCGCCGGCGCCGGCGCGGCGGTTCTTGGAGTGGCGACCTGGTGCGTCTGCGCCTGGGACAGAACTAGACCTCCCACCATGCTAGCACCATCGGCGTGCGGTGGAGCGGAGGCAGTGTGACGAAACTACCATTGCCGAACCGTGGCCGGTGGCCACATGGAGCTCTTGTGTTCACAAGATTCGGTTACCGCGACGGGTAAAAATCGCGCGTCTCTCTCGCCACCGTAGTCGCCTTGCTCGACCTCACTGTGTGCCGAGCTGGCAGTTGGAGATATGGACACCGCGCTATTCGGCCCCACGTGCAAGCGATTTATGGCTGGGGAGCAGCGCTGGGATTTTCTTGAGCTGTTGAATGCCATCCACGAGTTGGAGCGGGCAAATGGCAGCTGGGCGGAGGCGATGCCGTGACAAACCAATTAGGCTCAGGATAAGGTCCATGTCCAACGGGGCAGCCCCCCAAAGAGTACAGTTCCGCAAAGGCCCATCTACCAGTGTCAGTCTCTGAACACGTTTCCATTTGCGGCAACGTAAAAGCTTCGTGTTCGGTTTTCCGATGTGAATTTTCCTGGATGATATACTGAGATACTCACTCAGTTCCTAAAATATTGTCGTTGTTAGTGTGCGTACCACAAATTTGACTCGATTTGTAGAAAATATATACACCATTTATATCTCTAAATAAATTTATTAAAAAACTACATTAAAAAATCTTTCTAACGATACTAATTATGTATCATAAAAATTAATAAATTTTAATATATATTTAGTCAAATGAATTTCTCGAAAAACAAAAACGATATTTTTTTAAGAGACGAAGGGAGTACATTGCTTCCTAGGATGCCTCCACAGAATGTCCTCCCGTCCGACCACCCCGATGATGCATACGATGGCGGCCATGTGAGCGCATGAACGCTAGGCCGAGGCCCACGCAGAGTTCGACATTCCACGCCGTTGCCCCTGCATGACTAGTTTTTTTTTTCTTTCCGTTGATCAATGCGTTGACGGCTTGATGCTCGTGAAGATTCCCTAGGTGTACACGTAGGTGAGCTCTTGTTTTCTTTTTTCTGTTCCTTTTCCTTTTCTATTTGTTGTTTTATTCTTCTTTTTTATTTCCTTTTATTTCCTGCGTATGTTTTTTCTTCTTCTTTTTTCTTTCCTTCATTCATTTCTTTACATCTTTCATTTTTCTTTATTATGTGGCATTTTAACTTTTCTCCTTTTTATATTTATCTTTATTTTATTCATTTGTTTATTTTGACCTAATTAATTATTTTTTATTTCTTTTCTATTTTCATGTTTTTATGTTTTTTATTTTTCTTACTTTTCTTCTATTTACTTCTCTCTTCTCTTTTTATGTTTCATATAGTTTTTTCATTTTGGTTTTCATTTTCTATTTTTATTATAGTCGGAATAGTCAAATTCGTCCTTAAACTATCGCCGAAAGCTCAGTTTAGTCCCTAAACTATAAAAACGACCGTTTTAGTCCTCAAACTTTCACAGCCGGCTCAATTTCGTCCCTAAACTATGAAAACAACTGTTCTCGTCCTCAAACTTTCGCAGCCGACTCAATTTCGTCCTTAAATTATGAAAACGACTGTTCTCATCCTCAAACTTTCGCAGCCGGCTCAATTTCGTCTCTGGTCCGATGTGGAGCGCCACGCTGGCTTGTCTCGTCATCACCCAGTCAGCTGGAATCAGTTTTCGAAAGCCTGTAACTGATTTATTCTTATTCCAACTTGTCGCAACTCTTCAATACAAAATGGGATGAAGATGATTTTTTCATAAAAATTGTAGATCTCAACAAGATCTACAACTTTCTAGTTTTAATGTTTTTTATTTGAGGACATTAAGATAATCAAAAAGTTCATATTATGGTGCTAAAATTTTATATTAACTTTTATATTAATTACAAGCAGCAGCAGGTAATTATTATGGTGCTAAAATTTTATATTAACTTTTTGAGCATCTTAACATCCTTAAATAAAAAAATTAAAACTAAAAATTTGTAGATTTTATTGAGATCTATAATTAAAAATCATCTTCATCAATATTGTATTGAAGAGTTACAACTAGTTGCAACCAGTTGGAATAAGAATAAATCAGTTGTGGACTTTCAAAAACTGATTCTAGCTGACTAGGCGATGACGAGACGAGCCAGCGTGGCGCTCCACATCGGACCAGAGACGAAATTGAGCCGGCTGCGAAAGTTTGAGGATGAGAACAGTCGTTTTCATAATTTAAGGACGAAATTGAGTCGGCTGCGAAAGTTTGAGGACGAGAACAGTTGTTTTCATAGTTTAGGGACGAAATTGAGCCGGCTGTGAAAGTTTGAGGACAAAAACGACCGTTTTCATAGTACAGGGACTAAACTGAGCTTTCGGTGATAGTTCAAGGACGAATTTGACTATTTCGCCTTTATTATATATATTTTTTTTAATCATTTTCATGCTTTAGTTTTCAATTTCCACTTTTTTCCTTATCATGTTTGTGTAGTATATATATAATTTTGTTTAACTTTTATTTTCCTTTTCAAGTTATTTAGTTTTCTATATATTTATTTTTTATTTTTAGATACTTGTGATGTTCACATAGTATATTTTTTATGTTCTGTGATTTATTTTGTCATGCTCACGTGGTATAGATATGATGTTCTATGAGGTACTTTGTGATACTCGCACAGTATACAAATGTTCATGTAGTATATATGTGATGATTCATAATTATTTTGTCATGTTCACATAGTATACACGCGATGTTCTATAATGTATTATGTGATGTTCATCTATTGTGCATGTGATGTTCACATATTATACATGTGATGTCCTACGATGTATTTTGTGATGTTGACACCATAATGTTCTATGATGTACTTTGTGATCTTCGCACACTATACATGTAATGTTCATGTAGTATATATGTGATGTTCCATAATTATTTTGTCATGTTCACGTAATATACACGCGATGTTCTATAATGTATTATGTAATGTTCATTTATTGTGCATGTGATGTTCACATATTATACATGTGATGTCTTACGATGTATTTTGTGATGTTGATACGCTATACATGTGATGTTCTACAATATTTTTGTGATATTTGTTATTTATATTTTATTTGTATTTTTATTATTTTACGGTAATTGGTTACTTTAATAATTTTATCTTTTACTCTCTTTATTTCTATATACATGTGATGTTCACGTAGTATACATATGATATTCTATGAGAATATTCTATGTGATCTTTTCTGATGTTCTTCATGTTTGTGTAGTATACATGTGATGTTCTAAGATTAATTTCTGATGTTCAGGCAGTATACACATGACGTTCTATAATATATTTTGTGATGTTCATGTATTATGTATATGATGTTCACACATTATTTATGTGATGTCTTGTGATGTTTTATTCTCTCACGATGTTCTATTCTCTTATGATTTGTTCTATCTTTTATAATTTTTTATTTATATTATTTTTTGAGGTTCACATAATATAAATAGGATATTTAATTACTCTATTTGAGTATTCACATGATATCCGTGAGACTTTTTTGATATATTTAGGTTGTTCAATTAGTATTTATTGATGTGTTTTGATGTATTTTGGTTTATTTTTATTTACTCTAATTATTTTTTTGTTACTATCTTCCTTTAGTTTGTTGCTTTTTATTTTGTTTAATCTATAATCTAACTTTTTATATTTTATGATATTTCATATGCTATAATTTTTGTTTAGAATATTATTCTAGTGTAAGTGGATTTTTTTAAAAATGGTCTAAGACGGTTTATAATATTACAAATAATATTTCATAACTTAAAATCAAGCATTTGCATGGTACTAATGGTGAGGAAGGCTTGTTTTATGCCGTAGGTCTTGTATTCAAGATTTTTTATACACCATTTTTTTTCTATTATCATTCTGTGCTATTTTTCTTGGTGGAGATCACACTCTTCATAACCTTTTTATCCTACCATCTGCGGACGTGTATACCAATTTTAAACAATAAAATCGCATGGTGCAGGGGATGCAACTTTCACGTGCGAACCATTTCTGTGAGCCAGTAGTCCTGTTCTTCCGATCCACTGACCACTGATCACGTGGAGTACTACTAGTCTACAGTCTACTTGCAAGAGGAAGCGACGAGCGTGGAAGCGTGGGAGAATTCCCGCTCGCAGCTCGTGGAGCGGTTACCGGTGAGACACTTGCACGAGCTGGGCTGGGGCGGTAACGCTGGCGCGAGAGCCTAGCTGGGCCAGAAATATGGAAGCCCGTGCGCGTGATTCCTCCCCGCACCTTGTCGGAGTAAGGGTGGGCAAAAAACCCGTTACCCAATACCCGAACCCGAACCCGAACCCGAATTACCCGATTTTCAAAAATTCGGGTGTTATTTCAGGTACCAACTGTAATTACCCGAATTTAGTTCGGGAAATTCGGGTATTAACACCGGGTACCCGAATTACAATAAAAGACTCACAATTATTCATTATGAGCTTCAATTTCTTTTAATTTGTGCAAGCTTTTTTACATCAATTCATAGATTTGAATTATTCCTTATTGGATTGATCTCTATGTTCATATTAATTAGTTGGATATATGCAATTTGGTTTTATTTGTTGTTTAAATTCTCCTATTTAATTGAACATGCTACCGTGATCGGGTAATTCGGGATTACCCGAACTCGAACCCGACCCGAAATTTCGGGTAGTACTTTTTTCGAGTGAATATCGGGTAGCAGTTTTCAAAACCCAAATTTTGAAAAACCTGAATTACCCGACCCGAAAATTTCGGGTTACCCGAATGCCCAGCCTTAGGTTGGAGAGGTGCTCCAATTTGACCAGGGCGGAGGCTAGCAGCGCCCGTCCTAGCCTCCTAGGGATCACCACAACCTCATGAGTCATATAAGCTTATGGGGCAACATCTAGCCATCATGACCTAGCAACAAAAGAGGGGTTAAAGAGAGATCTTCAATACAGGCGTGGGATAGAACTAGCAACCTTTCAAATGAAGGGAAAGGGATATAGATACCCCCTACTCACACTCACAGACTAGTCGTATGGCCAAAAAAATGAAGTACAAAAATTCAGCAAAAGTTTGTGGGGCTTCTAAACCCAAGTACAAAAAAAAAGAAAAGCCACTAGACCTTGGACGTGTGAAAAAAAAAACAACTTAGGTCCAAAAAAAATCTACAACTTTCTACTATAAACTCTAGGGTCAATGATCTTGGATCCTACAAAAGGCTTAGTTAGAGGGCTAACCACCCAAGTGAAAAACAAGCTCCAAAACTAATAGTGCAAGTTTTGTGCCAAAGTTTCTCTCATATTAGCACTCAATGTTTGGTTAGGACTTGAACTCATTGAATTATTCACGTTGCACTCTCCTTAATGGTATGACACACCTATACTCAAAATTCAAAGAATATGCCTATTTCAACCACTTTAGTATTCAATGCCTTCGTATGCCATTATTTCATCACAAGGGTACAACCATCTTTGTCTCATTAATACAACTTTGAGTTTGTGACTTGAACTATTTTCTTCACATAATAATTCAACATGATAGTTTCAAGCCACTATTCTTCATGATTTAAGAATGAATTGATACTCCACATTGCACCTCCTTATGGTTTGATTAGTCTCTCAAATTACAAATACTGGCTTCTTCACGTTAGTCATTGTACCTTGATTGTCTAGCCGTTGATTGCCGTTCACCTACACTTAGTCCCCCTAAGCCTTTTCCTTGTTATCTTTGCCTTATCTACTACAAAGATAACTTCAGGTCATGTGACCCCAAGTCTTAATGCATATTGTTAGTAGCATTGTACGATGATACCTGAAAAATATCATCACTTTCGCAATTTAAATGAGAACTATATTAGGTCCCATTTGTAAGGATGTTCTAAACTGTTTTTCTCTAGAAACAAGAGAATCCGTACCAAGCGAAAACTGATTCTCATGGTTCCTATCAAAACATATTCTTGGGAGAACCATAATAAATTTATAAATTTCTCTCTACGAATGTTTCTTTTAAAAAATAAGGCTTTAAAAAGAAGGGGAAAAGTATCCTACAATTTTCACAAGCATGTAGCATATATTCTTACTACAGAAGTTAGAAATAACAATGTTTTTGCCCTGTCCTAAAGTTCAGTTGTGATTTTATCTCTACTTTTTAACTTCATGATTTTACCCTTGTTATCTTGAAAAGAAAGAGTCATTTCTCCCTGGTTTGAATGTCCGTTATTTTAAGGGTGATTAAACATTTTTTTTAAAAATAAAACGCATGAAGTCATACAAAATGCCCTTATCCAAGCTATCCAACCAAGCGCATTCCCACTGTCTCTTTAGCCCGAACCTAGGGTAGACGGTGGCGCAAACAGTGGGGCTGCACGGGTGCAGGACAAATTTGGATGCAGCAGTACACTGAACACAGGAAAATTGCCCTTTGTGGGAACTTCAATTCCCTATAAAACCAGTGCTAGAATTACAGAAGAAAGAGTACTAATATATTTTGTCTCCAGTTTATTTTGGTACTCTTCCCTTTTCTTGTTAAACAAGTCATCAAACATTATGTGCACAACACATTTACATATTAATAAGGCAATTTTTGCTGTGGGGCATCGCGAAAACAACAAATTGGCCGTAACACACCGCCAACGCTGGCTTTTGCTGAGTACCATTACTAATTCGCGATTGTTTGCCAGTGGACACCGCCTCCATTAAACTAATCATTTACAGCAATCGAGAGAGAGAGAGCACTGTTAGCAGACGATTTTGCCCCTGGCGGCCTGAGACGCGTTCGCGGTCCGGTTGGACCAGGTCGTCCTCGGTCAAACCAGACCCTGAACCCTAGTCGGAGTCTCCCTCACCGCCGTTCTCCAGTCTCCTGCAGCGCCGTCGCCAATCTCGTTGCTCGCCACCATCTCTTCCCCACAGTCACCGTGCCATGGATGCATGAAGATGGCTTCGCCGGCGAAATCGAAGCGGCTCCGCCCGAGCATAGATTCACCGTCGAAGGGAGTGAATCTGTCATGGGTTCCTGAGGGGTATGAACTTTTATCCTCTTCCACATTTTGATTTGAGGTTGGTTTTGTTGTTGCAATGCACTGGGGGTCGATTTGCGCATCAGAAGTTAGGGTTTTCATGATTTCTTGTTCTTGTCCATTTTTAGGATGGACATTAGTTCTGCATTACGCATAGCAGTGCGTGTCCCAGCTTACTGTGAGGCTTGCGAGGACGGTAGAAATGTGGGTCACAATGCAGCAGATTTTCAGCTCATTCGTGATAGGGACACTCTGAATCTGAGGGATATAAGTGACGACGTAGCTGCTAAAGTGTCTATTGGGAAGAATAAGGGCTTCAATTTGACATATTTCGACAAGAACACCCAATGCTATACCAATCTTACCTCAGATGCAGCTCTGATGGATGCTACTAATAATTATTGGGACCTAAGGAGGCTACCTTTGTTTGTGAATTTTTATGACACGGTGGCTATGGCATATAGTCAGAGTGTGTCTTTGGATAATGAGGCAGGTGCATCTGTTGCTCTCCCACTGCTGCCCCCTTTGCTTGGTCATGATGATGGGCAGAACAATCAGGCTGTTCAAACTGTTTTGCCTGGTGGAGGTGACCACGATGTGGAGTCACTTAGCGTGGAAGACAGTGATGATGACAGTGTTCACTCTTCTGCCTCTGATGACTCAGCTGAGAAATCCACACCTGCTCAAGGAAGAAGCAGGAAGAAGCGTGCTGATGATGATGTTTCATGGGAAGAAGATGATGAGGAGTATGTTGGGGTCAATGATGAGCGCCATTATATGTCAGAACATCAAGATGAACAAGCATCAGATGGGGATACTGACTCTGACTCTCTTGTTCATGATGATTTGTATGTTGATGATAATGCTGGCTGTGACATTACTGAGCATGTTACTAACTTAGAGAACCCAACTATAGAATGTGGTGTCACATTTGAGGATGGGGACACCTTTAAGAGGGCTATTAGACAGTATGCTGTGCTAAAAGAGTTTGAAATTGCAGCTCCTTACAGTGAATCCAAAAGGTACAGAGGGTACTGCAAAGGATTCAAGACCAAGAAGAAGAGGTGCAAGTGGAGGATACATGCTTCTCAATTGCAAGATGGGAAGACTTGGCAGGTCTGTTCATTTTATTTTGACATTTTCCTACATTTTGGTTCTTATTTTTCCCAACTTGTATATGATGTTTTCCTTTTTTGTCAGATAAAGAGGTTGGGAACACATAGTTGTGCCAGCACATCCAAACTGGAGAAGAACTGCATGGCTACCAATGCCTGGGTGAGGGACAGGGCCATTACCATCCTGAAGGATGAACCAACAATTCGAGCATCTAAATTGAGGAAGGATTTGCAGACCAAGTACAACATCCAACTTTCATACTATGTTGTCTGGGATGGACTGTCAATGGCTCTAGAGCAGATTCAAGGCAAATGGGATGACAGCTTTGAAGATGTTTTTAGATTCAAGGCTGAGGTGGAGAGAACAAATCCTGGTAGCATTGTGGACATTGAGTGGGTTCAGTCTGATGAAAAGAAGAGGTTCACAAGGATGTTTGTGGCATTTAAGAGCTGTGTTCAAGGTTTTTTGAATGGCTGCAAACCCTTCCTTGGTGTTGACTCAACAGTGTTGACTGGGAGGTGGAGAGGCCAGTTAGCTTCTGCTTCAGCTGTGGATGGACACAACTGGCTTTTTCCAGTGGCATATGGTGTCTTTGAGTCTGAAACTGCTGAAAATTGGAAATGGTTTTTTGAGGAACTTGAAGTGGCAATTGGATCTCCTCCAGGCCTGGTCATATGCACAGATGCTGGCAAAGGAATATATAAGGGAGTTAGCTCTGTATTCTCAAATGGAGTAGAGCATAGAGAGTGCATGATGCATCTAGTGAAGAATTTCAACAAGAGGTATAGAGGAGCAGTGTTCAAGAAACATTTGTGGCCAGCAAGCAGAGCTTACAACCAGAGGCACTTTGAACACCATTACAACATCATGTGGTGAACCTATTATGTGGTGAACCTGTTATGTAATGGCAGACTTTGTTATGCCTATGAACTATGATCTGTAAGGTTACAGCCAGACTTATGTGGTGAACCTGTTGTGTTAAGTGCTCAAATATGTTAGGCAATGCCCAGTTCCAAAATTTGATCCAAAAGATGCTATGCAATCTCATACATTTCTCATAGGTATTTTTCATACCATTTTCTTGCGACAAATTTAAGATGCATCATTGAATTCAAAGAAGGTACAGATAGCTGGATACATGTTCGCCGGATGGAATGACTCCAACAACACTAACTGGATACATGTTAACCTGCTGTTATGCATCACTTGACCAACAACACTAACAGAACTAACACCAAAACGAAAACCTTTACAACACCAACTACAAGCAGGCGCTCTCCAATCTTATCCATGTTGGTCATCAATTTCTTGTTGCTATCAATTAGTGACTGGAGCAGTGCCTCTGAATCTTTGAGATGAATGACTGCACTCTCCAACAGATCTTGGGAGGCATCAAAAGCTTGGCAGGCCTTCACCTTGTCCTTGCCTTCCTTCATCACCTCGAGCGCCATGGCATCACGACCTCTAACATGAAGACTACAAGCGCGAGGAAGAACGCCTTTGGAGACCAAGTACTCGACATATTGTTCTTCAAAGAAGTATACTCCACACGCATAGTCGGTCTGGTAAACAAGAGATCAAAGTAAAAAAAAATCCGCATCTTCTCAAAACCAGCGTAGAAGTGAACCACAACTTACATGGTCACGCATAGGACACTTGTAAAACCTCTTTCCCTTGCTGCCAGGCTTCTGCGAGACGCGCCCGATGAAGACGGTTCCGCACTTGTGGCAAGGAACCAATGGCAAGAATCCGGCTTGGTCTCTGTAGGGCTCGAGCGACGACGGAGCTGAATGCGGCGCTCCGAACGGTGTGGAATGCGAGCTCGATGCCATGGCAGTGGCCGTAAGCTAAGAGATATAGGGTTCGTGCAGATGGGGAATGAGCATTGGGAGAGAGAATGAGAAGAGGAGAATGGGGATGAGACGGGAGGAGGAAGGCGACCGAGGACGACCTGGTCCAACCGGACCGCGAACGCGTCTCAGGCCGCCAGGGGCAAAATCGTCTGCTAACAGTGCTCTCTCTCTCCCGATTGCTGTAAATGATTAGTTTAATGGAGGCGGTGTCCACTGGCAAACAATCGCGAATTAGTAATGGTACTCAGCAAAAGCCAGCGTTGGCGGTGTGTTACGGCCAATTTGTTGTTTTCGCGATGCCCCACAGCAAAAATTGCCTATTAATAAATGTAGGATAATCCCTTTAGGAGTAGCCCCTTGCTGTTGATGTGCTGTAAATGCATATATTGTTTCCTCTGTGATAATCATTTAATATGCAAAGCCGCAAACTGTGAACCCTGTACGTCATCCAATTAAACTAGGATTGAATAATACTCCACATTACTGACAAGCTTAGAATTGTATATAGAACGCCCAAGAGGCACAGAATTTTCACAGAAAAAGGGCATTATCAATTTATCATGGGTAAGGCCCTAGGTAGTGAGTGAGGACCTCATCGCCCGTACAAATCTCCCCATCATCTGTGACCCTACATTTATTTAGGCCTAATTTAGAAGCAAGAGGGAGGCACGCCCAGGGATGAAAAAACCCTCAACGGAGAACGAAATGGCTTATTCAAATAACATCCCCATGGATTGCTCATCCTGGGAAAAGTCCAGGGTCCCAAAGTGATTTGAGTTTCCAAACTAGCCCTTAAGGTGGAATTATATGAATTGCCTCACATCTTCAGATGCTTCTTCATCATCGCCATCAAACATGGCTAGCTTCAAAGCCCATATCTCCCTCTGGAAACCAGGCATGAGCAGGTTGGATCACATGTTGCCAATCTCCGACATCAGCTTCGCCATGTCATCTAGGCCATAATGCTCGTCCTTTGGAACGTCACTTCAATGATCCTCTGGTCTACATACAATGGTCCTATCCACATGACTACCATCATCGGTTCTGTGGCTGAGTTACAATGTTTTCTTTAGCAGTTTCCATCGGTGCCACTCAGAAGAGGGCTGGATGGTGGCCTTCACAACTTGATGTGTGCGATCCTACATACCATCAGCCTCATCTGATCTTTCAAAGCTTCTGATCTACATGTCTCAACAATAAATCCCCACTAGCCATAAGATCCATGGGATTAACCAAATATATACAAGACAATACTGATATTTATGGTGCATAATGAGTATCATTAGATTAATCATTGAATATATTTTTATCGTACATTTATTTTCAGATACAAGTGTTACTAATATTTTCTATAAATCTAGTCAAAATTCACGAAAATCCAGGCGACCCTTAAAAAGGGAGGAGGGAGTAAGCAAGGAGGATTCCTGGCTTCCTGCATTATTATTTGAGACAACTACCCTGATTTAGTATTGACGATTTAAAGATTGGACACAAAAAATTAGATCGAAAATGAAATAAAGGCTGCAGAGAACACATGCTCAGTTTGCACGTCCCTCTTATTGAGGGCAGTCAAGTGGTCAAGATGAGAGAGGGAACCAACCAACCAGGAGAAAACTCATCGCCAAAATTTGTTGTCATGATGGAAAATTAGCTGGGTAGTACTTTGTTTCAATTATTCACCTGCATGGCAATCAGTAGCAAAATAAATTATACCAAGTATCAGAAAACTTGAATGAAAACCACGCTTTCTAATTTTTTAAGTATCTGACATCACTCACAAACAAAAAAGGTAACTTGACATGATGCTATCATATAACCCTAACAAAGCACATAGGATGACAAGTCATGTGCGTAAGATATTTCAGATCCAAGCAAACCTGAAATTCATGGTGAAATGAAAATTAACAGGAAATAAACAAGCACGGCCACCAACACAAAATAGTAAATTTTATGATATTGGATAAGATCTTATTTTAGCAAAGCATAACTTAAATATCTGCTCTACAGCCCAAGGAATTCATCAATTATCATTTACCAAGCTAATGGGTGAAACTAGAAGTGCTAATTTACCAGCTAGTGTACTTTATCTACTCCAAAACCAACTCCCTATTTGCTTTGTCCTTTCAAAATAACGGTGAACCACAGAATCTTCTCCTCCATCCTAACAACATGAACACATCAGACTCAGGTCCTAAATAGTTTAGCTACTCTACCCACTCGATGTTTCACATTCAAACCGAGAGATAGAAGTATGAAGAAAGGATAGCAAGATCTCACGGGAGAGGACGGTTTGCTTGATGATGCCTAGGGTACTGACAGGGAGGACACCGGGCACCTCCGAGGATCCCTCCATGGCCTCACGTCAAACCACTGTTGAACCCTAACACCAGATCAGAAACTTTCTCGTTTTGTTTTCCCTACTGCCGAATGGGAAGGCCGTGTGACACATAAGCATCAAGAGAACCAGGTACCCCTGCAGACCTTACACCATTGTACAACATGAGCAGCAGACCTTATACCCCTGGACAAGACATTACCCCTGCACTCAGCCATACCATCAAAATCCATGTGCGCACATAACATGTTTTCCATCTTTTTTCTCTCCAATCAGGACAACGTCACACTTGTCAACACAGCAGCAGATGGCCATAATAGTATCCCATGCCAACAGCATAAACCACATCCCTTGCCACAATATATTCTGCTGCCTCTGCAACAATACTTATCTTATTGCCTTGGTCCAAAATCGATAAAATGTTGCAACCAGTAGACAGATCAAAACATCTGGTGCCTGTGCGGATCCTCTCTTCAGTCATATATTCTAGCTAACAGTTAACGGATTCCAATCCCTGCGAGAAGAACAGCAACACACATTGGTTCCACTTTCAGCTGATGGTTTGCCAAACCTTATTGCATCCACGAGACAATGACCGCGGGCAAATATTTTCATACATCACATAATGGCAAAATGCTCAAACACCAATCAGCAAGCTATGCACTGATGGTGTTCATCTTCCTCTGAATATCAACTCAGCAAAACTTAGGGGAATTACCGATTGCCATCACCGAACAACACCTTATAAAACCGCCTCCTCTCCTCCCTTTTCTCTGCACTAGCCAAGCGCGCCACTTCGTCATCCTCCACCTCTTTATCTTTCTTTACCTCAACCTCCCCTCTCATCCTCTTCTTCTCAAAATTCATTGCTCGCCGCCGTTGGTTGTACTCATGCAGCCCCTCCTGCATAAGCTCCCCGAGCCGATCCTTGGCCAACACCACTGGATCCTTCTCCTTCAGCTCTGACCCCTCGTAGCCCTCACGGAGCACCACTGTATGTATCTTGTACCGATTCGATACATAAAAGAGGCAGGGGTGCCGGAGCAGCATCCTCACTGTGTCCTCTGGTAGCCCAAACTCCCTCCTAAAATGCTCCAGCTTCAAAATTGACATCTTTTTCCACAGGGTGAGAGAGAGGAGTTCGTGCACCACGGCCACCGATCGCTTCTCAGCTTCGGCGTCCGTGCCAGGCAAGGCCCACTCCTCCGAGTAGGGCGATATGTAAGGCGTGGAGGCGTTGAAATCCTCCATCTTGGCGTGTGACTTGACCCATGAGGCCGGTAGTGAGCAGGTGAACCGTGGGGTCGAGTCGATCGCGGCCGCCTCGACTGCGGAGATGGCGAGAGAGGGCGCCCATCTGACGAGCTCTAGCTCAGCGGCGTTGCGGCGGTGTCGGTAGGGGTTTGTGAGGCGGAAGAGATCGGTGTTGGCGGGGAGGAGGCGGAGGAGGTAGTCGTCGGGGAGGCCGAGAGGGCCCCGCAGCGCAGCGAGCTTGGAAACCTGTAGGCGGCGGCCGCGGGCGAGCATGAGCACGCGCGCGAGGCGGTCCGCCATGGCCGGCTCGGAGGCCGAGACGGCAGCCTCCTCCGCGTGGACGAGCGCCGCCATCCGCTTAGTGAAGCCGAAGTGAGGCTCCTGCTCACCGCCACCGGCGTCGGCGGAGAAGACCTCGAAGCAGGAAGGGTATTTGCCGAGCCAGTTGGCGGCGCGGCCCATGAGATCGAGCGTCTTGAAGCGGGACTGGAGGAAGCGCACCGGCGCCGTGCGGGATGGGAACCGGAGGAGTAGGCGCTTGATTTGGTTGTTGACGACCCAGCGGCGGTTGCGCCGGAGCGCCGCCTCCAGGGCGGGGTCCTTCGGGGACGACCACCGCGGCATGGTCGGCGACGAGGCACGGCGGCGGACGTGGTTAACGCGAGCTCGCTCGTGGCTTGTGGGCTTCAGCCGTTGCCTGCGAATGGGCTTGCTTTAACGTTTGTGTGACTTTGTCTGGGCAGTTATCCTAGTTGGGCCTTTTTGGTATGAGCGCTCTCTCTCTCTCAAAATAAAATTTAAAATAAATAAATTATTTCCTCAGCCCTCAAAAAAGTTTGACTTAGTTTCTTAGACCTGTTTTCATCGAACTTTGTTATTTGGCCCTAAAACGAAATTTGCTTATTTTTTTTTACCTTTTTGTCCACTTTGAAAGATCATAACTCTTCGATATGACATCGGATGAGGATGATTTTTATATGATCGAGATCTACAACTTTATAGTTTTGAGTTTTTTCATTTGAGCAAGTTCAAATGCCTAAAAACATCAATATATTATATTAATGTTTTGGGGGCATCTGAACTTTCTCAAATGAAAAAACTTAAAACTATAAAGTTTTAGATCTTATCGAGACCCACAATTTTCATATAAAAATCATCTTCATCCGATGTCGTATCGAAAAGTTATGATCTTTTAAAGTGGACGAAAAGGCCAAAAAATAAGTAAATTTCATTTTAAGGTCAAATAACAAAGTTTGATGAAAACAAAGCCAAGAAACTAAATCGAATTTTTTTAAGGCCGAGGAAATAATTTTCTCCAAAAATGAGGGGGGGGGGGGGGTTAGTCGAAGAACCTTTTTTTTCTTTTGAAAAAAATGCCTTCGGGCAAGTTTTCATTCATCTGATAACATTGTTATTTATTCTCCTCCCAATCTCAAAAAAGGTGACACTAAAACAATTGACGGTATATATTCATTTCCTTGCTACTACCTCCATTTTACTCCTTTTGTTACCAAGATTATTTGATGTTTTGACATTAGCTTCTATATATGTACTTTGATATACATTATATCTAAGTACGTAATAAAAATATCTAGAAATATCAAAATGTCTTATAATTTAGAAAGAAAAAAATACATATAAAAACCAAAATAACTTATAATTTATGATAGAGGGAGTTTTGGACGACCCTTAATCCTCGTGGAAAGAAAACATGGCCGGTTAGTTCAGGTTGGCTAGCAACTAGTCGAAAACTTGTTTAAAAGATATATCCCACTTATGTTGTTTGGGTATACTAAGGACCTGTTTAGTTCCCAAAAAATTTCTAGATTTCCGTCACATCGAATTTTTGGACGCATATATGGAGCATTAAATGTAGTCAAATCTTTTGCATGTTTTCATAGTTTACCTGCTTTTCACGAGACGAATCTTTTGAGTCTATTTGGACCATGATTGGATACTTATTGAAGAAGATTCTTCATGTGCTACAGTGATTTTTCGTCACCTTTTTCCGATCTAAACATGCCCTAAAACTAATTTATGCTAATTATTGGCTAGCTAGCAATTAGCTTTTGTATCAAACATGTCTTAGCAAACAAAGTGTTAATAGACCCCATCCACTCGGGAGGGAAATCATGTACTGGCTATGCAATGGTTGCTCGTATGATCGTATCCAAACATAAACCATGTCTACATCTACAAACCATAATAAATTGTTTGATTTTTTTGTATGAATAAATAAATAAATAAATAACGCCGACTAACTATAAATAAATCATCATATCGTGTATAACGCAATAAACCATTAACATTGTCCCCACTGAAAAATATCAGAAGAGAGTTCTAGAGAGCCCCTACCTCTGCTTTGTGTCCCAAGACAAGAAGAAAGAAGAACCGACCTTCTTGGGCCGCAAGACGACCTGCCCACGCACAAATACTCCTCGCATCTCCTTGCGCGGTTTTGATCGACACGGACGGCAGGCCAGCCAGCCTTAAACCCTACCCGCCCAAACCCACACGACTCACAACCATGGCCGCCGCCGCCGCCGCCGCTAAGGCAGCGGCCGCGGCCGTGTCCGCGGGTGCCGCCTTCGCGCTCTCCTCCGAGCGGGCCCACGCCGACGGTGGCGGCTCCACCTTCCGCTTCCCCGGATTCTACTCCTCCGCCCCCTCCCCGGCCCCTGCCCCCGCCGCGCCGCCGCCTCAGCAGTTCCCACCGCCGTCGGGCGGGCGGCGCGAGGAACCCCCGGATGAGGCGCCGAAGGTTTCGACTCAGCACCCTCGCACGAGTGCCGCGGGCTTCGACCCCGCGCCACTGGAGCGTGGGGTGGAGGCGCTTGACAAGCTCAAGAAGTCGCCGGACCCCAAAAAGGTGGGCATTTTTCGAGGGGCTTCGTTCTTATTTTGTTGTACGGTGTTTGTTTGTTTGTTTTACTGGGGGCCGCTTTCAACCGTGGTTGTGCAGCTGTTCGAGTTTATGAAGAAGCAGGAGGAGACGCGCCAGCAGGAAATAGCTGCGAAGAAACTCGAGTTGCAGAAGGCACTGGCCGAGATCGAGCTTGTGAGGCATCTCTCATCCCATCACTGTTAGTTATGATATTTTGCACGAAGGAACTATCACTTACTCCAACTAATAAATAGCTGCAGAGCCTCTTAGTGCCAAGCTCAGCTTGTCTGGGGTAAGCAGTAATGAGCTAGTTTGGAGAACCACTGCGTGAAAAAAAAGAGTATAGTTCCGAGGTTTAAGATTACAAATGATGATTCTATGCCCTCCTGGAAACTCTAAAACGAGCATCACAAGTGCATAGTTGCCATGAACGCCCGAACCGTCCTTTCCCCTTGCTACAGTACAGAGGGGCGGAAAGGGTGAACCGAGGGCGATTCTTGGTGCTGGCGGCGATTTCGCTGGTCCCTTCCCTCTCCGGTGGCCTGGTCGGCGCCGGAGATGGAGGTGGACCGGGGAATAGCCGTTTGGCTGTAGATAGGCTAGGTAGTCCTAGGGTTTGCTCGCCATCGCTTCTCGATGGTGGAGCTAGGGTTTGCCGGCGCGGTCGCCGTCCTCGGCGGTTGTTTCCTGGTGGTGTCGGCGAGGCGGTGATGGCGACGGCGCAGAGGAATAAGGTCTCCCGACCTCTTCATCGCCCCGTTGACGTGGACTTCCGGCGTCAACGGCGAGGTCGTGGAGCTCAGGTTAGTATCTTCTGTCTGTTGTTGGTGGCCAACGGTGTGGCTCCTTCTTCCCCGATCTGTGGGCTTCCTTGGCCGCTGGTGGTGCTGCTTGTTCTCGCCGGAGTTGTAGGGGGAGCGGCCAATATCCTTTCAATGAGAATGATGCAGCTTGGTGGAGTGGCCGGGTTGCTGGCTTTTGCGACATCTTCAACGCGTGCTTCCTCTCCGGTGAGCAAGGTCGACTGGCAGTGGCACGGGCGTCTGTGGTGCGGCAGCGGAAGGGGCGGCATCGGGCGTACCGGCGGCGGCGATGTTCCTGGAAGCTGGAGGATTTTGCTTCTGGGCCCTTCGTGGCCTTGCTTGCGTTTTCTTTTGTTTTCAGGGGCTTTGTGTAAAATGGGCTGTACTTTATTCCAATTTTAATGAAACCCTTTTCTATCGCCAAAAAAAAAAGGTGCATAGTTGCCATGAATATAGGACCTCCAGTCATGTGCTTCCATAGCTTTTGCATTCATGTTGATGACTGGTTTTATTCTGTGCTGCAGTTAACAAACTGCTTCGCATAATTCTTTGTTATTCTTGAAATCCTGAATTGTGCGGGCATATTGTATGGACTCTGACCTTCTTGACTGTCTGCAACACAAATGTTGGTGATCAACATAATCAACATACAGCATCTTAGATTTACTTATTCATTACTTCTCCTATTTATGCAGTATTTTACAAGTCTGTCAGAATGCTATTGATTAACTTGAACTGACTTTATGTCTCTGTGTTGGTTCTATTACACATCAAGTACTTCAAAAGTTCAGATCATGTCACCCTTATTTATTAATTGAATAGTGTGATAAATTGGTGTTCACAGTTGAATAATTTCTCCAGTCACAAGCGTCACTTTGCACACTGATAGTCTCCATAACATAGTTTTTTCAAGACAAATCTCTTTCTTTTATTATTTTCATATGACTGACCTATGTATTTGTAAAGATATTTGGTGAACATGAAATAGTTTTGCAGCAAGCATGGAAGATACTTGTTTTTTATAGGGGTTTTATAATTTTATTACATTTGTATAAATTGTTTCATTCTCATAATAAATAGTGTGATATTAAGTACTCTCCATTTTAAATTGTAAGTTGTTCTGGCTTTTCTAGGTGCATAGCTAAAGGCTATGTATCTAGAAAAGCCAGAACGACTTAAAATTTGGAATGGAGTATGCTTTTGCTTTGTTAAGTCATGAATTATATTCAAATTTATTTTGTAACATGAGCCATTTTATAGGAGCAAAAACGAGTGGATTTCGAAGAAAGGAAAAAGCTTGATCAACAACGAGCAAAAATTAAGTCGCAAACGGCTCAGTACGAGGATGAGCTAAAAAGGAAGCGACTGCAGGCTGAACATGAGGCGCAGAGGTTAAGGAACCAGGAGCTTGTGAAGATGCAGGAGGAATCTGGGATTAGGTTGGAGCAGATCAGGCAGGCGACTGAGAAGCAAATCCAGGAACAACGGAGACAGACAGAGAGGCACAGGGCCGATCTAGAGCAGGCGACCCTTGCAAAGAAAGCTATGGCAGAGGCGGAGGGGAGAATACTAGTAACAAAGCAAACTGAAGATGTGAAGAGGCGATTGCTTTTAGAGGAGATAAATGCTGACAGGGAGAAATGGATCCAAGTGATAAATACAACCTTTGAGCATATAGGAGGTATGCCTTACTAAGTGAATAATTCTTTATTGGACCTTTTTCTGCAGTTCTCTTAAGCAATTTCTAGTGGTTTGTGTCAAATAACTTGGTTGATTTGATAATACTTCCAAAGTTATTACTTGCAATTAAAACTGGTATTTGATACTATGGGTAACAGCATAATGTTACTTTCCTCAAACTATTTACTCCTATGTTGTATCCAGCCTAGGGATGTTATGGGTCTTTATATGCTTATTATACTATGAAACATCAGTGGTGACATATAAAGCTTTGTGACACCTTTGTTTTGTGATATATTCGTTCCCTTTTTCCTCAGGTGGTTTGCGGACGATATTAACTGATCAAAATAAGCTAGTAGTAGCAGTGGGAGGTATAACAGCACTTGCTGCAGGGATATAC
This sequence comes from Eremochloa ophiuroides, assembly GCA_038502445.1. NCBI lineage: Eukaryota > Viridiplantae > Streptophyta > Magnoliopsida > Poales > Poaceae > Eremochloa > Eremochloa ophiuroides. The sequence goes on from JAHLJS010000005.1 coordinate 68,824,720, forward strand.
ACAACAAGGTAAAGTTAATGGTGATCTATGTTTCAATTTCTGGTTATAGTTGTGTGGTTCACTCACCATAACTCTGCAGTTTTTCACTCTGCATTGGAGCTCATAACTTTCTGAATTAAATTGCTGCTGTGTATCCACCTCCCACTCTCAGCTTTCAAACTCAATGATGAATACGAAACCAATTGTGGTGCCAGAGTTACATCTTATGCAATATACTGGTTTTAATTCTAGAAGTAGTCACTGTATTAGTTGCTCTATTTCTTCTAAATTGTTACCTGTGTTTACTTTGGATGATTCCTGTATCTACCACATTTTATTCCAATATCAATACGTATATTTCAAATGATGCAAGAGGAATCTGCACAAAAGAACATAACCTTTGTGTTGATTTTTTTGTAGTAGTTTTTTTTTCCACTCTTCATTCATGCACTAAAAGCTTACCTTTTGCTGATTTTGTTTTCTGCTTTATGCCCTTACATAGATTCACATATTTTTCCCCAGGGAGGGTGCAAGAGTAGTCTGGGGCTATGTTGATCGTATTTTAGGTCAGCCATCACTGATAAGGGAGTCATCACGAGGGAAATATCCCTGGTCTGGTTCCCTTTCACGTGCTACAAGTACCCTGACTAGCAAACTGAAGAATGGAAGCAACCTAGGGAAGGACGGGAATGGGTTTGGTGATGTTATTCTAAATCCTTCTCTCCAGAAGAGAGTGAAGCAGCTTGCTAATGCCACGGCCAATACGAAACTTCATCAAGCTCCTTTCAGGAACATGCTTTTTTATGGGCCTCCTGGGACAGGGAAAACCATGGCAGCACGAGAACTAGCTCGCAATTCTGTATGTTCCACAGACCATACCTATGTCAGCACTAATAAAAACGTTTGAAATGCTACTGTCCCACTAATGTTGTCGCCACTTACAGGGATTAGATTATGCACTAATGACTGGTGGAGATGTTGCACCATTGGGATCACAAGCAGTCACCAAGATTCATCAGTTGTTTGACTGGGCGAAGAAATCTAATAGGGGTTTGCTCCTCTTCATAGATGAAGCAGATGCTTTCTTGTGCGAGTAAGTGAAAACAAAATCTTCAGATACTTTTTTGTTTGAACCCCATGGCACCATTTGAATTTTCAGCATCGTAACATGGAATTCAGAAATTCTCATCTGTTGCTACCTTATAGCGATATTTTCGGGGCTTCTAAGAGAGTTCAAATTTTTCACTGTTGACTGTTATGATTTGATTTACTCATTCTAATGGAAGTGTATTGCACCAATGTTTTTCTATCATTATGAGTGTGCTATGATAAACTGTAGTGTTGACTGTTGACATCTCAGACTGTTTTTTGGTACCCTGCAGACGGAACAAAACTTACATGAGTGAAGCTCAAAGGAGTGCCCTGAATGCTCTCCTTTTCCGCACAGGTGACCAATCCAAGGACATTGTCCTTGCACTTGCCACCAACAGGCCTGGTGATCTCGACTCTGCTGTTGCTGACCGTATTGATGAGGTCCTGGAATTTCCCCTGCCTGGGGAAGATGAGCGCTTCAAGCTCCTGAAGCTATACCTGGACAAGTACATCATCAAAGCCGGTGACAAACACGAGAAGAGCTGGCTCCGTTTCTTCCGCCGCCAGCCAAAGAAGATTGAGGTGAAAGGCATCACTGATGACCTGATTCAGGAGGCGGCATCCAAGACCCAGGGCTTCTCTGGAAGAGAGATTGCGAAGATGATGGCTAGCGTTCAGGCTGCAGTCTATGGGAGCAAGGACTGCGAGCTCACCCCAGGCCTGTTTCGTGAGGTTGTGGACTACAAGGTTGCCGAGCACCAGCAACGGAGAAGATTAGCCGGTGAGGAGCCAAAGCAGAATGCCTAGGTTGACCATTTTTTTTTTCATTCACCCCGTTTTGCCTTTGGCATGTACTGTGTTCTTTTCCCGGGATATAGATTGCTTCATCGGGCAGGCGTTTTGCATGCCCCATGTTATTCTTTTGCTCCATTTACCCTACTAGGGGGTTCTTTGGTGGTAGGCATTTACCCTAATAGTAATAGGGGGCCTTCGGTGGTACGCGATGGTAAGATGAGGAATACATGTGGCTTGTGGTGTAAACTTTGGCGATAGGTCACACCCAACAAGCTGACCGTTTTGATGCATGATACTTTTTTGATCAGTCTTCGATCTTCCTTGCTGATGCTGGTAATAAAATGGTCTGATTTGCTGACAAATAATCGGCAGTGGCTTTAATGGTTTTGGCATTGTTTTGCACATTTTATAGCTGTTGGCATTGTTTTGCGCTTTTTATAGCTGTATCATACCGCTCTGGCCGTGAATGAATTGAACAGTTCCGCCACAATACTCACGAGTGGCATTCTCTCACAAAGCTAAAAATTTTTAAGTGACATTCTCTCAGTAAAAAATGTTTGTGCGCTGTGGTCGTCCTACTGTTGGTGAGGCATTGTCATTTGTCACAGCCGCTTGGCCCTAAACTGTAGCCACCGTCTCCGTCTCCAGACGCCAGGATGCAATGGTCACGAGAACTGCAGCTGCCGGCGGCAGAGGCAAACAAATTGGGATTTGATATGCCCTGCCTACCCGTACCAAAATTTCCAGTACAGTCTGCACTTGACAATTGGGCGTCACATTGAGCAGCATGTTCGCACTCAACAGTGCAGTTACAAAACAAAAACCACGTGTTTAACAATAATAACTGCCTTCGACAAGTGCGAGACATCTTCCCCAAAATGCTTTCACTCGTATTTATAGATACAAGCCAGACAAAAGATCTGTTGTGTAGTTCCAATTCTTTTCAGACATACGGGTTTCTGTATTCAGATCACCTTGTGGCGCTTGACAAGTGGAAGAGAGACAGGCAGAGGCAAATGCCAAACCACAGTTTAGCTACAATGTGCTGGCGACGCCCAACTCAAGCTTATTCAGCAGGACCACGGCTCCCAGAGACGTCGCACTCCTCAAGCAGCGCTAGGATGTTGTGTTCAGGCGCACTTACGGAGGGCAATATGGCACGCCTTGGAACTGCAGATCGTGACCTAGCACTGCTACTGTCAGGCTCGAGCTGCGACCCTTCCTTCACGACTGGCAAGTCTGTTCTCACCCTTGTGCCGACTGAAGACATTTTCTCCTTCCATATCCTCCCATCCTAGCATCCATCAGACTCTCAATCAATAAAACCAGTAAAGGAACAATAAAGTCTGAATGATCCGATGCTTTGCTGTTAAGGAAACATTGAATTTCAAGCATACAAAACCAGACTGCTAATCAGAAAGGTATGGTGAGATCTGGCAGTTTGTTGTTCGCAGAACGCTAAATTCTGCAACTCAAGGTAGTTCGCTAATATATGATTAACAATTATGTCTGCAACACAAGAAAGATTGCTATTATGGTCTACGTTTGATACTGAAAACGCCTTGTCCTTCATATCTTCCTATCCTAGCATCCATCGATCAACTAAGACCAATTATAGGCAACAATAAGTTTGCTCCACTTGATGCTTTTGCTATCGCTACCAGGGAAATAATACTTCAAGCATCAGGTAACTAATTCTGTAACACAAGAAAGCTTCCTAATACTGTATGCAAGATAAGGTAGTTAATCGCCTTGTCAACAACGTGATTTTCTAGAGCGATTTTTCTATAAGCACTGGGATGATGGCTTACATGCAGTATAGACGGCTCAGGAAGTGGGCATTTTACTGGCTCATCAAGATTGAGAGGTTCCACAGGGTGCTCCACCGGCTTGAATTCAACGCCAACCTCAAAACCGTGAGGGCTCTCTGCAGGAACAGCTGCTTGATCAGACTCCCCTGTACTCATGTTGGGGGCCAACGTCTCGACAACCTCCTGCAGGATGAAAGCGGAAATTCCATAAATTAGGCGAGACTTGATCACAGTAAGGTCCAATTGCACAAATTCACTAGGTTACTTCTGATGCTTGGCTTCAGCCAATCAATAAATCCACCTGACTACATAGTAATTGTACGATTTCTCATGAACAGATTTACAGTGAGAACAAAAGCACTCAACTTTCCCCAATTTTTGAGCTGCAAGGCCATTTGAATTTAATGGAATGCCAAAAAAAATAAAGATAATATAAACAAAATTTAACAAAAACAGCAAGCTAAAACCATCACGACCAAAGGATCGGAAAGAGGAACTAAAAAGGGGAGATACCGAGTCCTGGAGACAGCAGAATCCACCCATGAACAAATAGAGGGCCAAATGAAACCAGCTCAAATCTGACCCTTGCACGGCTTTCAGGAAGCTAAGCTAACCTACTGTTGACTTGATATGGTTATAAACAAGCAGATCCCTTCTTGGAGTTGGGGAAGTAAACTACAGCAGAAACGACATGGAAGTACAAAGTGGGCATGATAGGGAAAGGAGAAAGAGGGAGGGGAGAAAACTCACGGCCACGCTCTTGGAGCGCCGGTGGGTGCCGGCGGAGAACCTGGAGAAGATCCCGACCATCGTCTCCTCGGCCTCCGCTCAGGCTCGCAGCTTTCTCGGAGTTGAACCTTGAACGAAGCAGTCCGCTTTTCTTGTCCACAGGGAGCACTGATCGATGCACTAGCAGTGATTGACCTGTCCGAGTGGTTTTATTAATCGATCTCTCTCTTTTTTTCATGCCTTTCTAGTTAGTTGATTACTATTAATTAGTACTACTAACTAGTAACATTAGAATAAAGTGGGTGACAGATAAAATGGGCATCTTTAAAAAGGGATGTGCTCTGTTTACTTTCAAGATGTTTATATAACATGCTCCCTCCCTCTCAAAAATAAATTTATTATAAAAATATATTCAACGGTTGATGTAATAACACTAATTATATATTATAAATACTAATATTTTTCTTATATATATATGCTTATCAGACTTTTATTCGGAACATACATGATAATCAATATAGGGAGAAATTTTACCTCTTTATTTTTAAGATATAGATATATCTGATTTAGGAGTCAGGTCTGTTGAACGGCTCCTTTCTCTGTGGAAGCGCACACGGACACACAACAAGACAATTCAATAGGGCCGTTATCCACCACTTCTTCAAATTACTCATTTACTATCTTCCGTTTTAAAAAATCGTATCATGAGGAATCAAACAATGTTAAATTTGACTAAATACTTTTGAAAAACTATTAATATTTATGTTACGTAACAATTATCATCAATTTAATTATAATATATATATATATTTTATAGTAAATCTATTTGAATATAACAAACTTTGAGGAAGAAAATACCCTCTCTATTTTTAAATTGTAGGTTATTTTAATAATCTTAGAGAATTAAAGTATCTTAAATTTAACTAGTTATAAAAAGAAATAGGAATATTTATAAAACTAAATAAATGTAATATGAAAATATATTTAATAAATAATCTAATAATATTTTATTAATATTTTTCTAGAACACGACTTCATGTGTATCTCATTAAGAAGAATAATACTTTATCAATATTATAAGTATTATTAATTTTATAGATTTGATCAATAAAATAATTTGACTCTATAAAATTTTTAAAATAACTTATAATTTAGGACGGAGAAATAAGAAACAGTTAGCCAACTCAACCCAACTCGTTCGGTAAATCAACTTATTTTTATCTGTCCAAAGTATACCCACTTGAGAATCCAACCCATTAAACCTATTTCAATCTAATCCATTAGCAGGTCTACGGTTAGGTGTAGTGTCCTGTCCCCCGTTCCCCCGCCTACCAGCGCGAATTCTGAGAACTGCGAACAACCAGAACGAAAAAAAAAAAAAGAGAAAAGAGATGAGAACAACTTGAACTGGAAGCGACTTGGTTTAGTCGGTCAGTCCACTCCACCACGCCCGACACGCCCACTCCTCCCACCACCTCTTCCCTCTCCGGTCTCACCGCGCCAACGACCGCAGCACACCGAGCACCGAGGGAGGCGATCAAGGTGACCTGTTCGCCACTCCGCCAGAAGCCGAGGCCGAGCTGCTGTCCACGGCAGCGAGCATGCACCACGATCCCAACCCCTTCGACGAGGGCGCCGACGAGAACCCCTTCTCGGTAACCCCTGCCCGCCCTCTTCTCTGTCTGCTCTCTCTCAGTGTCTCCTACTCCAGTCCCCCCAACCCCAACTAACCAACCAAACAACACGCACATTCTGCGTGGATTTGGTTCGGGGGTCCCGGCAGATCTAGGATGAGAGAGAGATCTCGGGCGTCAGGTTTCTGGAGCGTGCTACTGAGGTGCTGATTTGGTGCTGATGCTGTGCAGAATGGAGGCGGAGGAGCGCGTGGCGGAGGCGTCAAGTCGCAGTACGGGTTCCGGCCGGCGGAGCCCGCGGGGTTCGGCGGCGGCGGCGGCGGCAGGGGCGATGCGACCGTCGACATCCCCCTCGACACCATGAACGTAAGCGAGGATGCTGCACCTTCTCTTTAGCCTTTACTACCCCGTTGCTTGTTTAGTAGTGATCGAGGGAGCGTGCGTTGTAATGTGGCTCTGTTTTGGGATGAAGGATTCGAAGGGCAAGGCCAAAGAGCTGTCTCAGTGGGAGTCAGATCTCAGGCGGCGGGAGTCGGTATGCGTGCTTGCTTTGCTGTTCCCTTGGATTCTCGCTATTAGTGAATTCATGTTTGACTGAATATTCTATTCTTTGCTGGAATTCTCGGGGGGTCAAGGATATCAGGAGACGGGAGGAAGCTCTCAAGAGCGGTATGCTTCCGCATTCTATGCAAATTGAACTTATCTGAATGGTTGTCTTGTATGTTATCATGGAACAATGAGTATGGAGTCTTGTATTTTTTGGCTTATTGTACCCTGACGTTGTAGCTGGGGTGCCCATGGAGGACAAGAACTGGCCGCCTTTCTTCCCAATCATCCACCATGATATTGCCAATGAGATACCAGCAAACGCTCAGAAGTTGCAGTATCTTGCGTTCGCGAGCTGGCTTGGTATACATGCATTCCTTAATAGTTGAATTTAATTTAGTGTTTTCAGGAGTTTGCATTGTTGTACAGTTGTACTTACCATCTCACGGAGGATATTGCAATGATGTACAGGTATTGTGCTTTGTCTGTTTTGGAATTTTATTGCTGTCATAGTCTGTTGGATCAGAGGGGGAGGTAAGCTCAACCCTTCATATCTTTGTCTCTCCTTGCACCTCCGCATTTACTATTCTGATTGTACTTGACCTGTAGTTTAAGTACAGGCAAGTGCTCATTTTTTATTGCACTGTTACGAATTTAACTCATCGGACCTCTAAATCTTGAATATTTTTTTGCAGATTCCAAACTATTTTTCCTGGCTACCATCTATGGTATGCTTGGCATCCCTTTGTCCTACTTGATGTGGTATAGACCTCTATACCGAGCAATGAGGTATATGGCTATTGCTTGATGCTTCATGCCATAAATACTGACTAATATGCACTAGTTCATAATGCTAACTTTGTGTATTTCATTTCCTCTAAGCTGAGCATGCATAACATTTTATTTAGGCGATAGAACATTATTGATATTCTGATCCAACTGAAGTCAAGTAGGATACATGTTTCGCCAGATGTATTTAGCTTTAAATGACTTGGTAGACCTTTGCTTTATGTTCTCTGGCACTACCAGTGGTTCCGGACTAATTCTCTGCCAACTTGTTTGACAGAACTGACAGTGCTTTCAGCTTTGGATGGTTTTTCCTTTGTTACCTGGTAATTTCTAGACAAAGACATGACTTCCGCATTCTTGACATTAAAATGCTATTTATGCTATAAACCTGGTTTAGTTACTTTGTGTATCTTTGCTTGTGCACAGCTCCACATTGCCTTTTGCATATTTGCTGCCATTGCTCCTCCAATCGTATTCCGTGGAAAATCATTAACGTAAGCTTCCTTACAAATTGCATTGCACATTTATTGAGTAAAGAAATTTCATCATCCACCATCCCCTGTATATAATACCAATTAGCAGCACCTAGACAGCTGTGCTATTAAGTTTTGAGCTTCATTTCGCTCTACTCTGAGGCCGGCTTAGTCTGTGAAAAAGCTGAGGCCTGAGGGGCAAGCCTATCTGCTTAATCTTTTTTTTTCCTTTCCTAATGCTTACTATTTAGATGGATTATTTGTCTCTGTAATTATGCAAGATTCATAAGGGTTTTGATTAGTCTATCTTGCTCTAAGAGAAATATACTCCTTTGCCATCAGGGGTATACTGGCTGCAATTGACACCTTTTCTGATCATGCAATAGTTGGGGTGAGTACATCTAGAAACCTTTCTTTAATCCTTTTTTACCTTGTAGCTATAAAAGGAGCAACTGTACTTGTTTTTTTCACTGAACTTTATGCTCTTAGTCTTCAAAGGATTTTCATTGCAATTTTAAAAGGTAAATAAAAAGTGCAAGAATCTGACATGTAAATCATTTTTCTCCTTCAGATCTTTTACTTTGTCGGATTTGCCTTGTTTTGCTTGGAGACACTTTTGAGCATATGGGTTCTTCAGGTATGTAGCCTATTCATTGTTCATGTTTGCCATTCTATTATATCCCTTACCTACTATGCATTTTCCTTTTATTTCTGAATTTTTATGGTATTAGGAAAATCCTTTATGTTATATATTGGTACCTGATGCACATGGGGTACATGGGGTATATTAGGAAAATCATTTACAGTGATTTGTATGTGTTCTGTTTCTTGTTATGCCCATTTGGGATTAATATAATTACGGATGGAACAACTGAAAATGTTTAAATTTTAAACACTTAATGCCTTCCAAATTTTCCTTTTTATTATTATCTGCGACTACATTTATCTCTAGGCTTCTAGCTATCCAAATCTATTACACTACTCTTTGTAATTTTGTTACTTCCGTAATGAAATTCGTTTTTTACCGTGCTGTGAAAAAAGCTATCCACATCTATGCATAGTTCTCAACCAAAAAAAGCTCTCTTAAATTGTTATAAAAAAAAGGTTCTTTTAATATTAAAAAATTAATGTCCAATACAGTTCTAAATCTATGAATTCTCAGTTCCTTTTTTTTTTAATTTTGCATTTGCAATTTTTGGTTTATAAGTTCCAAATAGCGGCTTTGTGTTTCCGTGTCAGTGTGACAGTGTGTGTATTTGCAGTCCTTGTCTTTGCAGTTTCTTTGTTAGTTTGTCTTCATAGTATTTGTTTCAACAAGGGTCTATACAAATGTACATGATTGAACACACACATATGTTATAAAAAAACATAAAAGGTAGGTTGGCCAAGGATGTCACATCAGGAGTCAGCCATTGTGAACGATGTTGCTTTTTTGTTTGAATTGTCAGCGTGTTTTGATGAACTTGGTTTGTGTGATTCGAACAATGGTTTGATCTTATTGCAGAAAGTATACATGTACTTCAGAGGGCACAAGTAGGCTATGGAAGCACTTGCAATAGCCAACCAAATACGATCTGGTTGCTCTGTGGTTTTGTGCATAAACACGAGCTAGTACATGTCAGTCGTTGTATGTTACGATTACGACAATGTATATTTTCCCCTTTAAAGTTTGTATGGTGGAGGGTATATAAGATTATATTGTAGTGTCTTTCTGTACTGATCTGTTTTAAACCCCAATTCTTTGCCCATTACAACTTGAGGACTTGCAGATTGTGTGCGCTTCTGTTTGCTACCATGGCTGCGCAGATTGATTGGTCTGTTAGTGTGTGTTGTGTGATGCTGAACGAATCTCCTGGTCTTTATTGGAGATTCAGCTTGTGCTGAACTTCATAGTCTTGTGCTCCTCAAAGTTTCCGACTCTGGATTATTTATTATCATCGGCAGGGAGTATAGTTTGATACTCCTGGTAATATTCTGGCTCCACTGCCAGTCAGCACTCAGCATGGATGAAACTGTTGCAACACAGCCAGCATCCCTGTCCACAGTGGAGAGAAGATCGTGTTATTACTTCTTTTATGTATGGACTTGTTATACTGTTATATGTGACGAACTGACGATGTAGCAAATATCGTTTCGGCTCATGGTTCCAAACGAATGTCATTTTTAGGAGCCCGTAAAGGCACATGAATCTATTCAATGCAATTCCCTCGATGCATATACAACACGGATGCTTTGGGGTGGCATATTCGAAAGAAGAAAAAAGAAAAGAAAAAGTGAAATTCTCTCACAGGTCTAGGACATCAGGTGATGTGGACAGTGCCAAAGTCCTGGCTGACGCGGATGCTTCCCTGGCGCACCGCCGCGACTGCTGGGGCCTGGGGCATTGCATTCTGGGACCAAGAACGTACATATGGCGCGCAGCGCAGCATGTTCCTGGGCGATCATCAGCACCATCCTCCATTCCTCCCAAAGTGCTGCCAGGTCTCACCTCCAGCCACCCATCATTCCCTCATCTGCAACCAGCCATCCTTGCGCCGCCACGTGGAGAAACCATATCTAAATTCATGAAACCTCAACCAAGCTTTCCGGCTTTCCCACAAGCGTCCCTGGCCATCACTAGTCAGGCATCAGCTAATCAGCAATGGGATAAAAAAGAAACAAGCAAAGGTAATGTCCGGGGCACAGAAAATACAGACAAGCTAGTGCGGAAATCTCAAATTACGTACTGTACTGTACGTACATTTAGCAGCTAGCAGATGAGCAATAAGCAAAATCTTTTCTGCATGTAACTCGCTGTTAATTAAACCTCGGCATGGCATGTTAGAAGCATCACCAGGAAGAATGGTGATGAAAAATATTAAAGCCTTTTCTCAACACAAGAAAAAAAAAATGTAGTGTCCAGAGGAGGAATACTGACAAAATATACACGCTGCGTTTGAATGAAAGGAGGAACTCAATACTAACAAATTAAAACACACTCGCTGCGAATTGAATGAATGAAAGGAAGAACTCAATACTGACAAAATACACTATGAATGGATGAAAGGAAGAACTCAATAGTGACAAAATACACTCGCTGCAAACAAACGAAAGGAAGAACTCATTTTCAGCTCACTATAAGCCGCCCTTGATATTATCAGGAAACAAAAAAAGAATGTGTAAAATAGGGACACCACATCATTGCCATCCTCATTTCGTCCTTATGTTCTTTGTTATCTCGTAGCTCCACTCCACTCCACATCCACCATCCCACTCTCACCATCCCTATTCTTCTTCTTCTCCTCCTCTTCAAGACCCACTCCACTCCCATCCACAAGAAGGCTTGGACTCTTGGAGAGGGAAGAAGACAAGCTTAGCCAAAGAACAAACGCCGCCGGCACGCACGCACGCAGAGATGGCGATCTGCAGCGCGCACACTACCACCACTTCCCTGCACTCCCCATGCACGACGACCGTCTCCAACGCAGGCTTGACGCAGAGGCGCCAAGTCATCTTCTTCACCAGCAACAGGAGGACCGGCGGCGGCGGCGGCGGCGGCAGGAGGACCTGCTTCCGGGTGTCATGCTCCGTCCACAAGCCGGTGGTGATCGGCCTGGCGGCGGACTCCGGGTGCGGCAAGAGCACCTTCATGCGCCGGCTCACCAGCGTCTTCGGTGGCGCCGCGGAGCCGCCCAAGGGCGGGAACCCGGACTCCAACACGCTCATCAGTGACACCACCACAGTGATCTGCCTCGACGACTACCATTCCTTGGACAGAAACGGCAGGAAGGAGAAGAATGTCACCGCCCTTGACCCAAGGGCCAACAACTTTGATCTCATGTATGAGCAGGTGAAGGCTATCAAAGAGGGCAAGGCGGTCGAGAAGCCCATCTACAACCATGTCACTGGCCTCCTCGACCCTCCGGAGCTTATCACACCACCAAAGATCTTTGTCATTGAAGGTCTGCACCCAATGTAAGCTCACGTTCTATGCCCATGCTATACTCCACTTATACTACTACCACCCCAGAATATTGTGCATGTTCTTTTGTTTCTTCACTGTATTTGACTGATTAGTTGTCATCTTGTAAAAATGGCTACAATATAATAATCTTTCCATCCCCACACAAAACCTAACAAGTGGCGGAATGACAACTAAACCAGGTTCGATGAACGTGTGAGGGAACTCTTAGATTTCAGTATCTACTTGGACATCAGCGATGCAGTTAAGTTTGCATGGAAAATCCAGGTCAGCTGAGCAGAAATACTTTATGTTTCTTGTTCCACATGAGTTAGTAAAGGGTGTTTTTCTTTCTGCTGTTTTCTACTATCCTCTAAAATATTACCGGTACTACTTTGGCAGCGGGACATGGCAGAGCGTGGGCACAGCCTTGAAAGCATCAAGGCCAGTATCGAGGCCAGGAAACCAGATTTTGATGCCTATATTGGTACGGCATTCTTCCAACTATGTTATAAGTAATTGTTTCTCTGAATGAACCAAGCATATATATACAGCAAAATCCCATATCGATTAATTTATCAAATATACAGTCAAGAAATGAAGACATGTTAGAGGAGCTTACCACTTGGTGTGTGACAGATCCGCAGAAGCAATATGCTGATGCCGTGATTGAAGTTCTGCCGACCCAGCTGATTCCCGATGACAATGAAGGAAAGGTGCTGCGTGTTAAGCTCATCATGAAAGAAGGGCTGAAGCACTTCAACCCAGTTTATCTCTTTGATGAAGGATCGAGCATCAGCTGGGTGCCCTGTGGAAGAAAGCTCACATGCTCTTACCCTGGCATCAAATTTGCCTATGGCCCAGACACTTACTATGGAAACGAGGTAATCCGTCTCTGATTATTTGTTCTATTCAATCCCTCAGGCAAAAGTTAGTTTTGTTACAAGGAATTGGAAACTAAATGTTAGCAACCTAGCTGGTAGTCTGAATTACCTCTTTTAAACTAACTAGTGGTCAAGAGTTTGCTTGGCTGATGACCAACTATATATATCTGTGGATTAGTAGTCAGTCTCTACCTGAACCAAAAGCATTACAGAGTCAGCATTTGCTTCGTGTTTCCAGGTATCAGTTCTGGAGATGGATGGGCAATTCGACAGACTAGATGAGCTCATCTACGTAGAGAGCCATCTAAGCAACCTCTCAACCAAGTTCTACGGAGAGGTGACACAGCAAATGTTAAAGCATGCAGACTTCCCAGGAAGCAACAACGGAACAGGTCTCTTCCAGACCATCATTGGGCTGAAGATTAGGGATCTCTATGAACAGATTGTTGCTGAGAGGGCTGGTGTACCAGCGGAAGCAGCGAAAGTTTAATGGTCCATGCGTTCACGTCCTAAAACTACACCTCTTCAAACTCAATGAGAACAACCACCTTCACATTTTCTTGTAATTAGTTGGGATATACTGTATGACAAGCTAGGAGGAGGTAGAAATGTCATTGCAGGCACTCAGGAAAAACGTGCAATGGAATTTCTAGAAATCCCTCTCCTTGGGGGGCGATCTGTCTTACATCGCTTCTTCACTTGTTTAGAAGTAATATATCTTCTTCCATGCTTCATTGCAGAAAGAAATCAAAATAAAAATGCCTACTGCTATCAAGTGTAGGAATTTGAATTCATACTTGTATTCTTTACTCTGGCCAGGAGCCAACATTCGTGCAAGAACGAACATCCATAATGAATCCATACACTAGAGATATACTTAATAAATTGTTGGTTAAAACTCTGTCTTTACTTTTTATAGTTTCAGGCCAACGTCTTTTAACTATTGCCAAAAGACAGAAATTCAGTTTACAGCATATCAGGCGGGAAGATCACCTGTTCCAGTACAGCCAAAAAACACCACACGCATAACAGCGAGCAGACCTCTGACAAGAGACGGCACAACAGAAGTTTAAGAACTAAAACAGCTAACCAACTAAAGAAAGACTACTATCTTCTTTTCCTGGAACACTTCAGATCATCCAGATGTTCACATTGGCGTTCAGCAGCTCCTCCCAGCAGCGCCAGTCCTGTCCAGTCCTTGCTCCTTGCTCGGCAGCCAAAGGATTTGGATAGCAGCTTCCTTGATTTGAACAAGTTTCACGGTTGTGGACTTTTGCTTTAGAAGCGGAACACACAAATCTGGATTGTGGCATTGTGCTTGATACGATTACCAATTGAGTGTTTGTCAAATGGCTTTAATTTTTTTTAGATATCTAATGCATTCTTCAAATCAAATATGAACTTGGGTCTTTCCTCAAAAAAAATATGAACTTGGGTCTCGCAAAAAAAATCAAGTATGACCTTGGGTTACCCGATTTTTTTGGTCGGATAATTCAAGTAATTGAAAATTCAGATAATAAAATTATTATCTGATATTTATCTTGAAAAATACTATACACATTTTTTTTGCGAATTATACAGTACAGACACAGAGTCTCACAACGTACGCACACTCACCCTCTGTGAACACACGCACGCAAACCCTACCCCTATGAGCACCTCCGAAATACTGTACCGGCAGATCTCGAGATTGATGAAGTCACCACAGACATCTCGCTATTGACGGGAATGTCGCCTACCACTGAAAGCACAACGCTGTTAACGACAACCAAGATTTGAACTCTGGTAGTAGTGTCCCACTAGACAATCCTACCATTGGACGACAGGCCCATTTGCATACTATCCACATATTCGAGCATCCGATAATTCAGGATTAGGTTCAAGTATTACCCGATATACACGAATTAACAAAAAATCGCAAACTATACAAAACTTTAGTAGCAATTTATATATATAGTTTCAACACCAATTTGTATAGAATTCAAATTTACAAAGAATAATATATTATAATAACTTATTCAAACATAATATATTATTATTAATAATAAGTTCAAATGTTCAACTAATAACACATCATCACAAACACAAGGATAGAGATACGTATTCGGATAGTTTAGGTAGTTCGAGTACCAAAAGATATTACCGAAATTACATAAATTAACTTTGGGTAATTAGAATTGATATCCATATTTAGGGTTGGGTACCTCAGTTTCGAGTAATTCAGCTCTGGTTCGGATAATCTGGGTTTGGGTAACGGGTATCGGGTTCTTTGCCCAGCACTACAAGCGGCAAGGCTTTTACGCGGGAGTGCGGCGGCGGTGTGGCGCGTTGTCGCGGGAGGCCTGCGGCGGCGAGTGGCGTTGGACGGCCGGACTCAGTAGATGAGGCGCTTTTTCTTCTTGGGCCGTCCGATGACGCTGTGACGTGCCATAGGCACCCAATCTGAGTCCAGCCCATTCCCCGTCAATGCACGGGGGAGAGAGAAAAAACGACTCACGCTTTCTCCTCTCCGTCCTGTTGATCCCCTCGCGTGCGGCGTCGCCTCTCGCCTGCTCGCCCTCTCACCTCGCACGGCAAGGTAAGCCATGGTGGCTAGGGTTTGAGCGGCACCCCTCTCCTACTCGTGCGCTTCCCATCTCTGCTCCCTCCGTCTCCAGATCTCTAATTCGTCTTCCTCGCAGAGCACTGCCATGGGGGCTAGGGTTTGAACGCCACCGGTCGGTCGCTGCTCCCTACGTTCCCAAGCCATCAGTTGCGACCCTCGCGACGCCGCCGCCGCAGCGCCGCTACATCCCCGTGCAGTTGACCCGTGTGTGGTATGCTAGCCACAGGCTGGACGCGTGCTCAACTATTTTTGTTAGATAGATCTGCTATATATCAGGGATGAATGGTGGTGGTTTTTGCAATTACTAGTGCCTCTTCCATGATATATAGAGTTTAGAGATTTTGTACTTCCTTAAGCAACCATGCTAGCCGAATTGCCAAGATAGAAGCCTTAAGATTGAAGGTTTCTTCACTTGAAGGAGCAAATTTGCTTGCGTTACTGTCCCCTCTGAATAGTCCATCTATTATTTCCAGCAATATCATTTTCTACTGTTACGTACCTGTCGCCTCCCTCTGTCTACCTATCTTGAACAAACTAATTTATGTGTACCTAGTTATCAATCAATTATTGCAGGCTAGTATGTATTAAACAGTCCACAAGCATGTGTCTATCTTGAACAAAATATTCCTTTTTGTACTATCATCAGGAACCCCAGTTTGATCCAGTACCCCAGTTTGATCCAGTATGTTTTATTGAATGCCTCGAAGTGCTGATTTGCTGCTGCATTGTGTGATTGCTGGATAAGGTACTTCCAGTTTTATTCACAACATATGTCCAATACATGTAGGACTTTAGGAGAGCACAAAATAGGTTTGGTCACTACGTTTCTTTTTTTTTTTTTAAAAAAAAAATACACCTTAGTCAGGCGTTAGTAAACTTTTTCTGGACTCGTTTGCAAGCTTTGGCAGCAGGAGACAGCGAGTCCCAGAAATTATGTTAATTGACTGATTAAGAACTTTTGCCACATATTGATCATGATTACAAGCAGTGGATCTTGTTTGTGTACAAGCTAGCTAGAATGTGACGCTTTCCTGTGCACTTTTACAGAATAATTTCGTGCTCCTGATCAACCAAAGCAAGGTTAGGCTTACCAAGTGATATTTGTTGTGCACCAAGGAGAGGACCAAGGTCAGATTGATGTGCCCTGTATTCATTGTTGGAATGCTAGTAGTATAATTCAGTTCTGATTGATGTGCTCTATGTTCATTTCTAGTAGTGGCTGCTGATTTCTGCAAAAATTAAGACTATGCATGCCAATTAATATTTTCTTTAGCAAGTTGTGCTCTTGTCTGTTTGGTGTTTCTGAAACAGCAGTACTTCACTCGGTGTATATATTTCCTACACATGTTATTTTGGTGGTTGTTGGAGAACTAAAAGTACCATGTGTAAACTAACTAGCTAACTTGATCATTTATTTGCTATTATATAGCTTGAGTTGTTATTTCGAGGGCATGGTCACTGATTTCTCTGTGCTGATTTTTTTGTTTGTTGATTTTTTTTTCTTGGCTGTTTGATGTTTCTGAAACAGCAGTTTTCAGAAACAGCAGCAACTTGAAACAATAATTTCTGACACAACAACTTTTTGCCTCTTATTCTGGTAGTTAAGTGTAGTTCTTGCTGGTTGCAGCTGGAGTCTAACTTGACCCCTCTGCAGTTCAGTTTGTGTTGCAGGTTGTAGCTAGTTATGTCAGCTAGCTTAATTTTTAAATTTATAAATACATAAGTAGGCCAATATCTCAGCTTGTTTCTATTTGCAACTTTTAGATAATGGGCTCTAAGAAGGAGAAAATTAGGAAATTCATACAGATGGAAGAAGAAAATGATGATGATTTTTTTTCATTGTTTTTGCCATACTTGAATGCCTGAATGGCGAGAAGAGGCCAGTGCATACTTCTGAGCACACTGCTGTTGAATATGTGAAGGAAATTCTAGAAGGACATGAGAGTTGGTGTGAATCCGAGTTACTTACCAGAACACAATGCATAGTTTCATCTAACCAGTAACCACTGCAAGATTCCCTTCGTGGGTGTTGTTCCCTAGGCGATAAGGCTCTCCTACAAGCCTGGGTGTGTCGCTGATACTTTGCCAAAGCAGTGAATGGTGTAGAGGAAAGAAGAAAGAAGCGCGAGAGGGAATCAAAGAAGGGGGTACTCATCCTGTCAGGTGGCAGTGGGTGCGTGGGTGGGGGTGGTGGGGGGGGCAACAGGAAAATGAACAATGGTCTGACTGCCGGGGTGAAAAGGGGAGTGGTGGTGTGGTGGCACTGTATCGCATTGAGGTAAAAGTGCTGCATGAAGGTCGGGGCCTACATCCTATCCAGGACACTCACACAAGACACAAACGGACATGGGGTTGTTGCTGGTGGAATGCCTGCAGCTTTTCTGTTTTCTCCTCTATTTATACAGAGCTGGATGTTAGATTCAAGTATGGTATAATAATCTTCTAATAATGCATTCAATGCCTTTATGATCTGCCCATTATTATTTATAAGCTGAAATCTAGGTAGCAGTAATAGCAAATAACCTAGACACTTGAAGAACCTGGACACATTCATGCACACACAAGATTATTGCTACAAGTACTGTCTGGGACAGCCCCATCTCTTCTCCTTCCCTCTTCTCTTTTTAGTACTATAGCAACAAAGCCCTTCAGTCCCAAGCAAGCCATTTCACATTTCTCCTTTTCATTTTTCTTCTCCTTTCTCCTCTCCCTGCTTCTGTTTTGCTGTTTCTTATGATGTGTATGGTGTCGCATAGGCATGTGTACATTTCTTGCCTTGCCAACCTCAAGACCATTGGCCATTCATTGCTTTGTTACCTTTCTAGTAGCTTTTAAATATTCTAAACATAAGCTTTTAAATATTCTAAATGGAAACATATTAGTTCATGCGTTAATGTGATTTGCAAAGTTATCTGCTTTTTAAATTGCAGATACTTGTATGCTATCCTATCTGCTGACATATGTATAGATCGACTCGAGGTCGGACATGCATTGGGCTGACCTCCATTTTTTTTTGTTTCAAAAGTATAGTGATCTATTAGCAGTTCGAGTTCATGTGACGTGATGTATCTTTCTAATGTTCTTGAGAGTGATTTTCTCAATGAAATAATTGGAGACATGATGTTTTTGGTCATATCCAGGTAGCTGCTAATGGAAGTCGACAGCCTCAGAGAAGGATTTGATCGAGTTGCTGAGAAACGTTCATTATCTTCTGTGAAAGCTCTGGAAGCTGTTGATCAAATAGTAAATGAAATTGAGCAGGCTATCATGAAGCTGCAGATGATGAATACAGATTCTACTGGAAATGTTGACCACCCATCTATCCTTGCAGAACTGAAAGCTAAGATGAATGAAATGGCACCACTAAACCAACTTGAAGGCAGCCAAAAGGAGCTCAATGTTGCCCTGAGCAAATATCTGAAGCTCCTTGAGAAGTCTTTCAATCCAGATATATCTAAGGCATACAGAAATGTGGATTTTGAGGTTCATACAGTAAACAATATTATAGCGAATCATTTCTACCGCCAAGGCCTCTTTGATCTTGGTGATATGTTCGTCCATGAGTGTGGTGAGCTAGGTGGAGTTTCCTTGAAGCTACCATTTCAGGAAATGTATGCTATCCTTGAAGCCATGAAAGCGAGAAACCTCGAGCCTGCCCTCAGTTGGGCTGCCAAAAACCATGACCAGCTGTTGCAGAATGGGTCTATGCTGGAGTTCAAGCTTTATCAGCTTCAGTTTGTAGAAATACTGTCCAAAGGAAGTAGGGATGAGGCGAAAGATGAGGCTCTTTTATATGCTAGGACTCACTTGGTCCCCTTTGCAGCTGTGCACAAGGAAGAATTCCAGAAGCTAATGGCTTGCCTTCTATGGGTTGGCAGGCTGGATCAATCCCCATATTCTGAGTTAATGTCATCCGCGCATTGGGAGAAGCTAGCTGAGGAGCTCACCCATCAATTCTGTAGCCTTCTGGGCCAGTCTAGGGAGAGCCCACTGAGTGTTGCAGTATCAGCTGGTTTTCAAGGACTACCGACTCTGCTGAAGCTGACACAAGTCATGGCTGCGAAGAAGCAGGAATGGCAAGTTATGAAGCAGCTCCCTGTCCCCATAGACATCGGGCCAGAATTCCAGTATCACTCTGTCTTTGTGTGCCCGGTGCTGAGGGAGCAGTCCAGTGACGAGAACCCCCCAATGCGGATGCCTTGTGGGCATGTGGTCTCCAAGCAGTCCATCATGAAGCTGTCCAAAAGCAGCTCGCGGCCCTTCAAGTGCCCCTACTGCCCCTCGGAGGCTGTGGCGTCGCATTGCAAGCAGCTGCATTTCTAGATGTGCTAATCTTTTCTGGCTGCGCAAAATTGTAAACCTGTTGGTACATGCTTCCCCGCCTGTTCCCTGTTGCAGTAGTCCAATAACTATGTGCCTCTGTAATATAAACATTTACGTCCGGATAAACATGTAGTAATCTGTACAGTTGCATATTCCAGTGTGTTTAAGTCTCTTCTGAATTCAAGGAATTTGAAAGTGTTGTTGGACGAGTGGTCTGTTTGGGAGTATCTCATCTCATGGTGCTTCAACCATTTAGGGTTGTAGGTTGTCGATCGGGTTGGTTGATGTAAAGTGCGGCCGTGGAGTTCTTCTGGTACCACAGTACCATGTTATGCCGATAGATTGGAACTGTATTCTTTATTATTTGGTGGTGGCACAGTAGGATCTTCTGGTACACAAGTAGGATCGTCACAACAGTTAGGACCTGTTCTCTTGTGAAGTGGCTGAAAGTGGTTCTCTTTGATTTTTTAGCATTAGCTCAAAATTAGGATTGTGAATCACTTCACAGAATTTGAAGAAGTTAATTTTTTTCAGCTTTCAATCTCTTAGTTCATTTTAGAGAATCACTTGACAGGATCGGTAGAGAATTACTTCTGCTAATAAGCAAACCCATTGTGCAAGGAATCAACTAGACCTATGCACATCTACTGTTGCTACTGCTTGTAAGAGCATCTCCAAGAGTGCTCAATATTTTCTTCCCCAAAACATGATTTTTTTTCCAACTCCCCAAAAGATATTGGGAGGAATAAATGAGACCATCTCCAAGAGTTTTGGATAATTAGCTCCCTAAAACATATTCCAGAATCATATTTAATCATTCAATGGCATTTTAGTAAATACGTCGCCTTTTTCCTTGGAACAAACACGACCTAGTGCCACCAGCAGTGTCCATGTCCATTACCAAGTAAGACGACGGCTAAGTACTTCCTCAGAACAAGCACGTACCTGATGCCGTTGGTGAGGCCAAGTGCAACCACCGCCATGCGGGTCGTACTGCCTGTAGTGGCTGGCAACACGGATGTGCTGCTCGTCCTTCCAGACATCGCTGACGACGACCACGACTACGACGTCGGCGACCCCCAGCAAGACGGCCTACTCGCTGCCGACGTCGGGTGAGTAGCATAGCGCGGTCGCCAAGCTGGGTGCGCCGTCGGCCTCGCTAGCAAGGTGCTACGCCGATTGGCACAGTCTCACCACGTCCAACGCCGCGGCGGTGGCGGCCAAGGATCTACGGTTCGAGGACCTGCTGAAGTCCCCCGCCGAGCTACTGGGCAGGGGCTGCTTCGGGATGTTTACAAGGTGGTGGTGCCCGGCGGCGTGACGTTGGCTGTGAAGCGGGTGAACGATGTGTCCGGCGGTGGGAGGAGATTGCGATGAAAGTCGCGGATACGCGCTGAAGGGAATCCGCGTATTTTTACACGTAAAAGACTAAGAGCATCTCCAAGAGTTTGGTAAACCCACTCCTAATCTCTATATTTTAGAAAGATAAGAGAAAATAACTCTCCCACAACTCCTAATCTCCACTCTAAAAAATAGGGACTTGGAAAATCCACCTCCATAGCGCGTAACTTTGCGCGGCTTCGGGGTCACGCGGAAACTCCCTTACCGTGCGGTTCCACTCTTCCCGCGACGGAGTTTGGCGCGAGGTTTCTTTCGCGCGGTTGTTTCCATCGCGGCAGACGATTCACGGCGGCAGGTCGCTGCTCCATTGCCGACGTCCAGATGCGACTCCTATCGATCTTTTTAACGCGGGCTGTCGTTGATGCCGTTGTATTGGCCGTGATTGGTTTGTTGCCGCCGTCGGCAGCCGCGACAGGTTTGGTCTCCGCCCCTGGGAATCTGGGATTGGCCGCCATCGCGCTTCTGTGACACCGGACATTGCTGCTTGTTGGCCGCATTTGGCGTGCTCGTGGCCGTAGCCTTGCCGTACGTGGCCAGCTTGATGTTCACATTTGTATGTCTTCCTGCTACTGCGTTGATTTAATCATAGAAACAGTCCGCCAAGGAGGGTGATGGTGCCTGCGACTTGGCGGCGACGGCGGCCGCGGCGACAGGATCGTGACTTTCTCCACTCCCACTGTCCCAGAAAAAAGACGGAACTTTAATTTTAGGAATTACTTTTAAGAAACTTTTGGAGATGTTCAATTTTTCTGCTTCCAATATCCTTTTAGGAGTTGCTAAACTAGTTGTTTTAGGAAGTAAAAAATACCAAACTCTTGGAGATGCTCTAAACGGGTGAAGTTTTCCGAGTCCCAAAAAATTGGGAGGTGGTATTGGAAACTGTTGGAGCCATGTTTTTCTCAATTTTGCTAAAAATCAAAGGTTGGGAAAATGTTTTAAGTACTCTTGGAGATGCTCACTACAGATGTGGCTTGGTTGCCAATTATTATTGAAAAAAAACGCAGATGAAATAAACCAGCACGGGTTGATTTTGGAACCATTTTGTTAGCCGAGAGGAGAGGTTTCAGGTCAAATGGGCAATACATCTGTTTCAGAGCAAGCCCCAGACAGATGGACCGTACCAGATAAGAGGGCAAGTCACCATTCACCAGACATTGCCCATTGATGCGCATAGCCTGAGGCCTGACCACCGGGTGTCCTCGCTACTCCTACAAGCTGAAGCATCTCACCCTCTGTCCGGCCTCGGGGTGCAAGCTGGTGAAGCATCATGCGAGATGCGACATTATAGTAGCAATGGACTACTGCTCATTATTCTTTTTCTTTTTTCCTGATAACTGGCAATTGTATTAGCAGCGGTTAGCTGCGATAAGGGAGAAGAGATCACTTGGTACAGAGTTCAAATGCCTCTCGTAGAGGGCATATGTTGACATGTCTTTGGTTTGAACATGTTATATGTTCTCGTAGAGAGCAGAGAAATGCTCAGCCTGATTAGCGAGAACATGTGCTGTTTTGTTCAAGCGCGTGGTATCTTGTAAACTCTTCGTCTTGCGCTGATGTTGCTGTTTGCGTTGATGAACATTTGCATGAAGTGTTTGATTTCCCAGTGTTGTGGCGTTGCCTGGTCTCGACAGTTGTCTTGTCTTCTGTTGCCTGTTCGTCATCGTGTTCTTTAGCGAGAGCAGATATGGCAATGTCCGCCTCTACCGCATGATGTACCTGCCAAACTGTTCAAGTTTTTCCTACCGATTCGGTGATCATTCTGAGCTTATTGAGTGATCTCTAGACAGAAGTGATACAGAACATAATAATATGTTGAGGTAACCAACTAGTAATGTAAAATAAAACCATGAAGTGCTTTTTCTAGATAAAGGATAAAATATCCGGCTTCATCTACCCGAAGATAGAATCATGCCAATTATTAGAAACTCCAAACCGGTCAAACCGTTCGGCTGAAAAGATTTACAGCCACACACGCTAATAACAAGAAGAGTGCAAGTTTTTGGCTAAACAAAACCAACATGTCTCTGCGATAGCCATCCATTTGAACCGAAGAATTGTAAAGCCGACGTCTCTAGGTGTTGCGTCACAACGACCAATTGATCCTTAAGATCTTCATGCCGTTGCAAGTTTGCCCATTGACGTAGCCAATGCGATCCCCAAAACAGTACCTGCAAAAGATATTTCGGTCTATATTTGTCAAAAACCAACTCGTTCCTAGTTATCCATATTGCCCAAACAAGTGCCGCAGCTACTATTAATAACAATGTGTTATACTTTTTGGTTCCCAATTTTGACCAGTTATGGAACAAATCATGAATATTCATAGGGGGTGCAACTCCAAATAGTATATGAATAGAGCGCCATAAAAACTTGGCATAAAAACAATCAAAGAAAAGATGATGTATGGTCTCTGTAAAATGACAGGAACAACAAGTTTTGTCCCCATTCCAGTTTTCTCCTAGCCAAATTATCTTTGGTTAGGATCACACCTCTTTTTAGATACCATATGAAAACTTTAATTTTTATGGGAAGCTTTGTTTGCCAAATATCTTGTGACATCCCCACTCCATTGTTAATTAATACAGCATACATAGACTTGACTGTGAAGGCTCCAGAGGCCTTTAAGCCCCATACAAATACATCTCTTTCCTTCAGTAAGTTAATTTATTGGAGGGAAGCTACTATTCTCTGCCAGTTTGTTAAGTTCGTTCCCCACCAAATTCCTTCGAAGTAAAGGAGAACTCAAAACTTTAGCTACAGAATCTTGTTTTCTTTTTACAATATTAAACAACGCAGAAAATCGATCCTTTAGAGGTTTGTTGCCTGGCCAAGTATCAACCAAAACCTAGTTTGTGATCCATCTTTGACCTTAAAAAAAACCTATCCCCATAAAGATCTCCTTTATATTCATAAGACTTTTCAAAAAATGTGAGTCTGTTGTTTTCTTTGTGTAACTTCCTAATGTCTTATCTTTAATGTATTTATTTCTTACTTGCCACAACCTATCTTCATTTAATAATTTAAATAACCATTTACTGAGTAAACATTTATTTTGTATCTCTAAATTCTGAATGCCTAGACCACCCTGATCTTTTGGTTGACACATAACTTCCCATTTTGCTAACCTATATTTTCTTTTGTGCTGATCATTCTGCCAATAAAAACGTGACCTGAAATAGTCAATTTTTTCCAGCACTCCTTTCGGTAACTCGAAAAAAGACATCATAAACATCGGTAAGCTAGACAGCACCGATTTTATTAGAACCAATCTCCCAGCCACCGAAAGCAATTTACCTTTCCAACCACTGAATCTTTTTTTCAATTCTCTCTTCTATACACTTCCAGTCTTTATTATATAATTTCCTAAAGTGCATTGGTAAACCCAGATACCGAAACGGGCACTTACCGATGGCACATCCAAACAGTTGCGAATAAAACTCTTCGTGGTCTTTGCCTTGCCCAAAGCAAAAGACTTCGCTCTTATGAAAATTTATTTTTAAGCCAGACAGTTGTTCAAAAGTGCTTAACAGCAGTTTCATGTTGACTGCTTTTACAACATCATGGCTCATAAAAATCACTGTGTCATCCGCATACTGTAGGATGGACAACCCATCATGAATTAAATGAGGAATGACCCCCTCGACCTGTCCCGCTTTCTTTGCCCTGGCAATTAGTATGGTCAATATGTCTACCACTATATTAAAGAGTATACGAGACATTAGGTCACCTTGCCATAAACCTTTTTTTGTCTGAAAGTATGATCCTAATTGATCATTAACCTTGATATTAACATTGCCTCCTTGCGTAAATTTTTTTTACCCACTCACACCACTTTTGGGAAAAATCTTTCATCCTTAGTGTTTGCTGTAGGAAACTCTATTTTACGTTGTCGTAAGCTTTTTCAAAATCTATTTTAAAAATCACCCCGTCCCTTTTGTTTGTGTGTAATTCGTGTAACGTTTCATGTAGAATGACGGCTCCTTCCATGATATTCCTTCCAGGTAAGAAGGCCGTTTGAGTCGGCCTTATCAGTTTCTGGGTTATGGTAGATAACCTATTAGTTGCAACCTTTGTGAAGATTTTGAAAGAGACATTCAATAAACAGATTGTCCTGTATTGTTGAACAACTCTTGCATCTTTCTTTTTGGGTAGCAATATTATATTACCGAAATTAAGACGATTTAGAGGTAACGTTCCCTGATGAAAATCAGAAAAAAGAGCCATCAAATCATCTTTGATTAAACTCCAGAATACTTGATAAAACTCTGATGGAAAACCATCTGATCCAGGCGCCTTATTAATCTCCATTTGGAAGATCGCAGCTAGGCGCCTTATTAAGCTCCATTTGGAAGATCGCAGCTCTAACTTCTTCCTGGGTGAAAGGCTCAGTCAAGAACTCATTTTCCAAAGGAGAAACTTGAGGAATGTCGTCCGTCTGAGATTCATCGAGTGACATCAATGAATCTACAGATGGACCAAACAAATTTTTGTAATAATTGGTAATATGCTCTTTAAGCTGAGCATCACCAGGTATTATACTATTACCATCCTCAAGCTGGAAAATACGAGTTTTTCTATGTCTACCATTGGCTAAAAGGTGATAGTACTTAGTATTGGCGTCTCCTTCTAAGAGGTGTTTCACCTTAGCCCTCTGGTACCACTTAAGTTCCTCTTCCCTTAGTAACTCCGCAAGCCTTTCATTTAAAACATGTTTTAAATCTCGTTCCGATTCACTTAGTAGAGTAAGCTCTGCCTTTTTGTCTAAATCATCTAATTTATTCAATAAAGTAGCTTTCTCTTTCATATAAACACCACTTACATGCTTCGCCCAGCCTCGCAGATGCTGTCGAAGTCTTCTAATTTTGATTTGCCATCTCTCCATAGGTGACCCGTTCGCTAAAGTATTCTGCCAAACCTCAGAAACCATCTCACAAAATCCTTCTCTTAACAACTAGCCTAATTCAAATTTAAATTGAGACTGATAAGTTGAGGAAGGATTATTAGTGGAGAATATCAAAGGTGTATGATCAGAAATTTCTCTAGAAAGAGCATGTACTATGGTGCATGCATAATTTGATTCAAAGTCTGTGCATACTAAGACCCTGTCCAGTTTTTCAAATGTTTGATTTGGCATATTGTTAGCCCAAGTGAATTTTCTCCCTGTCAGATCTATTTCTCGAAGATTCAAAGTATCTATTACTGCATTGAACATAAAAGGCCATTTATCATTGTAGTGATCATTATTTTTCTCGTCTGATCTGCGAATAATGTTAAAGTCGCCACCTAATAGAATAGGTACCGCGTCTTTAGAGCATACTCGGACCAACTCAGACAAGAAATTAGATTTTTGGTCCACCTGTGCCGGCCCATACACTGAAATTAGATTAAATTTGAAATCATCTTGTTTGTGTCGTAATGTGAACCGAATAAAAAAAATCTCCTTCCTCTATTTGACCAATGTCAAAAGTCATCAGATGAACACCTAGAATCATGCCACCGGATCTATCTCGTGGAGCCATACAATGCCAAATAAAATCTCTACCCGCACAAATGGTATTTAGCGTGGTTTGTGGAAAAGTGGCTCTACCTGTTTCTGATAAGGCAATAAAATCTAAGCTTTTCTCTTTCGTTAAATCCGACAAATATCTGTATTTTTTACTATTTGCGAACCCATTACAATTCCAAAAGATGCCTTTCATTTTGCAAGGTTTTTACTATTAATTTTTTTCTTCTTCTTAAAACTGGGGCGCCCCTTACTTTTTTGTGATACGAGGGTTTGTAAACACAAAGGATCACAACCCCCATCACCAAGCCCCTCTGCAATCTCAGAACAAATAAGATTTAAAGCATCTAAGTCTACATTATCATCCGAACAAACAGTCGAAGCATCTTCTACTAAAACAAGGTTTTCCTTTTCTCTGCTAGCAAAATCTTGCATCCTTTTGAACTCAATATCTCTTAAGTGTTTTAGCGAGTTAAATACATCAAGATCATTATCACCCAAAATAACCCCTAAGGACTTTGACGAGGTAAATAAAGAGGAATCATCACGTGAAATAAAGGAGAATGGTTGATGTGTATTACCTTTGACGGGTGCTGAATCCAGGTTCCTTATTGCTTTAAGCTTCGCTGCCTTCTCTGTGGAATCCTGATCCACATAAGAGGCGGTCCTCTTGCTGGATGGTAGCAAAAGAACAACTCAAAAATACTCATCGTTTCTGTAACACACACGAAGACTGTAAAAGCAAACATCTTCACCAATTCATACAGCATCTGAATACAGATCAGTTGTTCCACATTTTGTTTGATACGTAATAATCAAAACAAGAGCTGTGGGTAAACCCATATCTGCGATGGCCATGTGGCCTTTGCTTTTCCGGCAAACATAGCCTCCGCGACAGGCGCATGCACCTCCCACTGCCACCCTGGAGGGAATGGTCTCCAGCGGCACCCTGGATGCGCAACGTAAACTCGGTTCTCCTCCACGCCACAGCTCCCCGCATCGATGCACGCAGCAGCGGTCTTCCCAGTGCAGTCCACGAACAAGCTGTACGGCGCAATGCTCTCCAATTCCTCCCACCTCATGCGCGCCATGTCAAGCGCGTACACGGCCACCTTGTTCACCCTCCTCTTCTGCAGGATGTAGCCTGATTTCGGCTGCAGCATGAAGAGCACCAGCAGCAGCCGGTCCCCGGCGGCGGCCAGACGGGGCCCACATTGCCACTGATCGAACGCGGTGGCGTCCGGGAGGCCGGTGGCGGGCAGGATCTGGACGGTCTCGCCTTGGGGGCTGCCGCAGAGGCTGAACTCCAGCAGCTGCGCGCGATCGGTCAAACCGAGGATGCGGCCGCGGAATTCGATGACGCCCGTGACGAAGGAGGCGGAACGGGGGAGTCTGTGCTTCGTCCACCTGGGACCGGAGCAGCTGGGGTTGGGGTTCGGGTCGGGAAAGGGGAGCCAGAAGAAGGCGTGCTTGGAGTGGAAGACGAGGAGGTGGGACGGCGAGAGGGCGGCGTAGTGGTACGCGAAGAGATGGGACGGGAGCGCGATTTCGCGGCGTCCGGCGCCGGTGAGAGCGTCGATGATGATGATGCTGCTCTCGGATGCGCCTCGGCGGCGGAGGAGGAGGTGGTGTCCACGAGACGCAGACAGAATGGTCGCGCCCTCCGCGGCGGTGAGGTCCCCGCGGTACTCGAGCGGCTGCGCGAGGACGTCCTGGGAGAAGGAGACGACGCTCCAGGATCTGGGTTGGAGGAGGAGCGGGGGCAGGCCGGGGCGGAGGAGGTCGGCGGCGGAGGCGCGGAGTAGGCGGCGCCAGGGCTGGCAGGTGGCCGCGAAGGCGTAGATGGAGCGGAGGCAGGGGAGGAGGCGGCGCATCACCTCCGAGAGTGGCAGCTCGGGCAGGCCGCCCCAGTCGCGGAACTCCGGCATCGCGCGCGCGCCCGCCGCCGGCGGTGAGCGAGTGTGTCTCAAGCGGTTTCGCGTCGCAGATCCGTGGTTCAACCGCGTTGGGCCAAACGTTAACGTTGACGACGACTTCAGGCGACGACTGTCAAGTGCTGAGCCAAACGGGCCGAATGGCAGAGCGCGGTGGGCCATGGAGTTTATCCCTCCATCTTTAAATAAGTTATTCTTTTACTTTTGGATTTTACATTTGACTGTTTGTTTTATTTAAAAAGTTTATGCAAATAATAAGATAAATACATCATTAGTAAAGTATCTCTGATAGACTAAGTTATCAAAAAATAATATTTATATAAAATTTTTGAATAAGACGAACGGTCAAACCTAAAGTCCAAAAGTCAAAAAAAAAACTTATTTAAAGACGGAGACAGTACCAAGGAAGTGCGCACTAGTATAATTTCATCTTTATAAACTTCAAAATCACATATATTAACCGAATACTATTTAAAGGTTTTAAAAAGTCTCTAGCCTACCAAAAATTCTACTAAAAATCCTAGATATATTGGGACAAAAAAAACCAAAACAAATTATTTATAGCTTGCAAAATTATCTCTAAAACCTTCTAGAATTTAGAGTAGCCTTAGAAACTTGGAAAAACGTATAGAAAAAAATCCAAAAATATCAAAACATAATCCAAAAATATCAAAACATTCTAATTGATTTATTAAACCTTTTGATAATTTTACGCATTGGACATTAAACATGTTTTGTATTCTTGGTAATTATTACATCTCATATTTTTATTGTGAAAAGCTAGCAATTTTCTCGATTTGTCTCAGTATTCTTCTATCCTTATATATTTGAATATAAATTCTGAAACTTCTAATGATATTTTCACGACCTCTAAAGATTTTTTTTTAGTTTTTCCGTGTCCCAATATACTTCCAGGATTTTTTCTCACTATTCTAGAAATCCTAAGAGACATTTGTCGTGGTAGCCTTGGCAGAGAGATAATTTAAATGTTTTTTATTGCTGATGAGGGAGTTAGATAGATGTCTAGTTATACATTTCGAGGAGAAGACCGTGACAATAATCAGATAAAATGGACCTTTTACTTATGTCTCCATGGGCTTCAAACGTAGGACCTACGGCTTCTTATTCATGGGCCTCCAAAAGCCAGAAACCACAGAGGCCTTCAAAAGCCCAGTATAATCGATCCAGTCCGGCCGACTTGGGGTCCAGATTTTGACTCCTGCTCGGCCTGCCAAGTCAACGATTTTTAAGGATCAGGGCCTCAATTCGAGAAGCTGAAATCGAGGGGAGAAGATGCCTGTCAGTGGAAGCAAAGGTGAACTCGGCGCTGTCTTCTTCCTAATTAAAACCAAAAACCCGGCAAGGCGGCAACCTAATCAAAATCAAGTGCGTGCTTCACATGTGCTCACACGCCTCCCCAAGCTGGCAAGCTGGATGACGATTACTCCATATTGGTCTCATCGC
This sequence comes from Eremochloa ophiuroides, assembly GCA_038502445.1. Classification (NCBI taxonomy): domain Eukaryota; kingdom Viridiplantae; phylum Streptophyta; class Magnoliopsida; order Poales; family Poaceae; genus Eremochloa; species Eremochloa ophiuroides. The sequence continues at coordinate 68,854,622 of JAHLJS010000005.1, forward strand.
AAGGCACTTCGATTAACGCGTGCTTTAATCAGGAGCAGATCGAAATGACACCCATGCAAGGATCGATGTACAGGGACAGATCCATCGAACGGAGTATTTTATTTGGGTTTCACACACACACACAACACAAGTTTTATGGAAAACTTCACGGGCAGTTTCCCTATTTTTGAAGTGACCGAAACCAGTTACATATTTTAAATTTCAAAGCACCTTTGTGCATTTTGAGTCGAATATCGGTCCAGTATTCTGAGCAATGTCACAGCCCGGGCAGATTTTGTTAACTGTGAACAGGGCATTGACGTATGGACAGGTTAAGTGATGTACCCCACTCATTAGCGTCATTAGTTTATTTTATACTCCCTACCTACTGGCAAAGAGATAATCTAATTATTCAGTTTGCATAACGTGTGATGCTTAGCTAGGTATACAGTAATCCTTGACACTAAAGTACGATTTGCCTATATATGATAGCTAGCCACCTAGCTTACTAATCAAGAATATTTCGTATTAATTGCTAGATCTGAATAGGATCGATGGCAAAATATATGTGCACGAAGGGATGTGAACATAAATTACTTCCTCCAGTTCAGATAAGTGATGTTTTCAGGGTGTCATAAGTTAATTGTTCCAAACTTGGTTCCATATTGTTACATTTTATATGTTCAGCTTGGATATTTGTTGTTTTGAAATTGAGTTTCGTAAAGGTATATACTATGTAGAATGAAACATATGTAACAAACGATACTAGCCAAAGTATTGTTTTGAAGAGCATGGCGATTTGAGAGAGGAAACGCTACGGGGGTTTATCTTACATTAAACTTCTTAACATTACTGAGCATTTTTTTAGTTAAAGAATAATTCATACCTGGCTTCAACCAACTGATAGAATCGTGTCAATTATTACAAGGTTCCACCGGTAAGATAAACAAGCGGCCAAAAACACGCAACAAAGAGGGAAGCAAGGTTTTCAACTAATAGGAAGTAATGAAACTATTTGAGAATCACCCCTTGGAAGAAAAAAAAAAAGGCCGACGTCTAAATGGTGCCTAGCTCGAAGCAGCTGATCCTGTAGATCGTTACGCCGCTGCAGTCTTGCCCATTATATTGGCGGGGCCAATAGGTACCCCTGAAAAGAACATGAAAAAAAGATTTGGGTTTGCATTTGTCAAAAACCACCTCGTTGCACTTAGGGTCTATTTATCTTGGTTAATGTTTTCTTTTCTGAAGTTGTCCTTTAAAAGATTATGACGAAAAAGCTCATGGAAAACATCTTGAAAATTATTGGTTTATTTATGAATTAAATGAGATGATACTTTCAAATATTATCTCCCATAATTAATAAGCCAACAAGAGCAACACATCTTTTACTTTTAGAAGATGATTTTAAAAATGTTTCTTATATCTCTTTTGGGTTTTTCGAAGTTTTTTTGCCTTGTTTTAGACTTAACTAGTTGTTAAAACATTAAGTGACATTATCAGCTAAAGTGACGTCAATGCGCGTATTCGTATATGCTCGCATAATACATTGATTTGACATATATTGATTAGAGTGGAGAAAACACCAACGATTGATATCTTGGTGGAAATAAACTAATGATGTGATTACGGAAGCATATTTGGACTGACCTGTAACTATTCTAAGATAATCAGTGTCTGAACGAGTGTGATATGCATGGCTTGTCAGGATAAGCATGCACATCATGTAGTCAAGTTCACACAGGCAAAAATAGCCTTTTGCACATATTATTTAAATTTTGCTCCAGAGACATGACGATGCCAATGCAAAAAATTGTAGTGGGCGGATGATCATGCACACAGAGACACACCGCCTTTTAGCTAGATATTTAATGAGTAAAGTGCACCAGCGGTCCCTAAACTTGCGTCGCTGTGTCATCTCGGTCCCTAAACTCTTAAATCGACCGTTTAGGTTCTTAAACTTATCCATCTGTGTCATCTCGGTCCCTAAACTTGTTCAGTTGTGTCATTCCGGTCCCTAAACTTGCAAAGCATCCGTTTAGGTCCTCAAACTTGTTCACTTGTGTCATCCCAGTCACTAAACTTGTTCGGCTGTGTCATCTGGGTCCAAACAGGACGTTTTAAAAACTTGATATAAAAAATAATTCATAACATTTTCATATGAACTCGAATAAAGACAAACTTTATATCAAAATTGTAGCTCTCGATGCGATCTACAACTTTGTAGTTGAAAAGTTTTTGAATTAAAACTGTTTAGTGTCCCAAAATATTTTTTGTATGTTTATAGATTTTGAAATTTGAAATTTAAAATTATCAAACAAACTTGGATATTGATATGGCCTATATAAAAGTTATAGTTCTCAATATGATCAACAACCTTGTAGTTGAAAATATTTTTATTTGAAGTCGTTTACTATCCCAAAATTTAGTTTTAAATTTTAAATTTTAAAATATATAAACTTACAATAATATTTTGGAATATTAAACGACTTCAAATAAAAAAAATTCAACTACAAAGTTGTAGATCGCGTTGAGGGCTATAATTTTTATATAAAGTTTGTCTTCATTCGAGTTCATATGAAAAAATTATGAATTATTTTTTGATATCAAGTTTTTAGTTCGCGCTGTTTGAACTCAGATGACACAGCCAAACAAGTTTAGGGACTGGGATGACATAACTGGATAAGTTTGAGGATCTAAATGGGTGATTTACATGTTTAGGGACCAGGATGGCATAAATGAACAAGTTTGAGGACCTAAACGGACGATTTGAGAGTTTAGGGAGCGGGATGACACAACAACGCAAGTTTAGGGACCGCTGATGCACTTTACTCAAATTGATTGATTTCATTCTTCATTCCCCAAGGAAATAAAATAACAAGGTGAGAATGCATGCATGTGAACAAAACTGAACAAGGCTTTTTTTGCTTAATTCGATCGTTAGGGTCTCGCACATGGTATGACCAGTTGGAATATATAAGTCTGGTGACACGCACTCTGTAGACAATCCTGACGACATCGCTTAAGCCATCATTTACATAAATCAGTTCGTTACACACGGATATGATCGCGAGAGATCGTCGTTCTGTGTTAAGTATTACTTACTACGTAATGGAAAACAAAGGCTCGATAGTCGATAAACTTGAGAAGTGAGCAATCAGTGAACCGTAAAGCTCACTGTACTGTTTCTATGCCGGGATGCCTGCGCAGAGGATCGGAAGAAGTACAGCAGCACATGCAAGGAACCAGATCGACACACGGTGCGCTTAATTAACTATAAATATAAACAAGTAAACAGTCAGTGTCAGCTAGCTAGACAGCTACTTAAATTAAGTATATATTAACAAGTACTCTTAATTAATTGTACTATCTGCTGCATGTTGTATTATAGTATGCATGCTATGCTTAGGTGGCACATGCAGGTAGCTAGCTAGGACGATGCTTCTTATTCCCTCTTGTGTGCCGCTTCTAGTCCCGGACGGCCGCCCCCATGTTGTTCAACTGTGCATGCCTGTTTCAGGATCAGAGTCAGAGAGAATCCCAGTGAATCAGCTATGGCCGATGAGCGCGGGACAGAAACAAAAAGGTAGGCTTGGGCTTCTTGGCTCCTAATCAAGCTCTAGCTCTAGCCAGTGCGTGATGAGATACAGATGTACGACGAGATGCTAGTAGATAGCTAGATTTCGAAGCACATGCTTGAACGTGCATGCTGCTCTGTTTGGGCGTTGTTGGCATTGGATGGCACGGCAATGCGGCTGGACAAAAATATTCAGAAATCACAATCTATCGTGTGATGGTGAAAAGATGCAGCTGGGATTGGGGATCGCTTGGCTAGCTAGCTGCAAGAACCTGCTGACCATGCACGCATGCATGCAATGCAAGTGGTGTGTGATGTTTTTCTTTAATTCTTTTAACGGTCTTCGAACACGACGCTTAAAATTAGTAGTATTCAGCTGCCTGTCGTCATGTGTCCATCCTTAATGAGTTTGTCTTGTCTCGATTATTTTATGGTAGTAATAATAGTAACACGCATCCAGATTAATGTACAACTCTCTGCCCCAGCAGCAGTGTCAGTCAGTGATTAACTTAGTTCCGCATTAATGACTGCTTCACGTAAATATAATTAGAGCGAGATGTTTACTCATGTCTGCGTGATAGATAAACTTCCAGCTCGAAACATTTGCATTGATCCGTCCTGCATCAGGAAAGTGAGACAGCACGCACATTCTCAGCAGTTAGCACCGACGGCTACAGCAAGTCAAGTGCGCGATGAACTGATCGATCTGTGTGAGACCACACAGCGTGGCCGTGTACTCAGAAATCAGAATCTTAAGATTCCTGGACAGAGGAATCGAATATAATACGGGCAAAAAATAATCCGGCCGGAAAAAAGTGTGATACTACCATGTACTATTTCTGTTCAAAAAATATATATACTACTCTAAATATGACCAAAGTCAAATAATTTTAATTCTAACTAAATTTATAGAATATTATCAGCATATATGTGTTTAAATAGATATACTACAAAAATTATTCCATTACAAATCTGAGACAGTAGACCATCTTAGCTCTTAGCTAGGTTCTATCAGGTGGTCTGACGTGTTGTTTAAAGTTTAATTAACCTCACAAAAATTACCATTATTAGTTCATAAGTGAGTTAGGGTGGTCTAAAGTTTATCTCTTAACTTCTGTTAGCAAAACTTTAGTATGATAAGTATTAGTAGATTTTTTATATTATATAAATTGATGAAACACCCTACGTTAGCTTAGCATTTTCTGAATTATTATTTTTTTTTGGACGGAGGCTATAGCTAGCTAGGCTTTGTCAGCTGCCCAAAAAAAGTTTAGAAGCATCGCCACGCACGCACACCAAGAGATACGCACGTACTACGCGCAACGCTCGTGTGGTTAAATGACGCGAGAATCTTGCTGGCCTTGAGCCCTTGACAAAGTCAGCAGGACTGCTGGAGTCAAACTGGAAACTGCTGCTTCAAATAGTAAATTCTGGCTGCGTTTAGTTCACGAAAAGTAGGATAAACAGGTAAACTAGGTAAACATGCAACAGCTGTTACTATATTTAATGCTCTATGCATACGTTTCAAGATTTAATGTCATGAGAAATCTGAAATTTTTTTGGGAATTAAATAGAGCCTCCAGATGACACGCACAAAAGGAAAAATAGTAAATTTCTCAGGGTGCACACCACTACACCAGGAACCGGCTGGCTAGCTAGACATACGTATATGCGTACGGTATGGACCTCTTCGGCTCTTCATAGCCCTAATATTGGTGCCGAGATTACAGCAAAGGATATTTCTTCACTGTATTTTCTCATGATCGAGGCATGCAGCATAATCTATACACTAGCAAAATGGTTGAGTTTTAATCTTCTCTACTAAATATCTTCTAATGGGATTCACATGACAAGCGCTATTGTATTAGTCCCTCCGTCCCAAAATTTATAAGGCCCTGTTTAGTTACACTGCAAAATGCAATTGTAACTAGTCACATCAACATTACGACACATACATGGAGCATTAAATGTAAATAAAATGTTTACATGTTTATACTTTTTCATGTACATCACGAGATGAATCTTTTAAGCCTACTTGTGTCATGATTGGACAAAAGTTGTCAAATACAAACGAAAGTGTTACAGTGCAGAATTACAACTGCAACTGGTAACTAAACGCAACCTAAGTCCTTTGACTTTTCCAACACTAACTTTGACCACTCGTATTATTCAAAATATTTACATAAAAGAATTAAATTTAAATCATTCTTGAAGAACTTTTATTAATAAAGCAAGCCATAACAAAAGAAAGTGATGCTTTGCACAAATTTTTGAATAAGACGAGTGGTCAAACTTAGGGTGAAAAAAGTCAAACGACCTATAATTTAGAATAGATTTAGTACTCCCTCCATCCCTTTAAACATGCAACTCCATGTTGCGTGCCAGATAAAGTAGTTTACGTTAGACTAAATTTCTAGTGATTAGTATTCATATTTATAGCTCCAAATTAATATATTATGAAAATACATTTTATAATTAATCTATTAGTGTTTATTTGACATTATAAAATATTTATATTTTTTATTTATAATTGATCAAAGTTGGTACACTGAAACATGCTACTGTGCTAGAATTGCATAATCAATGGGACGGAGGGAGTATTACTATTCGAAAACACTAGGAGAACCCCCACCATTTTAGTTGTGATAAAAATAATAGATTCAATTAATTCCTTTCACTCTATTTATCCATGGCACACACACTGTGGCATGTGCATCTATATATATCAAGAAAGAGTGGCTCCGTGCACGAGCGTAAGCTAGTTGGGTTTTGTGGTGATATCATTTTATCACTAATAACAGATCTAGAACCAACAGTGTTATAATCATCTTATTACTCTCTCAGGTTTAAAACCAGCAGTGATCGCAAGTCCATAACTGCTACAGATTTAATTCTGACAGTGATACTGTGTTTAGACTAATATTTAAATATAATAAAAAGTATGTAAAAAATTGGGAAATAATATAATAAACTTGGTTAAAGCCACTGAGGTTGGATTACAAAAGTGATCTTCTAATCGTTATCACGCCACGGACTGATAGCGATAGACAATTATCCGTTGTCAGGAGTTTGATTCTCAGACAAATTTAAATGCATGATATGATTGCTAAATGACTCTCCAAACTAAAAGTAATCTACATATAGGTATGGACATGTTTACCTAAGTTTTTTAAGGTAGCGTTTGGTTCTGAGGACGGGACTAATTTTGGTGGGATATCCCAGCTTAGCATGCTATTTGGTTCAGAATCAGTGAGAGATGAGATGATCCCACTATGGAATACTCCCTCTGTCCCTCAATTAATGTCGTTTTGGGGCTGCTACTGAGTGTCCAGATTCACTGGCCTTTGCAAGCATCGAGACACAGACACGTCCAGGTTCAATCAATGTTTGCTGCACATGTTTATTTGCTTGGACGACATATTTTGTGGGACAGAGGGAGTATACCCTTGAGAGATGTGGGCTCACCTCGTCCCCTAAAATTTAACAGACGAGATCGCTCTAGGTGGGACGAGCGCTGCACGTGTGTGAGGAAGAATAGGAGATGCGCGAGGAAGAAGAGGAGATGCGTGTAGGGGAGGAAGAGATGACACCGAGCACTGCTGGCGAGGATGAGCTTTGCCTCAGGTCCGCCAGCAAACGGACCAGACCGGCCTGCTAGATGCATGCGTAGGAAAGAGAAAGGCAGAGGAAGAAAGGAGAAATCTATGAGTATGACGGGTGGATCACACATGTCAGTTAGCCATCTCGTCCTCCTTCAACCAAAATAACGGCAGACGTGATCGTTCATCTTTAAAGACAAAAAGACAGGACCAACCTATCCTACAATGTCTTCCAATCTGGAGTTCTGGAGTACCATGTATGTGTACTTCAATGTAGATAGAAATCGCAAGACCGCATGCCAGGAGAGGTGTGGACCATGGACTGCATATAGGCCAGCATTGAGCTCTGCTCGAACAAGCTGCGCTTTTTATGAGTGGGCATGCAAAGCTTGGATCGGCCGGCATGCATTTGGTGGTGGTGGTATTTTTATGAGTGGGCACGCACTGCAGCCGAGACCCGAGCGAGAGGTGCAGGTCTGACGTGAGGAAGACGAAGGCGCGCACGTTCGCCGACAGAGCAGCTGGGCTGCAGGCTCGTCCGATCCGCATTGAATTGTACCGGGGAAAGAGATAACAATATATAACATCGAGCTTAATTGCATTATCGATGCTAATTAAGCACATTATCATTTTTGCAAACATGGCGTGCGCTACCAGGTTTCAAGTATCAGAACTGAACACGGCGGGATATATGCATATGCCGCGGCTTTCAGGGCCATTCATCAAGAAACATGCATATGGTCTCGATCAAATCCTTATTAAAAGATTCATCACTGTGCCGCCATTACTATACTATAAGCAAAGCGTGTGATTATTACTGTGAGCCGCCGATTAATATTGGGGTTAAATTAGAGCTCCTGCATGGTACCGTGCGACAGCCACACGGACTGGTAGCAGCAGGTCGTAGTACTACCACACGTAGTAGTTATAATGCGCGAACACATGTAACGCGCGCGTCGCCATACCATATGGCTTGCGCTCTTGGACTTGCTTGCTGCCGCCGGCCGGCAGGCCGCTCGCGCTCTGCCATGGTGCCAGCACCGGACCGGCACGACAAGGGCAAGCGTCCACGACCTCCTGCCTTCTTGACTCCTGAGCGAGTGACCCGGCCCGGCCCCCTGGCCCCCTCCCAAATTACTCCCTCCGTCTCACAAATAAACACAATTCTTTGATTTCTACGATTTTTGTTTGACCGTTCGTTTTATTTAAAAAAATTTAACAAATATTGTTTATTTTATTATGACTTATTTTATTGTTAGAGATATTTTTATAATAATTTATTTAATTTATTATTTGTATAAAAAAATTAAATAAGATGAATGGTCAAAGAGGAAGAGTAGGAGTCAAAGAATTATGTTTATTCGTGAGATGGAGGGAGTATATTTTTACCGCGCGCGCGGCTCTGATCCGTTACGCGCATCGAGAACACTAGCAGTCCGGAAATGAAGTCAGCGAGCGTGCATACTTTCCCATCAGGAAAAAGAGCATTAGCACTCCCAGTTCCCTCTCTCCACTATTTTGTCCGCTCCCAGTCCCAGCTGAGCCCAGCCAGCCCTTACTGTGCCTGCCATGCCTGCGCCCTGCCCCTCCCCTTTCCTCTCCTCCTCCCCGCCAGAGGCCCCGGCCCCTTCTCTCTCCTCTCTCTCTCTCTCTCTCTCTCGTGTCCTAGTAAAGAAAAGACAGTTTGATTGCACAGCTAGCCCAGCGCTCATATCATCCGCCTCCCCTCTCGCCGTGGATCGAGCTATACCTTCAGAGAAACCCTTGCAACAAGCAGTTGGCAACTTCTCTCAACCCTCGGCTTCCTTCTCGAGCTAGCTATATAGCCCTAAATTAGTTTGTTGCTGCTTCTTCCTTCGGTTCTTGCGAATTGCCAAGGACCAAAGAGCCTGCTTGCTTTCCCTCCTGTTACAAAGACTTGAAGAGAAGCAGCAGCTAGAGCTAGAGCTAGAGCTAGAGCTAGCTAGATAGCGAGCTAGCCATGTGTGACTACTTCCTGCAAAGGATGGAGGGCGAGCAGCAGCACCACCACCAGGCCGCCGGGGACCTCACGGACGTCGTCCGAGCCGGAGGCGCCATGCATCAGCAGCAGGCATCAGCTGCTGTCGCGGAGCTCTCGTGCTCCACGGCCACGGGGTGGCATCAGCTCCCGGCCGAGCCAGCATCAGCAGGACCCGGCGCCGGCCTCTTCCCGTTCCCGCCACCCCAGCCGTCGTCGTCGGACGGCGCCGGGCCGAGCGGCGACGGCTTCGCCGACGCCTTCGCCGGCCTCGTCCCGGACCCGTTCGCCAGCGACTTCCGCGCCTCCTCCTCCTCCGGGGGCCCCGACCCTGCCGACTTCTTCGACTTCGAGGCGCCTGCCGGTGGCGCACGAAGAGGCGGCGTGATGGTGGATAGCGGCGGAGGCGGAGGCGGAGTGGTGGAGAGGGGCCCGCAGATGCCGGCGCTGTCGCCCAGAGAGATACGGCCTTACCCGCCGGTGACGATGATGGGCCGCGACACCGTGAAGATCGGCGTGCCGACGATGATGCCCGGCGGCCTGGCGGTTGGGCCCCCGTGTGCGTTCGACGCTATCGCCGGGATGCAGATGATGCCGTCGCCGCACGGCGGCGGGATCAAGCGCAGGTTCGGCACCACGCGCGATCGCTCTGCCAGATCTAAGCAGTTCTTGATCATTGTCATCCATGAACCATGCCCTTCCTTAATTTCTTCTCCATGGCGTGTATTAATTCTACACAACTCGAGATTTGTCATTGAGGGAAAGCGGGGCTATCTAGCAGCTATAATCACTTTTTTCGGCTCCCCACCTGCTCTTTTCGTCATTCTGCATCTTCCAAGAAATTTAATTAGTTGGATAAAACAAAAGAGAGTAAAACATCGACAGCCAATTATTTTGGTTCTAACAAATTAGAAATAGCAAGATCAGATGTTCTAGAATCTAGATACACAAATTAATAATGGTATATAGCTAGCTAGTAGCTGTTGGTGAAAATCTTCTGAATAAAGAAAAACGCTAGCTAGCATCTACTCGGTTGAAAAAACAATTCACTAGCTATAGCTACTAGAATTCCAGCTAAGTAAATTATTATTTATTAGTATTGTGTCAGAGCAACTAGGCCTGTTCTTTTTTAGCTCAAATTGCTTCCTTGCATTGCAAACCCTAGTTTTATCATTTTTTTTACATGCAAGATGCATTTTTTTATATGATCATTCACGCATATAACAATTGATATTAATCATCTCTGATATGATCTCTGGCGCTAGTTGCATATTGGTGCTTTAATTAATTTCTGTTTGATATGCAGGAAGAACCAGGCAAGGAAGGTGGTCTGCATCCCAGCACCTGCAACATCGTCCGCAGGAGGAAGGACCACTGGAGAGGTTGTTCCTTCTGATCTCTGGGCTTGGAGGAAGTATGGACAGAAGCCTATCAAGGGATCACCCTACCCAAGGTATTGCGACGGCTGACCTTTCTTCTAGTTCATGTATGCATTTGAATATAGATATACTATATGTGTGCATAAATAATTTTATGGTGGTCATGTAATCATAATAATAAGAACATTATGTATTGCTCAAAGTACCCCCAACCCATTGATCCAATCATCTCCTCAATCAAGAGGGCAAGACACACATGGGTTCCTATTTTTTTTCCTAGTACTATTCTATTACTTGTTGGTTATTAGTAGTAGAAGCTAACACATGATAAGCTAGCAGCTAGCAGCTGATACTATATAAATTGCAATTGGCAAGAAATGCAACATTTAATTGAACTCTATTTCAAAACGCCCTGTAAATGATTTTTTTAGTAGCTATGGAAGTTTAAAAATAACAATTGTGAAGTTCAAGAACTCATCAGGGCTGTATTTATTACCTTGTCCTTCTTTGAAGCTAAAGTATCATGGAATTTTCATTGTCCGCAGCTGCACACTTCGAGAGCTGATTCAATAAGGATATATCTTTCTTACATGTAGACACACAAAAAAACATCACCAGGTTAAAAACACATAAATTGGTGCATTGGAAATGTGTGAACTCAAGAAAAGTTGAATGAATCAAGTTCCTGAATTTGCTTCGTGCACAATTAATTTAAAATGGTTTCACTTAAACACATTTTGTGTGCAACTTTGTCATATTGTGTAAAAGTATATGTGACAGAACTTAAAATTATGTTGATTTTGCACTGACCCTTTCTTATTGAGTCATTAATAATTTTCTATAAAAGATTGCAAGTCTATATTATATTTTTGGTTGATCTAATGTTGAAGAATTATATATAGTTAATATTTCCTTCACTTCATGGTGATTCTTAAGTACTTTTTATGCTTTGTGATTTTTACATGCCTATATAGGGCCTATTTAGATACTATTAAAATCAGAGTGTATATACGATCTTTCATGGTGCTTGTAGTTTTTTAGCCACAGCTTCGATATGGTGGTGGGAGTTGAACTAGAAATTGGCGGTACCATATATTGCAGAGCAATCGGCGGACGCAAATAAATACCATTGACATTCTGTTAAAATACTTTTTGTTATAGTTAGAAATATGGTCTAATTAAGCAAAATACAACAATAACTCTGAATGTCATTTTTAGGTTGTTCTAGCTGTTTATATATCTTCTAAAAATTTTATGTTGCCAACATAAGTTAAAAGGTTGTAATTTGACAATAAAATCTTGGCAAGATGTTTGTCCCATATGGTACAAAAATCTCTAATTTCTTGTCACATAAGTTTAGAAGCTGTTATGCTTAGCTAACAATTAACTTCATGCAAATTAATATATGCATTGCTGGTTAATTAAGTTCTGAAAAAATTGTATATTGTTCAGAGGGTATTACAGGTGCAGCAGCTCTAAAGGATGCCCGGCGCGGAAGCAGGTGGAGCGCAGCCGGACAGACCCTAGCCTGCTCGTCATCACCTACAACTCGGAGCACAACCACCCTTGGCCGACGCAGCGCAACGCGCTCGCCGGCTCAACACGTTCTCACCACGCCAAGAACAGCAAGAACAACTCCTCGCACGGCCTGCAGAAGACAAACCTTAAAGCGGAACCGGAACATCAGGCGGCGGCGGCGGTCCCCAGCTGCGCCACCACAGCGACCGCAGCCACAAGCAGCACCACCACAGCGACCACGAGCACCACCAGCAACAGCACCCCTCCGACGACGATGGCTGTGAAAGAGGAGGCAATGGTGGGGTCGGAAATGGAGAAAGGCATAGACGACCATGATGCTTCTCTCTTGCTGGATCACGGTGATCTCATGCAGCAGATGTTCAGCCAGAGCTACTACAGGCCGATGATACCGGAGGCCGGCGGCAGCGGCCACCACGCCGATGATTTCTTCGCTGACCTCGCCGAGCTGGAGTCGGATCCCATGAGCCTCATCTTCCCAGGTGGTGATCCTGGAAAGGAGAACGAAACAATGTCCAACAAGAGCTTGGGCGCCGATCCATTATTCAACATGCTAGATTGGGGTGCCACCAATAATGTTGTTGCTACTTCTGCAGGGAGTTCATTTGAGCAAGACGAGAGTTGGTGACATCGTTTAGCTTGCGTCTACCGGTAAACGCAAGCTAGCATGCATATATGCACGTACGCAACACATTCGATCTCTAGAACAATAACCATTGCATTAATTAAGATGGAAAGAGGTAGAAATTAAAAGGATAAGATGAGGGCTACTTTGGTTTATGTGTCCCCCTCTTTTAGTCATTTCTTCTTTCGTTTTAATTAATATCTATTTATTTATTCTAATTGATGTGTTTGGAATAAATATGAGCAAAAATCACACTAGAAATCGTTGCTGCTGCTGCTGCTTCTTCTTCTTCTTCTTCTGGGGCTATTTTTGTTTCTATGTCCGCTCTTTTTGTACGAGTAGTAAGTGATTTCTTATTTTTATTTACTCTAATCCATGTGTTACTATAGTTCATTGCGATTTTGATCTAAATGGTCTACTTACACTGCTAAAGTGTTGGGCTTCTCCTAGTGTTTTTATTTAGTAGTAAAACACTATCACTACTCCACTAGTTATACTTATACCACGTGAGACTATTACTAGGAGACGATTAGTAGGAGAAATTTGTACTAAATTTTGAATAGCAAAATACTAGGAGAAACACACCTCATTAGGAGAATTCTAAAATTCAGGTTGTGTTAGCTGCAAACATTATCTGCTATTTTAGGAGGTTGGCGGGTATAATATATGAATGGATTGTTCTCATTCCTTAGTTATAGTTCCTTCAGTGTTTACTGTTGTCTAACAGAACATGCATTATAGTCTATGTGCTTGGAGGAAATAGAATAAAAAGAGCATATAAAGACAAGTCCTTCAAGACGTGATAGAAAGCTGGGGAAGGGATGAAGGGGGTGTTTAGATCCCAAAATTTTTGGGATTTTGGCACTGTAGCAGCGAGGAATCTTTTGCAATAAGTGTCCAATTATAGCCCAAGTAGACTCAAAAGATTCGTCTCGCGATTTACAGGCAAACTGCGTAAACATGCAAAAGTTTCGTCTACATTTAATGTTCCATACATGTGTCGCAAAATTAATGTGACGGAAGTTTTGGGATTTTGGAGAGGAACTAAACAGGCCGAAGGCCTTTAGCTTGCATCTGCAGTGAGTTTTAGGCCTTGGAAGTGCACTGATGTGACCACAAGTGCTGCTGCTGGTCTCTCTCTCTCTCTCTCTCTCTCTCTCTCTGGGCAGCTGACAGTGTATGTCTGGCTGTGTAGAGAGAATCTGAAGATAAAAGTGGGAGAACAAGTGCTGGCTCACCCAGCTCCCTTGCTTGCACGAGAAGGGGATATGTTGGTTCTGCCACATGCTACATACTTTTGTGTCCTGCTGCACGACGCACTGCTGCAACAAGGAAAATACATCACTGCACCTATTCCTCAGAGCATCTTTGTTTCCTCCCGTGGCCACACCCCTATCCTGAAAAACATTACTCCATTCCGCCTCTTGCAAATATATACTGTATACGACAGAGAACGACACCACCCAAGCGCATGTACAATTCATGCAGGGCACGAGAGACAGGCCGGTCCGTGTTGGCCAATCTGGACAACAGTGTGCATGCACGATACATACTGTACTCCCTAGTACGTAGCTACTATGATTATGCATGAACATACGTGTAGCATGTCTTTTATTCTTGGCCGACACGAGTAGTAAAAACCTTTTCCTATCCGCCCATAGTGCTGCTGATACATGGGGGACACTCCATTTTGAATACGAGCCCCGCCAATGTTGTTGTTGGTGGTCGCCATTGATGTCCTCGTCGTGTGTTGTTCCGGTACAATGCATGGCATGCAGATGCACACCATCCTTGCTTGGACCCTCGCATGTTGCTCGAAATAGTTGACTAGACTGATCGTGCACCAACCTTTATTTCGATCCCCCAACACCCAAGTAAAGAAACGCGTGTCTCCGGCCGGCGGCCTGATTCTATTCTACTCCCTTGCATCGCATGTGTGTGGGGTGGTAGAGCACGCACATGCATGTCCAATAAGCTTTCTGCACGGCCGGCAAGAACAGTTAGCGCGTCTCCAAGCTTTTGGCAGCTTAATTTAATTCGATCTCGCCCCGTTCTTGGAGTGCGCGTGCATATATATGCGGGACGATGCGACATGTCTGCTAGCTCCTCATTCTCCTCATTTTAGATAGTCGGATTTGCCTACTCTTTTGAGTTAAAAGTGAGGATCCATTATCGTCATATATAGTACTCCGTATATATCGACTTGCCCAAGTGTTAATACGTGGAAAACTGTCACTAGTAGAGAACACAACCTTCCATCCTAAAAAGAATCAATTCTTGGTGGTAAAGAACCAAACAATTTCAACTTTAACCACTTTTATATGACAAAAACATTAATATTCTATATATCAAATAAGTAAAATTAGATTATTACAAAATATAATTGTATTACAAAATATATTTTGTAGAGACATAAATGTTGATAATTTTTCTATAAAAATAAAATAGGTCAACTTAATAAGTTTGACCAATATCAAATCTAGAAATGAATTTTTCTTTTAGAACAGGGGTAGTAATAATTGATTCGCACGCTATGTCCCTCAGCTCCTCTGCAATAACCAATTGATGGGATGCTTTTAGCCTTTTATAGGTATACGGTACTGAAAGAAGGCAGCGGCAGTAAAGGTGTACTACTATTAGCTCGTCAGCACACTGATGACAATGTCCGATATAAGTGATCAGGTTAAGTTCCTTCTTGATGCCTTTAATGGCCACTTCAGTTTTCGATTTTTTTCTCCAAACTAGTAGCTTTTATGCTTTTTTGAGAAAGTCAGAAGGGGAGGCCCACCTAATTTAAATTAAGCTAATAAGGTGGCAAAGAAAAACAAGAGAATGAGAATAATAGAAAGAGAGAGGAAAACGGGAAGAAGAAAAATAATTCAAAACTAGAGGAAAATAAAATAAAAGGAGGAGGAACAAAGGTACAATCTATCTTCGACTTGATCATCCCAATCTATTGGTGCCCTCGAACTTACGTACAGCTCTTTATTGTTTCTAATTTTGTGTCCATCTTTTTAGAAAGGAGAATACATTAACATCCCAGCTTCTGCATAATTTTGTGTCCATGCTTTGATAACTATTCTCCCTGATTCCTTCTTGGTTCTAGCTACAGGTTTTCAAAGTTTTAATGCTTTTGCACAGTTATTTTTTATTCCTAAACATGGGTTGTAACATCAAAGACTTTTATATTTCTTACCAGCCAAATATTACAGGCCATCGCTATCTCAGAATCAGGTTGAAGTGTGTGGGTTTGCTCTAGAGTCAGCAAAGTTGTAGTCATGTGTGTCTTGGTTTAGTGTCAAACCTAGTGATGCCATTCTTACACGGGCATATGAACAGCTTATGTTCAACATTTTCATTTTCATTGCAGCCATGTATGATATTTTCCTTGCCAAAATATTTCCTGTCTTCAGTCTTCCGATCCCTTTATTGCTAACCCAAGCAAAGATCTTACATTTTTAGGCACTAAAGAAAACCATAATTCTTGTGCAATGGGGCAAAGTATCCCCCAGAAGAGAGTATAAAATAAGTTGTTCTAACTGCAAAACTCTTTGTTGGCCCAAATCTCCCTTGTATCTTCAAGAGTTTTTAGTTGAATATTCCCTCTGTGGGAGAAAGCATGCAACTCTATGCGATTGGTTGGTGGGTCCTATATCTAAAAAAGTGTGCATATACAATAGAAAAAGCAAGAGTGGTACACTTCTGTCTATTCTCTTTGATCGACAACAGAAAGCAGGAGAAGGGGTTAGTTTTTCGCTCTTGTTCTGCTCTTTTGAGGTTAATGCTCTTGTGTGAATTTACCAACCTATTTTTGCTTGCAAACTTGAAAAATAATATTTTGATTTAAAGCTTGTGAAAGCAAATCTAGCAAGCTAAGTTTTTTTTTGTTACCCCAACTATCTAACCTATATAGGCAACGTTGCTTCCTTTCCCCGCTGTACTAATTGTCATTGCCCCATACTGCATCAGTTATCTACATAGCAGATTGGTCTTGTTGATTTTTTGGTCTCCTAGTTTCTCTCTATTGATATAAATTGAATTTCTGATCTAGATAACCACATAGAATTAGATTAATTGAGTGAACTTATATATGGAGAAATTTTAAAAGAAGGTTGATATTTTATTGTTCTAAATGTTTTACGCCTAACCCTCCTTCATGCTTTGGAATAAAAAACATTCTCCTAAGCTACCATACATTTTGCACTTGAGGTATTTTCTGATCCTTTGAAAAGAAAGCCCTTCAGCTTTTGTCCATCTTAATGTATGTTCAAGTGTGTCCTTGGTCTGAATTCGCATCTGCTTGTCTCATCTTTGGTTAGATGTCCCGCACCTAGCCTCATAATCGGCCATCTTGCTGAACGATGCCTATTGTATCGTCAACGGCGGTGGAACCAGCGGGATCCTTTCCATCTAAACTAGCAATGAGTCCTACAACGTGAGAGTGGCATGATCGAGGTGCACCCTTGGATTGGGCCCAACAGCCAGGGCTGCTAGGGCAACGAGATGTATGACAAGTGTAGGGGATGATGAATTCTCCATCGAGGGATAGATAAAAGAATCCCTACCATCTCCGTCCTCTCACGATGAATTAATTTAGCACCGCGGGAAACTCGCCCCTGTTGCAAAATGCAACAATTGGAGAGCCAAAACAAATTTATATGCCAAATCAATATAAATTAAACAAGTAAGAATTTCATATTACAAGAGACAGCTACACTAAGGTTTTT
Source organism: Eremochloa ophiuroides (assembly GCA_038502445.1). NCBI lineage: Eukaryota > Viridiplantae > Streptophyta > Magnoliopsida > Poales > Poaceae > Eremochloa > Eremochloa ophiuroides. The sequence goes on from JAHLJS010000005.1 coordinate 68,872,040, forward strand.
TTCCTTTTTGCGACCACGCCTAGGCATGTTTTTCACAGAAACTCTGAGGTTTAGTTTCTTATTATGTAACTATATGGCCTAATTTAGAGTAACAGCGAGTTTGAGGGACATGAACGAGAACGGAGGAGGATTTCTCCTCATTGTCCTCACAAATCCAATGGGTCTACCTTTTTTTCTCATTTCTATAGTACCCGTGGGGATTAGATTGTGGTCTCATCTCCATGTCCTAGTGAAATTTCTTGCTGAGAATTGGGGATCGGGGACTTGCCATCCGGCCATCCCTAGCCGAGTGCTGACGGAACACGCCTGGTGGGTGGTGGCTGCCGGCGCGCCCTCGATGCCGAGGCAGAATCATCATATCGAGCTACTAGCATAGCAGGCCATACCAGCCCACCACACCACCGATGGAAGTCCGCAGTCGCTAGCTGCAGCGACCGAGAGCGTGTCCGGCCACTGTTGCCAGTTGGAACAAAGGCCCTCCTCATTCATTGGTGCGTGCCAACAACTGAATGATGTGGAGGGTTGTCTAGGCTAGCTAGCCCACCCGGGCACTGTAGAGCGGCCTAATGATTGAGCAGTGCCGAATTGGCAAATCCACCCTATAGGCCTATTGCTGAAAAGAGGACGGCTGAGACAGTGCGCGCAACTGCTAGAGCTGCTGCCTGCCTGGTGGGGCGACGAGGCCACAACCACAACAGACGTTCCCCTCGTGCAGTGGTCGTGCAAATTTTGTTCGTTTCCGAGTGGCCCGATGGACTCATGGATTGGGCCCTGCACGACGGGATGCAAGGGCTTAATTAAGCCCAACAGAGACAGCGAGGTTGTTGTTGGTCGTTCGTTGGTTTTGCTACTCACCTACCTTTTCGAGCATGCATGACATCTTGGTGGTCACACATGCACGGAGCATGTAGCTTCCTGAAATCCAAGATCCTCTTCCCCTTGGCTGTCCAACTGTTCCTGTAACAAACTGGTCCAGATGCCCGATGATTCAGAACAGAAAGCTTCTCGCTTCGCATCGGAATTTTCCATGGATTCGTAACTGTTCAGACGCTGCATCGACACTTGACAGCACGATAGAGATGCAGATAGACTGGCCACGGCCAGTGCATGACCCTGTTCCAGAGACGGCGTTGTCGGCCTTTGAGTCTTTCCTCAACAACCGGGCACAGGGCTCTAGATGACCAGGTGGTGAGGTGGACAAGACAAGCTACATACGCAGACGGCTGCACTGGCAGCAGCAGAGAGATGGAAATGGAAACGCTCGTGATGCCGAACGATCCAAGGGGCTACTGTGCTGCTTTCTACCTGTCTCCGTTTCAGTTTGACGATCACTGCGTCTATCTTCTCAACAACATTGCAAGAGCTGCACAGATATATGATATCTTTAATTAGCTACGGGAAGACCAGTAATCAGCAGAAAAATGGATGGAAACGCATGTGATGTGATGCAGATCCAGGTGCTGCTGTTTACCTTTCACGATAGTTCACTGCGTCAATCTCCTCAACAACTTCACAAGAGCTGCATACATACCTACATAGGGTCAAGCATGACAACCTACTGACCAAGTAGCAATGAATTGTCAATGGTTTCGCGTCCATAGGCGGGATTAGTCACTGCCTTGACCACGTGTGCATGGTTTTGTAGGCTGCCTTTAGTTCCTAAAATTTTTAGGAAGTTTGGGTGTTCTGGTGCTGTAACATTTTCGTTTGTATTTAATAATTTTTGTCCAATTATGGACTAAGTAGACTCAAAAAATTCGTCTAGATATGTACAGATAAACTGTGCAATTAGTTATTTTTTTATCTACATTTAATGCTCCTATACATGTGCCGTAAAATTGATTTGACGAGAAATCTTAGAATTTTTTTTGGAAGTTGGGGAACTTATCTTAAGAACAGACGCCGTGTAAACAGCTCAGCAAACCTAAGTTACATCAACATAATTAGCTCCCTCAAACAGAATAAAAATTAAGTTCCACGTTTTCATTCCAACTTTGAATAACGCATATTTCTATGACTCGTTGCAACCTTGCAGGTCAAATGTTTCCCATGACTACTTATTACTCCCTCCATCCCAAATTATAAGTCATTCCAAAAATCTTGAAGAGTCTCAACTTTGACCAAATTTATATAATAAGATATTAGTATTTATAATATCAACTAAGTATCATTAGATTCTTCATCTAATATATTTTCGTAGTACACTTATTTGGTGACATAAGTCTTTGTATTTTTCTCTATAATTTTGGTTAAACTTGAAATAATTTGACTCTCTAATATTCTTGAAATAACTTACGATTTGAAATGGAGGGAGTATTGTTGGCGCAAAAAGTGGTTCTCTAAGCCCAACACACCAGCGAAGCTGGAAACGACCCTTGAGGCAGTGAATCTCTCGCAGATCCAGCTAGCTTCGGACCCGGTCTGAGAGTGTCAGTAACACCCAAGCGTGCCAGTCAATTTGACCTGCAATTGATAAGGAAAAAGATAGTAATCAGTAATCACAGGGCGGAACTAACCGGCATGTCCAGGTAGTTCCAACTGTATGGCTCGAAGAGCCGATGTAATGTGAGATCGACTAGAAAGCCGATTCCGTCATGTTATGAACCGATTGTAGCGAAACATGCATTATAACTCAAGTTGACCGATTCAGACATGAATTCAATGACATATGCTTGCATTAGACAGACGTATACTACAAAAGATGTAGTCACAGCAAGCTAACATGATCATAAGATGTCTCAATGTAAAATAAGATGAAATCGGCTATTTCAGCCGATTCAGTGTATACGGGCAACATATAAGCCTATAAAGTAAACAATGTTTCAACTCTCCGGCTAATAAATCTAAATCACAATCTTGCAACAGTGGAGATCGAGCGGATCGAGACAGTCATGATGAAGTTGCAAATTAGATCCGTTAACCCTTGAATCTAGACAATGTTTATTTTATTACTTGAGTGTGACCCGTATCTAATCTAGATCCAAAATACAACCGGCTGGTGCAAAATGTTCTATCTTATCAATATAAAACGAATGGCAAACATAATTCGTTGAACATATAGATCTATTAGACATAAGCCGACGCATATGGATCAAGACGGGCAAATTGATAATTGCTTTAAATAATAAATAATAAACATAAGCAACATCAGTAACTTAATGAATCTAGCTAAAATGCCAAATTTAACTAGAGCCGATAACTAATCCATGCATGCAAACTGTCGTAATCTATAGCCTGTCCACCGGATGACGTTAACTAATAGATTAATCAAGCAAACAAACACGAATCGATAACTAATCCGCGCGTGAAAACCGTCCTAATCTGCATCTCGTCCACCGGATGACGGTTAACACAGATTGATCGGGTAAACCAGCGTGAATCATCCTTGACTCACTGTGCTTCCTGCGTCCACCGGATGACGCCAAAGAAACAGAGCTTAGTAAGGACCCTGATCCGTCATGCTTCCACGTCCACCGGATGATGCTAAAAAGACATAGTTTAACAGGGGATTGACGATACTTACAAGCAAGCCTGCGTCCACCGGATGACACCCAGTCTGGATGAAGTAACTCGCTGGACTCGACTGACTCTAGGGTTTGTTTGGCCGGAGCCGAAAGTTGTGTTGTATTGATGTTGTTGTTTTTTACAATGGCTGAGGGCTTATATTTATACCCTGAGCGTAGCTAGAGTCCTAGTCGAATTACAACTCATTATTAGATAAGGAAATCAACAAACTATCCTATATCTAAGGTAACTTGGAGTCACATCTTCCCTTTCATAACGGACTCCGATCGTGATCGCATCTCGGCGGTGCAGACTCTAGATGACGTCACCAATACCGACGCTGCACGCCTTCTGTCACCTTCGTCCGATAACCGATTCACCGTTCAATCGGCTATTCTCCTTCCTTCCGCTGGACGGAATCTGCTTCCGAGATCGGCTATCTTCCTTCGGTATCGGCTATCGGCTTCTGGCATCGGCTATCGGCTACCAGCCCAAAATTCAGTGTCAACAAGTATATATCTAAGTTTTTTTTCGAATTACACAGACTGTTTTCATGCCATCATAATAATAATCTCTCCTCGCACAATAAGTGAGGTCGCCTTGCCCACTGCGGGCCTGCTGCTGTGGCGCTACAGCGAAAAAGGGCGTGCGCTGGGCTCGGTGAGCCTGTAATAATTTTGTTCGTTTGGGACAGCGATGCGGAGGGTATAATTGGGCCGAATCATTTGGGCTTTGTTGGGCTCTCTCAATGGACGTTTAGCCTTGTTTTCTGCTTCTGCAAGGCTGTTGCTAGCTGCTACTGAACGTTACAGGCCAGCATCAGCTAGGCATTCAGCAGTGTTTTTCTCTTCAGAACAATCAGCCAACCAGCCGTATAATCCAGTCAGCCGAACAGAGTAATGTGATGAAGTAGGTGATTGTGCTACACGCATCTTTCAGCTGAAGCTGTTGAATACTAAGTCAAAACATATATCAGGACAATGTTCTATCCTCAAACTGTCCACAATAAACCGGATAGCAGTGTGAGTTGCGTTTTCTCTTCTGATTCTAGTAAGGCCTATTTTTGGCTTGTAATCCTATTCTGTACATATGTACCGACCTTTTCAAGCATGATATCTTGGTCAAAAACTCAAAATCTCCAGGTTGCCCCTCTCTCTCTCTCCCACTTGCCAGAAACGCTTCGCCACCAAACACAAGTGGTTCTTTCAAAACAAAGGGGCAAAAAACATTGCCGTCAAAGATACACACATGCAGTGTTTGGCAAACCTCAAGACAACGACCTCAATTCCGTGAAGATAAACTACCAGGTCAACAAATCCATTACCTAACTGCATGTTCTTGTCTTTCTTTGTCATACTGACCGCATCCAAACCTCTCTGTTTATCTTAAACCAGTGCCTTGCTGATTAGCATATATAGTTGCGTGCTAAGCTTAACGCACGAAATTGGCAACCATGCATTGGCTATAATGATATCATCGAAGGATATAGTTTCTTTCAAGCTCGTTAAATCATCTTTCAGCCAGTAATCCAGACGATTTTAAAACGCGGTCAAATTGCTTTTCACGTTTCAACGCCCTTTAGAAAAAGGCAATGATCCCCATCCAGGTTAATTGTGCTGACGATTGAGGAAGTTGGTATATGGAGTTAAAAAAAACAGCCCAGCTATATATTTTCATCTCATGATCTGTTGACGACGTCATATATGCTGACAGATTGAAAATTTGGAAGAAAAAAAGGTGAAATTTTTTGTCAAGTTGCAAAAGTTTGGTCATGTGAACTATAGTTTCCAGTTCTAAGTTCAGAATCTTCTGTATGCAAATAAGAAACATGTGCCACAACATTCATAATTGATGCCTGTATTGAATGGTGAAAACTGCTACCGTCATCGCGAGACCACTGAACTTCTCTTCTAGTGAAATGCATTATTATACTAATGAAACAACTGTAATTTCAGCACATGCAGAATTAGCAGAACCTTTGTGTTTGATCACAGGACCATTCTTATTTTGTGGTTGTTGAGAAATTTCAACTTAATAATAAAAGTATAAATGTATGAAACTAATGAGAGGACTAAAATTGTCACATGTAAATTGTAAACCAAACTTGGGGTTGTTTCTTGTGACACTAGTTGACATGCATGTGCGACACACATGTGCCACATGTACGCGTTTTTAGTACTATTTATAATCAGATGGATGGAATACTAATAAAACTAGCTGGTAACCCCGCGCTTTGCGTGGGAAGCAAGCTGACAGGATACACGGTGTATATCAAATATCAGTGACAAAAAGGCTATATATGTCAGCAAATTCTGATCGTGACATAACATTTAGTTGTGTTGCAGCCTTGCAGAAAGGGATAAACTAAGTACTAAGTAATAGTTGGTAAAGAAATATCTAAGAAAATCAAAGTAGCTTAGTTCATGTGTGGTTCAAACCACATTGTAAAAAAAAACTATGGAAGTGATAATAACGCAGGCCTTATGGGATGGAAGACAAAAGAAGAGAACAATCTTCAAGCCTCAACTCTGTTTAATTGTCTGCTGAAGAAGCTTGGTCCTGATGAAAGAATCCATGGTGGAGGTGGAATTGTTGATGCCTAGGAGATTTTGGAGATGGCACCGGTGAATTGGCATCATTCTGATCTACGTTCTTTTGTTGCTGCTGCATGGCTATCTCGGTAGCGGTGAGCCTAACTTCCTGCAAAATGAAAGCCCAACTAGATCATGGAGTGCACTGCATAAGTTACAAAATGCATAGAAAAAACATATGAACAACGATATCTGGAATATTTTGCTTTAGGTCATGGAGTGCACTGCATAAGTTTCCTTTAGGTCATTTTGCCTAAAGGTTTGATTCCTTCAGGTGAGATTGCAGTTACTCTTTCATGGCATTGCTGTCTCAAAGCAGCGGATATTAAGAACAATTCAAACCACCATCGCAACTAACAGCAGCGGGATATCAGATGCAAGATACCTTTGAAGAAACTTGGAAATATGGACATAATATGAAAATAGACCATTTGGAAAAAGCAACTGGTAGTGGCTGTTTTTTTTTGTCGCAATCATATAAGGGTACATGGCTAGAAGAAGGGCGAACAAAGGATTTGAAGGTACTAAGCAAGGCTTCAAGCAGGCAATACATACAGAAGTCATGTGTTGTTGCATGGACAGATATGGCTTGCGAAGTGATTGAAATGCTATCATTAATAATTTGGGGAAGTAAAGGAATGGTTGTCATGAACACATACTCAGCTTTAGCATACTGGATGAATTCCTCTTTATTTCCTTCAACATAAAGGTGGAGGCTATCTTTGAGTGTTGTTAACATCAAATTTTGGGCTGGGAGCCGATAGCCGATACCAAAAGAAGATAGCCGATACCGGAGGAAGATAGCCGATTTTGGAAGCAGACTCCGTCCAGCGGAAGGAAGGAAATAGCCGATTGCACGGTGAATCGGTTATCGGGCCAAGGTGACAAGAGGCGCGCAGCGTCGGTATTGATGACGTCATCCAGAGTCCGCGCCGCCAGGATGCGATCACGATCGGAGTCCGTTATGGAAAGGGAAGGTGGGACTCCAACTTACCTTAGATATAGGATAGTTTGTTAGTTTCCTTATCTATTGATGAGTTGTAATTCGACTAAGACTCTATCTATGCTCAGGGTATAAATATAAGCCCTCAGCCATTGAATAGAAAACAACAACATCAATACAACACAACTTTCGGCTCCGGCCAACAAACCCTAGAGTCAGTCGAGTCCGGCGAGTTACTTCATCCAGGCTGGGTGTCATCCGGTGGACGCAGGCTTGCTTGTAAGTATCGTTAACCCCCTGTTAAACTATGTCTTTTTAGCGTCATCCGGTGGACGTGGAAGCATGGCGGACCAGGGTCCTTGCTAAGCTCTGTTTCTTTGGCGTCATCCGGTGGATGTGGGAAGCACAGTGAGTCAAGGATGATTCACGCTGGTTTACCCGATTAATCTGTGTTAACCGTCATCCGGTGGACGAGATGCGGATTAGGACGGTTTTCACGCGCAGATTAGTTATCGATTCGTGTTTGTTTGCTTGATTAATCTATTAGTTAATGTCATCCGGTAGACAGGCTATAGATTGAGATGGTTTGCACGCATGGATTAGTTATCGGCTCTAGCTAAATATGGCAATTTAGTTAGATTCACTAAGTTATCAAGAAGTTATTTGTTGCTTATTGTTTATTTATCAATATAACATCTCTCTGCCCGATCAAGATTGATAGATTTGGCCTTAGATTCACTTGAATCTGATCGTCGTTCATGCTTTCTTATGCTTATTTGGATATCAAACGATCTAGCTTTGTTTGCTGGGCTTGTTGAAGCCCGCTGGCCGTTAGACCAGGTGAACGCAGACTTGGTGAACTTAGCGAAGAGGATTTACTAAAGCCGCCGGCCTTGTAGACCTGCTTTAGCCGATCTCTGCTTGTTTGATGTACAGATCAGATCTGTACACATGATCTATTTTCTTTTGTACACATTAACTGAATTAGATCGGCTAGCACGTTATTATCTACATATGAGTATCCTGATAGCCGTTTTACTTCATTATTATATTATCGGTTCATAACATGACGGAATCGGCTTTCTAGTCGATCTCCGATTATACTGGCTCTTTGAGCCGTACAGTTGGAACTATCTGAACTCACCAGTTAGTTCCGCCTTGAGTTACTGATTATATCTGTTTTCTTGTCAATTACAGGTCAAATTGACTGGCACGCTTGGGTGTTACCGACACTCTCAGACCGGGTCCGAAGCTAACTGGATTTGCGAGAGCTCTATTGCTTTCAAGGGTCGTTTCCGGCTTCGCTGGTGTGTTGGGCTTAGGGAACCACTTTTGCGCCAACATACTTTTTGGCACGCCCAGTGGGACAATTCACCGAAGACCATGGCAAAAGGGAAGACCAGGGCAGACGGCTCCTCTAAGGATGACGGTGTCCTCAGGGTCAGGATCGAAGATCTCAACGAGGAGGACGCGGCAGTGCTGAACAAGATCGTTGAAGAATTCGCTGATGCCTGCCTGCTTTCATTCAGCAAGCAGCGTGATGGCTCCATAGTGAAGAAGAATGCATTCCCGAGGTGGATCATGGACGGCCATTCTGATAAATCTGAAGAGGAATGCAAGGCCGACCTCAAACAGATGCTGGAAGAAGCGACCTAGGAGGCCGCCTATTCAGCAGTCGGCCATGACCACAAATCCTTCCTACAAACGTTCTATAACATCATAAAAATCGTTCTCAAGCGGCAGGATTGGGAGTCTTTGGGTCCAGTTTACTTCAACATACCCGCAGAAGACGCAGATCCAAAAGCAGCGGCAGGGACCTCCAATTCCTCACCGCAACAGCCGAGCCAGCCGAAAGCGCCAGTGCAAGGTGCTACTGCGGCCGGTTCGGCTCAAAAAATAGCAGCTTCTCCCAGATTATACAAAGATCATACCCCAGAGGAGCTCGCCGCTTTCATGCAGGCCACTGGGCAGACGGTGAACTCGATGAACTCACCAGTGGTGAACCCGGCGGCTAGAAATACGTCGACGGCAGACACGGCCAACCCTACCCCTGGATACCACGAGGGGATTACATATCAAGACCTTCAGGCAGCGCCGCATCCGGGGTACGCCCAGACGCCCAACAATCAGCTGCTTGAGTAGATGAGTGCCATGCTCCGTGATACGTTCGGTTTGCAGCCGAAGACCAGGACTGGAATCAAGTACAGACGTCCTTACCCCGAGTGGTACGACCGAGTGACGTTGCCGCCCAGGTATCGCTTGCCCGACTTCTCAAAGTTCAGTGGACAGGACAACATCACCACCATGGAACACATTAGCCGCTACCTGACCCAGCTCGGCGAAGCTTCATATGAGGTAGCTCACAGGGTCCGGCTCTTTCCGCTATCATTGACAGGGTCGGGGTTTAGCTGGTTCGCGTCCATGGAGCCTGGCTCGATTCAAGGTTGAGAAGATCTGGAGACCAAGTTCCATAATTACTTCTTCTCTGGCATCGGGGAGAAAGACATCACAGATCTCACCAACATGCGTCAAAGGCCGAATAAACTTGGATCGGCTTTTATCAGGCGATTCAGGGAGACCAGGAACATGTGCTACTCTTTAAACCTGAACGACAAACAGCTCGCCAAGATAGTGGTCAGTGGGCTGCTCCCACACGTCCAAGAAAAGCTGGTGGGCACCAACTTCAACAGCATCAGCGAAGTGATGCAGAGGGTGGCCGCATTAGAATAGCAGGCCCAGAGCTTCAAGAAGGAATCGAAATACAAGCAGTCGGCTTACGTCTGCAATTCCGACTCAGAGGATGGGGAGAATGAAGAAATGGCTGCTGTTGAGCTCAAATGGGGTACAAAACCCATGGCTGTGCCGAAAGGTTGGAGCGCGAAGGATCAATACGACTTTGACACGTGCAGGCTGGACAAGCTCTTTGACCTGTTAGTCAGCGCGGGCCACATCACCTTCCCGGCTGACTACGTCAAGCCGTCTCCTGAAGATTTGCAGGGGAAACCGTTCTGCCAGTACTACGGCCTCACCTCACACTCCACAAACAACTGCCGCAATTTCAAAGCAGCAATCCAGAATGCCATTAGGCGCGGCCTGTTGAAATTTGAGGCCCCTCCCAAGGGGAAGATGAAGATCGACAAATTCCCATTCCCGAAGGGGCAGAACATGGTCCAGATTACAAACCCCCCGACCAAAGTAAAGGTGTTGACCTCCGAACGGGCCAAGGAGAACTCCTCGGTTGATACCGATGCGCAGATCACAGCTGAGGAGCTGGCGCTGATCAAAGAAAGGAGGGAGCAGAATCAGAGGCAGCTGGAGAAGGGAGAGTCCAGCGGCACCAAGAGCAGGAGGCACACGCACCAGCATCTTCTGAATAAGTGGCGGCGACAGAAAGAGAAGGACCATCAGAGGCAGCTGCAGCGCGAAGAGGAGGAGTAACGCAGGTGGCTCCGTGAGGAAGAGGAGGCGCGCTATCACGAAGAAATGGCTCGCCACCGGGAAGGTGAGGAGGATAACTGGCATTGTCCGTTCTTCCGACACTGCTGGAACGAAGGCTTGAGACTACCAACGCTGCGCAACTGTCCAGAGTGCAGCGATCAGTATCGAGAGTACAGACAGTCTCAGGTCAACCGCCGGTCCATGCACCAGAGGCTGGGGAGCCCCCATAGCCCACGGGATCGGCGTGAAAAAATGGACCTGCGCGATCGGCTTGATGAGGCGGTGGTTGAACGCCAACAGCCGGTTTGGCAGGAGAACCAGTGGTGCCCGGGAGATCTAACTAGAAGCCAAAGGCGCCGGGTGCAGCGGCTCAGGAACAGGGAGCTCCAGGCTGAGGGGCGTGCCAAGCAGGTGTGGCGCGAAAAGCCTTCCCAAAGTAATGGGAAAGCTGTAGCCGACGCACAGATGGTGTTTGTGCTACCTGCAGAGTTCAGAGCCAAGAAGTACTGGTACCGATTCCGACTCAGACGATTCGGGATCAGAAGAAGGAGTGGCCAAGTTAGTGCTCACACAGCAAGCTATCTTTGACAAGCCGGCCAAGAATCGACATCTGAAAGCCCTTTATCTCAAAGGTTATGTTGACGGCATGCCCATGACGAAGATGCTGGTGGACGGCGGCGCCGCGGTCAATCTCATGCCCTACACTACATTCCGCAAGTTAGGAAAGGGTTCCGATGATCTGATAGAAACCAATCTGATGCTCAAGGATTTCGGGGGCAATTCTTCCAACACTCGGGGGCAATCAACTTCGAGCTGACAGTGGGCAAGAAGACACTGCTCACCACCTTTTTCGTGATCGATAGTAAGGGCGCCTACAGCTTGCTGCTCGGACGCAATTGGATTCATGCCAACTGCTGCGTGCCATCCACCATGCATCAGTGCCTCATTCAGTGGCATGGCGATGAGGTCGAAGTGGTCCCGGCCGATGACTCGGTCAGCGTGGCGACGGCGGATGCCGCGTATTGGGAAGCTGGGGATCATGACTGTTTCTCCGGTAAGGTTTGAGGAGGAGGCTCTATCAAGGTCAGCGATGAGAGTCAACAGCCGATCAGGGCAATCGGCTCTGAGTCTTTTATTAAATGGAGAACCCAATCGACGGTACAAAGGGTAAGTTGGGGCAAGGATTCACGTCAGGCCGACAAGCTCGAAGAAGTGGATGTTGGACCCGGCGACAGGGCAAGGCCAACGTTTATTGCCGCCAACCTAGACCCGGATTTCAGGCAGGAGCTGATTCAACTGCTGAAGGAGTACAAAGATTGTTTCGCCTGGAAATATTATGAGATGTCTGGATTGGACAAATCTATTGTTGAGCATAGGCTACCTATCAAGCCGGGGTTTCGGCCACGCAAGCAGCCTCCAGCGTCGGTTTAGAGAGAACGCTCTGCCCGACATTAAGGCCAAAATCACGAGACTGTTAGAAGCCAAGTTCATTCGAGCTTGCTGATATGCCGAATAGATATCGAACATCGTCCCTGTGTACAAGAAAAATGGTAAATTGCGAGTCTGCATTGACTTTAGAGATTTAAATAGAGCTACACCGATGGATGGTTACCCTATGCCAATAGCCGATATGTTGCTAGACTCGGCTGCTGGACACCAGGTTATTAGCTTCATGGATGGCAATGCTGGTTATAATCAAATTTTTATGGCTGATGAAGACATCCCGAAGACTGCTTTCAGGTGTCCTGGTGCGCTTGGTTTGTTCGAATGGGTGGTCATGACGTTTGGTTTGAAGAATGCCGGTGCAACTTATCAGAGAGCTATGAATTACATATTTCACAAGTTGATCGGCAAAATCGTTCAAATCTATATAGATGACGTAGTGGTGAAATCTAAGAGCTGTAAAGATCACCTGGCCGATCTGAGGACCACTCTGGAGTGCATAAGGAGGCATGCTTTGAAGATGAATCCTAACAAGTATGCATTCGGCGTGTCGGCTGCGAATTCCTGGGATTCATGGTCCACCGCAAAGGGATAGAGATCGGCAGCAAGAGCAAGAAGGCGATCGATGAACTTGTACCTCCAACCAACAAGAAAGAATTGCAATCCTTGCTCGGTAAGATTAACTTTATCAGAAGGTTCATCGCCAATTTATCGGAGAAGGTGCTGCCGTTCTCGCCATTGTTGAAGCTCAAAAATGATTCAAGAGTTCAAATAGGGTGACGTGCAACAGAGGGCTTTTGAGGAAATCAGAGAATACATGAAAACTCCACCTGTCTTAGTACCGTCACGGACAGGGAAGCCTTTTAAGTTGTATATGACGGCCGAAAGCCATACTATTGGATCGGCCCTTTTTCAAGAGTTCGAAGGGAAGGAGAGAGCAGTTTTCTACCTGAGCAGGTGGCTCTTTGACCCTGAGACAAGATATACAACGACTGAGAAGTTGTGCTTGTGCCTATTCTATTCATGCACCAAGTTGAGGCACTACCTGCTTGCCTCAGAGTGTGTGGTGGTGTCCAAGGAGGATGTCATCAAGCACATGCTTTTGATGCCAATTTTAAATGGTCGGATCGGTAAATGGATCCTGGCGCTCTCAGAGTTTGATTTGAGGTTCGAATCGGCTAAGGCAGTCAAAGGCCAGGCGATAGCCGATTTCATCACACAGCATCACGGAGGATCGGCTAATATAGCGGATATAGCGTCATGGACTATATTCTTTGATGGCTCTTCGTGCAAGCAAGGTGGTGGCGCCGGAGTAGTGCTCATCTCACCGCGGGGTGTGCGCTTTGAGTATGCTTTCCAGATCGGGCCGATTATCACAAACAATCAGGCTGAATATGAAGCCGCGTGGAAAGGTTTTCAGCTTCTGCATGAAGCAAGAGCCGATGCAGTTGAAGTATTTGGCGATTCACAACTAGTCATCAACCAATTGCTCAGCCTGTATGAGTGTAAAGACGAGATACTCAGAGGCTATTATGGCCAGTGCCAGGCTCTCATCAAGAAGTTCATGACGGTATTTCTCTGTCACATCCCCAGGGCCCAGAACCAGGAAGGTAATCGGCTGGCGCAGAACGTGTCGGGTTATCGACCGATGCAGGAGATTTGTAACAGCGAGCAATCAGCTGATGACTGGAGGGGCGAGATAGCAGGTTACCTGGCAAATCCTTCACAACGAGTCAACAGAAAGCTAAGGTACAAAGCCACCAAGTATGTTTTGCTGGATGGTTAGTTGTATTACAAGACTGTTGAAGGAGTGCTGCTCAAATGCGTGGGGACAGAGGAATCAGTGAAGCTGATGAGCGAAGTACACGATGGAGTCTGCGGTGCACATCAATCGCCTCACAAGATGAAGTGAATCATCAGGAGGACTGGTTACTATTGGCCTACGATGCTGGAAGATTGTTTCAAATATTATAAAGGGTGTCAAGAATGCCAGAAGTTCGGAAATATACAAAAGTCTCTAGCCTCTGCTATGAATCCTATAATCAAGCCATGGCCGTTTAGAGGATGGGGTATTGATCTAATCGGCCAAATATACCCACCATCGAGCAAGGGTCACAAATGGATCCTAGTGGCGACTGATTACTTCACCAAGTGGGTAGAAGCCATTCCTTTGAGGAACGCCACTTCAGCTGACGTGATCAAATTTGTAAAGGAGCACATTATTTACAGGTTTGGCATACCTCAGACGATCACAACCGATCAGGGGACAATGTTCACTTCAGAGGAATTTATGACCTTTGCCGACGACATGGGCATCAAGATTTATAATTCATCGCCGTATTATGCCCAAGCCAACGGACAACCAGAAGCCTCCAATAAAATTTTGATCAAGGTCATCAAAAAAAGATTGAGCAGAACCCCAGAAAGTGGTATTTGCATCTAAACGAGGCGCTATGGGCATATCGCATGGCACAACATGGATCGATCAAAGCTTCACCTTATGAGCTAGTCTATGGACACGCTGCTGTCCTGCCATGGAAAATTTAGTCTGAGACACGGCGCGTCACGTTGCAAAACAAGCTTACAGCTGGTGAATACAAAGACATTATGATGGACAGTTTAGAAGATTTGCACTGCCATCGGCTTAGGGCATTGGAATACATTGAAAGGAACAAGGTACGGGTGGCCAAGTATTACAACACTAAGGTAAGAAGCAAGAGCTTCACCGAATCATAGCTAGTATGGAAAGTTATTCTGCCTATTGGTACAAAAGATAGCCGATTCGGTAAGTGGTCGCCAAACTGGGAAGCTCCGTATCGTGTGGTTGAATGCGCCCCGGGTAATGCTTACATCCTTGAAGATTTAGAAGGACAGAGACTCGCCAGAGCCATCAACGGAAAGCATCTGAAGAAATACTACCCTACCATCCCAGTTAGGGGGTGATAGCCGATTCATGTGAATCTGGCTCTAATAGCCGATGCCGTCCGAGCAGGTCGCCTTCAGGACAAAAATGGCCGACATCGTAGTAACGAGTCGCCCTTAGCACAAAAATAAAATACCCTCGATGGGGTGTAACAGCCGATGCGACAAGCATCGCCTTTAGAGCAAAAAAAAAAATAAAAACAAAATATACAGCCTTGCAGATTGGATTGTTTCGGGCATAACGAGTTCAGAAGTATCATATACATCACAATGCCTAATACAATCTAGTTTGGATTATTGACGCCATCCCGGATCACGTCCTCGGCGTCGATGGACACGGAGAGACCGTCGGCATGAGGAACGAAGGTGACCATCAGCGTGCCGAACTCCTCCATGTCTTGGCCTACCCGGATCCCCGGTTCGACGTTCTCCAGCACGATGCCGGAGTTGATCTGGGCGACGGCCAGAGCTCCCGCGGCACCATGACGGACGCCGCTCATCGCCACCTGGCGGACGCGGTGGTGCACGTCCGCAAGGTGCTCCACCTGCGTTTGGCCCCGCGCGCGGAGGACGTTGGTGGCACTCGCCGCGGCCACGCGCAGTTTATGCAGCTGCGCCGTCAGGGCTGCATAAACAAGGAAGGTCAGTGCTAGAAAACGCGCCGTGCACGCCATTGGACAAAGCGAGAGATTACCTGCCATGGCGGCCTGCGACTCCGCGAGGTTGGCCCGCGCCTCCGTCAAATCGATGTTGGTGGCAACGAGCGCGACGGCCTGGTCCTCATTCTCCTTCTCCAGCCGGCCGGCTTCTTTGGGAGCCTCGGAGTAGAGATTGCGGTACCGCACCATCTCATGGTGGAAGTGGTGGCCGTCGGCGGCGGTGTAGGAGTCGCGGGAACTCAAAGATGATTCCGAGTTCGATCCTACTCCAAAGGTGGTGCTGCGAGCCGGCTGGATTTGCGAGAGCTCTATTGCTTTCAAAGGTCGTTTCCGGCTTCGCTGGTGTGTTGGGCTCAGGGAATCACTTTTTGCGCCAACAAGTGTCTCTGTGAGTTTCTCCACCAGGCTACCACCCTTTCTGTACAATGTGCATCGGAGTTAATAATTCCCTAAATCAGTAGGACACCAGAAGGTGGAAGTAGCATAAACGGAGCCACCATACCATGGTTCTTAGCTGAGGCAAAGGAGTACAGTTGTACCGATATTGTGAGCAGTCCAAATTGGAGCACACGATCTGCTTTACCTGTGGGCTTGAGGTGGGTCACACACCTAAATATGAACGGGAAACATGATAGTTCTCAGATGTAACAAATTTTTGTATCTCTATCTATCAAAAGTGTATCAGCATGAACTGAAATATCTTTGGATGTACAAATACAAACCAAAGCACCCAGATTTTTTATTAAATATTTTAGTTATCATAGGAAAACGCAGATGTTCCATAGTTTGGGCAGGCCTAGATGGATGGATTTTAGAAAAGAGCGTCATATTGATCATATAAAGAGTCGTGCTATATAGCTGTAGGTAGAGACCTGGTGAATTAGGTAACAGGGATTTTGTGTCTTGAGGACTGTAGATAAAAAGTGTTTTGTGAGAGGGATGGGGAGCTATAGCTTTAGGAGTATAGGTAGATTAATGTAGAACAAAGTATGAATGTATGTAGTAGGTTACTCTGAAGCAAACATGAGATTAGCAAGCAGATTATCTAGGTCAAAGGTACTTACACATTGATTATCAAAAATCTGTCTAAGCAGGAAACTGAAAAAGATGATGTGATCAGCAGCAGCGGTTCTTATGTAAAGATGTTGCCCTGCTTTGAAATTCTCAGCGTCAGGGACAATACCAAACTGCACATGCACAGGACATTTAAATAAGTCTACCAAACTATTTAAATCAGGTGTACAGAAAGTAAAGGAAAATGAGAAACACATGGACTCACCTCTTTTCATATAAAAGGTTCTATTTAGTAAGCAGGCACTTGCTTCGTATGATGGTGGCCATTTATGTGAAGGTATCACTCATTTCCTCGTAACAGAAGTGGTTGCTTCAGGATCTGAATTGTGAAAAAAAAAAAAACACTGGATTCACATTTTTTTGGCACTGGATTAACAAAAAGAAACACTGGATGAACAGAAGTGGTTGCTTCAGGATGTGAAACATAGTTGTACACATTTGCCACTGCGGTGTACTGATGAACACATAAAACAGTATCGAAAAGGACTTACATCACGAAGCTCAGAGCTATGAGTAACCTGTTTAAAGCAATTCCTCGATGGACAGTGTTTCTGTGAGACTCCTGAAACCTTGGGCGTTTGGTGGCTGCCAAAAACAGTAAACTATGAACACAATGGCTCGATATTAATATTTACAGTACATCGGCACAGTTAATAATCAGTAACATTTTCAGAAACGAAAGTTGCCTTTTCAGTAACTATGACCAGAAGAACTATTTCAGATACACAATCATAGGATACGCACATAGGTTGTGTAAAATTCGATTGACAGCTAGGACTGTGTCCTATGTTTCCAAGAGCATCATCTTGGTATGTATGCTCATATTTGTTGACATAGGGAAAACAGAGAATGGGAGAAAAGAGAAAAGGGACTTACACGGTGACTGTTGTTCCTGAGATGGAGGCGATGCAAATGGAGGCAGATGGTCTGGAAACATTGTTAAAGTGTGGCTTTTGCCATGAACCATCAAAAAAATTTGTCTTTGCCAAAAGACATCATAAATCATTGCTAGTATACTATAAGACACTCAAGTTATTATTTAATCTGATTTTAATAGACAGATACCAAAATGCTGAATATGCCCCTGCTGATTTCTTCGTCCTATCTCTTCCCGTACGTCGCTTCTCAAGCCCGAAGCATTGCTCGCACAAAAAATACGAGAAGTCGTGGCGGCACAGCGCACCCTTTCCACCGCCGGCTGCATCCACAGTTGTCGGCAGCGGCGTCTATCTACGATGGTGGCGGCTCCTGGCAGTGGCGGCGCGACGGTAGCGGTGCCTGCTTCCTGCGGCGAAGCGCATAGCAGCGGGCAATCTACGATGGCGGCGACACCTGGCGGCGGCGGCGCGACGG
This sequence comes from Eremochloa ophiuroides, assembly GCA_038502445.1. Classification (NCBI taxonomy): domain Eukaryota; kingdom Viridiplantae; phylum Streptophyta; class Magnoliopsida; order Poales; family Poaceae; genus Eremochloa; species Eremochloa ophiuroides. The sequence continues at coordinate 68,889,967 of JAHLJS010000005.1, forward strand.
TAGCGGTGCCTGATTCCTGCGGCGGAGCGCATAGCAGGTCGAGTGCCACTCGATCCTTGAAACGAGGGGAGCAGGAGCAACGGCGGCGCCCAGTCTCCGCTGAGGAACGCCGTTGCCGGCGGGCCACGGACGCCGCATTCCACAGAGGGTGCGCCGCCTGCTCGCGGTCTTTTCCCGTGCGAGAGGAGCGAGATGAACACCCGTTCTGTTCTTCCCTTCGTCAAGATCGGCAAGAGAATAAAAGGCCAAGGGCACATTCGTCATTTCGCATGGTTGTTCATTAAAATCCAATATAATAATAAGGTTAGTGTCCTACAGCATATTAGCAATGTTTTATAATGTCTTTTGGCAAAGGCAAATTTTTTTGATGGTCTGTGGCAAAAGCCACACTTTAACGATGTCTCCTAGCAAATTTTGCCAATGGTTAAGGGATTGCGAACGGCTACTCTCGTGGGGAGCAGTTGGCATTTCGTCGAGCATCTGAAAAGTGCAGAACACGAAGGGCAAGGGAAGCAGGATTTGGAGGACCTACCATGCAGAGGAGGAGGAAGACAGCACTGGCACAAGAAGGGCTGCTCTGGAGGGGGTCAGGGTGAAAACGGCGTCGTCGGGGGCTGAGTGCTTGCAGCCCTCAGCGGGGCTGCCGTGATCGCGAGCACCGGCGGGGGTCGCCCGAACTGCACCATGCCGGGAGGCGGGCAGGAGGTCACCGCGGAGGCCTCGTCGTGCACCTTTTTGCGTCGCGCCATGGTCTGGGGTAGCCCCTGGTGGGTCGTCACCGGTCTGGACGTCATACATCCGCAGAGTTGGAGTAGGAGTGGGATGGGGTGTCCGCTGGACGCAGGCGGCGCACGTCCATTGAGGGCCCCGGCGGGGCGGCCATCCCACGCGGTCGCTTGGCAGCTGAGGGAGAGGGCCGAGGATGGGGATGGCGCTGCTGCTGGCAGAGGGGATGCGGGAGGGCTGGGTGATGACAGCCTGCGAAAAAGTATGGTAGGTTCCAGAATGCGGATGCATGGGTGGCCAGCGTGGGGAACTACTGGATCGGACGGCTGTGGGTAGTTAACTGTTCCTAAAACATTGATCTGAGTCTTGTAACATCCCCGCCTAAGTGGGCCAGATGGGCCGAATTCCAGTTGGGCTAGGGTACTGTAACTGCGTGGTGACTGTGGGCCGAGTATTGTAGCTACGGGCTACTGTAGCACCGAAATGGGCTGGGCCCAATTCGGGTTACCGTGGCAGTGGAGTACTGTAGCTTGGGTACTGTTCACACGAGTTACTGTAGCAGCGCTGAAACACTGTGCAGCCAGGGGTTTAGTCCCATAAGGTGAATTCAAGGGCAGCCAAACCAACTTAAATAGCCAGGTCAAGGACGCGTAGTAACCTTCGGTTAACCGTTTTGGGCGAAGCGAGGACGAAACCTCAAGGAGGTTGCTACGCAGGTGGGACCACTCCTCGGTAGAGTAGGCCAGAGCCGTGCGCCGGGACTGGGGTATTACAAGTCTTGGCACTGTAGATGAACAGTGATTCAAGAGAGGGGATGTGGTATACCTTGGTATACCTTAATAAGGTATCCATAGGTAGATTTCCTTGTAGCCAGATATGAATATATCTTTTTCAACTATAAAATAGTATAGGGCTGTAAGTTTTTTGGTTTATCTAAAAAATTTATGGGTGTTTACATACAGTTAAACTTCTCTTGATTAGTCGGGAATTTGAGACATACACCTACATGCAAATAAATACTATTACTTAGAAAAATAATCAAATAAACATTAACAACATCAGTTAATATATCAAAATATAGATTCTTTTTATATTTGGGATTGGGAATTGTAAAAGTTGTCATATGCAACTTGAAAGTGCCACTTTGTGACCACTGGCCAAAAAAAGTTTCAGTTGGGTACAAATTATGGCAAAAAAAGAGTTTTCTAAAGAAGATTATATCAAGCAACGTATAACTCCATCATAAATAGGAGTGGTGAAGAGTGTAGCTAAATCACAGCAACCAAAGCAATGATGTCCACTATTTCAGTTGGCCATGCCATAACAATTTGAGAACACAAATGTGGCCAGATTCAAAGTGTATATATAATAGTTTAATTCTGGGTTAGCACCGCGCCGGCAGCGACAGCGGCCCCTTCCGCCTCGGCCTGCCCACGCCCAGAGGCATCATGGAGATTTATGATATTTGTATCTGCCAAATAAAAACAAAGTCAGTATTGTTGTTGCATGATGCAGACTTGATTTATTTTAAAATACTCTTGAGCAGACAATATTTTTACGTGAACATGACAAAATTGTGCGAGCTTCACCTTCACATGTTCTTCGAGTGGCTACCAAAAGAGAGCAAACCATTTAGCCATTTATACAGCCACCATCAGCGTTGAGAGTTTTGGAGGAGGCACGGAATGAAAATACAGATACAAGCTATGTATGTACTATGAAATACCAAAATATCAGGCTTGAGTCCAAGTGCCCAGCATAGGCGAAGAATACAAAGATTTGTGCCACAAGAATGACATGTGTACAGGATACTCCCAAGGGTGAAATAAGATAAGCGATACATTCACAAAACATTTGGATTACTGCAGGTGAAAAATGACACATTCATAGAACTAATAATTACCACGCAGTATTTAAGGTGAAGCTCGCACAATTTTGTCATGTTCAGGTAAAAATATTGCTTGCTCAAGAGTATTTTAAAATAAATCAAGTCTGCATCATGCAACAACAATGCTGACTTTGATTTTATTTGGCAGATACAAATATCATAAATCTCCATGATGAGAACAATAAATTTAGATAAAACTGGCCTTATTGACTACTGAATCTTTCTGTGAATTCAGCACATTTAAACTGTCAGGCACCTAAACTGAATATGTGTGGCTATGTTTTTTTTTCAATTACTAGGTTCGTTGCCGTGCGTTGCTACGGGATTTTTTTACTAAAAACATACAGATAGCATGAGAGGATAACACTTTTTTATATAGTAAGATAATAATACATGGATCACACAATTTTTCTTGTCAATTCGTAAGTATTTGTATGCTTTCTAATACTTTGTTGCATCCCACAACTGTCATAACCATGCAGATCCCTTATAACAAAGCTTTATGAATCATGCAAATTCTTACCATTTATAACATGTTGGAAAAAAACATACTTCAATTGTCTTCCCATTGGAAGCATTTACAATGTCACCAATCTCATGCCTGTACCATTAATCTGTTCTTCCACGACAGCATACTCTACCCATAGAAGAATCTGTTCTCATCTAAAAAAAAAGGAAGAAAATTTTTCCTGGTGTTACCAACAAACACACATACAACGAAGCACTTAGACAATAGCAACTGCCAAGCAGAAAAAACGTCAGATGTCCACGTAGATGCAGTACCGACGGAGGAACATGTATCATGCCATTGTACACCATAGGGCATAGGATCAAATGGACTCCCGGTTGCAAACATTGCTTGGCCCTGTGAATTAATAAGCTAATACAAATTAAACTATGCAGTCAAGCAATGACTACTTGGATAATGGTGACAGTAATAAGTCTGAACTTCTGGGGAAAAGGTGCTAAAACTTACCTGCTTACCTGATGGTTGAGATGCTGCTTATATCTCCCATCATTGCTCCCTGCCAAGATGACCAGAGCATGCTGCAAATGGACTAATGCTAGAGATGGTCTGATTATTAGCGAATCTGGTAGTCTATATTTACTTCAGATATGTTGTTGTTGTGATAATTTTAAGCTCAAAATATAATGCTAATCAATACATTATGATCCTAAAGAAAATCCTTAATTTTGCTATAACTTCCCTAAATGCAACCCTTGAGAACACTTGAATGATTGAACCATGATTTGACATCAAAAGGTAAATTTTTCATCCTTTGCCAAGCTATGTTTTTTTTTCACTAAAATGGATTTTTTTCTCCAAATATATTTTTGCACCATTCATGCATGAACTAATTTGGTAACTGCACTCACCAATGCATTGTGGAAGGAACCTTGAGCGGCAGCAGCATATTTCTAGATCCATGCTTAGAAAATGACAGCTGCTTCTGTCTTCATGTGCTTACTTTTCATTGATCACAACCACAAATGGTGGGCTACAGAGATGCTCCAACCTCTGCAGCAGAGCAACCCTTTTTCTCCAGCAATGCATTAGAAACAAGAATTCAATTTATTGCAAGGAATAAAGAAATATGAATATCTATCTTTGCATCTAAAGCATAAAAACATATATTATCCCTATTTGGGTTGAAGATGTATTTTCATTTAGCATGATAAGTTAATAGCAGCTTAGTCTCTATCAATAGACAACTGCTATTTTACACATAATGAAATTTGATGCAACCACATAGTATTCTAGCAATTAAAATTCTTCAAGAACCTATACATTTACCCATATAGTGGAAAATAATATGAATAGAAACTTGGAAGTTCAATGATTCTTTCCTTAGTGGGCTTATTGCCATTGTCACACTGCTTTGTTTCCATGTTTCTGTGGTAGAGTTCATATTACCTAAAAGCAAAGTCAAATTCCAAATATCAAAGTTATACACGACAGCTATAAATTAGGAATCGGAGAAGGAAGCCAATACATAGATATTGTTCAGAAATTCACAAAATAAGTAAGTTAAAGTACCATGATATCGAAGTGGCTCCATGCAATAGATTACCTATGAAAAGTTTGTCTCAACAAAGATAACATGCAGCTTCTTTTGAGTTTCTGTAAAGAACATGAACGAATATGCTTAATTAGCATTTAAGTGACAATCAGATTAGCGTATGCATGGAGAAATCATGGTTGCATAATCCTAGGCATTTTGTTGAGCTGCAAAATTGACACTAAGAAGACTATATAATGTATTGTATTGTAAAGATAAATCGGAAATAAGCATGTACTGTAAGGATAATATAATGAGGGGCCTTAAATCTGAAATTGCTGAGACGGTTGCTGCAAAGGCTATATTGTTATTCTATCTATTGGATTCATGTCATAGCATACAGATTGCTATCATCGTATATGCCTTTTTTTCCTATTTGCATGCTGAAGGAGGAAATCATGAATAGATTCGAAACACCATAATGCATCAGGAAACATTATCACCAAGGCGGTGTTCATTCTATTGGGAAAAACAACATTACCTTTCCTTACCAATATGTGGAGGCAATGGAAGATCTGTCCCATGATTCGAGTTGTTCAAAGTAAACATTGCAAGATTGCTCCCGACATATCCAAAGCTAGCAGATAATATAAATTCATAAGAAATTAGAGTTTACATTCATAGAAAAAAATAAAACCTACACCTTTGATGGAGTGGCCTCCAGTTACCTTTGCAATGAATTGTAGGTCACAAAAGTGAGTACATACTGATCATGTCTCACAAGGGGCATTCCAGGAAGCACATAGTAAGCAACACTCACGTACACATCTACCTGCACTACAAGAGTTCATGTTCAGCTAAACACATGAAAGATGATATGTTTGGAGTCTAAATGAATATTGCAAAGTAAGGTAGCCCTCCCAAGGCTCAGCACCAAAGTTCCGCTTTAACTGACTGCCAAACTATGAACGAACTCAACATATACATCTTCCGCTTCTAAAGTAGCAGCCGACGGGGTATCCCATGGTACAGAGAGAGGAGAAAGGAGGGGTCGGCAGTGGAATCACCGGTGGTCGGCGGTCGCGCGCAGACCGAGGTGTCAAGACGGTCGCAGCTGGTGTTTCCCCCGCGGCGAGGGCGCTCGTGCCAAAGACGGAGACTCAGCAGGGATAGGGATAGGTGAGGAGAGATTGGGGGAGGGACGAAACTGACTTGCGAACAATGCGAGGAGAAACGGGAATCGCGAGGACCGCCGGGAGCAGACCGCGCCCGGGGGAGATGGGAACGGTGGCCACCGGTGGGGCCCACCCATGCCGTGTCGTGCCGGGAGCGCGCACCGGCGGTCTGGATCTGCTCCACTCGATGACGACAGCGCAGCCACAGCACGCGACGGCGAGGGTGAGGACGGCTGCGGCCGGCACGCGACGGCGAGGGCGGAGAATGGCGGCGCGCGGGCAGAGCGAGGGTGGGGCCGTGGAGGGGAGGAGGCGGCGACGCTGGGACTGGCCTACTGAGTCGCTGGAGTAGGAGGAGGGGGGCGGGGACGCGGACGATTCGCGAGCGGCGGTTCCGCGGATGCGCGCGGTGGGGTAACTTTTTGCGGGGGTGAGCGTGAGTCTGCCGCCGGGTGGACGATTGCTTTTCACCCTTTTTAATCGTAGAGATAAGAATCTTTTCTTATGACTCGCTGCACTAATGATAAAATTCACATGTATATATTTCTCATTCTATGTCATCAAGGCAGCTAATAGAATTGGTAGATCTTATTGTATTACAGAAAAATAATGTATAGACTTAACATTCTGAATGCCAATTACCAAACGTACTCCATAACCAAGCATTCTGAATACAATGACTAACAACTCAAACATTGCAATATTGTAGCGTATTCTAGAGTACAATTCATACACCAAATACAACAAAATAGAATTAGACATTACCATAAATGGTCATGGCTTGCACGGAATTAAGAGAAGAACACATAAAATAGCGAGCACACCTTACAATTGATCTGATGTCACGGAGTGGGGTCCTCAGGTACCAGTCAAGCAAAGGGCTCCTTATCTTTGGTGCAGAGATGACCAAAAATCTCCTCACATTTCTGTTTGTTCACGGCCTGGCTTCAGCTCTTTCACCACTGCTCTAAGATACCTGCAGGAAACACAACACAAAGATGACCAATGTTTATGTATAAGCATCAACAGCACGAAGAAATTCCTTGTTGTCATTCGAGTTGCAGAGTTTATTTAATTAATTCAGCTAAGAAGGGACATTGTGCCGATAGAGAATTTAGAAATATTTAATCATGAAACCATCATTAGGTCCAGAGTGCCTTAGCTGCAGTATCTAACTATTTCAAATATTCTCTCGGGCACTGAGTTATCATACATGGAATTTCAGGTGAAGTCATTATTGCACACTAAGATCACAGGTTATGCCAATTTAACATTCACATCTGGTAAGCAGTGAGTGTGGGAACAAAGTTTTGCACCAACGGAAATGAAAGACATAGTTCTACATAAAAATAATAGATAGACAGATAGGATCAAAGATAATGTATTCAAGAATCGAAAGGGGAGATAGATTCCATAGATAAGGCAAAAAAAATGCATATTCAATGAGTTTACAGTCATCTGGTTATCATTCAGAGGAAAAAAAGTATGGAGAGAGAAGGGTGTTCACATGAGCATGATCGTGTCCGCTAGTAATCCATGGGTGACACCTCTTGGGCCTGTCAATGACACAGGACTACAGGAGTCCCTGCAGATGAGCAACACAGGGTGAGAAAACTGTCCAAGGGCACAAGCAAGGGAAAGAAAAAAATGCGGATCACAGAGCTGCACCATCCGGAGTGAGGTCATGCCAGCGACGACCAACCTGTCCACTGCCTCCGGCTCCGTCGTCCCTGTGTGGAGGTCATGCGCACTGGAGGCGAGCACCGCCGCCCTCCCCTCCATTCAACCAATAATCTCTACATTTACAACTGGAATCAGGGAATTTCTTGTGACATGGTTTCAATTCAACAAATAATCTCTACATGCAGTGGCAGAGTTCCCAAAGGAGTTGTGACGGAGGCCAACGAGAGTGCAGATTAGCGTTGCATACAGCAATTAAGTAGTAAAATTAGCTATTGCTTAGACATGTTTAGGAAGTTAGTGGGGGCCATGTCTCTCCTTGGCCTTAAACAAGCATAGGCAACAATTGTTTTTTGAAATTTAAAGTCACAACATTAATACGTCAGATGCAATTAATTAATTAATTGTACTACTTCTCCAACTTTTCCCACTTTATCAGGGCTTATATAAAGCCTTCTCCATGTATAATATAATAACCTATGGCCCTATAGCATATACATATACCATTCTGTTTTATGGCATTTTCACTACATTTGGCCATTTGGGTGGTTCCTTCCCTCGTGGTTAAAAAGAAAACAGTAATTCATCAGTCAAAACACAGAACAAATAAATTGAGCTTTGATGTGACGATAAATAGTTTCAAGCAGCTCACAATTCACTTTCTGGTATAATTCAGAGGATCAGAGGTCACAGTGGATACTTAGGTAGTATGGTATCTACCGGAAACCATTGAATCACCAAAATCAAGTCATTACTCTACTGCTCAGTAATAAAAAATCAACCAATTAGCCATGCGTTGCTACGGGACAACATATTATGGTTTTGAGAAACTCAACAGCACATTCACAGTTTTAGAAAAATGAGCACTTGGTGTTTCATTTCACATTCACACATACAAACTGAAACTGAAATGAGCACATTCACAGGCATTCAGTTCACACTCAGTAATAGTAGCATTCAGTAATAGTAGAATTCAGGGGAGACATCCAGATAACTCAGTAACAGTTTTCAGATAGTAGCATTCAGTAATAGTAGAATTCAGGTAACTCAGTAAAGCTTCAACGATGCATTCAGTAATAGTAGAATTCAGATAACACTCGACTGCAGTTCACACTTAGTAATGCACAGACCACATCATCAGGAACAAAATCGTAGCACTACACTCGTGCAAATCAGCCCCAAAATCAGTAATTAGCCTTGGAAGTGCCCGTTCTAACAACTATACAATAGATCAAAGTGAAGAAGGAACTAGACATTTACTCCTTTTATTTACAGCCTGTTTGGTTGGACAGACCAACCCATGCGGCATGTAAATTGTAAACAAAATTTTGGGTTGTTTATTTCTTGTGACATTTACTCCTTTCTATCCTGACCAAACGACATCATCTTACTTGTTGGGGTGAAAAACCGCGCCGATTTGAAGCGTTCCCGCGCGCTTTTTATTATAGTATTTGTTCAATTTATTATTACGCCCCGCGAGCCGCGACGGCGACGCGTAACAAATCCACCGAGGTCCCCGAAGCTCACCAAAGAGGCAAAACATTTTTGTATCGTCTCACCAACCTACCCTATCTATTCTCACGTACCGGGACGCCATGTCTGTCCCGCTGCCAACTGCCCGCTGCAGTGGCGAGAGCGGGCGAGTGCACGTGCTTCCTATATGAAGCAGCCGCAGCTCGGCACCAGCGCATCAGACACCAGAGCAGCAGCAGCGGAGCCCGAACGGAGCGAAGCGCCAACGCCGACGCCAACGCGAGGAGAAGCGCACGCCTCTTTGCCGCAGCTCGCTCGCTCGCTCGCTCTCATTCCCGTTCGAGGACGGCCTCCCGTCTCAGTCGCAGTCGATCGACGAATCACAGGTCACAGCTCCCGGTGCGGTCGGCAATGGACGCTGGGGACGCCATGGAGAGGGGCGACCGCGAGCCGCTCCTGCCAGAGGTAACGGTCCGGAGCTCTCTGCATTCAGAAAAACCTTCCGCCGGCGAGCTTCTTTTTTATTTTAGAATGAATCGCGGCCGTTCCGGCGTCAATCCGTCAGTGCATTTTTTTTCTTGATTATTTGTGATCAACATTAGGAATTTAGGATCGAATTCCATTATCGAGCACAAGGAAAAACGGGCAGCGCTTCTGAGATATACTATACTATACTTTGGCTTTTCTGTTCTTCTTTTTGTTATGCCTACGGGCTGTTTAGTTGGATAAAATGGGATAAAAAATACACTGTAACATTTTTATTTGTATTTGACAACTTTTGTTCGATCATGACCTAACTAGACTCAAAATATTCATTTCAAGCTAGTCAGACAAAAAGTACAAATATGCAATCGCTGCTATTTTATTTAATGCTCCATACAGATGTAAAGTATAATCGATGTGATGAGAAAAAAGAAAAAAAATTGGAAAATAAACAGGCCTACATCAGCAATTTTATACGCCGTGACGTTGCGGTGATACTGACGTCGGAGGCAACGTTGCTCAGGGAACTGGGTAGTTGGGAATTGGGATGAGGACACGCATAGGAGTGGGTGGCTAGCAGCTCGCCATCACCATATAGACCAAGAATATTAGTCAAAAAAAAGATGCAACAAAAGGAATACAGACTTATTAAAGTCCTGTTTAGTTAGAGAAAAAGTTTGAGTTTAGCACTCTCGTTTGTATTTGATAACTTCTGTCTAACTATAAACTAATTAGATTTAAAAGATTCGTCTCGATATATACAGACAAACTGTGTAATTAGTTATTTTTTATCTATATTTAATACTTTATATATGCGTCCAAAGATTTGATGTGACGAGAAATATGAAAAAAAATGAGAAAGTTTAGGACTAAACACGGCCTACGTCGACGAGCAACTTAAGTACATCGCACCTATGCATCATACTACTCGCGACGGTTCAACATTCATTCATTCAGAGAGTAAATACGCAGATTCTCCTGTTGCTGACAAACTTGTGAAAATTTTTTCTTCACTGCAGAGCCACGGCCCAACGACTCAGGACGACAGCCTGCAAGTGCGCCTGCAAGTGCCACTGTTGAAGGATAAAAAACGTGCCGGCAGCAAGGCACCAGCGGTTGTTCTAGGTGAGAATAGCTCCAGCATGTTCAGTTTTTCTCTCCTGAAAACAGAATGTGTACGTTCAGGCACAATATGCTAGGTTTGGTATGATGATCATTTAGATAGAGAGAGAAAAAACAAAGAATAAGTAGCATGTATGCTAATCACTGGAACGCGCTCAATTGCCTCTGTGGCGTGCAGGGTTCGAGTGCTTGGAGAGCACAGCGTTCAATGGCCTCTCGACGAACCTGGTGGTGTACCTGGAGACCGTCCTCCATGGCAGCAACCTAGCCAGCGCCTCCGACGTCACGACGTGGTTCGGCACCAGCTTCCTGACACCGGTCTTCGGCGCCATCATCGCAGACACCTTCTTGGGCAACTACAACACCATCCTCGTCTCCCTCATCGTCTACCTCCTCGTACGTAGTACACCTCGTTCACCTTGCATTGATCCATCCATGCCATCGCCATGCGCATTAATTGATCGACGATCAGACACGGCAGCGCGACGCTAACAGATTCTTCTATGCATGCCTGCCGCGTTCCATCCGCAGGGGATGGTGTTCGTCACCTTGTCGGCGCTCCTGCCCACGCCGGCGGCGGTGCTCGGCGGCGGCACGCCGGTGTTCGGCGCGAAGACCATCGCGTTCCTCGGGCTGTACCTCGTGGCGATTGGGCGCGGCGGGGTGCAGTCGGCGCTGGCGCCGTTCGGTGCGGAGCAGTTCGATGACGACGACGACGACCCGGCGGACCGGGAGAGCAAGCAGGCGTCTTTCTTCAGCTGGTTCTACCTCTGCGTCGACTTCGGCATGATCGTCTCCGGCCTCGTCATCGTGTGGGTCCAGGACAACGTCAGCTGGGGCCTCGGCTTCGGCATCTCCACCGCCTGCCTCGCGCTGGCCTTCGGCGCCTTCGTGCTCGCCACGCCCATGTACAAGCGCCGCATGCCCACCGGCACGCCGCTGAAGAGCCTGAGCCAGGTCGTCGTCGCCGCCTGCCGGAAGATCGCTCTGAAGGCGCCCGCCGACGCCGACATGCTCTATGAGGTCACCGGCGGAAAGGTGGACGCCCAGGCCCAGCCCAGGATCGCGCATACCGATGAGTTCTCGTTTCTTGACAAGGCAGCTGTCATCTCCGAGTCGGACATGGAGGAGATGTCGTCGGGGGAGGCCGCCGGCGCCGGCGCGTCATGGAAGCTCTGCACCGTCACCCAGGTGGAGGAGCTCAAGATCCTGATGCGGCTGCTGCCCATATGGGTGACCAGCGTCGTTGCGTCCTCGGCGTACGCGCAGATGACCACCACCTTCATCCAGCAGGGCGGCGCCATGAACATGTCCATCCTGTCCGTGCCGGTGGCGGCGGCGTCGATGGGCTCGTTCGAGGTGGTCTTCCTCCTCACATGGGTGCTGCTCTACAGAAAGGTGATCGTGCCGGTGCTGAGGGGTTTCTCCTCCATTGGCGGCGGCGACGGCAGCGAGCCGCCGTCCCAGCTGCGGCGCATGGGCGCCGGGCGGCTACTCATGGCGCTCTCCATGGCGGTCTCGGCGGTCGTGGAGATGAAGCGGCTCGGCGGCGCGGCGCGCGGCGAGGAGATCACCATCGCGTGGCAGCTCCCGCAGTACTTCTTCATGGCCGGCGCAGAGGTGTTCTGCTACATCGCGCAGCTGGAGTTCTTCTACGCGGAGGCGTCCGGACACCATGAAGAGCACGTGCACGTCGCTCGCGCTGTTCACCATCGCGCTCGGCAGCTACCTCAGCTCCTTCATCTACGCCGTCGTAGCGGCGTTCACGGCCACGAAGGACAGTCCCGGCGGGTGGATCTCCGACAACCTCAACCAGGGGCACCTCGATTATTTCTTCTGGACCATGGCCGCCATGTGCACGCTCAACTTCGTCGTGTACGGCGCGTTCGCCAAGAACTACAAGCTCAAGACGGTGCTCTCATGACGTATTGACGTTACTGCAAGCTGCTCAGCTCACGTCCGTCTTGGTCTTGGAGATTCCACTGTTTTTTTTTTTTTTTTGGGGTGCACAGATGCAAATTGGTGATTGCCTGATTGGTAACTACAGTAGGATGCAAGTAGCGGCGGCTCAACGGCTCGTATATCCACAGAAACGTATAGCAGTGCGAAGAAGATGCATGATTTTTTTTTCCCCTTTTACTTTTTTCCTTCTTTTTCTGTGAAGAAGAAACCGCACAGATTCCTGTCGCAGCAACTATTTTTCTTTAGAAAGTTGAAACTTCTGTTTTGTTTTTCTTTCATACAGAGACAGTTGAAACTTGAAAGAGCTGAAAGATGACAGGGCATCAATGTTAATGTGTCTTCTCTTGTTCTCTGTTCAGCCAAGGAATTTTCGAGTTTTGAATGGTATGTCTTCTTACTAAAAGTGATTTTTCCATCAGACAACTAGCAAAAAGCCGTGGACTCGATCATGTGTTGGGCCAGCTACTTCAGTTCAAATACTCGTTTCTGAAATCACCAGAATAGCAGCTAATGCCCATCTGCAAAGGAATAGTTCCCCAGCTAACCTTCAAAGTAGATTTTGAAAAGTTATAAATTATGTTTGCATTTTTCATATTTATTTTTTTAAAAAAAATAGCATCGCATGGAGAAATGATTAAAACTAAAGTTGGAGATCTTTAAAAGTTATAAAATTGTACAATTGACAACATTATTCATTTAGGAGCACAAATACTCGTTTAAAATTGGATAAAGATAAAATGTTGAAGACCAACATCCTAGTTGCCTCTAGAGAAATCGGATTGTAGAGACTAGATAGAGAACCACTTTTAGAAATAGGCATAGAGGCTTTCTAGCCGCCTCTAAAGAACTTTTTTTTATTGTAATACTAACCCTTGACCTCATCTTAGCAGTCTCGGCTTCAATTGATAATAAATGGACGGCATAACATGTAAGATTTGAAATTTGCAAAATTGTTGTAATTTTTTTAAAATGACATCCAAATATTTAATGTCAAAATAGATGTTAAAAACACATAGACTCTGTTCGGCTAACTGGTACGGTACAGGCTGGCTTGGCTGATTGTTCTGAAAGAAAAACACTGCTGAATGGCTGGCTAGGTGCTGGCTGGACCAGCCAGCCGAACAGGGATGATAGTACTCGAACATTTTTTGGACAAATTCACATGGCAAAAATAGCCATATATTTCATTTTTGCCCTACATTTCAGTTATTGAACAATTTTTTCTCTCACAACAAATCAGTTCTTAGCTGAACTGTCAACATTAACTTCTCTTAACGGAATTGGGTAAACTACACCTTCATTTTGAAAACACAGAGACAAAATTATAAAATTACTAAATAAATAAATGAGAGTACAATCAAGCTAGACTTCAAAACAGAGACAAGAATGTAAAGAGCACTAAGATGTGCACAAAAACACATCCGATATGGCACCACGGGGCACAGGCTGCCCGATGACAGAAAGTAGAGCATGTACCGACCGGCAAGCTCAACGGTTGACCAAACCACAGAATCTCACCTGCCCCCTTGGCCCCCGTAACCCCATTCTGCGGCTGTACAAGTACATCTGCAAGAAGTCTGCCTCCACATCGTCCCGGGCCGGCGTCAACGCCAGTAATTGCAGTGCAGGGGAGTCAAGAGGAGGACGCTGTGCTTGTGCTCTGCTATCTGCCTCTCCACTGTCCGCTGTCGGCATCCGCGTTGCCTTGTTCCGGTGAGAACCCGTGCTGTTTTGAAACGTTCTCGCGCGCCATTATTTTATCCGTGCTGGGCTGCTGCTGGCGGCAACGGCAGCGGCACTCGGTCCCGGTCCCGATCCCCTCCAAAACAAATCCTCAGTCGGCCCGGTCACGATCGAGCTCACCAACCTTTCGCGTGCCGAAAGATGAGGTATCCGTAGCCGTCTTCGTGAGTTGCCGCGCGCTTCCTTTATAATATAAGCAGGCTGCCGTCTGGTAGCTTCAGGCTTCAGCACATCACCGGAGGGAGGAGCAGAGCAGCAGGGCTCTGCTGGGCACCGACCGCTCGGTGCCCAAGCAGAGAAAAAGCGCCGGCGAGCAAAGAGAGAAGCATAGCTCTCTTGGCACTTGGCAAGCAAGCATCAACTCGTACCCGTCTCCAACCAAGAGGCAAGAGCTGCCTCGAGCTCCGGCCTCAGGCGTCGCAAGCCGGGCAGCCACAGACTCTGGATCGATCAGGCATGAATGCGGGGGGCACCATGGAGAGGGGCGTGCGTGCTCCGATCCGGCCTAAGGTAAAAAGTTCCTGAGCTCTTTCGTTCTCATCAGTGATTCGCCGTGACGGGTGGAATTAGTTTCCGTTTTTTGTCGCTCGATTTCTAGAACTAGAATGGACGTTACCCGTGGAGTGATCGATGCTGGTGCCAAATGCAACGTTTCTCACTCAACGAACATGGTAGGAGGCTAGGAGGACTTGGTCATGGGAACTGGGATAACAGCAATTGTGGTCTTGTGGACCATCTAGAGATAATTTATATTAATGTTATTGTTATCAGATGTCAAGTAGGAACGACTCCATCCTATTGATGAATAGATAGATGTTTTGCTTTTCGGTGAGAATTCTGGAGACCTTTTTTTTTAAAAAAAAATGAAGAATGTCAAAAGGAAGCTATTTGCAAAAGAAAATGTTCAGATGAAGCTAGTATAAAAGAAATCTCCAATTAGTAATAGCGAGGTACAAAGCAGTTTGCATGCCTTAATTGTGAAGCCTTCATGACTTCAGGTTCATGTAACCAAGCGTGAACAAAACAACCTACCACTCGTGTTTTTAGGCCAGCTTACACTCGGCAGTCTGCACCATCGCACGACGATTGACGACTAACGATTGTATATGCTCTTTTGCTTGTAGCTGCTCGCTCTTCCGTCGGGTCGTCTCAGACGCTCCCCCTCGCTGGACACGCCACGCCTGCCCACACCCTCGCCGCGCTCCCCCTTCCTGATCACTCCACACCGGCTGGCATCTTTCACGCCGGACCGTCAGCGATCAATTGGAGCGAGAAGCCATGGAGACATGGAGAAGGTAACTTTTCTAGTCTTGATGATGCTGTTCAACTAATCAATTTAGTTCTCATTTTGTGGAGGATATCTTGTTAAACCAGTCAAATGCTATGGCAGAATACCCTACTCACTGTTAAATAACTCAGTAATTGCTGAAGTATTAGAGAGGATCAGGGCGGGAAACAATATCTAGCCCTCTTCAATCTTCATAGAGTGCTCATGCTTAGAAAACACACGAGATTTCAAGATCTCAACCAGTCTGCATCATACTATTAGATCTGCCCATGACATTTTTCATGTAAAACATGCAGATTGTTGGGTGTTCGAAAAAAACTGCAGACTTTCTTAGTGACAATTCGTACAATTTAATCCGTTGCAGACTCTGGGGCCAGAGACTCAGGACGACAACTTGGAAGTGCCGCTCCTTAATGATAAAAATTGCACCGGCAGCAAGGCGCCATTGGTAGTTCTCGGTGAGAAGGGCTCCATGTTCTGATTTTTTCTTTTCCGGGAAACAGGTTGTTTATGTAAAACATGCTTCCTTCTTCGTCCTTTAACATTTGATGCTGGTTAGCTCAAAACTTGATTAAGCAGTGTTAATGGATGGAAGTACTTTCATACTAATCGCTGGAGTGTGGTGCTGCTGCTGCATTCAGGGTTCGAGTGCTTGGAGAGCACAGCGTTCAATGGCATCTCGACGAACCTGGTGATGTACCTGCAAAGCGTTCTCCACGGCAGCAACGTGGCCAGCGCCTCCAACGTCACGATGTGGTTCGGCACTAGCTACATGGTACCAGTCTTCGGCGCCATCATCGCCGACGCCTTCTGGGGCAACTACAACACCATCCTCGTCTCCCTCGCCATCTACCTTCTTGTATGCACACGCCGTTCCTTTTCTTTTTCGTTAATTAATTATGCAAAGAACAAACAAAATTCTCCTGTCCGTTTGCATCCGGCGCGCACGCTAGCTGAATCTGTCTCTGTCTGCGTGCGCCACCTGCAGGGGATGATTCTGGTGACCTTGTCGGCGTTCCTGCCGACGGACCGCCACGGTGCTCGACGGCTCCTCGGTGCTGGGCGCGCGCACCGTGGCGTTCGTGGGGCTTTACCTCGTCGCGATCGGGAGCGGCGGGGTGCGGGCGTCGCTGCTGCCGTTCGGCGCGGAGCAGTTCGACGACGACAACGCGGTGGACCGCGAGAACAAGACGTCCTTCTTCAGCTGGTTCTACCTCTGCGTCGACTTCGGCCCGATCGTCTCCGGCCTGTTCGTCGTGTGGATCCAGGAGAACGTCAGCTGGGGCCTCGGCTTCGCCATCTCCACCGCCTGCATCGCGCTGGCCTTCGCCGCCTTCGTGCTCGCCACGCCCATGTACAAGCGCCCGATGCCCACAGCCGTCATCTCGGACTCCGAGAATGGCTTGAAGGAGATATCAGAGGAGGAGGAGGAGCCGGGCTCGTCGTTGCACAAGCTCCGCGCAGCGACGACGAAGGCGGAGGAGTTCAAGACCCTGCTGGGGCTGCTGCCCATCTGGGCGACCAGCATCATCGTCTCCTCGGCGTACACGCAGATGAACACCACCTTCATCCAGCAGGGCAGCGCCATGGACGTGTCCCTCCTGTCGTCGGTGCAGGTGCCACCAGCGTCGATGGGCTCCTTCGAGGTGGCCTGCGTCCTCGTATGGGTGCTGCTGTACGGCAAGGTGATCGTGCCGGCGCTGAGGGGATGCGGGTTGTTCTCGTTCGGCGGCGGCGGCGAACCGTCCCAGCTGCAGCGCATGGGCGCCGGCCGGCTCCTCTTTGCGCTAGCGATGGCGGCCGCGGCGCTCGTGGAGACGAAGCGGCTCGGCGGCGCGGCGCGCGGAGAGGAGATCATCATCGCGTGGCAGATCCCGCAGTACTTCCTCCTGGCCGGCGCGGAGGTGTTCTGCTACATCGCGCAGCTGGAGTTCTTCTACGCTGAGGCGCCGGACACCATGAAGAGCACGTGCACGTCGCTCGCGCTGCTCAGCATCGCGCTTGGCAGCTACCTCAGCTCCTTCATCTACGCCGTCGTGGCGGCGTTCACGGCCACGGCGGACAGTCCCGGCGGGTGGATCTCCGACGACCTCAACCAAGGCCATCTCGACTACTTTTTCTGGACCATGGCCGCCATTTGCACGCTCAACTTCGTCGTGTACAGCGTGTTCGCCAGGAAACTACAAGCCCAAGAGCCAAGACCATGTCTCATGACGTGACTACAAACACCTCGTCGTGCTTTTCTCATCTGGTATACATTCGACTCAGTTCCTCTGTTGCATCTTTGCCAATTTGTGATTTTTCAAGGGTAATTTGCGAGTTCTTGTTCAACGGCTAGTGCATCTGTCAATATGAAGTTGTACATATGTATTGTATAAAGAAATTGTAGGATCCCCCCCCCCCCCCCCTTCCCCTTTTGTATTTTTGCCCCGTTTATGAGAATGGAAACTGCACAACGTTTTTTCCTGTAATTTCTCTTGATCAATTAGAACCATACCATTACAAATTAGATTTTTAGACATGCTACTACTTCTCACAAATCTCACAAAAATAGGGTTGGTGTTCATTATAATTCACCTAGAACCTAAAATATGGCCCTTTATACGCTTATTAATACACCGTTAGGCCCACTTGTACGTCATTGTATTCTTATGTAAACTAAAATGGAGTGTTGTTGCCGTTAAAGAGAAGAAATGCAAAGCTGCGGCTATCCCTGTATGCCTGACGATGCTGTTATCTTCTTGAACCCCGTTAAGGAGGAGGTAGAGGCATTGTTTGGCACACTGGATCAATTTGGTGAGGCAACGGGGCTGAAGCTGAATATTGCTAAATGCACTGTGGCTCCAATTAGATGTGCTGAAGCAGATCTGGACAGTATCCTGGAAGGGTTTGGAGGCACGAGGACAACTTTCCCAATCACATACTTGGGTCTACCTCTTACTTTGGGAAGACTGAAGATAGTACATGTTCAAAGTTTCATTGACAAGTCGAGGTCCAGATTGGCTGCTTGGCAAGGGCGCCTGCTAAACCCAGCTGGGAGAAGAGAACTGATCCATTCAGGTGTTAAGTGCAATGCCCATTTACTTGATGACAGCAATCAAGGTACCGAAGCAGGTGTTTACAGATTTAGACCAATTGAGACGACGCTTCCTCTAGGGCGGGAGACAGTGAGTTATCTGGGGGGAAATGCAAAGTGGCATGGCATTCTGTGGCCAAACCGATTGAGTACGGTGGTCTTGGCATCATTGAGCTAAACAAATTTAGTGGAGCACTATGACTCAGATGGATGTGGTTGCAATGGAGCTTCCCACAAAGACCCTGGATGGGGACTCCGCTGCCGGTAGATGATATTGACACTTGCACTTTTCAATGCGGCCACAGCAGTCATCGTACATAACGGACTGAAAGGCATCCTTTTGGCACTCAAGTTGGATTAATGGGAGGCCACGACAAGCTTGTTCCCAAGGCTGTACGACCATAGCAAGCGGAAAAACAGAATGGTGAGGGAAGCTCTGACGGACAGGCGATGGGTTCAGGATATTGCATACTACTTAGATCATGACTTGCTGAGGGAATTCTTCAAGTTATGGGCAGCGATTCGAATCCGTCAGGCTTGATCTCGATGACTCAAGGGAAGA
This sequence comes from Eremochloa ophiuroides, assembly GCA_038502445.1. Classification (NCBI taxonomy): domain Eukaryota; kingdom Viridiplantae; phylum Streptophyta; class Magnoliopsida; order Poales; family Poaceae; genus Eremochloa; species Eremochloa ophiuroides. The sequence continues at coordinate 68,909,145 of JAHLJS010000005.1, forward strand.
CTCTATAACCTTGGAAGCTGGAGAGCTCGGGTGTGTACCCTGCAAAATCAGCATACTTGGTTCAGTTTGCGGGGCAAATTCAATCTTCTTTCCCGGAGCTTGTCTGGAGAGCATGGGCACCCCCAAAATGCAAATTTTTCATGTGGCTGCTTCTACAAAACAAGCTTTGGACAGCAGCTAGGCTGCAACTCCGTGGATGGGAGAACAGCTACTTTTGCGCCCTCTGTGAAAGAAGTCTCGAGACAGCAAGCCATCTGTTTTCTGAATGCCCCTACTCCCGCCAAGTGTGGATGTTGGTGGCCACTTGGAGTTCCTGCGCATGTCTCCATCCAACTCAGTGGGGATTTAAGGAGGTGCTTGAGGATTGGTTTAGACAGTTGCTGTGCACAAGAGGGAAAAAGGAGCACACTTTGGCGATCCCTACCCTTTGGAATATTTGGAGCAGGCGTAATGCGGTGGTGTTCAGAGAAGACCCTAAACCAACACGGCTTTTGTTTGAAGAGATCAAGGAGATGGCACGACTTTGGGCGCAAGCAGGATGCAAAGCACTCCAGTCCCTTTTGGCTGTACACTTAGTGAGTAGTTAGTAGTTAGTAGTAGTTAATGAATAATTTTCCGATTTCTAAAACCCCCACACTATATCCAAGGCTACGGTGAGGAGCGCATCTTGCGCATGTAATGGACGGTTGTTGTTCCTTCTTATTTATAATCCAAGCCAGAAAACCGGATCTTTAAAAAAAAAAAAAATTTGCCTCTGTCACTTTTCTCTACATCTACTCCCCGAGACCCCGACATGTAGCCTCACACCCAGGGTTTTTTTTTACCGACGGAATACCGCGGTAACCGGCCGGTTACCGGTAATACCGGTCCGGACCGGTACCGGTACCGGCCGGTTTGAAAAAACCGAAATTTTAAATTTAAAATCGGAGGAAAAAATGGTAAAAAAATTCCTAAAAATACTTCATGATTTATAGATTCCAATGGTGTCAAAATTTTTCAAATTTGACTACATTTAGAATTTTTTTTGAAGTCCCGAAGTAAAAAAAAAAGGCCCATTAGGACCGAACGGGCACAAAACGGCACCCTGGGTCACGGGGGGGGGGGGAGGGGGGCAGAGCCACCCCCCATTTTCCCCCTCCGCGCCGCAGCAGCCGAAACCGCCGCCTCCCCGCTCGTCCGCTCGCCGCCGCTTTCTTACCGGCCGATAGGACCGGTATACCGGTCGGTAAGACCGGGATATTGACGCGCGCGCGGATCCTCCGGGTACCGGGCGGTTGCACCGGTTTCTCGGCCGGTTTCAACCGGTAACCGCGCGGTTTCGCCGGTTTCGGCAGGTAAGGTTGTTTCCTTTTTTTTCCTTGAGCATTTTTAGTAGGATTAGCTTTAGGATTTGGAATAGGAAGTAGTTATCTATTGATCTAGGGTGCAGTGGTAATTTGATTTAGGATTTTAGTAGGATTTATGGTGTGTTTAGGTTATTAGTTAGGGTTATGTTTAGGATGTTGATAGGATTTGGTTTAGGATTTTAGGTTTGATGTATATTTTAGGTTGTAGGTGTGCTAATACTGATGTATATTTTAGGTATATACTGATGTATATTTTAGGTTTATATTGTTTAGGTAAATTTTATTTAGGTGGAAGGTTGTGACTTAGCCACTTATTTACGTAGATTTAATCTATGTGATTGATTAGTTTGTGTTGTCCATTCATGCAGGTGCACAATGTCAGGCAGAGGAAAAGACATTGTATGGGAGCATGGTGAAAACCTTTCTCCTGGGTGGAGGTGCAACTACTGTCATACGATGAAAGGAGGTGGTGGTGCAACAAGATTCAAAGAACATTTAGCCGGTCGCGGGTCGCAGGTGGTGCATTGCAGAAGCGTGCCAGATGATGTGCGTGAGTACTTTCAACGTGATCTTGACAGAACTAAAAAGGCAACTTCTGACCGGTGTAAGTGCATTCGCCCCCTATGTGGGATTTTGGTGATTAATGACAATCAAATTAGGGACTGACGGTTTTATCAAGATTATGTGCAGGTGTTAGTCCATATGAATGAGCAAATTGAAATATTTGGTGAAACAGCACCCCTCCAACTTGACCGAGTTACTTGGTGATCTTTACTCATAATTTAGCAAGTTTTATCTTTTATTGAGTATAGGACTACCGCACTATCAAGAGGGATGCATAGCTAGTTGACTAGTAAAAGGTTTAAAGTGCTCAAATATTGACTTAAACAAACATGCTTGAGAGACACCTTCACACACTTGTGCACTGCCCTATCCTGTTCTGCCCCTGGAGAATCGGTAGTACCGGTCTTGGACCGGTAGTACCGGTAGGACTTAGAGCAGGATCCTCTCCAGCGAACTGCTTGCTCTCGGGTTCCAGAAAAGTTTATTCCGGTAGTACCGGATTTTAATCCGGCAGTACCGATATTGAACCGGTAGTACCGACTCTGATTCGGTAGTACCGGTAGGACTTAGCGCCGAGACTCCTCCCAGCCAACTCGCTGCTCTCGGGTTTGAGTAACTTTATTTCGGTAGTACCGGATTTTAATCCGGTAGTACCGGTTCCAGAGCGGTAGTACCGGTACTTGACCGGTAGTGCCGGTAGGACTTTGCCCAAGCAGTTACCCAGAGTCTGGATCGGTAGTAACGACTGTACTTCGGTAGTAGGTTGACTGTTGTATCGGTAGTACCGGTGTAACACCGGTAGTACCGGTCAAGTCAACTTGACTGACAAACTTTTCTACCGTTGGGGCCTCGTGCAGTGCGTGTGTCAGACTTTTAACGTTCGATCTGCTGAGGTAGCATCGGTACTACCGGTAGTAATCGGTAGTACCGGTAGCTCCCAGACGGAGGAAGTATAAATACTTCTTCCCTCTTCTTTAGAACAAAACCCACTTCATTTTATTGCCTACCAACCCGAGACAACAGCTCTCTCTTGCTCTCCCACTCTCTCTCACACATATTCATTGCTCATAGCTCAATCCATTGCAAGTTTCAAGTTGAGAAGTGAGATTCGAGTGAGGAAAACTTAAATCCATTGTTTGAGCACTTGATTCCTCCCTCTAGCCGGCTTTGCTTTGCATTTGTTACTCTTGGGTTCTTGGAACCCTAGGCGGCTAGGCGTTCTTCGGGAGAGCCCGGTTTGATCCATTTGTGAGGGCTCCCCGAAGTGTTTGTATCACCCCAAGATTCTAGTGAAGAAACTCAAGTGACCTTTGTGGTAACCTTGAGTGAGGAAAGGAGGTGAAATAGACTCCGACCTTTGTGGTCACCTCGACAACGAGGAGTAGGCCTTCCTTTGTGGATTGACCGAACCTCGGGATAAATAACTTGTCCCTTGCTCTCTTTGTTGTTGTGTCTACTTGTGGTGTCACGGCTTCGACCGTGCTCTTTCTCTCTCTACCTTGTTCTTAGGTTTGGAGGCCCGATCTACGATTTGGTGGTGATTCAAGTTAGGGAGAAGGTTGCAAGGGACTCTACATACACTTGGGTGGTTTGGTATAGCATAGATCTAAACTTACTCTGCAGTTAATCTTGGTTTCGTAGCTATCTGTTCTTGACCGGTAGTACCGACGGATTGCATCGGTACTACCGACAGGTATCGGTAGTACCGGTCCAATACCGGTAGTACCGGTCTCTGTTCTCACTTTTCAATTAAGTTTGAGTTTAGGTTTTATACTACGCCTATTCACCCCCCCTCTAGGCATTGTAGGTCCTTTCAATTGGTATCGGAGCCTAACCCTCGTGTTAGCGCTTCACCGCGTGAGGGAACACAATGTCGGAGATAAGTGAAGCTCAAATGACCCAATTCGCCGAGAAGATAGCAGAAAAATTGTTGGAAAATCAAGCCAAGCACTTTGAAGAGCAAATGAGCAAGATGAGAGAAGAGATTGAGAGCTTGAAGGTAGCCTTGAGCAACAAGAATGAGAAGCAACCTAGTACATCAAACTCAAAAGGTGGTGCAAATGAAGAAGAGAAAGATCAAGAAGGTGACAAGACACCAAGAGGGTTCACCGCTACATCCTTTGACTACAATCTATTGAACAAGACCAATGTGAATCAAATGCCACACATCAATCTTGGGAAGCCACCGCCGTTTGATGGGATCAACTACAATGATTGGGCACACAAGATGAAGATGCATCTCATTGCGGCAAGGTGTTGGGAGATAGTGAGTATTGGCATTCAACCTCCGGAAGTAGATGGTGAAATCACTCCTCAAGATGTACATGATTTCCATCTTAATGCTCAAGCCGCATCATTAATTCTCTCATGCCTCAAGCCCGAAGAAAGCAACAAAGTGCATGGAATTGAAAATGCCAAGATGATTTGGGATACACTTAGAGTATCATATGAAGGTGATGAAAGTGTGAGAAAGTGCAACATTGAGTTACTACATGGGAAGATTGAAAATTTCTCTATCAAGAGCGGAGAGACCACTCAACAAATGTTTGATAGATACATGACCTTGATCAACAAGATAAGAGCACTAGGTGATGAAAAGTGGGATGACAACTCGGCGGCAAGAAAGTTATTGAGAGCATATAGGGTCAAGAACAAGACACTTGCGGCAATCATCATGGAAAGGCCAAACTATGAGAAGATGACATCACATGAGATGCTAGCAAAGATAAAGCACCATGAAGTCCTTGATGATGAAGCTATTGAAGATCAATCACAAGAAACAAGCAACAAGAAATGTGTGGCTCTCAAGGCAAATCATGAACATGCATCAACTCAAGAAAGAAGAAAGAAGTACAATGATGATAGCTCAAGTGAAGAAGATGATGATTCCGATGATGAAGCCGCACTTCTTGTCAAGAACTTCAAAAGATTCATGAGAAGAAGGATGTCAAGGAAGAGCTATGGTGATGGAAGTAAAAGAAATAAGAAAAGAGTTTGCTACAAGTGTGGTGCCCATGATCATTTCATTGCCGATTGTCCGCAAAACAAAGAGAAGAACAAGTCCAACAAAGATGATGACAAGAAGAATAGAAGGAAGAAAAGAGGTGAAGCACACATTGGTGAAGAATGGTATTCTAGTGATGAGTCAAGTGATGATGAGAAGACTAAAGGGAAGGACAAGGAGAAGGGTGCCGCAAACATTGCTATTCACAAGACATCTTCTCCAAGCTTCTTCACCAACAACTCATCTTCATCCAAGCTCTTCATCAACCTCTCCGACGACGATAACGTCACTCCAACTTGCCTTATGGCTAAGGGGGAGAAGGTACCACACAACTCTCCTACATGCTCAAGTGATGAACATAGTGATAATGAAAATGATGAGATGAATGAATATAAAAGGAATTTGATAATAAAATTTGGTAAGAAAGGAGGCAACAAAATAATCAAATTGCTAATGAAACTAGAAAGTCGGAATGAAAGTCTTGAAATGCAAGGTGATTTGATTTCGCAAGAAAGAGAAAAGAATCTTGCACTTGAAGCTTCTCTAACCGAAGAAAGGTTGAAAGTTGAGAAATTGACCGTAGAACTATCCTTAGCCAATGACTCTATTAAGAGGTTGACAAAGGAGTGTACCACGGCCAATGAATTAATTGCTAGTGTAAAGAACAAGTATAGCATAGCTCAAGAAAGCCTCACAAGCTTACAAGAAAAGTATCAAAAACTTGAGCTAAGCTATAATGCTCTTTGCAATAGCCCCTCAACCTCTTCCAAGGTTTCCGATGACTCTAGCACATCAACAAGTAAAAGTTGTAAAAGGTGTCAAAATGTTGATATAAATGCATATGCAACTAACCTTGTTGAAATAGCAAAGAAGGACAAGGAGATTCATAGGTTAAACATGATATTGAGAAATGGATGCAAGTGCAAAGACCAACAACCAAGGCTCACTCTCAAGTTCGCAAGGCATCCATCCATCAAGGAAGGAGTTGGTTTTAGTAAGTATAATGGCAAAGCCAATGGAAGAAACATGATCAATGGAGTGTCCTTGTGTGAGGTTCAACAAGGGAGTTCCTCTCTTTGAACTCATAAACAAGGCAAACAAGGTCACAAGTCCATCTACTCCGCTTGCAAATGACAAGTCCAACAAAAAGATGCAAGTGGAACAACCCAAGCAACAAGTGCCCATCTCACGAACCTATGCTAGTGATTACATGTGTTGTTGGGGTAAAGATGGCAAGATAGTTGTGAAGTATGTTGGTGTACTCAAGAAGAGGGAAATCATGAGGAGTGTTTGGGTGCCTAAAACTTATGTTACTAACCCCCTAGGACCCAAATCCATTTGGGTACCTAAAACAAGAACTTGATTTATTTTTGTAGGAATATGCCTCCGGTGGAACAAGTTGGGTGTTGGATAGTGGATGCACCAATCATATGACCGGAGCAAAGAACATGTTCACCTCATTTCAACCAAATCATGATTCATGTGAAAATATTGTGTTTGGCGACAATGGTAAAGGAGAAGTGCTCGGTTTGGGTAAAATTGCTATCTCAACCGAAAATTCTATTTCGAATGTTTTACTTGTGCATTCGTTAAGTTACAATTTGTTATCCGTTTCTCAACTTTGTGAAATGGGTTACGATTGTCTCTTCACGGATAAGGGTGTAACCGTCTATAGAAGAAGGGATTCCTCTATTGCATTTACGGGTCGTTTGAAAGGCAAACTTTATCTAGTTGATTTCACAACTAATAAGGTTGAGCCCGAGACTTGTTTAATGGCAAAATCTAGCATGGGTTGGCTTTGGCATCGCCGGCTAGCACATGTTGGGATGAGGAACTTGGCCCAACTTCAAAGAGGCGAGCACATCCTTGGACTAACAAATGTTTCATTTGAGAAAGATAGAATTTGCAGTGCATGCCAAGCCGGAAAGCAAGTAGGAGCAAAGCATCCAATCAAGAATGTTGTATCAACCACAAGACCATTGGAGCTACTTCACATGGACCTATTTGGCCCCGTCGCTTATCAAAGCATTGGCGGTAACAAATATGGACTAGTAATTGTTGATGATTATTCTCGTTTCACTTGGGTGTTCTTTATGGTAGATAAAAGTGAAACACAAGGCATCTTCAAGAAGTTTGCAAGAAGAGCACAAAATGAGTTTGAAGTGAAGATCAAGAGAGTTAGAAGTGACAATGGAACGGAGTTTAGGAACACCAACATTGAAGCCTATCTAGATGAAGAAGGCATCAAGCATGAGTTCTCGGTTCCATACACTCCACAACAAAATGGTGTTGTAGAGAGAAAGAATCGAACTCTCATTGAAGCCGCAAGATCAATGTTGGATGAGTACAAGACTCCACGCAATTATTGGGCGGAGGCGGTTAACACCGCTTGTCATGCCATAAACCGCCTATATCTTCACAAGCTTCGGAATAAGACTCCATATGAGCTTTTAACCGGTAACAAACCTAAGGTGCACTATTTTAGAGTTTTTGGTTGCAAGTGTTTCATACTTAATAAGAGAACCAAAAGCTCAAAGTTTGCACCAAAGGTACATGAAGGTTTTCTACTTGGTTATGGTACTAACGAACATGGATATCGTGTGTTCAATAATGTCACCGGCAATATTGAACTAACGGTAGACGTGTCCTTTGATGAATCTGACGGCTCTCAAAAGGAGCAAGTCAATGATGAGCTTGTAGGTAAAGATGTTCCTCCAAGTGAAGCAATCAAGAAGCTTGCCATCGGTGATGTAAAGCCCAAGGAGACACAAGATGAAGAAGAGGATTCAATTATGTATTCCCCTCATGACTCAACTATTTATCATGTGCATGAAAATGCATGTGGTGAAGCTTCCGCACCTACTACTCCGAGTGATGGGAATACACATCAAGCTCATGATCAACATCAAGGAAATGATCAAGACCAAGGACAAGTAGAAGATCAACAAGATGATCAAGAAACAAGAGAAGATAGTGCAACAATTGATCAAGATCATGATGATGATGGTCCAATGCAAAGAAGATCACTAGTGCCACATCCAAGAGTGCATCATAGCATTCAACGGGATCATCCCGTTGATAACATACTGGGAAGCATTCAAAGGGGAGTCGTCACTCGCTCACGATTAGCTTCTTTTTGTGAACATTACTCGTTTGTCTCCTCTTTTGAACCCATGACAGTGAAAGAAGCACTTAAGGACATGGATTGGGTGATGGCCATGCAAGAAGAACTAAACAACTTCAAACGGAATGAAGTCTGGTCCTTGGTGGAGAGACCCAAGCAAAATGTGATAGGAACCAAATGGGTCTTCCGCAACAAACAAGACGAGTTTGGCGCCGTGACAAGAAATAAGGCACGGTTGGTAGCTCAAGGATTCACCCAAATCGAAGGTTTGGATTTCGGTGAAACTTATGCACCCGTAGCTAGGCTTGAATCAATTCGTATATTACTTGCCTTTGCTACTTACCATGATTTCAAGCTATTTCAAATGGATGTAAAAAGTGCATTCCTCAACGGCCCCCTATCCGAAGTGGTGTATGTTGAGCAACCACCGGGCTTTGAAGACCCTAAATTTCCCAACCACGTCTACAAACTCGACAAGGCACTCTATGGGCTCAAGCAAGCCCCTAGAGCTTGGTATGATTGTCTTAAGGACTTCCTTCTCAAACAAGGGTTTGAGATAGGAAAGGCCGATCCCACTCTCTTTACTCGCAAAGTTAAGAATGATATTTTTGTTTGCCAAATATATGTCGATGACATAATATTTGGTAGTACTAATGTGGCTTTTTGCGAGGAATTTAGTAGGATTATGACAAAGAGGTTTGAAATGTCTATGATGGGTGAGTTAAACTACTTTCTTGGTTTTCAAATCAAGCAACTCAAGGATGGCACGTTCATTAGCCAAATCAAGTACACCAAAGACATGTTGAAGAAGTTTGGCATGGACAAAGCCAAGGCCATCAAGACTCCAATGCCAACAACCGTCCACAATGATTTACTAAAGGATGGTAAGGCCGTCGATCAAAAGGTATATCGCTCCATGATTGGATCTCTTCTCTACCTTTGTGCCTCTAGGCCGGACTTAATGCTTAGTGTAGGAATGTGTGCAAGATATCAAGCTAATCCAAAAGAATGTCATTTGATGGCGGTTAAAAGAATTTTTCGATATTTAGTTCTCACTCCTAATTTTGGCTTGTGGTATCCTAAGGGCTCTACATTCGATTTGATTGGCTATTCCGATTCGGATTATGGTGGTTGTAGAATCAATCGAATGAGTACATCCGGAACTTGTCAATTTCTTGGTAGGTCCTTGGTGTCTTGGAGTTCTAAAAAGCAAACGAGTGTTGCCTTGTCCACCGCCGAAGCCGAGTATGTTGCGGCCGGCGCTTGTTGTGCCCAACTACTTTGGATGAAGCAAACCTTAAAGGACTTTGGTTGTGAGGTAAACAAGATTCCTCTTTTGTGTGACAACGAGGGTGCCATTAAATTGGCAAACAATCCCGTAAACCACTCTCGTACAAAGCACATAGATATCCGGCATCACTTTTTGAGAGACCACGAAACCAAAGGAGATATCGTTCTTACTCATGTGAGAACCGAAGATCAACTAGCCGATATCTTTACAAAACCCCTAGACGAGTCAAGATTTTGTGCTTTGAGGAGTGAGCTAAATATCATTGATTCTAGTAACCTAGAATGATCTCTTGCACATGTTCATTGTTTTCACCTAGAGATTATAGAAAAATCGTTGCAAAACTTACATTTATGTCTTTCAAAATCTATTTTTTTTTTCAACATTCCTTCAAGTGTGACTATGGTTTTGTATTGCTTTGCTGGTGTCTAGTCACATTTGGAAGGGTTCTAGTTCCTCATTTAGTTCACCTTGGCTGTAGAGTACCCCTTCCTGTTTCTGGACTGTCGGTAGTACCGGTTTCCGGCCGGTAGTACCGGCCGCTTATCGGTAGTACCGGTGATTCCGTCGGTACTACCGGTAAGGCGTGGGTCTGGGTTAAAACCTCTCTTCTCCTTCTCTTCTTCTCTTGCCTCTTCACTTCTTTCCCACCCGGCCCGTCCCCTGCCTCTCTCTCCCTCGCCCCCTTCCCCCATCCTCCTCCCCGATCTCCTTCCTCCCTCCTCCATTGCCAAATCCCTTTGAGGAAGATCTTCTCATCTCCTTGGAGCCTCTCTTGGACGACTTGGAAGCGGCCCCAACCTCTTCAAGCTTGCGGATTCGGCCCTATTCGTTGAGTCAAGGTACTTGGGAGTTTTCTCTTTCGATCTCCCAATGTGCTTAGTTTGTGGCCGTGTCTTTGCTTGAGGAAGTTCCTACGGACATGTTCTTGCCTGTGCTTACCTTTTCCTCTCAAGTTCATGGTTGGTTTGGTGATTCCCCATGGATTGTTAGGGCCGCGGGATGTTTCGGTAGTACCGACCCCCTGTCGGTAGTACCGACCCCCGTCGGTAGTACCGATATCTGGCCGGTACTACCGGTCCTGTTGCCCCACTAATCCATGGTGCCTCCCCATCTCAACTCTGGCTTTGGGACTCTCTCTCAATCTCTTGCTTATTCCTCTTGTTCTCTATCCTTTGCAGCATGTCTCGTGAAGGTGGAAAGCGCAAGAACCCCGTCCGTGCCGCCCGTGGCGAGAGCTCACATCGAGGTCGCGGCTCCCATGGCGGAGATGGCGATGATGAGCCGAGTGGTCAGCCTCTCCACTCTAGCATGTATTCGCACGTCCCACGCTCTCATGCGGAGCGCGCGAGGACCGCTCCTCCGCCTGCTAGGGCGTCGGATGCCGAGGCAAATATTCGTATCCTTGGCAAGGCGATTGATCCTCGGGTTGTCCCTCGGACCCCCGAGCATGTGCAGCTAATTCTCTCTCGCAATCTCCCTCGCCACCAGCATTTCAACGCTCGCATTCGCGCTCCTGCAGCTGGTGGTGGGTTTTCAATGCGTTCTCCTATTGATTATCGCCACAAACTTCAAGAGTTGAGGCAGCAACGCAATGAAAATCCTTACCTTTATGTCAAGGATCCCTCTCTTGAGGCTCGTTTTTGGAGTCAGTTCCAGTTTGATTACTATCATTCTGTCATTTTGGGTTGTCAAGAACCCACTGGTGCTGTTCCTATCATTGCTCCCAAAGCAATTGATCTTGTTTCCCTTCGTGCTTTTGATGATCCGGATGTTGTTGCTTTGGTGAATGATCTTGAGGCGTGGGGTTTGCTAAATTTGATGGCTTTTCAGTATTCCTGGAATACTGAAATAATTGCTCAATTTTACTCCACCTATCATTTGGAAGTTGAGAATCGTGTCATGCATTGGATGACGCAAGGGCAGCATTATCGTCTTGATTATGTCACTTTTTCTCGTCTTCTTGGGTTTGGTCAAGCTGACCGTGATGCTCCTAGTATCTTTGATGGGCATGATCATATCACCTATCGGGACATCCGGCACTTTTACCTTCCCGGGAAGACTCCTGATTTCAAAAACACCTATCTTCGTCCCTATTATTATGTCCTCAATAATCTCATTCGAAGCACCATTGATCCAAAGATTGGGGATTCATTGCACCTTCAGCATGATGCTCCTAAGATTCTCTTGCGCTTTGGCGAGAGGGGTGCTCGCTTCTCTGTCTCGGACCTTCTTTGGCGCAAAATCTATTCTGCTTCTATTGATCCTCAGCGCCACCTTCCATTTGCTCCCTACCTAATGCACATCATTGAGCAAGTGGTTGGTCTTTCATTTGCTCATGATCGCAAGCATGAGCAAGTCAAGGTCCGGAACCTCCACACTCCTAAAGCCAAGAATGACTTCCTGCGTCTTCGTAGGCCTCCACAGGATGTGGATGAGGAGGATGAGGAGGACTCGCCCCAGCGTCCGTCTTCGGTGCGCCGCACTCGAGGTGCCGCTCGCTCCACCGCTGACCCTAGCTCCTCTCGGGGCCCTAGCTCCTCTCGTGGGCTTGGACCTCGCCGTCGTCGCAGTGGTGCCATCAAGCATGCACTCCAGAAGATTTTCTCGGCCTTTTGCTATAAGGCTGAGAAGGATGACCGCCGCCTTCGAGCTATTGAGGACAAGCTCGGCATACCTCCTTCTTCTCCTTTGCGCGAGTTTCGCGATCCTTTTGAGGAGTACGCCGAGTCTTCACGTGCAGCGGGTGGTCAGGAGGATGAGGATGAGGATGAGGATGAGGACGAGGACGAGGACGAGGACGACGACGATGACCAGGAGGAGCCTTCCGATGACGACATCGACGAGGACGACGACTAGCTTTGCTTTCATGCGTGCCTACCCTTTTTGGCACTTGATGCCAAAGGGGGAGTGTTAGGCTTTATTATGATGTAATAAGTAAGTTGCGACTTGCTTTGCCCCATGGTGGTCCAGACTTTAGTTATGGTTTGTAATATTTATATATTTCGTGGTGAACTATGTGTTGGACAAGAACTTTGTTGGTGTAATGCTTAGTTGGAGGTATAACTCTTGTATTCAATGTTATCTTAGTGAGTTTGCTTTTATCTTGTGGTTTGTGATTTATTTGTGACTTGAATTTTTCCTATGCTTCACGCTTATCACTTATTCTTGTCACACTCTTTTTGGCACCCCACGAATTACAAGATTTAGGGGGAACCTCTCTAAATGTATGCACTCTTGACTATGGTCGTTATTTGGAATTCAAATCCTATGCATACATTAAGGGGGAGCTCCATCCTAAATGTTGGATTCAAAAGCTTCAATTTATCTCAATCATATATAAGCCTAATTTGGTTGTCATCAATTACCAAAAAGGGGGAGTTTGTAAGTGCATTCGCCCCCTATGTGGGATTTTGGTGATTAATGACAATCAAATTAGGGACTGACGGTTTTATCAAGATTATGTGCAGGTGTTAGTCCATATGAATGAGCAAATTGAAATATTTGGTGAAACAGCACCCCTCCAACTTGACCGAGTTACTTGGTGATCTTTACTCATAATTTAGCAAGTTTTATCTTTTATTGAGTATAGGACTACCGCACTATCAAGAGGGATGCATAGCTAGTTGACTAGTAAAAGGTTTAAAGTGCTCAAATATTGACTTAAACAAACATGCTTGAGAGACACCTTCACACACTTGTGCACTGCCCTATCCTGTTCTGCCCCTGGAGAATCGGTAGTACCGGTCTTGGACCGGTAGTACCGGTAGGACTTAGAGCAGGATCCTCTCCAGCGAACTGCTTGCTCTCGGGTTCCAGAAAAGTTTATTCCGGTAGTACCGGATTTTAATCCGGCAGTACCGATATTGAACCGGTAGTACCGACTCTGATTCGGTAGTACCGGTAGGACTTAGCGCCGAGACTCCTCCCAGCCAACTCGCTGCTCTCGGGTTTGAGTAACTTTATTTCGGTAGTACCGGATTTTAATCCGGTAGTACCGGTTCCAGAGCGGTAGTACCGGTACTTGACCGGTAGTGCCGGTAGGACTTTGCCCAAGCAGTTACCCAGAGTCTGGATCGGTAGTAACGACTGTACTTCGGTAGTAGGTTGACTGTTGTATCGGTAGTACCGGTGTAACACCGGTAGTACCGGTCAAGTCAACTTGACTGACAAACTTTTCTACCGTTGGGGCCTCGTGCAGTGCGTGTGTCAGACTTTTAACGTTCGATCTGCTGAGGTAGCATCGGTACTACCGGTAGTAATCGGTAGTACCGGTAGCTCCCAGACGGAGGAAGTATAAATACTTCTTCCCTCTTCTTTAGAACAAAACCCACTTCATTTTATTGCCTACCAACCCGAGACAACAGCTCTCTCTTGCTCTCCCACTCTCTCTCACACATATTCATTGCTCATAGCTCAATCCATTGCAAGTTTCAAGTTGAGAAGTGAGATTCGAGTGAGGAAAACTTAAATCCATTGTTTGAGCACTTGATTCCTCCCTCTAGCCGGCTTTGCTTTGCATTTGTTACTCTTGGGTTCTTGGAACCCTAGGCGGCTAGGCGTTCTTCGGGAGAGCCCGGTTTGATCCATTTGTGAGGGCTCCCCGAAGTGTTTGTATCACCCCAAGATTCTAGTGAAGAAACTCAAGTGACCTTTGTGGTAACCTTGAGTGAGGAAAGGAGGTGAAATAGACTCCGACCTTTGTGGTCACCTCGACAACGAGGAGTAGGCCTTCCTTTGTGGATTGACCGAACCTCGGGATAAATAACTTGTCCCTTGCTCTCTTTGTTGTTGTGTCTACTTGTGGTGTCACGGCTTCGACCGTGCTCTTTCTCTCTCTACCTTGTTCTTAGGTTTGGAGGCCCGATCTACGATTTGGTGGTGATTCAAGTTAGGGAGAAGGTTGCAAGGGACTCTACATACACTTGGGTGGTTTGGTATAGCATAGATCTAAACTTACTCTGCAGTTAATCTTGGTTTCGTAGCTATCTGTTCTTGACCGGTAGTACCGACGGATTGCATCGGTACTACCGACAGGTATCGGTAGTACCGGTCCAATACCGGTAGTACCGGTCTCTGTTCTCACTTTTCAATTAAGTTTGAGTTTTAGGTTTTATACTACGCCTATTCACCCCCCCTCTAGGCATTGTAGGTCCTTTCAACCGGTCTCGACAAAAGTTGGCAAGAGAGAAGGCTGCAGCGGAGGGTAACCATCCACTTGGTGATGATGAATATGAGGAGCAGCTCCAGCAAGCACTTAATCAGTCGAGAGCAGAATATGAGTACGATCAGGGGGTGCAACAGAGAGGAGGTAATTACGACCGTGGAGGGGGTAGTGGTTCACAGGGTGGGAATCCTTTGCAAAGGATGTTTCGAAGAGCAGGATCACAGAGGGAGACTCCTGTGGTTCTGCAGGACTACAATTTGGCAGCCGGTAGGAGGAGAGGAATGGTCCAACCAAGGATTGATACAGGGTCTTAGACGCAGAAGGGGAAGAATGCAAAGGAAGCTATTGGGAAAGCTTGGGGAAAGTTTTTCCATGTTGCAGGAATCCCAGGACGACAGGCCGACAATCCGTACTTCATAAGTGCGGTGAGAGAGACACAAAAGTGGGGTTAGTACAACTTTCAGAGTCATCTCTCTCAATTTTGACGTTTCTATCTTTATGTATTCTCACGAATGGCTTCTGCTTACAGGTGAAGGCATTGTGTCACCTACTGGAAGGGATATCGATGGCAAGTACCTAGATGAGAACGAGAAAGACTTGAAGGCTAGGTACGCAAAGTTTCAGAAGGAATGGACCAACTTTGGCGTGACGTTGATGTGTGATTCTTGGACTGGCCCCACTAGAATGAGTGTCATCAACTTCCTGATTTATTGCAATGGGGTCACATGGTTTCATAAATCTGTTAATGCAACTGGGCGAAGTCAAGATGCCAATTATTTATACCAGGTAGCTTCTGAACATGTTGTTAGGTTCATACTATTTATAATATTGTGATTTACGTCACATTTGTAAAAACTGTTGTGGTTATTTTTCAGGAAATTCGTAAGGTTGTTGAAGAGATTGGCGCCGAGCATGTCGTACATGTGGTGACCGACAATGGCGCCAACTACAAAAAAGCTTGCAAGATACTGGGGAACCATTATGCTCATATTGCTTGGACGCCATGCCTTGCACACACCATCAACTTGATGTTGAAGGATATTGGTGAAAGGCCCGAACATGCAGGTGCAATCGCAACATGCAAGCGAATCTCAACCTTTTTGCATAACCATGCTCAGTTGAATGCAATGATGAGGAAGGCAATCGGTGGTGAGTTGGTCAAGTGGAATGTTACTAGATTTGGGACCAACTACATGTTCCTAGAGAGCTTTCACCGGAAACGTGACAAGTTCATGCAGTGGATGTCTTCTCCTGAATTTTTGCAAAGCAAGTGGATAAAATGTGAAGACGGTCGCTTTGCTCATTCAAGGTTATCAAGTATCCAGTGGTGGGAGAGACTGAAATACATCATCAAAACAGTTCAACCAATTTATAAGTCCCTCCGCTTCGCTGATCAAGACAAGCAGCCTAACATGTGTGATGTAGTGTATGCCTACCAGACTTGCAAAATGGAGATGGAGTCTGTTTTTAGAAGAAATAAGCAGACATGGAATGAGTATCGACAGATTATGGACAACATGATTACTGACGTGTACATTGACACGTATGTGGGTTCAGGTACGATCATGAATTATATTTACTTAGCAAGCTCCATGAAATGAATACTTACCGTTCCCTTGTTTGGCATTTGTCATGTGTTGCAGCTGCTGTCCTAAATCCAAAGTACGCATATAAAATGGATCCAACTCCAACAATGTTTAATGGTCTGAAAGATACATTTTCGCGCATGACGGATTTGCAGAGCGCCATGCAGGCTTTACAAGAGGCAGAGATTTTTCGACAGAAGCTTGGTGAGTTTGGCTCCGAACTCGCTATGAAAATGGCAGCGGATCCAAGGACTAGCCCATGTAAGAGCCTAAGAGCACTTCTCTACCCTTGATGCTTTGCTCTCGTGAAATATATATCTAACATAATGTGTTACACTTGCAGCGGCCTGGTGGATGATATTTGGTAGTCAAACTCCAAATTTGCAGCGTCTTACTTTGCGGCTTGTTGCACAATGTATCTCCTCCAGTGGATGCGAGCGGAATTGGAGTACTTTTGCCTTGCTTCATACGAAGGTTCGCAATCGGTTGTCCCACAAAAAACTAAACAAGCTTGTGTATGTCAACTACAATCTTCGGCTGCGACTAGCGGATATCTCTGGACCGCCACTGCATGATGACGAAGATTTCATTGACAAGTTCGCCGAAGTCTCATTCTATGACTCGAACAATCCAGTTAGGCAATGGATGGAGTATGATAGATCAAACCAGGCACCAGTTCTTGATGAGGATGATGACGAAGTAGACGCCCCTATGCCATCACATATTGTCAGGTATAATGTGTGTCTCTGTCTGGCTTTCATATTATGTATGTCCATTTTATTTATGTGATTTATTTGTTTGTGCTCGTAGTGACCACATAGACGCCCAAGATCTACGTCAGGCCACGGGAGATGATTCCATCAGTGATTGGGCCCGTAGACATGTGGGTGATAGTCACCTCGGGAAGAGGAAGATGCAGATGCCGCCTAAGAAGGGTGACCCCAAGCGTCAACGCGGAAAGAAAAAGCAAGTGACCAGTGACACTGAAACTGAGGATGAGGCTCAGCGTAGTCCACCGTATCAGGAGTTTCAGGATAGCAGCTCAACTGATGATGGTTCTGATGACGACAGTGACGGTGGCAGTGATGGTGATGGTGATGGTGGTGCTGCTGGTGGTAGTGGTTCTGGTAGTGGTGGTGGTGGCAATGGGTTTGGTGGTGGTGGGCTGCTGGTGGTAGTGGTTCTGGTAGTGGTGGTGGTGGCAGTGGGTTTGGTGGTGGTGGTAGTGGTTCTGGTGGAGGTGGTGGTCTTCGTTTCACAGGTATCCATTGCACCTACATACGCACAATTGTTTCTGTGTATGACTTCTAAACTACTAATAATGGTTTTTTGCAGGCGAGACCCAGTTCACGCATGCTACTCAAGACCGCGACCATGGACAACCGGAGTCGCAGAGGACTGTTTATGCACCTACAGACTACGACACTCCGCAGCATTCTTCTTCCTCGTACAGTGATACCTCTCAGGCAAGCTCTAACTATCACATTCCTGACATTACCACGCAACCTGCGACCAGATGGGTGTATGAATGGGAAGACCCCCATTTTTACGCTATGTTAGTTCAAGAATGGGAGACAACAGCGGCATGGACGGGCCAATCTTGGAATGATTTTAAGGTCGAGTTGCTTAGACTGCGAGGTATCGCTTTGATGTCCACCGCCGAATATCAGATGTCTTGCAGCATGGGGGCCTTTCCATACTTCATACAACGTTGATTATGCCTATGCCGATGACTATCACATTTGTTCGTGTATGAGACTAAGAATATGCTATTTATATGATACTATGTATTGATGACTTTGATGTGCCTTATGTATTGATACAATACAAGTATCTGTATGCCCTATGTATTGCTATGGTACTATTTATCCCTGAAATGTATGGTGTTTATACCTCATTATGTGCAAAGGCCATTCAAAAAAAAATGTTTTCTGCATTAAAAAAAAAGAAAATCAGCTGGTTTTGACCGGTTACCGTTTATACCGGCCGATATACCGGCATAAAATCGATTGAGCTGTGAGTTTGAATTCGATTTCGAATTCGGCCGGTTACCGTTTATACCGGCCGGTATACCGTTACCGCCGGCCGGCGGTAATCGGATTTCGGTCGGTATAAAAAACCCTGCTCACACCCCTTCCTCCCATCCACACCATCTTCATTCCTAAGGCATCAGCAAGGTCAGAAAAACGAGCGACATCGCCGTGACGAGAAAATCGCGGATGCGAGTTTCGTCGGAGCGCGCATATATACGCGCAAACAGTAGTGATTTGGGAATTGGTAAAGTTTAGGAAAAGTGATTGGAAAATTATTGGAGTTGACTTTTCCCATTTTCCTAGAAAAACACGGATGAGAAGAAGTTTTGCTAAACTGTCAGAGATGCGCCGTCCTACCAAAAAAAAAGTTTACAAAGACACAGCTGGTTCTCTTATCCAGAAGGTCTATGGAATTTGGATCCTCCAACAGTCCAACACCGGACAATAGCTCCATCCTTGGGCCATTGGCCCGCGGCATCCCAAACTTCCCAAGCACAAAACTACGCTGTACGTGTTCCAAACAGGCCACAGGTCCATGTGACATCAAACCGTTCCAACTTTAAGGCCGTAGTTGGGCCTCGAGGTCAACTAGGCCTACATCACTCGCGGATCTTTTCTGGCCCGGTAAGGAGAAGGAAATAAAACGCGTGCGCCGCCGTATGCAGCATCGTTTGACTACTCGGATTGACGGGGCCGAATCGCAGAAGCGCGTGCTCGCTACGCGATGCCGTCTCTGTATCCCAACCGCTCGTGTTCGCGCGAATGGCTCGGATGTGTTCTCACCTCACGGACAAGCGACGAGAAATTCTCGAGAAACTTCTAGTCCTGAGAGACGCCGTCACAAGGCTTTGCGAGACTAGTCCTGAGAGGCTGCTAATCCGAGAGCCAAAAACTCCACCTGGTTGGCTGCTGTCATCAACTCCGGCGACTTGGAGAAGAAGAAGTTCCAGAATCCGATCGGAAGTTTGGTGCTCGCGCGTTGAGGGGTTGATTTCGGTGCGCCGATGGGGCAGGCGTTCCGCAAGCTGTTCGATGCCTTCTTCGGCACCAGCGAGATGAGGGTCTGCTGATCTTTTCGCCGCGGTTTTTCTTTACCTATTTGGCTGTACTTTCAACGAGTTGCCTGTATCATTTTTGTTGATTGTGGTTTTGTGCTTGCTTGTTAGGTTGTGATGCTTGGTCTGGATGCCGCCGGTAAAACCACCATCCTGTACAAGCTGCATATCGGGGAGGTTTTGTCGACTGTTCCCACGATTGGTAGGTTCCCTGTTTCAGGAGTTATTTCATTTTGTTGTTAGTTTAATTAGTGTTACCAGGGATCCTGATGTGTTGCCGAGGCAAAGGAGGCTTCTGCTGTGGGATAAAACAAATCGATGCTCGTGCTCTATGGGGGTTGTGATTTGCCGATTTTGCTATACAGATTTACCCAAACGATTAGCTGAGCACTCTTAGATCGAAAGTAGTATATTTCATCCAGTTAAACACTTGCTGCTCAATAGATATAAGTCTATTAGTAACCAATCAATTCATCTGGTATATGTTCTTAAGGGCTTTATGAGGATAATTAATGGTCTTTGTTGTTCTGTTGTATTTGCCCAGTCTGGGTTATCTTCTTTTTAATATAGTCCCTGTTTAAATCCCTTCCAGCTTCCAATCCAACTAGTCACATCAATTTTTGGACACATGCTTGGAGTATTAAATGTAGATGAAAACTGAAACTAATTTGACAGCTTGGCAAAATGTTGTCTCACGAATCTTTTGAGCCTACTTGGGACATAATTAGACACTTATTGCAAAAAATAAAACGCTACTACAGTGTTTTCAAATTCCAACTGAGTGTAACGAAACGGGGCCATAATCGGCAGCTTTCCCTATTTTTTTTTCCAAGCGAGGTCATCCCCATTTCCACTTATAGAATAAACGGAGATAAGAGTCTGTTTAAGAATAGGAGAAAGACAGAAGACAGAAAACAGAGACTTCCATAGTCTAGCTGTCCTGCACACTGACTCAGAGCCAGCGAGCTACCAATCGGCAGCTCTCCTGCCTGATTTGTTTTTAAAAAAAGAACGATGTTTCACTTTGCCCTGCAAATTCTTGTGTGATGATATCTCTTTGATGCTGCTACTAGGTTTCAATGTCGAGAAAGTTCAGTACAAGAATGTGATGTTTACTGTGTGGGATGTTGGTGGCCAAGAAAAGTTGAGGCCCTTGTGGCGGCACTACTTCAACAATACCGATGGCTTGGTATGTTTTTTTGCTTTTATTTTTGAAGACCTTTATAAAATGATATTGATCTGTACTCTACTTTGTAATTGCTGTGCTTAATGGGTCGGGTTATTTATTCTACATCCATTCCTGCTTTTCTTCCTCGAGATACCATTTTTAAATCCTCGAGATACATGGTGACTCTTTATGCATTTTCGGAGTTGCAGATCTACGTAGTTGATTCGTTGGATCGGGAGAGAATTGGAAAAGCCAAAGCTGAATTTCAGGTCTGTAAATTGTCACAGCCAGAGCTGCTTATAGCTGAATTCAATTTCTTCAACCAAGTTAATATTGAGCAATTCTGTTGCAGGCAATAATCAATGATCCTTTGATGCTGAACAGTGTCATACTGGTATTTGCCAATAAGCAAGATATGGTGAGGCAACCACACTTGACTCCTTTAAACACGAATATTCCTGAAAATTAATAGTTACTCAACCATGCAAAAACTTATTTGATATATTATTCTCGTGAAAAATTTTCTTTATTCGTCTTCAGATATGATTATAAATTTAAGAACATTTATTTTTATGCTGAAATTACTGCCAAACCTTTTGAACATCAATTCATATACCAAGAGGCACCTTTATTTCATATACCAAATCTGCATCTCACTGCGTTGCAATCAGGTTATGTTCTCTTAAAGAATGGTTCGGTCAGACCTTGTACTTGTATTGATTTAACTCCCAGTGTTTAGTTTAATTTATGTCTAGATGTGATTGTGCTTCTCTGGCATCCCCAATTTAGGGTGAGTGCTGCATGAGAAAAGTAGACTATGCCTGTCTGTCATGAAACATATCATTGCTGTCTGCAAGCTGCGCTTCATTTGTTGGCCTGTTGTTGAGGACAATATGTGAACAATATGTATGTGTCTTGATCAGATACGTTCTTGTGAATCTGCAGCATAAAGCATCCTCTGCACTTAGTGACTGTACACCGATGTTAGCTGCTCCTCTCTGATGTAATTTTCCTTTTTTTTTTAATTTAGAAAGGGGCAATGACACCAATGGAGGTGTGTGAGGGCCTTGGCCTCTACGATTTGAAGAATCGCATCTGGCACATCCAAGGCTCTTGTGCGGTCAAAGGTGATGGCCTTTACGAGGGCTTGGACTGGTTGGCAAGCACACTGAAGGAATTGCAAGCTTCAGGCCGTCTACCCTCTGGAGGGACATCGTTGTTCTAAGAAGCAAATCTGCCTGTAATATCCTTCGGCTGATACTAGTAATAATGTATCAAGAGCATTCTTTTCTTATCATGAATTTGTACTCATCCTTATTCCCTAGGGATTTCTTGTCAGTGATCTAACCTGTGATATAGACCTTGTAAATTTCGATATCCTTGTAAATGTCGTTGTGAGTTCATACAAAGCTAACCGGTGGATGCATTTGTCACATGAGAATTGGTGAGCCAACTTCCACATACTACTATTGTAAGAATTTCTGTAAATTGAAGTTGGCAAACTCAATTTGTCTCAACATATTGGTGTCATTATTATCTATCTCATGGTCATTGATCAGGATTTGAGTTTATTAAACGAAAGAAGGGACCCGGGTATATCCTACAATGATGGCTGAATGTGCTTGATGGGCTGCTTCACCCAATGTTCTCTTCTAAAACACATGTTGTCGGTGCTAATTTTGGCGAGCCTAACACCGGCTAGTAAATATGTGTTTTGCGGTTGAGGCTACGGATGGTGTGCAAGGGGGAACACAGGGATTATACTGGTTCAGGCCGAGCAAGCCCTACGTCCAGTGGAGAGGAGAGTCGTGTTGCCTTGCACCGGGGTGCTTATAGTAGGGGTTACAAGCTAGTCGAGAGAGGGAAGTGCTCACAGGTCTCCTGTGAGTGTCTAAGTGTTTACAAGTCGTTTGCTGTGGGTGAGAACTTGGAACTTCTCCGTCCGTTCGTTTGTTCTTCTGTCGTCTCCTTAAAGCTGGTCTCTGCCCTCCCTTTTATAGCTGCAAGGGAGAGGCAAAGGCGGCTACGATGCTACCTATTAAAATAGTGAGGAGTTGCTGTTCTCCGTTTGACTAGCTGCTGCCTTTTCTCCATGTCTCCGGGGTATGGGTATGGCTATCTTGGTTCGCGAGTTCCAAGGTAGAAACAGTCGTCTGACCATGTCTTGTCGTCGGCTCTCTGGGTCTTCTGGATATGGCCGTCGTGGTCCGCTCGACTTTGGTGCGTTCACACCTACCGGCTATCCTTCCGTACGATGTGACAAGAGGGAGAATCACCTTGGGGCGCTGTTTCCCGAGGCTCGGGATCCTGAAGGCGTGCTCGTCCTTTCGTGTGGACGGCGCAGTGGGCGTCTTTCCCGAAACGGGGCGGCGCACCGTGGATCACACCGTGGAGGTCGTTCGTAGCGGGCCCATCAAATCTTGGGGCGCTGTTTCCCGAGGCTCGGGATCTTGAAGGCGTGCTCATCCTTTCGTGTGGACGGCGCAGTGGGCGCCTTTCCCGAAGCGGGGCAGCGCACCGTAGACCATACCATGGAAGACGGTCGTAGTGGGCCCATCAAATCTTGGGGCGCTGTTTCCCGAGGCTCGGGATCTTGAAGGCGTGCTCATCCTTTCGTGTGGACGGCGCAGTGGGCGCCCTTCCCGAAGCGGGGCAGCGCACCGTAGACCATACCGTGGAGGACGGTCGTAGTGGGCTCATCAAATCTGCTGTCAGGGAAATCCCGACAGGTGGTATGGCCATCAGGGGCGTGCGAAGCACAGTCGCGTCGAGAGTCTCGCCTGACGGGACAGTGCTTGTAAAGCGGTCAGAGAGATTTCTTGTGGTCCAAGATTGCTCCGCTGACATCACCCGTGCCTTGGATGCCGACTTTGGCGCCGTGGATGCCGCTCTCCCGAGTTCTCCCGAGGAGGCTTCGGGCGGGGCTCGGGCGAATCGGAGACTTGGGCGCCCAGGACGTCACCTCCCGAGCTCTCCCGAGGAGGGTCGGGCGAATCGGAGGTTTGGGCGCCGAGGACGAGACGCCGCTCTCCCGCCCGAGCTCTCCCAAGGAGGCTCGGGCGAATCGGAGACTTGGGCGCCCAGGACGCCACCTCCCGAGCTCTCCCGAGGAGGGTCGGGCGAATCGGAGGTTTGGGCGCCGAGGACGAGACGCCGCTCTCCCGCCCGAGCTCTCCCAAGGAGGCTCGGGCGAATCGGAGACTTGGGCGCCCAGGACGCCGCCTCCCGAGCTCTCCCGAGGAGGCTCGGGCGAATCGGAGAATTGGGCGCCCAGGACGCCGCCTCCCGAGCTCTCCCGAGGAGGCTCGGGCGAATCGGAGAATTGGGCGCTGAGGACGCCGCCTCCCGAGCTCTCCGGAGGAGGCTCGGGCGAATCGGAGAATTGGGCGCCCAGGACGCCGCCTCCCGAGCTCTCCCGAGGAGGCTCGGGCGAATTCGGAGAATTGGGCGCTGAGGACGCCGCCTCCCGAGCTCTCCGGAGGAGGCTCGGGCGAATCGGAGAATTGGGCGCCGACGACGCCGCTCTCCCGAGCTCTCCCGAGGAGGGTCGGGCGAATCGGGGACTTGGTCGCCGAGGACGCCGCTCTCCCGAGCTCTCCGAGGAGGCTCGGGCGAATCGGAGAATTGGGCGCCGAGGACGCCGCTCTCCCGAGCTCTCCCGAGGAGGCTCGGGCGAATCGGAGACCTGGGCGCCGAGGACGCCGCTCTCCCGAGCTCTCCCGAGGAGGCTCGGGCGAATCGGAGACTTGGGCGCCGGGGACGCCGCTCTCCCGAGCCCTCCCGAGGAGGCTCGGGCGAATCGGAGAATTGGGCGCCGAGGACGCCGCTCTCCCGAGCTCTCCCGAGGAGGCTCGGGCGAATCGGAGACCTGGGCGCCGAGGACGCCGCTCTCCCGAGCTCTCCCGAGGAGGCTCGGGCGAATCGGAGACTTGGGCGCCGGGGACGCCGCTCTCCCGAGCCCTCCCGAGGAGGCTCGGGCGAATCGGAGACTTGGGCGCCGAGGACGCCGCCTCCCGAGCTCTTCTGAGGAGGCTCGGGCGAATCGGAGAATTGGGCGCCGACGACGCCGCTCTCCCGAGCTCTCCCGAGGAGGCTCGGGCGAATCGGAGAATTGGGCGCCGACGACGCCGCTCTCCCGAGGAGGCTGTCATTAGTGGAATGATGTCGTGGGCCTCTGTAGACGCGGCCTTCGTGGGCTTCCACTGGCCTTACTTGGGCCAGGCCAAGTTGGGAATGAGCTTTTTTGCATCGAAGTTGGGTACCCCTAACTTTGGTAACCGACAGTAGCCCCCGAGCCTGTGGCGGAGTGAAGGCACTCCTCCACAGGTTCACGCTGGTTCTTCCTGTCAAAAAAGATAAAGTGTGGGTTGTTTTTTCCGGGGGGTGCGCGCGAGCGCACCCGCCGGGTGTAGCCCCCGAGGCTTTGGAGGGATAATATATCCCTTCAAAGGCTTAGAATCGTGCTTGTTAGTCCCCGGGTGTTTTTCGATTTAGGTGGGTTGTTTCCTTGGAAGCGGAGCCCCCGAGCCTCCCACCGTGTTGGGAGATCGTTCGGTGGTCTTTCCAAGGTGCAGGGCAAGTTTCCGAGCCTCCGTTTTCGTATCGGAGATCGATCGGGTTCCTCCCTGTCTTTTTTAATTCGACCTTCACGCTCTTTTTTCGGGAAGAGGAAGGTTTGGTCCTGCTCGACTTCCCCGCTGGGGCACGAGTCGGCATTTCCGGTGAGCTACAAACGGGTTGGTCCAAGTGGAGGTCCGTGCCCTATTCGTTAAGGGTCGGCTAGTGGCCTGGGCACACTCCAATTATTTCCCGAGGGTCAGTTAGTGGATGTCGGGTCCCTTCGACGGGTCCCGAGGGCATGATGCCTCCCACGGAGGGATTCCCCGTAACCGACTCACTACTGGGACTTGGACACAGCATGGGATGTCCCTTGTGACGTTCCGGGCGTCGGGATACTGGCCGTTTTCGTGACCCATCCACTAGCTGTCCCTAACTCGATTTCCCTGGGGCGACTGTTCGAGCCTCGGAGGGCCAGTCTTCGATCCCCTGGGAACGTAACGGGCGCCCGAGCCCGGGGTTTCTTCGTTGAGAAAACGTAGGTGGAATCGAAGCGCGCGGTTGTAATGATTTGGCTCACCTTTTGAGGCGCGAAGCCTGACGGACGCAACGGTTCGGCTCAGTCGAGGCGGTTTGCGTGTGTGGTGATGGCGGGTCTCTTCCAAGCCGAGGTCGAGCTCCCTCCTCTGAACCTGCCGTGAAGAAGAAGCGGGCCATAGTGCCCTTGTAAAAAGTAACCTTTCGGGAGTGGTTTGAAAGGAAACAAACAATATGGCCCTTCGTGGCCTTAACATTTATGTAAATATTTGCTGAATGTTTGTTTCGCTTTGTTTCGTGCTTTTTTTCCTTAGGCATTTTTTCTTGCCGATTCTGCGCCCGGGCCATCGAGCCTCGGGGGACGCTTTTCGGGCGTCGTAGCTTTAGTGGCATAGACGCAGCCGACGTCCTAAGAGCTTTGGCAGAAAGAATCCTTTAGAAAAGAAGCTTAGGTGTTTCCTCCCGAGCTTCCTCCCTTGGCCGAGCGTAGATCTTATAGGTTTTCTTCCGAGTGTGGGTTAGCTCTCGAACACGGAGTGGCGAGGGAAGATGCTGTGGCCCTGGGGCATAAGCGGTCTCCGACTCGACCGACTCTGTCTTCTGGGGCTTCCCTCATTCTTCGAATTCTATAAGTTCATGCTTGATTTCCGGAAGGAAGCGTGTTTTAGGGAGAAACGAATTCGACAAGTTTTGAAATTTTTGCGTTTCCAAAATTGTTTAATCTCGGGATAGTTCGGGGGTTCCCCCCGTCCTAGCCCCCGAGGGAGGGTCGGCCTTTCCGTAGGATAGGCCGGGCCTCGCTTTTAGTGCGTGGTGAAATAAACGTTCATTTCACTTCCGAGTGTAGGCTCGGATTAAAAATCTAAAATCATGTTAAAAAGAGCAGAAGTCGGGTCTTTTCATCGATTTCAAGATTTTCAAAATAGTACAATGCATGGAATCTTAAGGATAGAAGCGACGTAGCTGTTTGATGTTCCAAGCGTTGTTGTAGACCTCGCCGTTCTCGTTCGCGAGCTTGTATGTGCCGGGGCGTTGTACCTCGGCGACGATGAATGGTCCTTCCCACGGCGGAGTGAGCTTGTGGCGCCCTTTGTTGTCCTGCCTGAGCCGTAGCACCAGGTCGCCTACGCTGAAGGTTCGACCTCGGACGCGCCGAGCATGGTACTTGCGTAGGGATTGCAAGTATTTGGCCGAGTGCAGCAGGGCCACGTCCCGAGCTTCGTCGGCTTGGTCCAGCGCGTCTTCCCGAGAAGTTTGATTGCCTTGTTCATCGTAGGCTCGGACTCTCGGGGCGCCGTATTCCAGGTCCGTAGGGAGGACGGCCTCTGCACCGTATACCATGAAGAAGGGCGTGAAACCCGTGGCTCGACTTGGCGTAGTCCTTAGACTCCAT
Organism: Eremochloa ophiuroides; assembly: GCA_038502445.1. Taxonomy (NCBI): domain Eukaryota; kingdom Viridiplantae; phylum Streptophyta; class Magnoliopsida; order Poales; family Poaceae; genus Eremochloa; species Eremochloa ophiuroides. The sequence continues at coordinate 68,935,967 of JAHLJS010000005.1, forward strand.
ATTACTGCCGGAAGCTCCGTCAGCCACCTTTTGCCGAATTTATTCAATCGGTTGAATATCCTTGGCTTAAGGCCTTGGAGAACCATGCCATTGGCGCGTTCTACCTGGCCGTTCGTCCTCGGGTGGGCGACAGCTGCCCAGTCCACTCGTATGTGGTACTCATCGCAGAAAGCCAGAAATTTCTTTCCGGTGAACTGCGTGCCGTTGTCCGTGATAATGGAGTTCGGGATGCCGAACCGGTGGACGATGTCGGTGAAGAACAACACCGCTTGAGCCGAGCTGATTTGGGTGATCGGCCGAGCCTCGATCCACTTGGAGAACTTGTCGATGGCGACAAGCAAGTGGGTGAAGCCCCCGGGTGCCTTCTGGAGGGGCCCGACAAGGTCTAGTCCCCAAACAGCGAACGGCCAAGTGAGCGGGATCGTCTGGAGGGCTTGAGCCGGTAAGTGAGTCTGCCGAGCATAGTACTGGCACCCTTCGCAGGAGCGTACCACCTCAGTAGCATCGGCCACGGCGGTTGGCCAGTAGAAGCCTTGTCGAAAGGCGTTACCGACCAAGGTTCTCGGCGCTGCGTGATGACCGCAGGCCCCGGCGTGTATCTCTTCGAGCAGGCGTTTGCCCTGACTGAAAGGGATACAGCGCTGAAGCACGCCAGAGGGACTCCGCCGGTAGAGGCTACCATCGATCATGGCGAAAGACTTGGCTTTGCGAGCCAGTCGTCGTGCTCTGGTCTTGTCCGGGGGCAAAATGCCTCGGACTAGCCAGCTGACCAGCGGCTCGCGCCAGTCTGGTTCGTCGTCGTCCATCTCGGCTTCAATCTCCATTGCCTCGGCTTCGTCGCCGTCCCTACCCATGACCTCGGGTGACTCCCCTTTGTCGGAAGGGTCGACAGCCCCCGAGGGATCGGCATTGATCGAGGGCTTGTGGAGGTCATTGGCGAATACGCCCGTCGGGACCGTGGCCCTTTCGGCTGCGATTTTTGCCAACTCATCGGCCTCCTCGTTGTACCGACGCGCAATGTGGTTGAGCTCGAGGCCGTCGAATTTTTCCTCGAGCAACCGCACCAGCGTGCAGTAGGCGGCCATTCTGGGGTTCTGGCACGTCGACTCCTTCATGACCTGATCCACGACGAGCTGGGAGTCGCCTCGGACCTCGAGGCGTCGGATCCCGAGCTCGATGGCGATGTGGAGACCGTTGACCAGAGCCTCATATTCGGCCACGTTGTTGGAAGCCGTGAAGTGTAGCCGTAGTAGGTACTTGAGCCGGACCCCGAGGGGTGAGATGAAGACGATGCCTGCGCCAGCACCAGTCTTCATCATCGACCCGTCGAAGTTCATGACCCAATATTCCTCTTGGGTCGGGAGTGGCGGTAGTTGTGTCTCGGTCCACTCTGCCACGAAGTCCGCAAGTACCTGGGACTTGATGGCTTTGCGTGGCGCGTAGGTGATGCCGTCACCCATGAGCTCGATGGCCCACTTGGCGATCCTCCCCGTCGTTTCCCGATTTTGGATCACCTCCCCGAGGGGGAAGGACGACACCACGGTCACGGGGTGGGATTCGAAGTAGTGCCGCAACTTGCGTCGGGCAAGGACGATTGCGTACACTAGCTTCTGGATCTGAGGGTAGCGTGTCTTGGTCTCTGACAAGACTTCACTGATGAAGTAGACCGGTCGCTGTACCGGTAAGGCGTGTCCTTCTTCTTGCCGCTCTACGACGATCGCTGCACTCACAACCTGGTTGGTAGCCGCGACATATAGTAAGAAATTTTCCTCCTTCGTAGGAGGCACAAGAACCGGCGCTTTTGAAAGTAGAGCCTTAAGCCTTTCGAGGGCTTCCTGGGCCTCGGTGGTCCAGGTAAAGCGTTCGTTTTTCTTAAGCAACCGATACAAGGGAAGGCCCTTTTCGCTGAGCCTTGAGATGAATCGACTCAAGGCCGCGAGACACCCCATAAGCTTCTGCACGCCCTTCGGGTTTCGGATCGGACCCATCTGTGTGATGGCCGATATCTTTTCCGGGTTGGCTTCGATGCCACGCTCGGAAACAATGAACCCGAGGAGCATGCCCCGTGGGACCCCGAAAACGCACTTCTCAGGGTTTAGCTTTATGTTTTTCTTTTTAAGGCAGTCGAATGCCTTTTCTAGGTCGGCTACTAAGTCACTCGCCTTCCTGGATTTTATCACTATATCGTCTACGTAAGCCTCAACGGTTCGCCCGATGAGGTCCCCAAAAACTTTGAGCATGCAACGCTGGTAAGTTGCGCCCGCGTTTTTGAGGCCAAATGGCATGGTTACGTAACAATATGTGCCGAAAGGAGTGATGAAAGAGGTCGCTAATTCGTCGGACTCTTTCATTCGGATCTGATGGTAACCGGAATAAGCATCAAGAAAGCAAAGCCGCTCACAGCCAGCAGTAGAATCTACTATTTGGTCAATGCGAGGTAATGGAAATGGATACTTAGGACAAGCTTTATTTAAACTAGTGTAATCGACGCACATTCTCCATTTTCCATTTTTCTTTTTAACCAAAACAGGATTTGCTAACCATTGTGGATGGAAGACCTCCTTGATGAATCCAGCCGCCAAAAGCTTCTGCACCTCCTCCCCGATGGCCCGGCGCTTCTCCTCGTCGAATCGGCGCAGGCGTTGTTTCACCGGCTTGGATCCGGCCTGGATGTCTAAGGAGTGCTCGGCGACCTCCCTCGGGATGCCTGGCATATCCGAGGGGCTCCACGCAAACAAGTCGGCGTGTTTGCGGAGGAAGTCGACGAGCACTGCCTCCTATTTTGGGTCGAGGGTGGCGCTGACCTTCAGCGCCCTGCCGTTGGGGGAGTTCGGGTCGAGGAGGACATCCTTCACCCCCTCAGCGGACTTAAAGGTGCCTGTGGCCTTCTTGGGGTCGGGGACCTCCTTTTCTAACCTGTCGAGGTCGGTCATGAGGGCTTCTGACTCCACCAACGCGCCGGCGTACTCGCAGCACTCGACGTCGCACTGGTACGCGTGCTGGTAGGAGGCGCTGATGGTAATCACCCCTTTTGGCCCTGGCATCTTGAGCTTGAGATAGGCGTAGTTCGGAACTGCCATGAACTTTGCGTAACATGGCCTCCCGAGGATGGCGTGGTAGGTGCCGTGGAAGCCTACCACTTCAAATGTCAGGGGCTCCTTCCTGAAGTTGTCAGGAGTCCCGAAGCAGACGGGCAGATCGATCTGCCCGAGGGGTTGCACGCTCTTTCCGGGCACTATCCCGTGGAATGGGGACGTCGTGGCCCGGAGGAGCGAGCGACTGATCCCCATTAAGTCGAGGGTCTCAGCGTAGAGAATGTTGAGGCCGCTGCCTCCGTCCATGAGGACTTTGGAGAGCCTCGTGTTGCCGACGACGGGGTCGACAACAAGTGGGTAGCGTCCCGGCGATGGGACGTAGTCCGGGTGGTCGTCCCGGCTGAAGGTGATAGCGTCGTGGGACCAGTCAAGGAAGCATGGTGTCGCTGGTCCGGCGGAGTAGACCTCCCTGCGCTCGCGCTTTCGCTGCCGCGGCGTAGGGGCGGTCCCGGGCCCCCCGAAGATCATGAGGCACTTGTCGATGGGCGGGAACTCATCGTCCTTCCCGCCCTCGTCCTCCTGATCCCTGGCGGGCTTCTTGCCGGCGTCGTCCTTGAACGGCTGCCGGCTGTAGTGCTTCTTGAGCATCACACACTGTGCGAGTGTGTGATGTACTGGACCCTGGTGATAAGGGCACGGCTTGCTGAGCATGTCGTCGAAGCGGCCTCGAGGAGGTCGTTCCCTCTTGGGTTCGGTGGCCGCCACGAGGGAGTCATCGCGGAGTGGGGCCTTTCCCTTCCCCTTCTTCTTCTTGTTGTTCGGTCCTCGGGAAGAGGTGCCCTCGGGGGCCTCCTCCTTCCGTTTGCCCTTGGGGTCGGAGAAGAGGGCTCCTACCGCCTCATCCCCTGAGGCGAAGCTGGTAGCGATCTTCATGAGTTCAGAGACACTGGTGGGTGTCCGGCGTCCGAGCTCATGAACGAGCTCTTTGCAGGAGGTTCCTGCGGCAAACGCTCCGACGACATCGGAGTCGGCGACCTGGGGCAGCTCGTTGTACTGTTTGGAGAAGCGCCGGATGTAGTCCCGGAGGGACTCGCCCGGTTTCTGCTTGCAGCTGCGGAGGTCCCAGGAGTTACCAGGGCGTACGTACGTGCCCTGGAAGTTTCCTACGAATATCTTGACCAGATTGCTCCAGTCGAAGATCTTTCGTGGGGGAAGGTGTTCCAGCCAGGCTCTTGTGGAATCGGCGAGGAACAGGGGGAGGTTGCGGATGATGATGAGGTCATCCTGCGCGCCGCCTAGTTGGCACGCAAGGCGGTAGTCCGCTAACCAGAGTTCGGGGTTAGTTTCCCCCGAGTACTTGGCTATGTTGGTTGGTTGTCGGAATCGGGACGGGAACTTGGCCCTTCGGATGGCCTCGCTGAAGACGCGTGGTCCCGAGGGCTCGGGTGAGGGTTCACGAACCTCATCCGAGTCGTAGCGCCCGCCCCGATGGACGCTGTAGCCGCGCGCGGCTCCGTCAGTCTTTCGCCGACCGCGGGCTTGTAGGATGGCTCGGACGTCGATGTCCTTGCCAAGCCGTTGGTGGACTGGCGGAGCCCTTGGAGCCTCGGGTCGAACCGAGGCTTCGCGCTTGTGACGTGCTATGCCACCATGCTGGTGACTTTCGGCGCCATGGTGTCGCGACGCTGAACTTTCCGCCTGGAGGACGGCGGCATCCTCCAGGAGGTCTTTGAGCTGATTCCTGAGCTGTCGCGCCTCCTCGGAGGAGGGCTCAGGTATGCTTCGGAGTAGCATGGCTGCTTCCGCGAGCTTTCGGCTTGCTCGGGGGGCGACCCCTGGTGTCTCGGCCCTGTCGTCAGCGATGATTCGGGCCTGGACATCTCGGGCTCGACGCCGAGCTGCTCCTCCATCGGTTTGCCGCTCGCCAAGCTCCAGCGTAGCTCGCAGCTGGGTGAGGCGCAAGCGGTCCTCGTCCATCCGTGCCTCAAGCTCCCGGAGCTGCTCTAGCTCCGGGGTTTGAGGTGCGGAGCGAGAGGTTCCTGCCCCCTGACCCAGCGGCGGGGCTGACCGCGAGGGCTTCGGGGCCGCTGGAGGGGGCGTGACTTGTTCGTGCTGGGGATGCGACGGAGGGGGTATGTCGTCATCGCCCCCCGAGTGGACATCCTCTACTCGCCCCTCATCAGGGTGCATCAAGTTGTAGCACTCCCGAGAGGGGTCGATGTAGGTCCACTGTGAGCTGGGGACGACGCTCGGTGCGTTCTCCCCCGAGTCGTTGGTGTGGGCGGCGTTGTCCACATTTGCCCAGAATTTGTCATCATCGTCGCTGTAGCTGCGACGAGGCGAGTTCCGGTCATAACGATTCCCCCCCTCCGAGCGTTGTCGAGGGGTGAGGTTGGCGGTGGTGTCTGTTTCCCCACCGCCGTGTGTCCTGGCACTTTTCCCAGGGGATGGCGGTGAGGATGCCACGTGGTCTCCCACGAGGCTGTCTTGGCGCTCGAGGCGCTGGACCGGAGTGTCCGACAGTTCGTGCAATAATGCATGAACTGCACACACGTGAGCGTCCATGGCGCTCTGAAGCCCAAAGAAGGACGACGGCGCCGTTCTCCTCTGCCGGTGAGGGCGGAGAGAAAAATCGGCTGGCGTCGTGTTTCCGCCCTCGCCCGTCCCTCGGGCGGTAAGCGGATGCGTGACCGCTGGTGCCGGAGATTCCGGGATCGCGGTCGGCGCAGTATTGGCTACGCCCGTTGGAGTTGCCTGGTGAGTCGCATCTCCCGCGGCGGGAGGCTGGTTGGCACCACTGCGCCTCCCCCTCCTGATTCGCCGAGGGCGGCGTGCAACGTTTCCCCCGTCCTCCGAGGCGGGCGGAAGCGTGGCGGGGGTCCTTTCTCCGGCCGTCTGCGGGGCCAGAGTCGGGACGACCGTGACACGGGGCCCGGTCGGGCGCAGGTTCATCTCGAGCCCATGGCCAGTGGCCATGAACTCGAGAGTCCCGAACCGCAGTTCCGTGCCAGCGGGAAGCGTGGTGGAGCTGGTTGCCATCCGAAACCTATGTCAACGCGCAAAAGGCCCCTACCTGGCGCGCCAACTGTCGGTGCTAATTTTGGCGAGGCTAACACCGGCTAGTAAATATGTGTTTTGCGGTTGAGGCTACGGATGGTGTGCAAGGGGGAACACAGGGATTATACTGGTTCAGGCCGAGCAAGCCCTACGTCCAGTGGAGAGGAGAGTCGTGTTGCCTTGCACCGGGGTGCTTATAGTAGGGGTTACAAGCTAGTCGAGAGAGGGAAGTGCTCCCAGGTCTCTTGTGAGTGTCTAAGTGTTTACAAGTCGTTTGCTGTGGGTGAGAACTTGGAACTTCTCCGTCCGTTCGTTTGTTCTTCTGTCGTCTCCTTAAAGCTGGTCTCTGCCCTCCCTTTTATAGCCGCAAGGGAGAGGCAAAGGCGGCTACGATGCTACCTATTAAAATAGTGAGGAGTTGCTGTTCTCCGTTTGACTAGCTGCTGCCTTTTCTCCATGTCTCCGGGGTATGGGTATGGCTATCTTGGTTCGCGAGTTCCAAGGTAGAAACAGTCGTCTGACCATGTCTTGTCGTCGGCTCTCTGGGTCTTCTGGATATGGCCGTCGTGGTCCGCTCGACTTTGGTGCGTTCACACCTGCCGGCTATCCTTCCGTACGATGTGACAAGAGGGAGAATCACCTTGGGGCGCTGTTTCCCGAGGCTCGGGATCCTGAAGGCGTGCTCGTCCTTTCGTGTGGACGGCGCAGTGGGCGTCTTTCCCGAAACGGGGCGGCGCACCGTGGATCACACCGTGGAGGTCGTTCGTAGCGGGCCCATCAAATCTTGGGGCGCTGTTTCCCGAGGCTCGGGATCTTGAAGGCGTGCTCATCCTTTCGTGTGGACGGCGCAGTGGGCGCCTTTCCCGAAGCGGGGCAGCGCACCGTAGACCATACCGTGGAAGACGGTCGTAGTGGGCCCATCAAATCTTGGGGCGCTGTTTCCCGAGGCTCGGGATCTTGAAGGCGTGCTCATCCTTTCGTGTGGACGGCGCAGTGGGCGCCCTTCCCGAAGCGGGGCAGCGCACCGTAGACCATACCGTGGAGGACGGTCGTAGTGGGCTCATCAAATCTGCTGTCAGGGAAATCCCGACAGGTGGTATGGCCATCAGGGGCGTGCGAAGCACAGTCGCGTCGAGAGTCTCGCCTGACGGGACAGTGCTTGTAAAGCGGTCAGAGAGATTTCTTGTGGTCCAAGATTGCTCCGCTGACATCACCCGTGCCTTGGATGCCGACTTTGGCGCCGTGGATGCCGCTCTCCCGAGTTCTCCCGAGGAGGCTTCGGGCGGGGCTCGGGCGAATCGGAGACTTGGGCGCCCAGGACGTCACCTCCCGAGCTCTCCCGAGGAGGGTCGGGCGAATCGGAGGTTTGGGCGCCGAGGACGAGACGCCGCTCTCCCGCCCGAGCTCTCCCAAGGAGGCTCGGGCGAATCGGAGACTTGGGCGCCCAGGACGCCACCTCCCGAGCTCTCCCGAGGAGGATCGGGCGAATCGGAGGTTTGGGCGCCGAGGACGAGACGCCGCTCTCCCGCCCGAGCTCTCCCAAGGAGGCTCGGGCGAATCGGAGACTTGGGCGCCCAGGACGCCGCCTCCCGAGCTCTCCCGAGGAGGCTCGGGCGAATCGGAGAATTGGGCGCCCAGGACGCCGCCTCCCGAGCTCTCCCGAGGAGGCTCGGGCGAATCGGAGAATTGGGCGCTGAGGACGCCGCCTCCCGAGCTCTCCGGAGGAGGCTCGGGCGAATCGGAGAATTGGGCGCCCAGGACGCCGCCTCCCGAGCTCTCCCGAGGAGGCTCGGGCGAATCGGAGAATTGGGCGCTGAGGACGCCGCCTCCCGAGCTCTCCGGAGGAGGCTCGGGCGAATCGGAGAATTGGGCGCCGACGACGCCGCTCTCCCGAGCTCTCCCGAGGAGGGTCGGGCGAATCGGGGACTTGGTCGCCGAGGACGCCGCTCTCCCGAGCTCTCCCGAGGAGGCTCGGGCGAATCGGAGAATTGGGCGCCGAGGACGCCGCTCTCCCGAGCTCTCCCGAGGAGGCTCGGGCGAATCGGAGACCTGGGCGCCGAGGACGCCGCTCTCCCGAGCTCTCCCGAGGAGGCTCGGGCGAATCGGAGACTTGGGCGCCGGGGACGCCGCTCTCCCGAGCCCTCCCGAGGAGGCTCGGGCGAATCGGAGAATTGGGCGCCGAGGACGCCGCTCTCCCGAGCTCTCCCGAGGAGGCTCGGGCGAATCGGAGACCTGGGCGCCGAGGACGCCGCTCTCCCGAGCTCTCCCGAGGAGGCTCGGGCGAATCGGAGACTTGGGCGCCGAGGACGCCGCCTCCCGAGCTCTCCTGAGGAGGCTCGGGCGAATCGGAGACTTGGGCGCCGACGACGCCGCTCTCCCGAGCTCTCCCGAGGAGGCTCGGGCGAATCGGAGAATTGGGCGCCGACGACGCCGCTCTCCCGAGGAGGCTGTCATTAGTGGAATGATGTCGTGGGCCTCTGTAGACGCGGCCTTCGTGGGCTTCCACTGGCCTTACTTGGGCCAGGCCAAGTTGGGAATGAGCTTTTTTCATCGAAGTTGGGTACCCCTAACTTTGGTAACCGACACATGTGGTGCCTAATATTTGTATGAATAAATAATCAGATCGAGAACGGCCAACGTAGGCCATTAGTTCTCTTCCAGAATACAGTGTGTTGGGGATTTTATTTGGTGCAGGGCCTAATATTTTCTATGAATAATCCAGGTCGAGAACAGCCAACGTAGGCTGTATCTGCACCATTTCCTTTTCTTAAAAGAATCTCAATCATATGTGTAGCCAATATAAAAATAAACGACGATAAAAAAAAAATCTTAGAAAACCAAGCCCAAGCCGTGAGGCTAGGAGCACAGGTAGAGGAAGTGGAAAGAACCGGTGACACTGACGAACGTCGCGACAGCCAGCAGGAGCAAAGCAGCGAGCAAACGCCACTCGCCGTGTGCCCCGTGACCCGGTTCCCAGCCGCAGCCACACAACCCGACCGCCCCTCCGGTGCTCTCGCTCTCCGTTCCTCCGTCGCCACTCGCGCGCCGTGCCGTGTGTGAGTGACCCTCATCGCGGGGATGAGATAGAAAGCGGGACCGGTCCCCACCCCCACCCCCCGGCTCGCTCGCATGACGCAGTCGCCGGCGTCCACTGCAGTCTCCGACTCCGGGATGCTGGGCCGCCGCCTCGCGCTGCTTCCGCGCGGGGGCACGACGAGGACGCGGGCGCGGATGACGGTGGGGTGCGTGCTGCTCGACCACGCGCCGCGGCTCGCCGTGGCCTCGGCCGCGCTCGTGGGTGCCCGGGAGGTGATCGCGGCGGCTGCCGCCGCGGGCGCCGGGGGAAGCGGCGCGGCGCACGGCGCCGTGGCGTCGACGCTCGCGCAGGTCGCGGTCACGGCCGTGGCGATTGCCTCGGGGGCGTGCCTCTCAACCAAAGTCGACTTCCTCTGGCCTCGCATCGAGCAGTTGCCAGGTAACAGACGTGCAGTCGTGTAGATTTCTAGTGACTTGCCCGTATCGGCTGCATAGTTTAGCTATCTAAGAACGTTTCATTGAGCGTTCATTTGTTGAGTCAATTGCCACTGTAAGCAGAGCAGTTATGTTCAGTGACATGTGCGCACAGTTCTTTTGGAATGAAGTGAACATAGAACTATGCTTTAGCGTGGACCAATAGTGACTCATATGATGCCATTGCCTCTTAGCTGATTTCAATTGTTGTCTTTAGTTCATCGGAAGGTATTTTGTTCAATATGGTCAGATGCTTATGCTATCGCACTGGGTGTATTTTGTGCTCATAATTTGATGTAGTAAAGAAATAATCTACTTCGGCCCCTACTTTGTAGGGTTAGTTTCTGGGTGAAACGTTCTCAGTTAGAATTATTGATGCAATTAGCCGATAACAATTTTATGACTACAGGATCTTCACCTCGTCAATGTCTGCATTCATTCTGATTACTATCTCATATCTGTATTATATGTGCCTTAGCAGATACTCTTATATTTGAAGGAGTGGAGGTGACAGGATACCAGATATTTGAGGATCCAAAGGTGCAGAAAGCAATAGCATTTGCTAGTACAGCCCACCTTGGGCAATTTAGGAGAACTGGAGATCCATATGTTACACACTGCATACATACTGGAAAAATTTTAGCTGCCTTAGTTCCATCAACTGGAGAAAGAGTATTTCCCTCTACTTCTGTCTTCCGAGAATACATCCTTCATTTTTTTCCTTCACAATCTTAATTGATGAGCGTTTTTCTTCTTTCTTCCCTTATAGGCTGTTAATACAGTTGTGGCTGGCATTCTTCACGATGTTGTTTGTGATACATCAGAGAGCTTGAAGAGCATAGAAGAGCAGTTTGGGGATGATGTTGCTAGCTTGGTATCTGGTGTATCAAAATTAAGCTACATAAACCAGGTAATGTATACCTTGTTGATATTGATTGAGACTCGATGCAAATTTCCATCTCTTTTATCTGTTATATAGTTGAAGCATGCTAAACTATCCATTATGCACCTCATACATGACAATATCTCTTCTAATATTGATCTGTCCAAATACTTCATTAGTGCACTGCACTGCATTGCAGAAATCTTTTTCAATGTCATTTTAGCAATCAACATATTGGACCAAAGAATCAGTCAATTCCTGTACCTGTTTCTTGTTTACCCCACCTTGATTGCTCAGACATCTAATCAATGTAACCCAATGTGCTGACCCACCAGAGTCACTGGATCCAAACTACAGTAGCTTTTAATGTGTGTTTTTAGGAAAACGCCTCCTACAACAAAAACAAGACCTTTTTCAGACTAAATCCAAGTTTCTTTGTTCGACATTGGAGGAAGCAGTTTACTTCCCTCTGGAACTATTGTTCATTACTATTTTCTGTGCGCTGCAGCTACTCCGCAGGCATCGACAAAAAAATACCGGTGGGAGCACTCTTACTTCAGAAGAAGTATGTTCTCTTCCACTAGCCTTTATTGCATGGTGATGAGACTATATTGAACAATTTCAGTGTTCTTCTTATGTAGACTGTCAATCATCAGTCTTTTTGCATGATTTTCCTTGTTAATGCTTGTGTTCAAACAATGTATAAGCATGCTTATAACAAAACTGCTGTAAGATGCCAAAAAATTATATAAAACTGCTTTCTGAAAGCCCTGGTTTGATTATCCTCTTGTTGTCAGTCAGGCAAATAATCTACGTGTTATGTTATTGGGGATGGTTGATGATCCTCGTGTGGTGCTTATCAAGCTGGCAGATCGCTTGCACAATATGCGGACAATGTATGCCACTCTAGGCCTTTCATCACTATTTAGCATGTTCTTCTTACTACTTGTTTCCTAAATGTAAAATCACCTTTGGGATCTGAAGTATTTTAGGGATTCAGTTCTTATTGATATTCTCTTTGTTCATCATTTTCCCTTTCCATGTTATGTTCTGCCATCAGTTTCTAATAGTTTCATCAGAAACTGGCAAGACATAGTGAAAACGCACTGGGATGGTCACGGAGAATGAACATAAAATGCAGTAGGGATCTATATTAGATAAACACATTAGGTATCAAATAGAAAAGAAGGGTGAATTTTGATAATTGGAATCCTGTTTCGTATTATCTGCCTACCCTCGACATTTTCATTTTATCTGCTGCTATTTATGCAAAGGAACTGATGCAGAAATTTCATTGTTCGTTAATCTATACTCCATGAACATTTCCATCGGCTCCAGTCTTAGGCATCAGGTTTACAGACTACCTTATTGTGCTCCATAGCCATTGCAAAAGTTGTACTGTGTTCCCCTTATCAAATCCACAGCAGTGCATTTTGAATCATTTCAAAATATCAGCATCATAAGACAGTTCAAATGATTTCAAATTTTCAATGATCCTACTGTTGACCTCACTATGCTTCAAATAGCTGTTGGATTCCACAAATTTTGATCCTTGTGGAAGACTTTATTGCAGTTATGCTCTTCCTGTACCTAAAGCTGAAGCTGTTGCTCAAGAGACATTGGCTGTCTGGTGCTCGCTCGCTTCTCGATTGGGAGTCTGGGCTTTGAAAGCTGAGCTGGAAGATTTATGCTTTGCTGTCCTTCAGGTATTAATTTTATTCAACATATTAGTTAACTGTGAAACATTTAATTTATACCATAGAACTTCCACTGTTTAACTGGCATCTAGATGCTCTGAAAATTTTCAAAAAAATATTCTTCTTGTCCGAAATCTTTTTTTAACTAACAAATGGGTAAATTTATGTAAAGCACACAAACCTATGATGATCTTTAGGGCCGTACCTAGAAATTGGAGGCCCAGATGTGAGGCGATAAGGGCCCTAAATTTTGAAAATATAGCAGAATACAAGCATACAAATTTGCTAGTCACTATTTTGCCATACAGTAATACACAATTTATCTGCGACGACTGGCCAATTGGGATGGCTGGATGGGGAGATGTATGCCTACCTTGCGTATTTGCCATTGATGGAACCATTGGTGTTGGCATTGGTGGCTGGCAGCACAGTGCAGGTAATCAGCATCTTGGTGACAGCACTGGTGGCCCTAGCGTGGTCCACGTTGGGACCACCAGAAGCAAAAAGCCAAAGAAAAAAAAAGCATTGCCTCACCTGACGCCTCCTCGTGTACATGTAGTCACTCTTGCTCCCAATATCCATGGATCCAGGCGCATGACTCAGGCTGGTGGGGGCCCGAGCCTTAGTTAGTGGGGTTTGAGCCTTTCATGCTCTAGCGTGTGCAACTAATATTTTTTCTAATAACTATTAAACATTGTTAATTAGTAGTTGATGACATCTGGGGGCCCCTAATTTGAACGGTCGCACATGTTGCACACTGTAACAGAACCACCTAAATCACGTGGCCCACAGGCACCTGTCATCGCCACTAATGACATCTGACAGCCGGGCCCGTGTTCCAGATGACCTAGGCGGGCTCTGCGGGCTACATAAGCACCCGTTATCTCCGACAGGATCCCATTGCGAAGCCATTACAGGATTACAACATTTCATAACAAAATACATCAGAGTAAAAATGAGGAAGAGTAAATAGTACTTAATATTACAAACCAGTGTTCGAATGGAAATTAGGTGCAGTTATTACAGACCATAATTTAAAGGGGTAGCAGTAGCGGTAGAACCAACAGTACAACAGATAGATAAATATTACACGAACCCTGCCCACGGGTTTAACCTTATTCTTCCTCACTCTCCTGGACGATAGTGACGCAGCACGGAGCCAGACAGACTTCAGACTCCTTGCTGACCACCTGCAACGGGGTTAACAAACCCTGAGTACATGGGGTACTCTGCAAGACTTACCCGACTAAAGGTGTAAAATTAGACTCAGGAATGCAGGCTGAGGGGAGTCAAGGTAAGGCTTTAGCAAGAGTTCAAGAGTTTTTGCGGAAAAGCATTACTAGTCCTAATTCAATATTTTAATTCCATAATGTTACTAATCATTACCATAGTTCAAGTACTTTGCAGTATCCATCATCATTCTTTCGATACTTCTTTATTCATTTCAAAACATCCTAGTTCCGAACCACTATTCGCTGAATGGTCGAAGGATCAAGTCTCCATATCCGAGGAGTAACGACGATTCGAATCAATTAATACCCAGCTGGGGATCCCTATCCACACTGCATATGTAGCACTTAAGCTTGCATATGCCAACCCCGCCTACCACAGCTTTTCATACCCCGGAATCGGTCCTGCGCCACCCGAGAGCACAGTACTCCTCTCGTCTCCAGGCACGACGGCCACGAGGGTACACGCTACTCTCGCCATCTCTCCACTCCCAGTGCGTGGTTGTCGGTTCCAGCAGCAGAGCCACCGAAGTCAGAGGCTTCCCGTAGTATGTGGCTAGTTGCAAAATCTCGATCCAGCAGGCCTACAACGAACGGTCCCTAAACCTTTTTCCGACGGCGACAGTGCATTGGGACTCTAACCCAAATACCCCTGTCCCTTCGGTTTTCAAATCCCGTTTCCGTCGGTGACAATTGTTGGGACTCTAACCCAATGCCACGATCACCGAGCAGGAAAATCCCTCCCTCGTTGATGACAATGAACTAGCTAGGAACACCGCCAACCAACAAGGACATAACCAGTCCCATAAAGTGATTCTTGTGCTTTAGATCATCACAGTTTAAAATAGCATTTTTGCAAAACTAACCATTAGGTATGACTTAGCATTTTGCAATACTTTTAATAAATCAGGTTCTCAAGTATTGTCAGGTATTCAAGGATGGTAATGCATCAATTGGTTGTCACCCAACTCCTATTAACCTAATGCAATTAATTAACTCAAGTGATAAACATATTAAAATAGCAAGGAGGGGCAAATGCACCGGGGCTTGCCTTGGATGGTGTAAAGTGTCGGATCCGGGTCAGTGCCACAAATATCAAAGCCTTGCACAACTTCCGAAGTAACCTCCTCAGCTGGACCCTCGGACTTTATCTCCGGATTCTCGGTCACTACACGTGTGCAATAATGAATGCGTGAATGCATGAAATGACAGATGAAATTTAATAACAAATAAACCACATATGTGCATAAGACCCTACCTGAAGCTAGACATGAATAATCTAATTCATAATGCCCTAGGCCATAAAGGTGATTGACCTAGAATCTCAATCAATCCAAAAATCACACCATTCAACCTTTATTTCATTCCCTATTCCTATTATAAATCATTTAAACCAATATATAATCTAATAAATATTTAACTATTTCCATTTGATGCCAAACTTCACCAACAGTTAGCTCTGGACCTAAAACTAGTACCAAATAAATTTTTATGATTTTTGGACTTACAGGGAATTTATTAAAAATCATCAAAGTTCTATTTATTAATTATTGTGCTGATTTTTAGTTGGTACAGAAAGTGCTTAAAACATATTTTTAATATTTTTACAAAATAGTACACATTCCAGAGAGCATACACAAATATTTTCATAATTTTTGGTGCAGTATATTAATTCATACAAAAGATTGAAATACAATACTATTCATTTCAAAAATAAATAGAAAATCTACACAAAATAGCTCGGGAAAAAGAAAAACTAATTCAACCCGAGCCGACCCACTAGGCCACTAGCGGCCCAGCACGGCCCACGCTCGTGCGCGCGCGCTCCCACACCCGCACGGCTACTGACAGCTCGGGCCTAGTCGTCAGCTCCCACCTTCACTCTCTCTCGGGCGCTGACAGTTAGGGGCCCCGCTGTCAGCTCCATCTTCCACCTCGGGCCGACGCTCCGGCGACCCCAGCGACGGTCTCCAGCTACCTGGCGCCTACCTTAGACCCTAACCGACACCCCTACGCGCCTAGCCCTAGCCCTAGACGCCCTCGACGAGCAGGAGCTCGCCCACGGCAGACGGTGGCGGCACGGCAAAGCCATTCCGGCCGAGGGGACACGGTAACGTTACGGAAAGAGCGTCGGGAAGGATTAGAGGCTTACCACGAAGCTAATGGGCGAGACGGATACGACGAGGCGGTGCTGTGAGGCTGGCTCGACGACGACGGCGGCGGACACGGCTCGGCTGACGGGAACGAAGGTCCGTTCTGACGAACCTGATGCACCACAACCCAAACCGCCGGGCGACATCAGAAACAACACCGCCAAGGGGCTTAGAACGCTACCTAGAGAAGGAAGAGACTCACTCCAACCGATCGGACGAGAAGGAGATGACCATGGCGGAGCTCCGAGCGGTTCCGAGGTGAACGCCAACGGCTACCGGACAACTCCGTCGTCGACACCCAACCAAACCGCACCCAAACGATGCGCAAGGAAGGGAGGAGGCTGGTTGCACGACGAATTGGGGTGTGGTGGCTCGGTGGTGGGGAATTTAGCCACGGACGACGAGGTGGTAGCCGGCGGCCGCTCGGGAGGAAGTGGAAAAAAACGGAGGACCTCGTCGTTATTAAAGGGCCGGGAAAAGGTGGAGATAAGTTCGGGGCGTCCGGGGCCCCTTCCTCAGCCGCTCGACAGCGCCGCGGCGTGGCCACGCCGTCCGGACGGCGATCGGCGCCGGACGCGGCACGCGCGGGTACGGCGAGAAGAAGAACAGGGGGACCCCCCCCCCTAGCTACAGTGCTAGACTAAGTAGGTCAAAAGCTATTGGCTGCCAATTTGATCTGATCTCTAACGATTCAGAGGAAGTGGTGAAAAGCAAAGTTGTAGAGAATTTTGTGTAGATCATTTTTGCTTTTGACAAGAATTTCAAATTCGGCTGAATTTTCAAACTACAGCAAAGGGGGTAAAAGTAGGGTTTGAATTTCAAACTGAAATTTTGAAATTACTTTTAAATCTTCTCTGCAACTTGAAAAATGGTCAACATGAAAGTTGTTCTACTCAGTGAGCTTGACAACTTCTATTAAGGGAGTTTTGGAAGATTCTAAATATTTTTGAAATTGAAAGTTTCAAATTTAAAAATCAACATACTAATTTGAGTTTAATTTGAATTTCTATAATATAACTTCAAAATCTCCAAAAATAAAAGTTGTTCCATTTTAAAGGTTCTACAACTTTCATTAAGACATTTTCCTCAGATTCATTATAGATTTTGAATTAGGGTTTTAGGTCAACTCTAGGGCTTAATTGGATTTCTATTTAAATTTTATTTTTGATTTTTGATTGAGGACTAAATTACACAATCAATACTAAATGAAATCCAATCACTCTAGAAGCCCTAAGCATAATCATATGCAGATGATTAATATTAAACATGATGACATGGCATTTTAATTAAATAGTAATACCAGAGGTATTACACATACCCTAATATATGACCCTGATGATCTTCTACATTTTCACTTCTTTGCAAGTCTTGACTCTCACTTTTGTAGCTGCGACGATTTGGCATTTACCCTTTATTTTAAATAAACTTGCTTTTGGAATCTATTTTTTCTGTATCTATCTGTATATTTTATTATTATTAATAATACCTCTGTGTCTCTGCAGCCTCAAATCTTCAAGAAAATACGATCTGAACTTACTTTAATGTGGAATCGTACTGGAAAATCTAAAAATATGAGAAGATCATCAATTCGAAACGAATTGCTTGCCTCAATGAAAGATGGGCATATGACGTCCATCAATGATTTGTTTAGTTCGTGCAACCAAGAAAAACCAAATATGAAGGTGAGTACACTATAAAATTGCAAATGTGATTCTTGCACACTCTTTTGTTCTCACTTGATCAACATTGACATTTTCCAGCATTCTCATTTGTACTTCCTTATGGCATATTTGTTCTTTTAACTTTTCTTCCATATGACGGCCATTACCTCATATGAACATAGACTTGAATAGAAATCAATGCATCATTTTTTACTGATAGAAGTAAAGCCAACAGGCTTAGGGTACTTGATCATAGATTACAAGGGGGATTACATATATATAGGAGTACAGAGGGAGCCCAAAGGGCCAGGCCAGCCTGAAGGTGGCGCATAAGTCTAGGATAGCCTAGGATACAGTGAGAGGTAATTAATTCTAACACCCCCCCGCAGTCGGAACGTCGATGGGACGAACTGTTCAGACTGGAGCGAAATTCGGTGAAGACAGACGAGGGAAGCCCCTTGGTGAAGACATCGGCGTACTGTGACGTGGTGGGAACGTGGAGGACACGGACAGCACCAATGGCGACCCTTTCACGGACGAAGTGGAGGTCGATTTCCACTGTGCTTGGTGTGCTGATGTTGCACAGGGTTGGTGGAGAGGTAGACGGCGCCTGACGTTGTCGCAGTAGACGAGGGAGGCAAACTGGAGGGGGTGGTGCAGTTCCTATAGAAGTTGATGCAGCCAGGAAGCTTCAGCGACACCGTTTGCAACAGCACGGTACTCAGCTTCGGCACTCGACCGAGTGACAGTGGGCTGCCGTTTAGATGACCAGGAAATGAGACTGCCGCCGAGGAAGACCGCATAGCTGGAGGTGGAGCGACGAGTATCCGGGCAGCCAGCCCAATTAGCATCAGTGTAAATGACGAGCTGGGATGGAGCGGACCGGGGAATGACCAAGCCGTAGCTGAGGGTGCCTTGCAGGTATCGAAGAATCCGCTTGGCAGCAGTCAGGTGAGCTTCTCGGGGGTCATGCATGTGGAGGCAAATTTGCTGGACAGCATAGGCAATGTCGGGGCGAGTGAAAGTCAGGTACTGGAGGGCGCCGGCAAGACTGCGGTAGGCAGTGGGATCAGCCACCGGAGAGCCAGCATCAGCAGATACCTTGGCGCAAGTATCAACAGGGGTGGAGCAGGGATTGCAGCCGGTCATGCCATGCCGATCAAGGATGTCCAGAGTGTATTGGCGCTGAGAGAGAGTGAGAGTGTCCTTGTGGCGCTGAACTGCCACGCCGAGGAAGTGATGTAGGGAGCCAAGGTCCTTCATGGCAAACTCTTGCTTCAGAGCAGCAATCACTTGGAGGAGGTGCTGCTGAGAGGAGGCAGTGAGGACAATGTCATCCACATATAGGAGTAAGTAGACAGTTTCAGTACCACGTCGGTATATGAACAAGGAGGTGTCTGACTTGGCTTCGGTGAACCCCAGGGTGAGCAGATAGGCAGCAAACCGACTGTACCAGGCACGGGGTGCTTGCTTCAGCCCGTACAGAGACTTGTTGAGCTTGCACACGTGATCTGAAAGAGCAGGATCAGCGAACCCGGTGGGCTGAGAGCAGTACACAGTTTCTGACAGAGTGCCGTGGAGGAAGGCGTTCTTCACGTCGAGTTGATGGATTGGCCAATTCCAAGTGTGCGCCAAGGTAATGACGGTGCGAACGGTGGCTGGTTTGACGACAGGGCTGAAAGTCTCGTCGTAATCAACACCGGGGTGCTGGGTGAAACCACGAAGGACCCAACGAGCCTTGTATCTTTCCAGGGAACCATCAGCATAAAACTTATGTTTGAAAATCCACTTGCCAGACACCACATTGGCCTTGTTTGGGCGAGGAACAAGATCCCATGTGTGGTTGTCCAGAAGAGCAGCATGTTCTTCCATTGCTCGGCGCCAGTGAGGATTGGCAAGAGCATCGCGGCATGAGCACGGAACTGGGGACAGAGCTTCAGTGTGCAGGGCAAGACGAGGCTGGCGGTACCCTGACTTCCCGCGGGTTGCCATGCCATGGGAGTTGGCAACCGGTGGGATGGGGACAGCCGTCGGTGGAACCGGAGGGCCATGCTTGAAGTAGCGCGGTGGAGACGGAACGATGCTGGAGCGACGAGGAGGCCCCCCCGCAGCGAGGTCGGGGGAGGAGCTGGGTGTGGGGGGGCGCCTCGAGTAGACGTGAACGATCGGCGGCTTGATGAAGCGGGGAGCCGAGGGCTCCACAGGCGGTGTGGGCGCCGCTGAGGTGGACGCCGGGGGCGTTGTGGGCGCTAGGGGACGCTGTGGGTGCCACGGGTGCCTGGGAAGGTGGCGCACGGGGCGCCTGATAGTCCGGAGGTGCCGCGGGAGCGGCAGCGGACATGGCGGGTGAGTGCGAGTCAGGTACCGGGGCGATCCGCGGCTGAGGCGCGGGAAAGCCCGGTGGTGGCGAGCGGGGCACCGGGTGGCCCTGTCCAGCCATCGGTGAGGGGTCGTGAGGCCCGGGTGTACCTGCAGGGAAGGGTAGTACTGGTAGGGGTCATCGTTAGTTAGAAAATCGAGCTCCTGGGCAGGAGGCGGAGGCCGACAAAGAGAGAAAGGAAATGTTGTTTCATCGAAAACAACATTTGGCGAGAGATGATGACACAATGGGTGGCGAGGTCGAGGCACCGGTAGCCCTTGTGGTCAGGCGAGTAGCCAATGAACACACAAAGAGTTGAGCGTGGAGTGAGTTTGTGGGCAGCGGTAGCAGTAAGGTTGGGGTAACAGGTGCACCCGAAAGCGCGCAGGTCATGGTAAGAGGGGAGGGTGCCATGGAGCGCAAAGTGAGGGGTGCTCATGTGGAGGGTTTTGGTGGGGAGCCGATTGAGGAGGAGAGTGGCAGTGGCAAGAGCATCGGCCCAGTAGGAAGGGGGCATGGAAGCCTGAAAAAGGAGGGTTCGGGTGACATTGTTAGTGGTGCGAATCATGCGTTCGGCTTTCCCGTTTTGCTATGAGGTGTAAGGGCAAGACATGCGAAGAGTAACACCATGAGCGAGAAAGAAAGCACGGGAGGCTGAGTTGTCAAACTCGCGACCATTATCACACTGAACCGTTTTGATGGTGCAGCCGAACTGAGTGTGCACATGAGCAAAAAAATTGGAAATAGTGGAAAAAGTATCGGACTTCAGCCGAAGAGGGAACGTCCAAAGAAAATGAGAGCAGTCATCGAGAATCACCAAGTAATATTTGAAACCGGATACACTGGTGACAGGAGAAGTCCACAGATCACAATGAACTAAATCAAAGTTTTTGGTTGCTCTAGACAGGGAATTGCTAAAAGGTAAGCGAACATGGCGGCCAAGTTGACACGCATGGCAGAGGGGTGCGTCGTCGGACTTGCTGCAGATGATCGAAGAAGACTGAACAAGGCTCTGAAGGGCAGCCTTGCCGGGATGACCGAGGCGACGGTGCCAAGTAGTCGAGGAGGGAGTGGCCACCAGGGCGCAGGGGCTGGAGGAAGATGAGGGCAGCTGCAAGGTGTAGAGGGGCCCCGAGCTGTCACATCGAAGGAGGGTGTTCTTGGAATGGAGATCCTTCACAGAAACACCTAGGAGGGTCAAATTCAACTGAAACAGAGTTGTCAGTGGTGAATTTACGAACAGAAAGAAGGTTTTTAATAATATCGGGAGCAACAAGGACATTGTTGAGGCGAAAAGGTCCAGGAAGAATGGAAGAAACCGGTGCCGACTACGGGAAGGTGGCACCGTTGCCAACAACAATGGATGAGGGAAAGGGAGAGAAAGGTGAGGCGGTGACCATACCAGGGTTGGAGGCAATATGAGAGGAAGCACCAGAGTCAATGACCCAGTCGGAGGTGCTTGGTGGCGGAGTGAGGGCGACGGTGCTGAAGGCGTTGGCGAGGGACTCAGTGGTCCAAGGCGTCGGCGACCAGGAGTGAGGGGACGCCTGCTGGGGCGCCTGGTAGTATGCCGGAGATGGAGGGAAATACCCTGGTGGTGCACCGGCCATCAGTGCTTCCTGTGGTGATGGTGGTGCAGCGACACGAGGCGGTGGACCGCGAGGACCTCCTGTGTTGGACCCGGGCCACATGTGGATGTACCCAGTCCAAGGGTTGAGGATGGAGGGCCACTGCTGACCGCCGGCGGCCTGCTGCCTGCTTGGAGAGCCACCTTGGCCACGTCCGCCGCGGCGGCGCCACCCGCGGCCATTGCCGTTGCCCCCGGGCTGCCCACCAGCAGCTTGATGAGGGCGTGGAGCAGCAGGGGCAGAGGGTGCGGAGGAGGCAGGCGGCTTGGTGGAAGACGAGGCGACGAGGGCCGAAGGCGGAACGAACGGCGATGCCATGTTGAGTTCGGCGAGGCGTAGGTCGGCGCAGACGTCGGTGAAGAAGGGAAAGGGCCGCTATCGAGTGACGAGCTGCGACATGAACTGAAAGCATTCATTGAGGCCGCGGAGGACGTTGAGCACCAGAGTGCGGTCCTGTACGGGCTCGCCGAGGTCGGCAAGAGAATCTGCCATGGTCTTCATCTTACGGCAGAAATCATCGACGGAGAGGGTGCCCTGGCAGGTGGTGCGGAACTCGGCGTCGAGGAGCATGGCGCGGGATTCGCGGTTGTTGAAAAACTGCTGCTCGAGGCCGAGCCACGCTGCTCGAGCGGTGATGCCGTCACGCTCATGAACAACGTCGAGGAGGTCGGGGGAGATGGTGTTGAAGATCCACGAGACAACGACGCAGTCCATGCAGGACCAGTCCGCGTTGTGGAGACGGGTGTCGTCGCTGAGGACGTGGATCCTTCAGAGCGAACCGACCGAGGAAGAGAAGGATGTAGCCGCGCCATTTGGAGTAGTTGGAGGCCTGCATGTCGAGGACGATGGGGATCAAGTTCTTGATGTTCTGCAGGGCGGCGGCCTAGCTGTGCAGGTGGGCGATGGCCGCGACTTCAAAGGACACAGAACGAGTGTCCTCGTCGTTGGACGGAGTGTCATTGCGGAGGGCCTCCTCGCGAAGCCGTTCCCGGAGGGAAGAGGCCTGGCGTTCCAGGATGGCAGCCTGTGCACGCTCGGAGTCGAGGGCGGCGGCGGCGACCTGGACGCGCTCCTGGGCATCGGCGGCGGATTTGAGGAGGTCAGCCTCCTCCTGGAGTTGCTGGCTACGCTCAGAATTGGAGGAGCGCAGGGAGGCGGCTTCATCTTCCAGTCGCTTGGCGGCGGCGATGGCTTCGTCACGAAGCTTGGTGGCGGCGGTGGCAGCCGAGCCACCAAGGCTGGAGTCGCCGAATGGGGCCATGGCGGGCGCGGCGACCGGGAAAGCGAGCGGCGGAAGAGGAGCGGGCGAGCGCGGCGGCCGAAGGGTGCGCGCTGCGGGCGTTTACGGCGCGCGCGGCTCGATACGAGCGCGGCAGCCGAAGCGGGCACGGGGCGCCAAAGGGAGCGGAAGCAGGGGATTGGGTGGGGAAGGGCATAGGACCAGTTAGTCGACTGATACCATGATAGAAGTAAAGCCAACAGGCTTAGGGTACTTGATCATAGATTACAAGGGGGATTAGATATATATAGGAGTACAGAGGGAGCCCAAAGGGCCAGGCCAGCCTGAAGGTGGCGCATAAGTCTAGGATAGCCTAGGATACAGTGAGAGGTAATTAATTCTAACATTTACGTTTGTTGCCAGGTAGGTTGACCGTATGTGACATCCAATATCATATATATAAGTTGTGCTTTTCTACGTGCAGGACCTATTGCAGGCGGTTTTGCCATTTGACATCTTTTTGGATCGGAACAGGCGTGCATACTTCCTTAGCAATCTCAATAGTAGTTCCGGAGAATCTATACCAAATCCTAAGATAGTTGACGATGCTGCTGTTGCATTAGCATCTTTAGCATCTTGTGAGGAAGAACTTGAGCGAGAATTACTCATATCAACATCGTAAGCTTTTCTTTCTAATTTCTGGAATGTTTAAATTTGTCCCTTGTCGTGTTAATTGTTTTTTTTCAGGGATCAACAGGATTTGCCCCCTACTGCTTATATATGTATAAAGAATAGATAAAAAAAGATAGTAAAGTACAAAAGCAGAGTTTAAATGTAAAAAGAGACAAATAAAATAAAAAAAAGTCAGAAAAGGGCTTGTAGCCATTTTCAGTTAAGAGAGAAGTACTTTTGCTCTATGCATAAGCATCACAAAGCTGTCCCTAAAGAGCAGCTTGAAGGTTATTATTGACGAAGCAAAGATGAAACTATTTCTTGCTGTCCAAATCGACCAACTCATTAAAATGAAGAAGGGAACCCCTAGGTCGTCGTGTTAGTTGTGAAGACTACTAACGTTGTGGTGGTTTTAATATTTGTATTATGTTCAGGTACATACCTGGGATGGAAGTGACTTTGTCCAGTAGACTCAAGAGCTTGTACAGTATCTACTGCAAGGTACTATACTTGTATACTGCAAAATATATGTGTTGTTTGTAAGTACATGTCTCATCCTATCATGAACTTAAATTTAATAAGTTGTGTGTCATGGACATACTTTAAATGGCCCTAAACCCAAGCAGCGTGACTGTGCCGATGCCTGATGGCCGCACAACAAGGGTAGGGCTAAAAAAGGGGGTACGGACTAATCTATTTCTAACAGAACTAAGCCACTTTGAGCCTGGAATGAAAAGCACTGGAACAGGAACGTGAACATTTATGCACCGGCCCTAGGGAGGCCCTAATGGGCTGGATATGACATTATGCTGCATTTTTTTAGTCTAACCAAATTATTATTTTTTTTCTTTTGTGAAGCAACATTTTTAGTCTTAACACATTCTGTCTCCACAGATGAAAAGAAAAGATAAAGGACTTAAGCAAGTGTATGATGCTCGCGCACTGAGGGTGATTGTCGGAGACAAAAATGGTGCCATGCATGGACCTGCTGTCAGGAGTTGTTACAGCATCCTTGATATAGTACACAGGTGACATAAGGATCTATTGCTGGAATTACTCATATCAATAAGACTACATATACTAATGTGCTGCTCAATAAAAAAGAAAGAACCCGCTATTTTAAGACATTGTACATGGGTGAACTTACGTTATATTACCATGTTTGTAGTGTGTTCACTGTGGCTAATATGAGATCTGTGTTTATGTTTGATTCTTTGAGTCCACAATTCACTACACAACACTTATTTCAGTTTAAAACTTTTTTACTTATTCACTCCCAAACTTTGTAAATCGTCTGCTCACCTGCAGGCTATGGACTCCAATTGATGGGGAATTTGATGACTACATTATTAATCCTAAGGGTAGCGGTTACCAAGTAAGAATCATCTAAATTTGACATCCATTGTTAGGCAGTACCCTCTGCAGCCAGGAGCCACTAGCCCAGTATTACATTCTAGCGAGGATGAAATTTTCAAAAGTTAGAATTCTGAGATTTGGATTAGCGACCAGGCTTAGTATTATACACCAGTTCTATCATGAACTGGCAAGAGTTCAATTTTTTTTATATATAAATTACCTTACTCCAATTTTAAATATAAAGTCCATCTATGTTTGTCCTAACTCCTAAGTCAACCTTGAACTTTGATGATCATTACCTAAAATTATATATAGATCGACAACAAAAGGCTAGCGTTAAACATGAAAAATACTTTCAAATATAATTACTTTAATTTAAGATAATATATTTTTATAGATATTGGTAGTCAAAGTTACAAACATTTGCCTTAGTTGGACTTATATTTGTGAGAGTAAATAGTAGACTGCTGAGTTCATAGTCTGCTTTCCCTTCTTTGCTTATTAATTTGCTGTCGTTTTTCCCTTTATAGTCACTCCACACAGCAGTTCATGCATCTGATAGCTCACCATTGGAAGTCCAGATTAGAACCCAGGTAAATAATTTTCTTCTGTTATTTGAATAAATTCTGATATCCACGTTGATGCTGATGGAGGTCCTCTTCGCAGCGAATGCATGAGTATGCAGAACACGGACTTGCTGCTCATTGGCTGTATAAGGAGAGTAAAGTTGAGTACAGAAGTAGCATGAGTAAGAGAATAAGCCAAAGTACATCATATTCATCTAGTTCTTCAGAAGATAAAAGTTCTATACAGGATGATATCCCATCAAAGTACAGTTCTATGAAAGTGGGGCATCCAGTGCTAAGAATTGAAGGTAGTCACTTACTAGCAGCTGTCATAGTCAGGTATAGCTTCATTCAGATATAGAAACTGTTATTTGTTCTGGAAGACCAATATTCCAGCTGATATATGTTTAAATCAATTTGCAGTATAGATAAAGGAGGAAAGGAATTGATTGTTGCTGTAAGTTTTAGTCTGGAAGCTTCTGAAGCTGTAGCTGAGCTAAGGTCATCTTTTCAGTTGAAGCATTGGGAAGCCTATGCTAGGCTTCATAAAAAGGTCAATATGATAGCAATTTTACTCTTAATGGGGTTATTGTGATAAATCACTTACTTTCAGTCTAAACGGTAATATTGACTCTTATTTTAGGTTTCTGAAAAGTGGTGGTGTGCACCTGGACATGGTGACTGGTCAACAAATCTTGAGAGGTACACATTATGCCAGGATGGGATATTTCATAAGGTCTGTACATCTGAAACATTATTAGCTCTTTATATCACATTGTGTTTCTTCTTCTCAGCCTTTTGTTCTGTTTTAGATTATCTGAGAATGCAAGACTGATCTTGCATGCACGTTTGAAATCATTGCACAAACTGAAAATTTTGGAGATACAATTACTGTTGGTGTCCTAAACTCCTTTTATGTGATTTATGTCATGGGTTTGATTATATCCTATTCGTCTATGATGTATGTTTCAGCAAGACCAATTTGGGAGACTTTTACCGACATTTATTCAAATAATTGATTTGACGGAAGAGGAAGAGGAAGAGTATTGGATGGTTGTATCTGCCATATTCGAGGGCAAAGAAACTTGCAGTCTACCATCTGAATCGAGTTATGATGATAAATCATCATCTGAACCTCCAATTTCTACTCCATTGAGCGACCCCATCAACAATAAGGTTAGCATACTACGGCCATCTATGAAAAAGGAAAGATTGTTTACAATCATTTTGTAGCTATGGTTCTTGCACAAGTCAGTGTCTACATCCAAGGTCTGTTACCTCTCTTCTTTCTCATGGAATCGTCATTGTTTCCACAATGTGCTCTCATAGGTGCATTTGCTCAGAGCCATGCTTCAATGGGAGGAGCAAGTTCGCCGTGGCACATCTTTGGCAGATAAAAGTCTCAGTGTAAGCACCTGCACAAAACCAATCCTGCGTGAGGTGGCCATAATATTCTGGCCTAATGGCAAGATTATGAGAATGAGCACTGGTAGCACAGCTGCTGACGCTGCTAGAAGAATGGGCATTGAAGGGAAGCTGCTTTGGGTTAATGGCCAACTAGTGCTGCCCCAAACAGAGCTCAAGGATGGGGATATAGTTGAAGTGAGGGTATAGATGCAAGTACCAGTTTCCAGTACACCTTTATCAGGGTTATTGATCATATTGGTTCCCCAGTTCTTGCCAGATCTTGACAATGCAACAGACTGAAGGATTATAGACATAGGAACCCAAACCTCAATTGTACAGTCATTTGTCAAAATGAATCGAAGAAAGAAGGATTATTAGGTTCAGCAAGTGTTGTGTCATACAAGAGCTCGCTTTGTACATAAGCAACTGCAAGTATAAGCTGTCAGTTCAGCTGTGCTTCTTTTTGTCCATAGTTACATTGGTAATGTAAATATCCGTAAGTAAAGCTGTAGTACTAATGTTTAGTTAGGGATTCACATTTCAGTAGGACTTTTTATCTGCAACGTGTTTGTCAATAAGGGTGTGATGTTAGGAAGTGCACTAGCGCTGCAATTTTTTTTTTTTTGATATATGTCCAAATTAGATATCTCATCATGTATTGCCTAAAAAGGGTGTCGATTGCCAGACAATTCATGGAGGATATGCATTTGCAACTAGTACCAAGTTTTTGGCAGGCGACTGTCAACAAGTTAAAGTAACTCTACGATGCTGGTTAATGGTATGGGTGCGCTGATTTTACACGAAATGAAAACACAAAAGAACGATCAAAATTTTGACTGATTTCTCGTTCACACCTATCTTTGGTTGCAACGCAAATATCGAACCGATCGATATTTTGACTGATTTCTTGTTCACACCTATCTTCGTCAAGTTAAACGGATCAATATTATGGAAGCTGATGGCCTGTTCGCACCTAAACGTGATAACCATTTGCCAAACCAAGCGACGAATATTGAAAACGATACGAGTCGCAATTACAAGAGGAAAGCTAGGAAACACCCTGTCCCGCGTCCTCAATTAACTCCTTCCGGAATTCAGACTATTCGTACCCGTTAATCACCCCCGGGCCCCACATGCAGCGACGCTCGCACACCACCGAAGCTAATCAACGGAGGAGGAGCTGTGGACGGCGTTGGACACTGGGATCGTTAATCACCTCTGGACCCCACCTGCAGTGACAATACATGCTCCACTAAACGCCACCGAACGGCTTCGCGAAGCCGCCTCCATGACCCGAGCCCGAGCTGTCGAGCTGGACAGCGTTCAAACTTCAAACATTCAAACGAGAGGGGAGAAACCCTAGACGAGACCCCTTGCAACGGTCGGATCGCATCCATTCCTATATAATAATCCCGCCGCCCCCTACCTCCTCCGCATCCCATCTCTGCTCCATTTGCCATCCACAAATCCACCTGCACTCCATTCCCATCGCATCAGGAGGAGAAGGTAAGAGACCAGAGGGGAGATGGAGGCGGCGGCGGCGGCGGCGGCAGGCCATGGATTTCCACACGCTCTCGCGCCGGGAGCTCCAGGCGCTGTGCAAGCGCAACGGCGTCCGCGCCAACATGACCAACGCCGCCATGGCCGAGGCGCTCGAGGGCCTAAGCTCGGTGAGTTCTCGATTCCATTCGTGTACGTGTTCGTGAATCGTGAGGCCTATCGGGTCTGGAAATGGTAATTGATGTGGTGGTTTTGATTGTCGATCAGGTTGACGGGATCGACGAGATCGGCACGACTCTCTGTCTCCCGACGCCAGGAAGGTCGGCGATGAAGTCGGCGGCGAAGATCGTCGCCGTCGACGTCGAGGAGCAACAGCACGGTAGCCCGCTCCCCCGCGGCCGCCGCGTGTCAGTGAAATCACCAGAGGCCATCCGGATGGAGGTTGAAGGAGGAGAGGAGCAGGTGAAGGAGATCGTGAAAACTCCTGGAGTGGCGCTGCGCAGCACTCGCCGCGGCACTCGGGCCACGCCCGCGCCGCTTCCTACTCCGGTGCCGGCGGGCAGTACACGGGCAACAACGAGGAGGACCGCCGCTCGTAAGACGGGTGAGGTGGTGGTGCCGACCCCAGCCACCCGGAGGAGCCAGAGGACGGCGTCTCGCAAGGCCGCGGGGGCAGTGGAGGCGGACCGAGCCGCCGAAGATGTATCCGAGGAAAAGCTATCGAAGATGACGATAGCTTTGGATCAGGAAGCCGAGGTGGTGGTGGCCGCATCAAAGGAGGAGAAGGTGCAGCAAGACGAACCGAAAGGTGAGAGGATATTCATTTCCCAGATCGACTTGCTTCTACTGTCCGATTGTTTGTGGACAGCTTTCTTATGCTGATTTCGTTATCATGTAGCTGCTGTCTCAGATTTGAGATGCGATGAATCAAAGGAGGAGGAGAAGGTGCAGCAAGAGGGACCAACAGGTTAGAGGTTTCATTATCCTGATTGCTTTGGTTCTACTGCTCAATTTTTAGGGGAGCAGTGTTTGATGCTGGTTTGTTATCATGTAGCTGTTGCCTCGGATGTGAAATGTGATGACCCAGAGGAGGAGGAAGTTGCCAAGTTTATGGAAGGAGACAACAAAGAGGAGGAACTGGAGGAGGGCGAGGAAGGTGAACTTTATTTTTGCACTGTATCTGTTATTTTGAAAGTTTCAAAGTTCCTTTTGTGCTCTGTAATTCGAAATTTACTGTTGGGTATTGTTCCTGAGTAGTCATTGCCCTTATTTCTTGAATGCAGCTGTTTCGGTTAAGAGCTGCACTGATCCTAAGGTGGAGAAAGTGGTGGCTGTCTTGGAGGAACAGCCCACAATGCCTGCCGAAGGTGAGGGGCATATTGTCATTTGTTCCTTGAATTGCTATCTCTAGTTAGTTGAGATTGCGACAATGACATCTTGAAATCTAACCATATAATATGTCTTTGCATACTCGTGACCAAGTATTAGTTCCTTGATTTATCTGTAGTTCTTGAGACTCTAAACCACATTTTCTAAATCCATCCTTTTGTTCTTTGTCTGCACTTAATCCGGCCACTAGTTCCTTGATCTATATGTACTACACGTTCTTAACGTTGCTTTCTTCAGTCGTTATTTGCTGAGTTTCTGAACTTGTGCTCATTGAACCCTTTTTACTAATTGTGTATTCCGATTCTGAATTGTCATTGTCAGGAATTGTAATAGAGCAGGAACCTATCAGTGCTGAGAAATCTGCTCCCTTGACAGTTATGGAGGATTCACCCATCTTAGGTGTCATTGAGAAGGAACAGGATGCCTCAGTTGAAGTTTGTGAGGACTTGGCTGAATTGTCACTGGCAAGGGAGATGACTGATGAGATCATTCCTGTTATTGAAGATAAGGAAGTGGCCATCAATGAGGAGGCCGTCAAGGAAGATGGTTTTATTGACGCTGTTGAGTTTGATCCTACCCCAAAGGAGATTGTTCTGACTGCTGCGGGAGAATGTGAGACCATTAAGGAAGATGGAGTCATACTCACTGAAGGCAGAGAAAGTGCTGCTGGTGCGATGCCACAGGCTGGTGAGACCATTGAAGAAGATGAGAAAGATTACCTCACTGAATTGAAGGAAGGGGCTGTTGATGAGGTGCTGCATGCTGATCTGGCAGACAATGAAACAAGTGAAGAAGACGGTGGTGAACTAACTGAAGTGAGAGAAGGGGCTGCTGCTAAGATGCTGCAGGGTGAACTGACAGGCGATGAGTCCAGTGAAGAAGATGGCCTCGATGACAATGAAACAAGTGAAGAAGATGAAGATGACCTAATTGAAGTGAGAGAAGGGGCTGCTTCTAAGATGCTGCAGGTTGAACTGAGAGACGATGAGACCAGTGAAGAAGATGACATCGATGAAGATGAGGAATGGACTTCAGATGATGATGAGAACACTGACGAAATGGGCTCTACTGATGAGACCAATGAGGGGAGCCACAGCGCTGATGCAGTCCAGATGTTGCATGGAACTGAAATAGCCGAAGATGCCTCTACTGAAGATGATGATTTCAGTGGCGACCTACCACCAGAGTTTTACAATAACATGATATTCCGTGATGATGAAACTGAGAGTGACCTTGCTGCTCCAGTGCTCGAGGAAAATCAAGCTGCTATTGCATCTGCAACCAAAGCTGCGAAGTCTCTGGATGATTCTGCCATCAATGCAGAGCAGGAGGAGGGTCCTGAGGAGGTTGACAACATTGTGAAGTCCCTGGATGAGTTCAGCTTCAAGGAGGGAGAATCAAAGGAGATGCCGAAGCAGCAGTCGCAGGATTATGGTAGCATGAGCCTAAGGAAGCTTAAAAGCCAGTACAAGAAATGCCTTATTGCCGCAAAGGTATAAAATTAATCAGTTCATACTGTGTGCACACACATTTAACATTGTTATTAGTGGCTCTTTCTTTACTCTTTATTTTTTATCTGTAGCAGGAAGGGAAGCAGGAGGAGGTCACCGAAGGGAAGAGGCTTCCTCTCGAGGAGGTGGATGAAAACGCCTGCATGGACCTATGAACAGAATAGGTCCCAAAATTTTTGTGTGGCAACTGGATTGAGTCAAGGAGTGCTCTGGTTGTGAAGTGATAACTGGGCTACCGTTGTTCGTTTCCATAAGTTTTCGTGTGTGTGTGTGTGTGTGGGGGGGGGGGGGGGGGGGGGGGGGGGGAGTGATCAGTGGTGAAACCGTGGTTTCAGCCAACAAACTTTCAGTTCCTGTCGCGGCTCCCTTTTTTTTCTTTATATATAATATATAAATTTGCATCGGTTACAGAATATGGTTTATCCAGTGGTATGCTGATGAATGATGATATATTTTGCTTAATGATGTATGTGAAGGAGAGTACCTTAATTTTTGTCCATGTTGTTTAACACTTTAAATTCAGGGTTCAGAGCAGGAAAGGATATCTATGGATTTGTGAAGCTCACTGATGATGTATTAAATGTAGATTGTCATTTATTTTCTATGCAGTGACCCTAAAGTTTATTTCCAGGTTCCAATATTTAACTAAATTAGATACTATGTTTTCTCTTGTATGATTAGAGTTTCATCAAATTTTCTTGTCACACTCTCACTTTTTTACGTCTATTTGTTTGGTTATTCCTTCTTTATTTTCTGCAACTTCAAGTATTTTGTCTAGCTATATGGTTTTTTCTTAACATTAGTATGCTTGATGAAAGACTGTAGAAGCTCCGGCTCAGCAGGAACTCAGTGTAACGATTCTACTTTGAAGCCCTCTATCAAGACAGCCATGGGGGCTGTCTTCCCCGTGATTTTGCTTTCTCAACATTAATAGCTACACCATCCAAGGTATTTTTCCGGGCAGAACTGTACTAAGCGATGTGCAGTGGCTGCTCATCTTACAGGAATACACAATGCCATCAAGGTCCTTGTTATCCATCAGTATCTTGTTTCCATGCAAAAAGGTCCGTACATATATGAAGTGCTACATTGCTTTTTTCTCTCTCGTTACTGCAATATTATTGTGCTGGTTCTCCAAACATGCTTTCCATTCATCTTCAAACTTTGTTGCAAAAATGATGAGTTGCTTCAATTATAATCTGCTCACGGTTTACCGAACCGTCATAATCTGCACTTCCAGCACAATTTATAAAAGCCTGTGTTGTTCATGTTAACTCCAGTGAATTCTTGTTTCACCGATACAGTGAAGTGTGTGACTGAGTACCTACAACCAACTTGGTTATCGATGGAGACCTGTGTGACTGTAGCAGTTAGGGCAGAATTCAAGGAGTGCCTGCGGCTGTCCTCGACACAGGCTTCAGCTTGTCTTGTCTGCTGGCATCCATGTTCTTTTTGGATTAAGTTGTAGTAATAACTGGTAACCATAGCTGATATATAGATGTTCCAATCCACTCCTGTGGTTTATTTTCTCACAATTCAGATTTTTAGTACTGCCAAACAACATGCAGAAATGTTCTAGTATCAAGTTTTCAACTATGAATTACTAAGTGCTCAATATCTATTTCCTGACATTATTGAATAAATCGAGAGGAACATTTATCCAACTTGAAAATTCTGATGAAAAAAATCCAGAAAATCTTTACTTCCCATCTGCCATGTCCATCTCATTTACATACTCGGAAGTGGACTTTAGCTGTTTGATTTATCACCTTGTTGAAATTTTATTTGCCAGGTATTAAGAGATGATTTTGCTGCAGTGGAACTCTAGAGATGATTTTGCTGCAGTGGAAAAGATCACTGTATTAAGAGTATGTATCAATAATCCCCTTCTTAGGCACTATGGTTAAAGTTTAACTTGAATTCATCTGACCATTTTTTCAGACTAACATTCTAGCTACGCTGATATGTGATGTCATGGACTCACGGTTTATTCCAAATAAAAGGAGACAATAGTCAGTATGGCTGTTGCTGGAGCTTTAGTTGGATCTGCAATTGGTGGCTGAATGAACGACAAGTTTGGAAGTAGGGCTTCCATCATAACTTCCGATGCCTTGTTCATTGTAGGTACCGTAATCATGGCCTTTTCCCCAACACCTAAAGTTATCATTGTTGGGAATCTATTTTTTGGTCTTGGTGTTGGGATGGCTTCCATGACAGCTCCTCTGAGGCCCTGCTAAGATCAGAGGTGCTCTAGTGAGCACCAATGGGCTTCTCATCAGTGGTGGCCAGTTCTCGGCAAAACTTAAAATCATTTTTTACGCTGCTTGATTATGATTGATGAGCATGGCAGAACGCGGCTGACCTCCGGTGGGGTGGTGTGTGGCCGCGGCGGCCGTGAACTCCAGCTTTTGCGAGAGGCCATCCACACCTTCCTCCTCCTCACTCAAAACTTGTCGAGGAACTGGTTCGGGCGCCAGAGCTCCGTGCCGCCAGCGATGGATGCTCGCATGAGTCTCCAAGAAAAAGTCATCGTCGATGCAGTTTCTGCTGCTGCGTCTGACATTTTTGCTTTGTGCAACCAGGAACGGCTACGTGACTGTGATATTTTCGCATGACAGGATGAGCTACAGGATTCTTGGCACAACTAATCTAATTTGATTGTGATTCAACTAATCTACTTTGATTATGTTGCATATTAAATTTCCTTCCCTATATAAACTAATCTTAGAAACCATGTATTGGACAGGATAGTTTCTATCGTGAGGTCTTCAACCTACAAAAATTATGGATGATTTTTGCATTGGGAGTACTCTTAGTAGGTGATGCATCTGAATATTCAATAAGAATTAGAAGAAATTAGCTGTGATGTAATCAACCAATGCTCCTACTGACGGCCTGCTTCATAAATTATCATCAAAAAAGAAATGAAGAGGTATAATAGAATCCTGAAGAAATCGTCCAAAGGAAAGGTTGCCATAGACTACTTGACACAAGGAGATCAATGCCATGTGTAGAAAGATAAAGAGATTAGGAGATCACCCATTGCTTGGGGGGGTGACTGATTTATATAGCCCAATCAGGACTAATTACAGCAGGTGATCAGCAGGTGATCAGGCCCCAATCAGGGCTAATTATAGCAGGTGATCAGGCCATATAATGGCGCCAGATCAGCCTGTGATTGCGCCAGATCAGGCATATACTGATTGCCATATCTGGCGCATGAACCTAAACATGTACATAGACATATACAGTCTAACACCCGCCCGTAGTCGAAGCGTCGGAGTCCTGAACGCAAAGACTGGACCGAAAGTCTTCAAACAGTTGAACCGGAAGGCCCTTCGTCATGATATCAGCGAACTGATATTTGGAAGGGACGTGAAGGACACGCACTTCGCCAAGAGCCACCTTCTCGCGGAAGAAGTAGATGTCGATCTCGATGTGCTTGGTATGACGATGGTGAACCGGGTTGGCTGTCGTGTAGACAGCGCTCACGTTGTCACAGTAAACGACCGTGGCGACCTTCAGGGGAACATGGAGTTCCTGAAGAAGCTGACGAAGCCAACAGCTCTCAGCGACGGTGTGGGCAACAGCCCGGTACTCGGCCTCCGCACTGGACCGAGACACCATGGTTTGCCGTTTGGAGGACCATGAGACAAGGTTGTCGCCCGAGGTAGACGCAGTAGCCTGAAGTAGATCGGTGGGAGTTGGGGCAGCCCGCCTAGTCGGCGTCGGAGTAGGCGATCAACTTATCAACCGGTCCAGTGCCGATGTGAAGACCGGCTGACGGTGATCCCTTCACGTAGCGAAGGATCCGCTTAACGAGCGCCAGATGTGGCTCGAGCGGATCATGCATGAACAGGCACACCTGCTACACGACATATGCCAGATCAGGCCGAGTCAGCGTCAGGTACTGGAGGGCGCCGGCGAGACTCCAGTACTGTGACGGGTCGGCAACAGGGGCGCCATCCGTGGCGGACAGTTTGGCACGAGCGTCGACGGGTGTCGCTGTCGGGTGACACTCGGCCATGCCAGCCCACTGGAGCAGGTCCAGTGCGTATTGGCGCTGAGAGAGGAAGAGCCCGTCGGAGGAACGCTTGACAAAAATCCCGAGAAAGTGGTGAAGATCACCGAGATCCGTCATGGCGAACTCGGAGTGAAGCCGCGCGATGAGGCGCTGCAGAAGAGCCGGTGACGAAGCCGTGAGGATGATGTCGTCGACGTACAGCAGTAGGTAGGCGGTGGCGTCCCCCTCTCGGAGCACAAAGAGGGAGGCGTCGGAAGCAGAGGCAACGAAGTCGTGCTGTCGAAGGTAGGTGGCGAACCGCTGGTACCACGCCCGGGGTGCCTGCTTTAGTCCATATAGAGAATGCTGCAGAAGACAGACATAATCAGGACGAGTAGGGTCGAGGAAGCCTGGAGGCTGCTGAGCGTAGACCGTCTTCGCCAAGTGACCATGAAGAAAGGCATTCTTCACGTCGAGTTGGCGAATGGGCCAGGCACGGGAGGCAGAGATGTTGAGGACGACTCGGATCGTAGCCGGCTTGACGACGGGGCTGAACGTTTCGTCGTAGTTGACCCCTTCACACTGAGTAAAGCCACGGACCACCCAGCGTGCCTTGTGACAGGCAAGAGAACCATCGGAGTGGAATTTGTGCTTGTAGATCCACTTGCCTATCACGACATTGGCACCGGGCGGTCGGGGTACAAGTCGCCAAGTATCGTTGTCGAGGAAGGCTTGATACTCATCAGCCATGGCAGCCCGCCATTGTGGGTCAGCCAGGGCGCTGCGATAGTTCGCAGGGATCGAAGAGGTGGTGAGCACAGCCGCGAGCCCATAGTTGGGCACACGCTGGATGGTCCCGGTTTGCAGTCGAGTTGCAGGCCGGGACAGAGCAGAAGGGGCCGCTGGTGGTGCAGCTGGTGGCGGAGAAGCTGGCTGCGCCTGGGCAATAGCCGGCGCAGCCACGGGTGCCTCGAGAGGAGCTGCGACAGCCGGTGATTCGACCGCTGGTGGTGCAGCAGCGCCAGCACGCCGACGTGTGTAGACCTGCAGAGGAGGAGGGTCGGCCTGAGCAGGTCCAGCAGGGCCGGCCGGAGTAGGAACAGCGGGGCTGGCCGGAGCAAAACCAGCCCGGGCAGCAGCGAGGACCAGGCCAATCTGAAGTATGGCGGGGTCCTCAGGGAGCTCCTCCAGAAGAGCTCGCGATCGCGGCTGCTCAGCGTCGGCAGGGGACGGAGCAGCCGTATGAGGAGCCGGGACAGTAGTGGAGTGCACCGGCCCGGCAAGACCTGTAAGAAGAAAATCCAGAGAGCTCAATGGCGCGCTGGAGGTGTTAGCACTGAACGAAAAACGAGTCTCGTCAAAGATAACATGGCGTGAGATGATGATCCGTTTAGTGGTGAGGTCGAGACAGCGATAGCCCTTATGTGAGGAGAGATATCCAAGGAATACACAGGCGGTGGAGTAAGGGCCCAGCTTGTGTTTTGAGGTGGATGTGAGGTTGGGGTAGCAAAGACATCCGAAAACCCGAAGGATGGTGTAATCGGGGGACTGCTAGAAGAGCTGCTCATAGGGAACTCTATGTTGAATCGTGGAGCATGGACGCCGATTAAGAAGATATGTGGCTGTAGCTAGTGCTTCCGCCTAGTATTTGGGTGGCATGTGAGCATGGATGAGCAATGTGCGACAGGTGCTGTTCAGTGTGCGAATGATACGTTCAGCCTTTCCATTTTGGGGTGAGGTGTACGGACAGGAGAGTCGTAGATGGATGCCACTGGAAGCAAAGAATGTGGCCAGGGCATTATTGACGAACTCCGTGCCATTATCAGCCTGGATGGCTTTGACGGGAAGGTTGAACTGTGTGCGGACAAAGGCGCAAAAATTAATGATGTGAGTAGCTACCTCAGACTTGTGGACTAAGGGAAATGTCTAGCAAAAATGGGTATAATCATCGAGGAGGACTAGGTAGTACTAGGCACCAGAAATACTCGCAACCAGAGACGTCCAAACATCAAAGTGGATAAGCTCAAAAGGCATGAACGAAACTGAACTGGAAGTAGCAAAGGGCAGCCGCACATGTTTGCCAAGCTGACATGAATGACATAGTGTATGAGTTGTTTTATTACACCGAATGGAATTATTATGCCTAAGCAAATCTGAGGCAGCAGCGCCGGGATGACCGAGACGGTGATGCCACAGGTCGGTGGAGATGGCGAGGCTGGCGTGTGGCGTGGCAGGGACGGTGTAGAGGCCGTCGGAACTATTGGAGCGAAGAATCACGTGTCGGGCCTGTAGGTCCTTAACAGAAAAACCGAAAGCGTCAAATTCGATGGTGCAATGGTTGTCGCGAGTAAATTGGCGAACTGAAAGTAAGTTACGCACAAGTGAAGGGACAACTAATACATTGCTAAGCAAAAAAGAAGATGCCTGCCCTGGTAAGGTGGAATTCCCAGAGCACGAGATGGGAAGATGATGACTGTTGCCAACGGTGATAGAAGGAATGGACGAGGGGTGGTGAGAAAGAAGTATACCATCCGAGGAGTGCATGTGGGAGGTGGCGCCGGAGTCCATGACCCAGCCGGAGTTCTGGAGCGTCATCTGGTTCAGGGCAGCGATTAGGCCAGCCTGATCCCACACTGGTGATGGCTGAACGGGTGTGAAAGCGGTGTTGGCTAGCGGGTTGGCACCCAGCAGGCCCTAGCCGCGCCCGCCCTGGTTGCCAGGCTGCTGCCAGCCAACCTGGCCGCCGCCCTGCTGCCATCCAAGGCCGCCGGGAGGTGGAGCAACACTGCCCCAGGGATTGTAGCAGATCCAGGGCCCCATGGGGCGCTGCCAGCTGCCACCGCCTTGCTGCCCGCTGCTGCCACCACCCTGCTGCCAGCCGCTGCCATTGGTTTGGCCGCGCCAGCCGCCTTTCTTGCCGCCCTTGCCCTTCTTGCCGCCGTTGTTGCCCTTGGGGAAGCCTCCCGAGGCAGCACCGGAGGAGGACGAGTGACAACCTGGAGAGGTGCAGGAGCCGGGAGAGGCGACCAAGGCAGAGGCAGCCGTGGTTTTCTCGTCGTTGGCGAGGCCTAGCTCTTTAAGGGAGACCATCTCGCACACCTTGGAGAAGGATGGCAGCTCGGCAGAGTTGGCGATGTCGTCAGGCGGTGACGGTGTAGTGCGGGTGGAGGCCGCGAAGGAGGCTGAGGATGAGCTGGGAGTCCTCGATGGTGTGACCGAGTCCCGAAGAGCAGCGGCCTTGATCTTGAGCCGCTGGCAGTACTCGTCAATCGTCGAATCGCCCATCTTCAAGGAGTGAAACTCCTCCAGCAGAAAGATAGCCCGGGGCGCGCGGTTGGAGCGGAAGAGGCCTTCAATTGCCACCCACAGCTCGCGGGCGGACTGGTTCTCGTCGGTGATGGCAAGGTCAAGGACCGAGTCGTCGATGGTGTTCAGGATCCAACCGCGGACAGTGCACTCAGCAATGTTCCACGATGGATCAGCAGCGGGAGGAGGAGCAGGCCCGTCGATGTGGGGGCGAAGACTAAATTTCCCGCACAAGGCCATGAAGAAGGAAGCCCACTTGGTGAAATTGGGATTCTTTATCTCTAGAGTCACCGGAATGTGGGTCTTCAAGTTGATGGCGGTGTAGGGGTGGACGACGACAGCCTGCGGTGGTGGTGGTGGTGCAGCAGCGGCCGCGGCAGCATCAGCGTCGGCAGGCATCAGGAGCGGCTGAGAGGGAGGGAAGGGAGGCAGAAGCGGAAGGCCGGGATCTTAATTGATCTCGGTCTCAGATACCATGTAGAAAGATAGAGAGATTAGGAGAAACACCACACACCCATTGCTTGAGGGGGGGGGTGACTGATTTATATAGCCCAATCAGGCCTAATTACAGCAGGTGATCAGGCCCCAATCAGGGCTAATTACAGCAGGTGATCAGGCCATATAATGGCGCCAGATCAGCCTGTGATTGCGCCAGATCAGGCATATACTGATTGCCATATCTAGCACATGAACCTACATATGTACCTAGACATATACAGTCTAACACCATGGAATAGCATTGACTGAAATTTCTAGCTTGTTCGCTTTTTGTTTCGAGGAACCTTGCCATGGAATAGCATTGACTGAATTTTCTAGCTTGCTCGCTTTTTGTTTGGAGGAACCTGTTTTGTATGTCATCGTTGAACGGGGTACAGTTGAAATGTCTCTAATATCCGCGTAGAGGTGAAAAAATATGCCACCAAAATTGTTTCTAGTAAGATAGTTGTTTTTTGGGCTTCTTGTTGTGTTTGGGTCGCTAGCTGGTCTTGCTGTGTTTTCCCAGTGGTGCAAGTTGGAAATTGTGAAGGTACTTGTGACACGTTATATGACTTTGAGTAAAAACAGGTGCACAGACTACTTGAAACAAAAGCTTGATCCGCGTTTTCAAGTACTGAAAATACCTCGTCAAAAGAATCGGCTTAGGCCTTTGATTCCAGCTCGAAGAAACAAGTTATGCGCAGCTCCTCTGTTTCCTAGTTAATTTTTTGCCGGAGCCAGAGCATTTTTTTTCTCTTGAATATTTATACAGTACTCCCTTCATTCCAAATTCTAAGTCATTTCAAAAAATCTTGTAGAATCAAAATATCTCAAGTTTGACTAAATTCATACAGAAGATTTATGACACCAAATAAGTGTACTAGGAAATATATTTGATGAAAAATCTAATGATATTTAGGTGATATTATAAATATTATTACTTATTATATAAACTTGCAATTTTGGATGAAGGGAGTACCAAATAGTCTGTACAGTGTTTTTAAAAGCATGTACTACAGTGTTTTGTGAGTGAGTGAGAGCTGAAACGGGCCTAAACTGTGGAGCAAAAATCCATTATAAGCAAATGCGACCCAGCCCAGTTCACAACGGCCCAATTGAAGCCTTGTCGGGACGGCCGTGATATATACCCCACTCGATCGAAGCCATCGCCCCTCGAACCCTAGCTCTAGCTCTCGCAACTAACTGCCGCCGCCACCCCTACGCTCGCAGCCATGCCGCCCAAGCTCGACCCGTCGCAGGTGGTGGAGGTGTTCGTCCGTGTGACCGGCGGTGAGGTTGGCGCGGCATCTTCGCTGGCCCCCAAGATCGGGCCGCTCGGTCTTTCCCCAAAGAAGATCGGAGAGGACATCGCCAAGGAGACGGCCAAGGACTGGAAGGGCCTCCGCGTCACCGTCAAGCTCACCGTCCAGAACCGACAGGCCAAGGTCTCCGTCGTCCCCTCCGCCGCGGCGCTCGTCATCAAGGCGCTCAAGGAGCCCGAGAGGGACCGCAAGAAGGTCAAGAACATCAAGCACAGCGGCAACATCAGCCTCGACGACGTCATCGAGATCGCCAAGACCATGAGGCCCAGGTCCATGGCTAAGGAAATGGCCGGCACCGTCAAGGAGATTCTCGGCACCTGCGTC
The DNA here is from genome assembly GCA_038502445.1 of Eremochloa ophiuroides. Classification (NCBI taxonomy): domain Eukaryota; kingdom Viridiplantae; phylum Streptophyta; class Magnoliopsida; order Poales; family Poaceae; genus Eremochloa; species Eremochloa ophiuroides. Next base: position 68,976,231 of record JAHLJS010000005.1, read on the forward strand.
AGTGTCGGTTGCACCGTCGACGGCAAGGACCCCAAGGACCTGCAGCAGGAGATTGATGACGGCGATGTGGAGATCCCGTCCGCTTAAGAAGGTATAATATAATGAGCAAATTTCTGTTGTTTGATTGTAAAATATTGATGAACCATTTTGCTTTGTCGTTTGGAGTTGCTGTAGCCAATACATTGATGCCGTGCCTTGATCATGTGCACGTTCCCTTCTGCTTATGTTAGTAGTATGAACTCTGTTAATGGGAATTACCTTCATTTAAGCGATGCTCCAGTGATTCGTTTTTTTTCATGAAATTGCTAGAATGTGATCAACATAGCTGTTAAGTGTGGTTCCAGGGTGTTAGTTGCTTTGTTTCTCGCTGAATGCTGTTTCAGTTATGGATGGCATGTTCATTATTCAGTAGCTTGACACAGTTCCTTTTGTAACCTTTACAGGATTGGAGGCGAGAAGGGTTGTCTTGGTCTGCTGAAGTAATTCTCTCTACCTAGATTTTCCCTTATTTAGTTGAGCTGGTGGTTGGAGATTGGACTGTGGATGTTACCACAGCAGAGTTCTGTATGCTTATCTTTGAGACAATCAATTTCAATCAAATTTTATGAAGGATCCTAGGCACAATCAAAGTTATCAATGCCTCTGTTTTGTTGGAAATTTTTATACGTTGTTTAAAGGAAAAAGTCTACATAACCCCCTCAACTATTGAGGGTGGAGTACTTTACCCCCTAAACTATGAAACCGGGTTTTCTACCCCCTGAACTTTCTAAAACCGGTCAAATAACACCCTATGTGGTTTTAGATAGTGTTTTTGCTACAGTGATAGTGGTTTTGTCTTTTTATTTATTTTCGCTGAATCTTTAGAAAATTATAGTAAATCATAGAAAAATTATAAAATAGAAAATCCAGTTTTGTTAGACTCCACATGAGTAGATCTAAATAATGAACATATAATATGGTATAATGCAGCTATGAATTATTTCAATTAATTATAGAAAAGCATAGATCTAAAGCTAAAAAAACTTTGTACTAAAACATACCATAATATATGGTCACTGTGTAGATCTACTCATGATTTACTATGATTTTCCAAAGATTCAGCAGGAATAAATAAAAAATAAAAAAGACAAAACCGTCCAAAACCGTCTATGGAGTTATTTGACCGGTTTTAAAAAGTTCAGGGGGTAGAAAATTCGGTTTCATAGTCTGGGGGGTGAAGTACTCTACCCTCAATACTTGAGGGGGTTATGTAGACTTTTTCCTTAAATTGTGACTATATATTGCATGGCCAGTCGGTGATTTGCCTGATTAGTGATTACATCGTTGAAGCGCAAAGGGAGTAACTGGAATATATTTCTGCGAACCATTGCTATGGTTTTCTGTTGTTTAGCTGCACTTCTTAACAGCACAAGGCCCAGAGCTGGATGTGAAGATTTTTTCCTGCTCCTAATAACTCACCATATATTGCAATTAAACAATGTGCTGAATAACTTGAGCCTGTGGGCAAGCTTTAACACGCATTTGAACAGATGCATTACAAGTATTGTTTCTTCAATTTGAATAACAAACCCAGGGTGGATTTGTCAGAGCATCTGTAGTGATCGCTTGTTTCAAGAAGGCTGTGACGTTAAGACGTCTGCAATGATATTAGTTACTCACTTCGTCCCAAAATAAGTGCCGTTTTTTACTTTTTAAAATTGACATTTGACCATTCGTCTTATTCAAAAAATTTACAAAAATATAAGAATTAAAAATCAAGATTAAAATAATTAATCTTTTATAATGAATCATTTTATAATAAAATAATTAATTTTTTCACAAATTTTTTGAATAAGACGAATGATCAAAAGGAGATAGTTAAAATCCTTAAACGATATTTATTTTGGGACGGAGGGAGTACGTAGCTTGTGAAGGCATAGTTTAATATCATGCAACGTATGAATTTCACACATTAAATTAACAGCAACAAACAATATCGATTATAACATGCCATCATAGTACCATTTTAGATGCTAACATAGATGTCTAAATAATATGTTAAACATCAACATATAGATCTAAATGACGTGTCAAACAAAAGTATAAATTAGTACTTGAGTTTCCTAGACTAAACAGGAACTATGAATCACCTACATTATCTCATTGTTGTCTTCTGTTGAACCCCTTCTTCCCCTTTTCCTTCTTTGTTTATTCTTTTGATTGCCAAATCACCAACAGTTGGTAACACTCCCTGAGCAGCAAAATTGTTGGTGGCGACTCTGATATCATCCATATCTAAACTCTTCTCAAGGTGGGATGTAAGTTTATTAGGCCCTGTTATAAACAATTCTGATTGCATAAGTTTCTTCATGAATGAAATGATATATAATCATGATCACCATACACAAAAATCGTGAATGATAAATAGTAATCATGCGTACCAAGTGCTAGTGGTAAATGCTTCCGTTAGCTTCGACGCTAACAAAATACTAGCAATGTAGAAATAAGCAGCAACCCTCCAACAACAGAGACAGGGGTCACAGCAACAAAATACTAGCAATGAAACACACATTTCAGGAATTAGTGAAATACCTTGGCCCTCGGCCCTGCCGTGATGGCTGTCTTGGGGTGAGGACGACGGGGAGATGGGGAGGGCAATGAGAAAGGGAACGCTGGCCACCTGGAGCGCCGCTGCCTGAACCCTAACTCCAACCCTCATGCTGCGCGCGGGGGAGAAGGGGCGATGGGGACAAGGGAGGCCAAAGGGGAGAAGGGGGAGGGCGAAGGGGAGCACCACCGCTTCAAGGGTCGTGTTAGGGTCCGACCTGGTCAAAAAGGAGCGCCCCGCCGACCACCCCGCGCGCAGCACTGTTCTTCTTCTTCCACGCCCCCGCCGCCTCCACCGCCCACACCGCGGCGCGCTAGGGCTCACCGGAGCTCCGGCGAGCCCTAGCGCACCGCGGCGCCCCCATCTTCCCCTTCCCCGCCCGCTACTGCTGCCTCCGCCGCAACCATGGCCACCGTCGCCGGTGACGTCCCCGCCCTAGGCCTGGCCCGGCCGCCGCTGCCGCCGCCAGGGCCCCGAAACCGTCCGGCCTCCATCACCGCTGATAGGTCCAAAGAGGCTAGAGGGGGGTGAATAGCCTATTATAAAAACTCTACAAACAGCACTTGACCAACAAGTTAAAACAACAAATGGCGAAGCGAATTTTGCGCTAGCCTACCAAAAAATGCAAGCCTTCCTAACCGTTCTAAATATGTCTCTAAAAGCACACACAAGCTAGCCTAGGTTGCAACTACTTTACTCCTAAGTGGACAAGCAAACTATAAGAACTACTACTACACAAGTAAAGTGCTCAAAGTAAGGAGAGAGGTGTAGTAGTGTTATACCTCCGAGTAGAGTAGTTAGCCAATCACCAATATGAGTACCAATACACACGAAGGTGATGGTCATAATGAAATCCAAATCAACACAATGGAGACAATGAATTTATCCCGAGATTCACGTGCTTGCCAACCACTACTCGGTGGTTCGGTGGCTAATTGACAACCAATGTCAAGCTCAACCAATGAGCGCCACTAGAACCTACCACGAGCAAGGTAACTCAATGACACGAGCAATGTATTAGGCTACCTTGCGGCTCTCCACCGGGGAAGGTGCAAACCCCTCACAAAGACCTCCGGGAGTGGCCGGAGACAATCTCCAACTCCGCCAACTCCTCCGCTGCTCCAAGACCGTCTAGGTGACGGCAATCACCAAGAGAATAGATGAAATTCGCAGCAACAACGATCAACAAGTGCCCAAAGATGATCTAAATGAACACAATGCACTTGAATCACTCCCTACCTCACTATGGATGAGAATCAAGCTCTAGAGTGAGTGGGAGAGGCTTGGGAGGCTCAAGAGATGCTTAGAAATGAGTGAAATGCGCAAGAGAGACTCCCAAAACCGGTTGATCGGCTATTTATAAGTGAGGGTGAAAAACTAGCTGTTTTACAGTTTCTGCGTGCACACCGGGCACTGGTCAAGTGAGCACCGAACGCGTCCGGTGGTTGTCCGGTGTACCGCCCGTTGACACGTGTATTAGCCGTTTCAAACTTCCCGCAGCGCGCCAACTCACCGGACGCGGAGACGTCACACCGGACGCTCCGACGCCCGTGTCTGGTGCGCGAACAGAGAGCATCCAGAGAGCTCAAAGTTGCACCGGACACGTCCGCTGTTAGGTCACCGGACGCTGCCAGCGTCCGGTGCTTTCACTCAGTCAGAAAGCACGAAGTCTCACCGGACGCGCTGGAGTTACTGTTCCAGCGTCCGGTGCTTACTCAGAGAGGTTCTAGAGAGAGACTAGCTGCACCGGACGCGTCCGGTGCGCACCCACCGGACACGCCCAGCGTCCGGTGCACCTCTAAGAGCTGTTTTTGCCCTCTCTTCAATAACCTTGCTTCTAGGTGCTAACAACCAAGTATATAAGCACTTAGGTACGAGTGTTAGCTTGATTTTAAGTTCATTTATAAGGTTTTAGGTTAGTGCTCTAGATCTAAATGCATATGCTCAACTATGTCAACTAGAGGCACTTGATGACCGAGGTTGTTAACGAAGTTTCATGCCCCTAATAGTAAGGTCATCTAACATAAATGTGATCACACTCTCTATAGTGTCTTGATCACCAAAATGGAAAGAGCCCTATTGAATTTACCTTTGCCTTGAGCTCCATCCTTTGCACCAAGTGTTGAAGCATTTGATCTTCATGTTGCTGGGCTTACTCCAAAGACTTGGATGCCGTCATAGCTCCACACTTGATCTTCTAATCACACTTGTAATCCAAAGCTTGAACACAATGGTTAGATACTAGGTGTCATCAATTAAGCCAAAACCAAAAATAGAGCTTTCACCCGCCGTCTGTCGTTCCCTTCCTCCCCGGCCGGCCCCTTCCTTCTATAGTCGCCGAAGAAGAGGCCGGGGAGAGGGGACGAGCTCGGGCGGCGAAAGCGGCGGCGGGCGCGAGCAGCGAGCGTGGCGCGGGCGCAGGCGCGATGGGCCGGGCCACCTGGGGAAGATAAACAGTGGAGGAGGGGTGGTCGGAGGCCGGTTGTTGTCCGACCTGGTCGGACAGTAACATTGCCGCCACTTCAAACCCTACCCCTAAGCCCTCATGCTGCGCGCACCGGGAGCAGCAATGGAGTAGGGTGGTGGGGAGGGGGAAGGCCGAAGGGGAGAAGGGACCGGCCCAAGGGGAGATGAGCCGCTGGGACAGGGCATCGACGATGAGCTCAGCCGCGATGGGAGTGAGGGCGCACCCACTTCTTCTGCGCGACTGGATGGCTCGGTTGAAGGGGAAAAGCCTTAGGGACATTTTTTTTCTTTTGGACCGTCTCTCTTTTCTTTTTTGTTTTTCTTTCACCATTTAATAGTAGTACAAACGGTGTTACATAATAGGGGTAGACGGAGGTTTTGTTTCAAAAAAATAAGGGTAAAAACACAAAGTTAAAAAATAAGGGTAAAATCACAATTGGACTTCCAAATAAGGGTAGAATCATCAAATTTCCAAGATTATTTTATGCAATCTTGTGTTACTGAACCCATACGCTCCTCTCACATATTATTGGGCTACGTGAAATAGATTAGTTATTTGTTCGTCGCTAGTGACTACTCTCTCTCCTACTTTCTTCATATCCATGTCTTAATACCTAATTGCCGGGACACCCTTACATGGCTAAGGTATCTACATGCAGAGGATCACCTGTTAATTGATACTTCCTCCTACAATGCAATTATGGAAGTGTTGATCAAATTAGTTTAGGTTTGACTGAGTTTTTTTTTCCAACATGGCTACGTCGAATTTCATTACTCAAGAGCAACAAAATTACAAAGTTTCGAGTTCCAGTGCCAACAACATATAATTACCAGCCCAAAAAACGCGTCACATCACACTGAGCGCAAAGGGCTCATGTGATTGACTCCCCCTCCCACAAAAGCGATCACCTAACAGCTAATTAACCACCACTACCACACCCAACAGCGTACAGTACCCGCCTTATTAAAACTGTTTACAAGCCAAAAGATGTAAGAACTGAGTTTATATTAAATATCCCCTCAGTTCCAAATTGTTAGTCATTTCAAGAATCTTGGAGAGTCAAACTATCTCAACTTTTACCAAAATTATAGAGAAAAATATGAAGAATTATGCCATCAAATAAGTGTACCATGAAAATATATTTAATGAAGAATCTAATAATATTTAGTTGATATTGTAAATATTATTATCTTATTATATAAACTTGGTCAAAGTTGAGAAAGTTTGACTCTTCAAGATTCTTGGAATGACTTACAATTTAGGATGAAGAGAGTAGTAGCATTTTTGTTTCAAATAAATTGATTATAAAAATATATCCTATAACTAATCTAATAGTACTTATTTTGTATAAAAAATATTAACACCTTTTTATAAAAAATCAGTCAATGTTCAGCCGGTCTGACTCCTAAAAAAATGAAAATGGCATTCTTTTGTGCTCAGAGAAAGTACTTCACGCTGAAAATTCTCAATATGCTTAATGACTCGTCACTTGTTCCATAATTCTACGTGCCTTATGGTTTGTCTGTGTCCGTTGGTTCTAATCCTGTCTCCCCTGTATCCCTCATTTCCATATCAGTTGATGCATTCCTGAGTATCATCCTGCATCACCATTTGTCCATATCAATCCATGCAACAACAGAGTAGTGTCTAGCAGCTGCATTCACTTTGTATTTCTTGATGCTGAGAGTACATCATTTCAATATCAATTCGTTCAATCCTGGGTATCATCCTGCATTCCCATATGGCCAAATCAATTCATACAATAAACTGGATCACTGCACCCAAACCTGCGATTTTGCGTTGGCTGCTGTTTTTGCTGTTCGTCACCACCAGACCGATGCATTCTTCTGCAGGGCTGCAGCTGGAGCAAGCTGCTACAGACCTGCGTGCTTGGCTCAGGAGTTGGAACCACAAATCTCTTGCGAACTTTGAGTAAACGCTCTACTGCTCAGAATGGATAGTGTGTGGCATAGACAGAGTGGTTAGAGGAACAACAAGGTTGTAGCGGCTAACATCTGGATAAGGAACTTTGACTAAGCGTAGGAAGAGGAAAAACATATTGTTAGCGATTGCACTAGCTGGAGTAAAGCAGATTGGTTTTTGACCCACCTCCTGTATATGTTTTATTTAAAAGAGTAAATTTCACTGGCGGTCACTAAACTTGTTCCGAGTTCTCAGATAGGTCCCGGTACTTTGAAAATACATATTAGTGGCACCAAACTTGATTTAATGTATCATCTAGGTACAAAGTAGCATGTACCCTTGCCAGCTCAACTGCAAATATCTAGAAACCCCCCCCCTCATTTTAGCTCTTTCATCCAACAAACGTCACATTTGTATACATCGGCAAGCGAGCAGGCAGGCCACGTTCACGTTCGCTGACGCGACGGGAGGAGGTGAGCGCCGGTGAAGCTTGCGCTCCAGTTGGTGAAGAAGCTGGTGTCCACGACGGGCAACACTGGCAAGGCGCAGTGCATCGCGGACAACGTGTTGCGCGGCGATACTGAAGCGAGCCGACGTGCTCCAGCTCATCTCGGCGCCGCGGAGCTGGAGGAGCGGCTGCGTGCAGGGCTGGAACGGGCGTGGAAGCGGCAGTGCGAGGAGGTGGCGTGCCTCGCCACGGAGGCCGCTGCGCACGCGTTTCAAGAGGAGTGCCAGCTGGAGCATGCCTGTCGCCGCGCCGCGGAGCTGGAGGAGTGGCTGCGGCTGGCGGCCACCGAGATGCAGGCGTGGTGCGGCCTGGTGCGCAGCAACAAGGCCGCCGCGACCGGCCTGTGCGCTACGCTCGACGTACTGCTCCTCCACGCCGGCCCCTGCTGCATGACGGCGGCGGCGCAGCCCGTCGCTGAGGAAGAGGGGTTCAGCGAGTTCGACGGCACCGTGGAGGACGACGCGGACGCGGCGACTGTGAGTCAGCGGTGGCCACGGCGCAGGCAGCAGCGGAAGTGGTCTGCCTCACAAGACAGGGTGTCGTTCCCGTCCACGCCGGCTGCTTCGTACGCCGTGAACACTTCGCCGTCGTCGTCATACGGACCGCCATCTGGGCTAACTCGCTCGCCACGCGCTGCGGGCACTCTGAGGCCTCGTCAAGCTGCAGCCGTGGAGGATGACGCGGAGTCGTGCTGCTTCGTCGAGGCGGACGCTGCGCCGGCGAAGAAGTTGTGGCGTTTTCGTCCTTAGTTAAACGTGCCTGCCGTCGGATAGAGACATGAAAGTCACGCCGTAACCCCTATCTAACGGAAGTGGTAATGAAGGAACGGAAAAGTTAAAATGGATGGCTCCCCACCTCCGATTCCGGCTCCGAGCAGCACGCCACCCTCACTGTCATCAGCACCCGGAGCAGGGGAGCGCCCACACGGACCTGGCGGCGTTCGCCCACACGCAGAGAGCCCCGACCGCGGTAACTGCATCAGGGCGTCGACCATCGAGAGAGTCGCGGGGCTTCATGATCCGGTGAAGCTTCCACTGACGTCATCGCCGTAGCACCAGCACTCCTCTTCCCCAGCGCCGCCGACGAGCAGCAGGTACCACCACCACCAAACAGCAGCCCTCGACGCCGCGACGAAACAGCTTACGAGTGTCACCGGAGTTGCCAACTCCTTGGGCACGGATGTAACAGAACCACCCACAGGCCGAGTTGAGCCGATTCGAATAGTGTTGGGCCACGGGGTACTGTAGCGGGGGGGTTACTGTTCACCACGAGTACTGTAGCGTCGAATTGGGTAGGCTCGATGCCAGGTACTGTAGCTCGGGTACTGTACACATCGGTTACTGTAGCTGCGGAACACTGTTCACCCGGAACTTAGTGCCATACTGAGAATTGGAGGTTCGCCCGACTAACTTAAATAGCCAGGCCAAGGACGCGTAGTAACCTTCGGTTAACCGTTTTGAGTGAAGCGAGGACCAAAGCTCAAGCAGGTTGCTACGCAGGTGGGACCACTCCTCGGTAGAGTGGGCCAGAGCCATGCGCCGGGACTGGGGTATTACAACGGAGAGTGGCAACGGCCTGCCACTGCGATAGCCGCCGTCGTTCCTGCTCTTGACAACCTACCTGCTGAGCCTGGCGTTGTCGAGCTCCGACAACCTACCTGCTGAGCCTGGCGTTGTCGAGCTCCGGCGGCTGCAGCGATGTCAGTGTCCCTCTCACCTCGGCCTCCAGGCGCTGCACCAGGGCCCACCGGTCGTCGACGAGCAGGCCGATCCCGCAGCGGGGAGTGCAGAGGCACTGCAGCGCGGTGACCGAGTCGAGCTCCGACGCCACGACCTCATCGGCGGTGGCCACCATGTAGGGGTCGTCGTAGGGGAAGTGCGCTCACTGCGACACCATGTCGAACAGCCTCACGAGGACAAGCCTCGGGTCGGGACCGGGGTCTGTGCCGCTGCCGTCGCCTGCTCGTCGTTGCCTAGCCGTCCTAGGGCGAGTCAAAGGGGTAGAGTTAGGGCTGGATTAACGAGCCGGCTCGGCTCGTTTTGGCTCGTTAGCTAACGAGCCAGCTCGGCTCGGCTCGTTATGCTAACGAGCCAGAAGGCCTGCTCGGCTCGGCTCGTTAGCGAGCTCGAGCTGGCTCGTTTGGCTCGCGAGCCAGACATAAAAAATACAAAAAAATAAATATCTATATTTATCTAAATTTTAATAATAGCAATTATTCAAAAGCAAGCCACAAATCAAAGAGAAAAAATGATATATGATATATATTATACATATTCATATAATACATAATACATCTATAATCTATTATTGATTATACATACATTCATTTAAAATAAAGAGAAAAAGTCATAATAATCCTAAGTTTAAAGAGTATAAGTCTAAACATCAACTAATGGCAGAGTGCAAGACATCATCATACAAAATTAATATAACTTTAATACCAACAACTTTGGCTCGTTAGGCTCGCGAGCCAGCTCGAGCAAGCTCGCGAGCTGGCTCGTTAACTAAACGAGTAGAAATGCTGGCTCAGCTCGTTAAAAAATATAAACGAGCCGAGTCGAGCGAGCTATCGAGCTACGAGCTTTTCGCCCAGCCTTAGGTGGAGTAGAATGAGGGGGGGATAGCTTGACAGGGGGGTTTCTGAATATTTACAGCTGAGCTGATAAGGACACATGCTACTTTGGACCTAGATAATACATTAAACCAAATTCAGTGCCACTAATATGCATTTTAAAAGTACCAGGATCTATTTGAGAACTCGGGATAAGTTCAGGGACTCGCCAGTGAAATTTGCTCTATTTAAAATGTATCTTGCACGGTTATTGCGTTGAATAGGTTGCGCACAGTCATTTTTTTTATGACATGGCTGATCTTGCAAGCAAGACGATATGATTATTATCCACTGAGTCTGGCCTAAGTGAGTGCTGTTGTTCCATGAAGACCTGACATGTCTCGCTGGTAGTATTTCCATCCATTATACATTATTACATAAGCGCAACAGGCAAAGAGATTTCAAAGATTTGAGACGCGCGCGCCAATGCAAAGGCTTGCTTCAAGCAGCTCCCAGGGGCTGCAGGGCACTTAGATTAGAAGATGTAGGGGACGAACGCCTTCCGCGACGCCGGGTACTCGGCACCGAACTTGTTCACGTACCACTGGCGGTGGGCCCAGGCCCTGGGGCCCAGGTTGGCGCAGGTGTAGAGGAAGAACGCCCACGCCGCCGGCGTCCACGCCACCACGGCGAAGCCCAGCCACTCCACGGCCTCGCCGAAGTAGTTGGGGCAAGTGACGAGGTCGAACCACCCACCCCTCGGGATCTTGTACCCGCCGCCGGCCTCCTTGAGCCGCAGGAGCTCCCTGTCCGCCGCGATGTTCGTCCGCATCCCCCACGCGAAGAGGGCCAGCCCGGCGGCGCAGCGAGCCAGGGCGAAGGAGGCCGGGGCCGGGGCCGGGCGGGCCGCGTGGAGCGCGAAGGAGCGGGCCTGCACGTAGGCGTTGAGGAGGTTGAAGGCGAGGGCGCAGGCGGCGACGAGGGCCGGCACGGGGGCCGGGGCGCGGCGCAGGCGCGCGAGGCGGAGCGGGTGGACCAGCGTGCGGTGGACGTAGTGGAACGCGTAGAGCGCGGCGGGGAGCGCGGCGAGCGGGCTGGAGAGGAGGAGCGGCAGCGGCGACGGCGGGGTGGAGCGGAGGAGGACGAGCGGCGGGAAGCCATAGCGTGGGGCTCTCCATGAGGAACCACGCGAGCGGGGCCGGCAGCGCGGGGCCCCAGCCCGGGCGGGAGAGCTTGCCGTACGGCGCGGAGACGAAGCGGAGCGCCAGAACGGTGAGCGGGCTGATGAGGTACAGCGCCAGCAGGCACCGCTCGAACACCGCGTCGCCCGCCTGCGCCTGGTCGGCCATCCCTTCCCTTCCCTTCCCTCCCCGGGGGATTGATTTGGGGACGATTGCGGCGGCGGCGGTGGGGGCGGCCGAGAGAGAGGGTTGGGTGGGGACGAGCGCGGATAGCGATCCCGATCCCGCCTGGGCGTTAATCACGGAGGCGGGGATGATGATGCCTTCTTTGGGGTTTTTTTTTTTTTTTTAAGTCAACGGGGGGAGAGATTCCCCACCTGAATTTCATTTCAGCAACCCGTTAAAGGGCTGGAGGTAGTTCCGTTACACAGAAGCAGGTAGTTACGCCAGGCGTTCAGGCGCATTACATCGCGGTCGTCTCTCAGCCGACCACGCCAGATTACAAGATCATCACACACTTTAGTAATTATCGATCGCGCGGTAGGGGACTCCTGTCTAAAGATCCTCCCGTTCCTGGCGTCCCAAACCCGCCAGAGCAGTGTTTGAAGGACGAACGGCCAGAGCTTCGTGCTTAGGTTGGCGGGCACCGCAGCACTCCAGACTTCAGCATCAGTGAGGTTGGACACGGCGGTCATCCTGCAGTTGAAGAAAACATCCTGCAGTTGAAGAAAACATGGCGCCTGTCCTCGTCATTGCTTGAGCAGCGCTCACAAAGTTTGTCGCCCAATACAAGTTTGGCGAAGAGGTTTGTTCTAGTGCTTAGTCTATCCTTGAAATAGAGCCAAGAGAAGATCTTGACTTTGTTGGGCACGCGCGAGTTCCAGATATGCGGGCTGTGGACATCCTGCAGTTCCGGCCCGCCATATGCATCCTTTGAGGTGTATCTTTTCCCAGTCAGCTTCATTACCCGAAGGGTCTGGGCAGTCATCCAAGGTAGTAGCCTGCAAACAGCGAAGGAGGGAAGCCAGCTGGGAGCTAGCCGTGTTAGAGAGCCTGGGGCGCAGGCACAATTCAAAATTCATTCTGAAAACTGTCTGCACCGAGGTGTTAGGCCTAGTAGTTTGAGAAAACAAAGCAGCGTGGGTGATGTAGAGAGGCCCGTCAGCCATCCAATGATCATACCAAAAGGAGGTGGAGGCGCCGTTGTGGAGATGAACCAAGGTAAGAGAACGGTAGGTGGAGAGTTCGTCGTTGATAATTTTCCACAGGAAGCCGTTAGCCCCGGGGGAAGGGGTGTCGAAGTTGGCGGCGTCACGGAGAATCCAATCTTTCCATGGGGCATCGTCGCTAGAGAACAACTTATCAATGAATTTCATAAGGAGACACCGGTTTTGGAGTTGAAGGTCCTTGACACCCAGGCCTCCTTTGTTTTTGCTGGCAAGGACACTGTCCCAGGCAACAAGGCACTTGGAGCCATGACACGAGTCCTCACCCGTCCAGAAGAACGCACGCCGCCTCCGGTCGATGGCATGAATCACAGTCTTGGGGATAGACATAGCAGCCATATAGTGCAAGGGGATGGAGCTAAGGACAGCGGAGGAGAGCACAAGGCGCCCCGCACTGTTCAAAAGTGAGGCACTCCAGCCGGACAGGTGCTTGTCAACAGAGGAGATGAGGGGCATACAGTCGGTGACGTTAATTTTGTGAGGGGAGAGAGGGAGGCCAAGGTAAGTCTGAGGGAAGGTTGAGATGCTAGTGCCAAAGCTAGCAGCAAGCACACTCGCGACATCATCGGGAATCGCAATAGGAAGGAAGGTGGTTTTGTGATAGTTGATGGAGAGCCCAGTAGCACTTTCAAAGATCCCCAAGACATGCTTGATCTGAACCACAGCGTCAGCAGAGCATCGAAGGAAAATAAGGGTGTCGTCCGCGGGCAGGGGGTCCCCGGGGATGAGAGGGTGAGCAAGGGAGGAGGAAACAGAAGGATGATGGAGAAGGCGCCTAAGGACGTCGGCGACAATGATGAAGAGATAGGGGGACAGCGGGTCGCCTTGCCTGAGCCCATTGCGGCAGTTGATCCATCTCACGGGCACACCGTTGAGGAGAACGGCGGTTTTACCAGTGCTGAGGAGCATCGAGACCCAAGAGCACCACCGATCGGGGAAACCCCTGTGGCGCAGAATGTGGAGGAGGCTATCCCAGTTAACACAGTCAAAAGCTTTATGGAAATCAAGCTTAAGGACAACTGTAGGGGCGTTCCTACGATGACAACAGCGTAGGAGGTCGGCAGCCTAGGCGAAACTCTCGGCGATGTTGCGGCCGAGCACAAAGCCAGCCTGGTCGTTGCTAACAAGACGGGGGATCGAGGGTTGAAGCCTGTTAGTAAGAACTTTAGACAGGCATTTGACAGTAGTGTTTTGGAGGGCGATAGGACGGAAATCAGTGGCAGCCCGGGCCGAACTGGTCTTAGGGAGGAGGACAAGGAAGGAGCGATTTATACGCTCGAGCTCAACAGTAAGGGTGTAGAAATTGTGGAAAAGGCTCTCGATGCACATGGAAGTGAGATGCCAGGTGGCTTTGAAAAAAGAAGGGCCAAAGCCATCCGGGCCGGGACTGGCATTCGAGTTCATGTGGTGAACGGAGTTCTTAACCTCAGCCGTAGTGAAAGGGGTGGTGAGGTGTTCCAGTGATAAAGGGCCTTCAGGGTAAAGGTCGTCCAGATCAACAGCCCAGCTAGTGGCCCTGTCACTCCCCAGGAGGTTGACGTAGAAACCATGAAGGATGTCGGCCTTTTGGTGGTGGTTAGAGTAATCATGACCCCCGTGCTCGATCACCGGGATACTGTTGCGGCGTCTCCTCTGGTTGGCGCAGGCGTGGAAATATCTGGTATTCTCATCCCCAAAAATGGCAGCACGTACTTTACTTCTTTGCTTCCAAAAAGAGAGTTTGGCTGCAGTTGCTTGGTTTAGGAGCTTCACAACAATTGTTCTAAGCTTGGCTTCAATCGGACGAAGAGCCCGCCGTTCTTCGACAAAATCAAGAAGGTTGATGACTGTTCTGCAGTCAGTTTCCTGCTGAGTGATATGAGAAAAAGAAGAAATTAAGAGCAACACGGGTTTGCTTCAATTTGAAGGCGACAACGGCAGCTGCATCATTGTTCTCGCTCCGGCGATCCCAGGCAGCAGAGACGATATTGTGAAAGCCGGTGGTCTGGACCCAGTGGTTCTTGAAGCGGAAGATCTTAGAGCGAGGGATAGAAGTGCAGAATTCTATCTTGAGGGGAACATGTTCGGGATGAGCTCGTCCCAGGCAGTGTTGATGAAAACTCGATCGAGCCTTTCCAGGGTAGGATTAGATCTCTTGTTGCTCCAAGTGAAACATCTATCAAGGAGAGGGAGTTCAATGAGGCACATGTCATTGATGCGATCGTTGAAGGCCTCAGCTTCAGCAAGGTGGAAATTATTATTATTTTTTTCATGAGCGTACCGAATCATATTAAAATCACCACATAGAATCCACGGGACGTCAGCGGGGGGCGCGATAGACTGGAGTTCGTCAAGGAACTCGGGCCTGTGCTCGGCGGTGGAAGGAGCGTAAATGTTGGTGACACCGATGGAGAAATTGGTAACAGTGGAGGAAAGGTGGACGGACAGGGAATGGTCGGTGGAGGTGGAGGCAAGGAGGGAGAAGACAGCATCCGGCCAGGCAGTAAGAATACCGCCGGAGGCACCATCAGAGGGGGAGAAGTGAGTGCAGTTTAGCCTGCGAGGGAGGAAAGTGGAGAGCTTAGAAGGAGGGATGGTGGAAAGCTTGGTTTCCTAGAGGAGAACGAGATCAGGGTTAGTTGAAAGCAGTTCCATAAGGAAATCACCACATTTCTCAGAGCCACCCAAACCCCTGACATTCCAGCAGCAAACAACAAACTTTCTATTCATAGGGGAACCAGTACAACGACTTCTTCAGGCAGCGCACAGGAGCAGCTAGCTGCCTGGACCTTTACATTATTCCTTCAGCACACATCCTGGGCTTCCGGCGAGACCGGGGGAAGAAGACGTTGTAACCGGACGAACATCAAAGACAAGCCTAGCAAACCGGCTATACAACACAAAAGTAAAGCCCCTATGCCTAGTGGAGACAAAATTGGAGGACGCCGTCCTCGCGGCTAGGCACCTAGCAGACTCCATGCCGGCGACGTTGTGCTTGATGAGACTGCAGCAACGCATCGCCTCGAACCAACTGGAAAGGAAGCACTTCATTCTTCAGTCCCCGGCGCCCCCGCCGCACCGGAGATGCTGTCGAGGTCGTCCTTGGATGCCCCACACGCCTCGGCGATCTCGCAGATGGAGGCGTCGTCACCTGAGAGGTAGTAGGGGTCAGATAAGAGATAGGAACGGGAGATAGCGTTACGGAGCCGACGAGACGCACCAGTGAAGTCAAATTTGGCCTGCTGGACACGGGCAGCCTTGTCCGCTGGGAGCTCGAAGCCAGGTTCCTCTTTGGCCAGGAGGCGGGAGCTCCTACGAAGCTTGCGCGCCGAGTCCCTGGCCCGCTTACGCCTTGCACGCCTTTTCTGGGCGCGGCTCTCGTGTTCCTCTTCAGTGTGCCCTCCGGCGGAGGAGGCGGGTGGCGCGTCCAAACTCAGCATGGCCAGCGCGCGGGCGGCCTCGACCTCTTCCCCTGGCGCCTCCAACCCTTCTGTTGCCTCTCCATGGTCAGGAACGCCTCCGATGCCATACCATGGCAGAGCAAGAGTAGCAGATTTGCAACTAGCATTTGCATTCGGAACAGCATTTTTGGTGGTAGGATATGGAGTGGGGGGCCTCATGCTGACTGGGCGAAGAGGAGGCTTGGAACCAGGAATGTCCCACTCCAGGATGGTAGCCACAAGGTTGTTGGGGGCAGCAGGGAGTTGGGCCGGAGGCTCATCCCCCGGGTGGTAGGACGGAGGAGTGTGTATTTCAGCTTGCGGACCAAACATGTAGTCGGAGAAATCAGGGATGGGGTTAGCATCTAGCCAGGTTCTAATGGTGTGTATTTTTGCGATAGAGGCGTTCCCATTGTGGTTGCGAACAAGGAGCTGCTCGGGGACCTCTCGGTCATGATCAAGACGAAGCACAGCACGCATAGAAGTGTAGTCAGCACCAATGAAACAGTCAGGATCCAGGCAGCATACATTACCGATTGCCCCAAGCGCCTCTCTCGCCAGAGGCTCCTTCCAGTGCTCGAGGGGGAAGTCGACAGCCGCGATCTCAGCATAGATGTTGTAGAAGGCGTAGAAGCGGTTGTCGGCTTCCTCGTGGCGCTCGATGGTGATTCTGTTGCCGTCGAAGAGGATGGGGGAGCGGGCGACCACACGCTCGCGCTCGTCCGGTGAGCCGAAGACCATGACGCCAACTCCCCGGGAGGAAGCAGCCAGGTGGAAGTTGGGGGCCCCACAAGCTTGCTCCATGGCCCGGCGGATGAGCAGGTGCGGGCTGTGGACCGCCTGCTCGAGGTACACGTAGGCAAACACCTTGGAGGCTTCAAAGCTCCCGTTCCCCACGTGGGCCTCCGCCATGCTGCGCCTAGGATGGCCAGAGACGGATCCGTCACACGGAGAGGGTGGTGGAGCGGGTGGAGGGGGGGCGTTGCGGCGAGGAGAGGTGGCCGGATGCCTTCTTTGTTGTGCCTCATCATCTGGTACCACTGCTTAGGATGAAGATGCCTTCTTTGTTGTGCCTCTTTTGCTTGGTATCTTCCTCCTTTTTCTTCTTTCTGCCGTTCTTCTATAATTTCAGATTCCATGGCTGCAAGTTGTTAGACTATCAGTAACTTTTGAAAGAGCGTGACTAGCCTTTTTCGTTTGGAACAAGTTAAACTGGCATATTGTTATTGGCTATTGCTAGCATGTTCTGGAGATGGACCATGGAAATTAAAGGCAACAGACGGTCTTTTAGTCCATGCATATGCTCATCGTCATCACTCACATGTGAGCTTGCCTCATGTTAAAGAACTCGTCGAGTACTGAAAAGGCACACTTTTAGATACAAGATGGTAATAGAAAAAAAAAAGGTTTATAACGAAAAGATGGACAGTCAGATACATACTTTGCTCCAGAGTGTCATACTTCGGAATGTTGCCATCCTGGCCAAGCAAGTGCATATTTGTTGGTCCAATTTGTCAGCTTAAATTTCTTCGCCAGCCCATGTCGGCTTGTCGCTTAGCTATATCAATATTTTTCCTCACTTAATATAGTGACAAAGTAAATATCCTCAGCATCACTTTGTTTTCTGTATTCATGCAAATTGTTTCTCTCACATGGTTTGAAAACAGCAAGTAAACCCAAGTTATAGAGTTCAATGGCCCGAGAATTTCTTCATACTCTTGAGTACAGCAGTATATTGGCAGCTCCATATTTTCTCAGCATAGTGCTGTCAACAGCCTCTGTAATACCAGTGATGGTATATTTGATACCAGCTGGTTTTTTTCGTGTCTTCTCAATAACCACGCTATAGTGCAAAAGAATTATGCAGACAAACTCATTTGACTGACCTTGAAACCCCTGTACCAAGGGTTCATGGGTTCAGTACACTCATCGTTCAGCAACCATCTCAGGTTAGCAATGATGTCTCTAGGATACACTCCCTCCGTATTAGAAAAAGATGACGTTTTGGAAAAGGTCTTGGTCAAACATTAAGAATATAAATCATGAATAACTTTTAAATTATTGAGTTTGAAAATATGAAAACTATATAAATAAATTTGTCTCCAGATATATTTTTATAAAAGTATACATATATAACTTTTCAATAAATATTTTTATAGAAATATGAAGTCAAAGTCATGCATTGAAGACCGCGTCGCTGTCCTAAAAGTTATCTTTTACCAATACGGAGGGAGTACTCAGGCACATAGGTGCTCCATCCGTCGCCACTCCTTCGATTCCATTCACCAAAACCATGGGAAGGATTCGCAGATAGCGATAGATAGGCATGTCACTATGTACCTGCAAACATTCAGGGTTGATCAATCAAAGCTAATGTTGCCATGTGGCTTCAACTGATTTTCCATCTCTCTGCAGGCGGTTGAGCAGACCCACGTCATCCTCCAGGAAAATCAAGCGAGTGATAGGCGACAATTTGGTGAACATGTTCTCAGTGTCCAACCGTCTTCTCTTCCCAGGAATGAAGACATAAATATACAAACAAGGCTGGCAAGACTGGATCGCAGAGCACAGGATCTGGTACCAAAATGGCCTCCAGAGTACTAGACGAAATGGTAGCGGTTTATGTATGGTTATCAGGTTATGCACTAATCCTCAGTAATAATTATGTACAAAAATTGTAATATCTTTGTTCCAAATTATGATGCGTTTTGACATTTCTAGATACATTTTCCTCAGACAGGCATAACCGCATAAGGCCATCAACCATTGCTCTTGAAGGAGCCGATGACCTCTGCAGGTCTGCAGGTCTTCCGTGGAGATTGGAGAAGAGAGCGTCGGCTCTTTTCACTTCTTTAAATAGTGGGGAGTGCTGTGTAGGGATTTTCAAATTCATATGCTTTTCATGTTCATACGATTGGTTCCTCAAAACTATCCTAGATTCATGCACGCTGATCTAGGCACCTACCCGATAAATCCATGTTTCTTTTTAGTATGTAACAATACTTTTCCTTCAAAATAAATCAGCATTAGTTAAGATCAACATTTCTTTTCGCAACAAATATGTTCCCTTTAGTCGAAAACGATGGACTGTTTGCTTATCCTTGGCTACATGTGTAAGAGAGGGCGTCCATATCTCTGTTGGATATCCGACGGTTCCAATGGCTTATATTGTAAAACAACGCTTGAATAACCTTTTTTGTGTGTTGTAATGATTCTGACACTTGATTAACTTGTAATAGCTCACTTCAGTGTAACGCATCTGTCGTTGCAATAGCAACTGGTCCGCTGACTTGTCCTGCACAGCAGCTCGGCTCATGAGGCATCACCGCAACAAGTAGAGGCCAGACAGCCAGACCGCAACTAGCAAGGCAGCTGGTCGGGCGAAGATGGCAACCTGCAAGCGGATCGCTGTCCATTGGCCAACTGCTCCAAGCTTTTACACCTACCATAGCGTCAAGCTTTCCGCTCCAAACTCAAAGGATGTATCAGAAATTCAGAACCCCACAGGCCACACGCCACAGAGGCACAGAGCCCTCTCGTGGACGCCCGTGGCGAGAAGCATCACAAGTCAAAACTCAGTACTCCCTCCGTCCCATAAAGACTGTCGGTTTAGACTTTCCAGACACCATGTTTGACCATTCGTCTTATTTGAAAATTTTGTATAAATATCATTTGTCTTATTATAATTTGTTTTATCACTAGAGATACTTTAATAATTATTAATTAATTTTGTATTTTATATAAATTTTTTGAATAAAACGAACGGTCAAAGACAGTTTCTGAAAAGTCTAAAACGACAATCTTTATGGGACAGAGGGAGTAGGTTCATTGCAGAGCATACCACGGGCACACTTGATTGCTAAAATTACAAACAGACAAATCAGTTATTAACCAGGTAATTGTCTTGGGCACTTGGCAACAGTCAACAGAACAACACATTGAACACATACAACGCACAAGAAATGCATCATCAATCGAAGTAGCACATGCAACGACACACAGACTAGATACTGTTGCACACAACACACGGATGACAGCTACCTTCACTCGTCAGAATCACCATCCACATCAAAGTCAGAATCATCAGTCAGCTCCACCACTTCATCCTCAGGATCGCTATCAGTGACATAGACAGGCTTCTTGGTAGCCCTGGCTGTCCTTCTAGGCTGTGCTGCAGCAACTGGCTCTGCAGAGCTGCCAGAGGGTGGTGAAGCTTCAGCAGTACTTTCAGAGCTTGCAGAAGCAGCAGTTGAGCCTCTCTGTAAGATTGAGCCACTCTTCTTGTTGAAGGGAGAGGGCCTCATCTTCCGGACCTTCTTCTCAGGACTGATATTGTTATCCTCGGTGGCCTTCAGCATCTCATCTATTTTCTTCTGTGTGGCCTTGCCCTGAGCCGGTGCCCTTTTCCTGGTGGCAGCAGCCTTCGGCTTCACAGCAGCACCAGGCTTCCTTCCTCTAACGTTCTTCTGAGTTTGGGCCTCTGGGACTTCCTCCAGTACTGTAAAATCGTCATCCTCATCATCAGATGGTATCATCGTCAAGGATGACGACGCCTTCTTCCCTCCACCTCTTTTGCTTGGTCCCTTTGTCGCTAGTTTTTCATTCCGCTGTTCTGTTGTTTCAGTTTCCATGGCTGCAAAGTTGCTTCTCCATCAGCTCATTCTTTTTAAACAGAGAACTCTCATTTTTATCATTCAACAAATACACAAGTTGATGGAATGTAGTCTGGCATTACCAGAATGGTCCGGAGAAGAGTCATTGATATTAAAAGCCTCAAGACGGTCTTTTAGTGAAGGCATGTCAACGTCATCTTCATCCACTGGAGCACTTGCCTGTGAGATTTTCAGATTTGAATTGTAAATAAAACCAATAAAAAGTTATTACACACAAATTAGTTGAAAAGATAGCTTTGAGAATCGTATTTTCTAGGATTATTTTTTTTATGTTCAGGTTTTGGATTTTCAGCAGCTACATAATTTAGCATTTAGATTCTAACCTTCTTGGGCGCTTTCTTCTGTTGAGCTCCACGCTTTGTGACCACTGGTTCAACAGCATCATCTGTGACAGACGATCAGAGTTTCAACATTGGTACAGAGCTAACCATTTCCAGTGGAGGAATAACAGATACCTTCCGGATCGCTTTTCTGCTTTTTAGGTGGAGCCCTTTTACGTTGAATCTTGGGTTCAGCTTTTGATCCTCCTTTTTTGCCTTCCTTTATCCTCTTTTGCCTTAGCACCTCCTCTGCTTGATCCATTTCATCAAGCACCTAAATCAGAATTAACAAGTGAGGTAGCAGAACACAGAAGTGTAAACAGAACATCAGAAAATGGCAATGCTTACATCCAGTTCTTTCTCAAAAGCATCAAGATCTTTCAACCAAAGTGACTTTGGCGATGTATTCTTCAGTTCCTCAACATCATTCACTAATTTTTCTTTCTCAGCATTAAGCTCCTGTATCTTCTCCAAAGTCAAGGTACCAATTGACATTGCGAGGAGATACTCATAGTCACTAGGCTCCGCTCCTTCAGCTTCAGGACTCTCCTCATTTTCCTCCTCGTCTAAAGCACCTACAGCAGCTGGTTCAGCATTCTTTTTTTTCTTTGGGAAAGGATCAAAATTCTTCTGTCGAAGCTCCAAAAACAGATCTGCCCTTTTCCTGTTGTTAACTATAATCTCATTATCCACAACACAGCGGATAAACCTAACTTTGTTTGCAAGCTTTTTTAAGTCCAGCTTGATATTTTTCAACAATACTTCCTGCATAAAATGAAACGGTTAATATGTCACAGTTAATATTCTGAAAGATTAAAAAGTTTATCACATTTACCTTTCTCTTGCTATAGAATTCAAGCCTTAATTTAAAGAACTCCTCAAGTACTGCAAAAATATCACACTTAGTAGTGATTAAATGACAAGAAAAAGGGGGTCAGTAACAACACACAATATGAGATATTACTTACTTTGCTCAGGAGTGTCGTACTTCCGAATTTTACCATCTGAATCAAACAAGTGCATGTTTGATGTTCCAATTGTTGTTGTCAACTTAAACTTCTTCACTAGTCCTTCTTCCATAGCTATATTCATATTTGCATCAGTTAATTTGATCTGAATGTAGACGTCTTCATTATCACCTTGCGATGTGACATCCTGTAAAATAGTTGCAATTGAGGAACGGTGTTTATGATGGTGAAAACATTATGAATGTAATTGATGATGGAAACATTATGAATGCAATTGAAGGTGTTTTCTATTGTACACTACCTCTATGAATGTTACTTTGTCCTTGTTCTGCTTATCTGGACACAAACTTCCAAGAAATTCTTTGTAATCCTGAGTCCAGCGGCGGATTGGAAGTTCAGTGATCCTCAGTGTAGTGTTGTCAATAACCTCAATTTTTCCAGAGACGGTATACGTGGAACCAGCAACCTTCGTATTGTCTGTCTTCTCTATAGACCCCTGTAAATTTGAGCATAGAAAGTTTGCTTTAGTGCAACCAATAATCCTCGAGTAGTAAGCAACTGCAAAAGCCGACTCATAACACTAACCTTGAATCCCCTGTACCATGGATGCATTGGTACAGTAGGCTCTCCATCCAGCAATCGCCGGAGGTTAGCAACAATGTGTCTTGGATTGTAGTTTGGAATATATGTGCTCCATCCAGTTCCAATTCCTTCACTTCCATTGACCAAGACCATGGGAAGGATTGGCATATACCTAAGAAAAATAGGGCTTGTCATTAGCTACACTATGAATACGTGATTGTGACAAGGACAGATTATGCAATCGCTAACATTACCAGGTGGGTTCGATTGATTGCCCATCCTCATTCAGATAATTAAGTAGAATATCATCATCCTTCGGGAAAATTGAACGTGTGATAGGAGACAGCCTGGTGAAGATATACCTAGGACTCGCAGCATCCTTGCCTCCCTGAAATGATATATAAACATGTAAAACACACATCACAAAAATTATAACAGTGTTATGTCATAACAAGCAACTCATAAGTACAAGCTTTTGCAATGTTATCCCACCTGAGCTCTTGTGCCAAACTGACCACTAGGGTACATAAGGTTGATGTTATTGCTGCCAACAAAATTCTGAGCCATTCCAATAATTGTACTTGCTAAACTCTGCTCACCATGGTGGTATGCTGAGTGTTCTGACACATAACCAGAGAACTGAGCCACCTATGGTCAACAGAAATAGCAGCAAAAAATAAATAAATAAACCCCAGATAATCTGTAATGTAAAGAAAGGCAAAAAAAAAAAAAACGCACCTTAGCTTCCTTAACAAAATTCCTCTTGAATGAGCAAAACAGAATCTTTCTTTGGCCTGGCTTAAGGCCATCAACCATTGAAGGTATTGATCGCTGCAGGTCCGCCATTGAGAAGAGTATCAGCTCTTTGTTGATGAAATCGCTGTACTTGACTTGTTTCTCACGTTGGTCAATGTATGTTCCAGGCTGAAAATCAGTTTGCATATTTAGTGTTGATCCAGCGTAAATAAACAATGCCAAACTGGGAAAAGATGCAAGAGCTAACCTGAAAATTTGTAAGCCACTGTTTCCTATCAGCAATTCGTTTCTTGCTAAATGCTAACTCAATATGATTGTCATCTTGGTCATCTTCCCAGACAAAATCCTTTTTGTGATCTTCAATATCTTCAAAGTACTTCCGGCCCTCTTTGGCTGTGCTTGTTCCCAACCCCTGTACCATTATGATTCATGCAAATGATTAGCAACCAAAGAATGCCCACAGAATTGATAGGAAAATCCGAAAAGCAAACAAATCAGTAAAAGAGAATTAAAAGGAACTAGAAGGGACAACCAAACCTTATAGTATTTTATGGTCCACAATCTTGCACTTGCTCCTAAATTCCTTCTCCATTCTTCATACTCTGGCATTGTGTAAAATGATATCCTAGTTTCGCCTCTGGTTGCCTGGACAAGTTAATTCAAGTACCAAGGCAGTCAAATAGATGTTTTACAAAAAATACACATCTGGCAGGGAAAATCCCTCTGGTGCAAACTGGTATGGGATCAAGAATAAAAATTGAAAATACATAAAAACATGTCCATAGATAAAACCCAACGGTTATCTACCTTGATAATTGGAGTGATGAACTCGAGCATGAAAGATTTAACTTTAAGAAGAGACGGCCAGAATGAGTGTATGAAGTTGATCAACAACCCTTTGATATGGGAACCATCATGATCCTACATTTTGGTTGTCAAAACATGAGCAAACAAAACTTTAAGTCTGATTAATTGATATACAATTGGAGATGTTGTATGCCAAACCTGATCTGTCATTATCATGAGATGGCCATATCTCAAACCTTTGGTGCTTTCATACTGCTTTCCATGCTGTAAACCAAGAATTTGCTTTATGTGCTGAATTTCAGCATTGTCCATTATCTGCTTGTGGTTTGCCTCTCTGACATTCAACAGTTTTCCCCTGAGAGGAAATACACCATAGTAATCTCTCCCTACAACAGCTATGCCAGACATCTGCAGGGGCAGATCTCAGCATTTCAGTTCAATAGCTAAGGTACACAATGTTATATAGAAAGCATGCATTACTCACTGCAAGAGCTTTTGCAGAGTCGCCTTCAGTAAGGATCAAGGTGCACTTCTCAGATTCCCTCCCACCAGCTTCATTTGCATCCTCAAGCTTAGGGATGCCAGAAATTCTTGATTTCTTGCTTCCATCAGTCTTCTTTAATTCTTTGCTAAGTTTGAAATCAGCCCAAGATAGGACATTCTCTATTACACTGGATTTCTCAACTGCAATTATACAAATTACAAAAAGAACATTAGCAACAGTTGAGCAGTAAAAATCTGATTTAAGCAACTATAGTGTTCTGTATCACATACCATTCTTGAGGAATTCATTAGAAAGCTCACACTTTGACCCAAAGCTGCCCTGACGAGTGGTCAAGGTCTCCTTGGTCTGTGAATCAAAGGCCGGATTGTCAATGAGTGCATTAACAAAGACCCATAAATGGCTCTTCACGTTGTGCAGCTTCATGTTTGCATTCTTGTTTTTCTTATTCACAATGGCCATCACATGGTTGGCAATTTGGTTGGTGACATAATCAACATGAGTTCCACCCCTTATGGTTGCAATTCTGTTGACAAAGCTGACCTGCAATAACATACCAGATTTTAGGATGCAAGTGTGACCATGACTAAAGAAGCTGCTCTCACATAACACATAACCCAACATTACCTGCTGGAACTGCCCTTCACTTGGAATAACACACACTTCCCAACGATCATTTACTTTCTCATAAACCCTGAAAGAATAAACCAGTGTTAATGATCAGATACAACCCACAAAATTTTTTGTTTCTCGACATCACCAAAACTTTATGCCTGTAGAAAATGAATACAAACGTTTTGAAATTATCAGGTCTGTCGGGGTGAGCACTCTCTATATACAGGTCGACATAGTCCCGGAAGCTCTTTATGGGCACCCTCTGGCCATCCAACTCAACCTTCACTGTTTTGCCAAGAGTGCCTGCCATATCAACCACCCTCTTCCTCATGAGGGCTACAACATCTTCTTCGAGATGGGTCATGTTGAATTTGGCAAGATCAGGCTTGAAGGTGACCCTGGTCCAGTTCTCGCCCTGCTTGCACTTGGTAATCTGGGGCTCTGACTTCTTCCCCATGTTCTGAGAGAAAACCTGCATTTGAATTCAGGAAAAAAACCTTCACACTCTGTATCTTGACATTTAGAATGGCTGTCCACATGTGCAGAATGAATCAATTAATATTGAGCATGCCATCTGAACCCTAAAACTCGGCTTTAAACTAGTGACGAATTGAGCCATGCTGATACTAAACCTTACTAACCAATGCTACAACAATTTAAGATGAAAATTCGTAATAACTTTAGTATGTATCACATAAACAACTAGAGATCAGTTGAAAAAAAGAAGCTATACTGAACTGCTGAAAAAAATGTGCACGCCTAGTAGATTTATTAAATTCCAACCGACACTGGAATGCTTTATCCACCAGATTATAAACTGACAACAGAAGGCACTTAGTTGTAATTCTAATAATCATATGCCTAGTCAACAAGAACTATGGAATCCGAAGCAAAAAATACTAGTAGCTAATTTGTTTTGACAGATCTACCCCATTTCGAAACACATCTACACTGGAAATATGGCCACCCAAAAGGGTAAAACGTCCTATGATGAGCGCACAAGAGACAGCCAAAAACATGTCACCTGCTTGTACTTCTTCTGGCGACGCCCGTCAGCAGTCTCGATGACGAACTCCGTGGAGAAGATGTTAGTAAGTTTGGCGCCATATCCGTTCCTCCCGCCGGTGGTCTTCTTCTCGTTGTCGTTGTAGTTGCTACTGGTGAGGAGGTGGCCGAAGATCATCTCTGGCACGTAGACGCCCTCCTCCTGGTGGACCTCGACGGGGATCCCGTCGCCGTTGTTGTATACGGAGATGCAGCAGCCGTCGACGTCGATCTCGACGCGGAGCGCGTCCATCTTGGGGTCCCGCTGCTTGTTGTCGGCGGCGTTGACGAGGATCTCGTCGAAGATCTTGTAGAGTCCCGGGACGTAGGTGACCGAGCGGTTCACCATGGCACCGTTCTCGTAGACCCAGAGCGGCACGGTGTGGTTCTCCACCGAGCCGATGTAGGTGTCCGGGCGCAGCAGGATGTGCTCCAGCTGCGTCTTCTTCTGGTACATCTCCTCGATGGTCTTGCCCCCGCCGCCGGCGGCGGCGTTGTGGCCGGAGCTGGAGTGGAGGGGGGCCCGTCATGGCGGCGACGCGCTGCACACGGAGGTCGTGTGCCTGCGCTAGGGTTTCGAGTGGGGCGGTTGCGGAGTTGGGGATTGGGGATCTGGGGGTAGAAAGGAATGGGGTTGGGGGGTTTATGGATGTGCGAGTGCGAGTGCGATGCGGGCAACGGTGCTGGGATTCGAAATTTGAATTTGGGGTGCGGGAGTCACGCGGCGGGCAGGGGAACGCGGCTGAAGGATCGTGCGGTGGAAATTGAACAGCGGGGTATCCGCGACCGCTATCCAGAGGCGCTCCAGCTACAGCGAGCAGTGGTCAGTGTGGAGCGTGGACAGAATCTTTTTTACTAGAGTAGGGGTTTGGGGTCACGAAGTAGGAGCTGTTTGGTTGCTATCCATACTTTTATGACTATTTGTTAATAAAATTGTCATACTTATCTAAGTTGAGGTGCTTAAATACTTTACCACACTTTAGCAAGCCTAAGGAAATCTTGCCACACTTTTTTTAGTCACTGACGCGTAAGACCTAATTTACTAGAAGAGAATCTTGCCACAACTATGGCTGCAACCAAACAACTGCTAAAACTCATCAAATTTGCCTAACCTTAGACGTGGCAACCTGTGGTAAGTGTGGCTGATAACCAAACACCCCCCTAATCCCTCTGCCACACAGAATAATAAACTTTTTAAAATTTGATTGAATATATCTAAAATATACTTAATACAAGTATCATTAGAAATATATTGTATAATAAATACCATTAGAATAAGCATAAAATATTTTTTTAATAATGGATGTGTGTCTTCAAACTGAATTTAAGCCACAGCGGTTGTTTTAGCGACGACTAGGGCTCTATTCGCTGACGCTCAAAACCACTGAAAATAAACGCTGATGCTGATTTCTTGTTTGAGAAAAATACTGTAGAAAGGCTGAAAAATAAGCGGTTTTAAAGTTTAGCGAACAGAGCCTACATCCTCCATTACTAGAAAAAAGTCATTCTCGTTTAAAAAATAAATCATTTAAATTCAACTAAATATATTTCATAGGATATTAATATTTAAAGAATGTAATTAGTATTAATAACACACCTGTCTGTGCGTTGCAATGAGATGTACAATTTATTTTTTAGCATCCGGATATACAATTTGTTTTTTAAGCATCCGGACTTATAATTTGTTATGTTTGTGTAGATAAGGGTGTGTTTAGTTGGTGAAAAGGGGTGAAAAGTATACTATAGCATTTTTGTTTGTATCTGATAACTTTTATCTAATCATGACACAAGTAGACTCAAAAGATTTATGTCGAGCTAGCCAGATAAAAAGTATAAACATGCAACAGCTGCTATTTTATTAAGTGCTCTACGCAAATAGAAAGTATAACGGTAAATAGCGCCAAATTTTGGCGACAAAAAAGGGCCTAAGCTATGTGACGATATATGCGTGTCTAGGCCTTTATTGATCGATCATAGCCGTCACTTCAGACGTTGCCGTTGTCATAAAGGATTTTCTCTCACCGCTTATCTTTATTATTGGTTCACGATATTGATCATGAGTCCTGATAGGATATGGAGTAGCATGTGCAAAGTGTAGACGTCTTTTGTCTGATTTTTGGCCTCGGTCGCTTTGGTTTTGTATTACACTTTTGTTTTCTGTTTTTTGTATGCCTATGTTGTTTTAGTTTCTTGTCCCTCTCGTGGTGACTAAAGAAAATTTTGGATGTGGTCAAGGAAGAGTAGGTAATGGGTTATTTACGCGTGTAAAAAAAAGAATAACCGGTGAAATAAGATGCATTTTGGATATTATGCGCAAACTCTAAGAGTCCGGTTCACACATACGTACATAGGATGCGACTCAATTTGTTTTTGATTTGGAATCCATATTTATCATCGCTAAATATGAGACAAAAAAGAATGACGTTTTTTACTTTTAAGACATCGCGTTTGATCATTCGTTTTATCCAAAAAATTTATGTAAATTATAAAATAAATAAATCATTATTAAAGTATCTCTAATGATAAAATAAGTCATAACAAGCTAAATAATATTTATTAAAATTTTTTGAATAAGATAGATGGTCAAACAAACGTGTCTGAAATGCTAAAACGATATTCTTTTTGAACAGAGGGAGTATAAGTCTTGGGTCCGGGTCATATATTACAAAAGTAACTCTTTATTATAGCTGACTTCGAGACATCTACGTAGAAAGGGCCGGACTAAAATCAGAGGCTGGACCAAAATTAGAGGGTAAGAAATTTTGACATTTTATTATTAAGTATAGATTGGATACATCTTTCAATATATTTTCATAATAAGTTTATTAGGCGATACAACCTAAAATGCAAGACTCATTTGTTTTTGGGATAGTTTTACAAGCAAAGTATTCAATACAAATTTTGGGCCTTCTCCAATAATAAGACCCAAAATATGCTTTAAACGAGAAGTTGTTGATAATATTTTTTCTATGAAACTCGCAAACTTAACAAATTTGAACAACATGTGTCACATGCCGTCATTTTCTTTGGGACGAGGAAGTATATGGGCCCCTTTAGAAGGTAGTTTTCTTTTTTTTTTTGCGAAAACGACACTACGTGTGGAATCTTTTGTAATAAGTGTTTAACTATAGTTTAAGTCAGCCTGGGCGTTCAGGTTACCCGATTTTTTCGGGTCGGGTAATTCGGGTAATTTAAAATTCGGATAATAGAAATTACTATCCAAAATTTGTCCTGAAAAAACACTACCCGCAAATTCGGGTACCCGATAATTCGGGTTCGGGTTCGGGTATTACCCGATATACCCGAATTTACAGAAAACAACAAATTATACATAATTTTAGTAGCGATTTATATATAATTTCAACAATAATTTTATAGAATTTCAATAGAAATTTGAAGAGAACAATGTATTATAGTCACATAGGGAATCATATATTAATAAAATAATAAGTTCAAGTGTTTAACCGATAACACATCATAAACACAAAGCCACAAACACATATTCGGGTAGTTTGGTTAATTCGGGTACCGGTAGATATTACCCCGAATTACCCAAATTAATTTCGGGTAATCAAAATCACTATTCGAATTTGGGATCGAGTACCTCGGGTTCGGGTAATTCGGGTTCGGGTTCGGGTAATGGGTATCGGGTAATTTGCCCAGGCTTAAGTTTAAGTAGACTCAAAAAATTCGTCTCGTAAGTTTTGCTCAAATTGTGTAAACATGCAAAAGATTCATCTACATTTAACGTTTCATACATGCGCCTATACATGTGTCGTGCTGCCCTTGTCACGTACGCCGTCGAGTGCTCCTCCCCCTTAGCACAAAATACACACCAAGGCATACGCCCATATCTCCCGTCATCTACTACCATTTTTTTTCTTAAATAGTGTAGTCATTAGCCGTCATTTGGCCCATCGACAACGGTGGCGTGGAGCACCTAATGTGTCATGAAGGAAGATCAATCTCTAGCGTCAAGGTGAGTGAATGCCACAACATGGTCGACACCGTCGTCGTGGTGCTCCCGTTGCGGCAGAGGCTCTGAACGCCTAAGCCTCTTCTTTTGCTAGTACGGGTGATGTTGCATCTGTTAATTGTACTGCCTATTCGTACAAAGCGACGAAAGATCTGGTTTACTTGAGTATTGTACAAATCTTACAGACAAAATATATAAAAACAATTAACAGATGCAAGATCATCTGTACCGGCAAAAGAAGAGGCTTAGCCGTCCAGAGCCCCCTGCCGCAATTGGAGCACCACGATGACGGCGTCGATCATGTTGTGGCATTCACTCGCCTTGACGCCAGAGATTGATCT
This sequence comes from Eremochloa ophiuroides, assembly GCA_038502445.1. Lineage (NCBI taxonomy): Eukaryota > Viridiplantae > Streptophyta > Magnoliopsida > Poales > Poaceae > Eremochloa > Eremochloa ophiuroides. The sequence continues at coordinate 69,006,677 of JAHLJS010000005.1, forward strand.
TCCTTCACGACGCACCAAGTGCTCCACATCACCGTTGTTGGTGGGCCAGATGACAACTAATGATTACACTGTTTAATAAAAAAATGGTGGTAGATGACGGGAGATACGGGCGTATGCCTTGGTGTGTGTTTCGTGCTAAAGGGGCAGGAGCGCTTGGCGGCGTATGTGAGAAGGGCAGCGCGGCGTCGCATCGGGGCAGGATGGCACAACGCGGCGCGTGGGGCATCTCCAGGAGACGCGGCGTCGAGGGCAGATTAGGTAGCATGTCCGATGATTTGGTTGTATTTTGTCCGTAGGATTTGTACAGTACTCAAGTAAACCAGATGTTTCGTTGCTTTGTACGAATGGCAGTACAATTAACAGATGCAACATCACCCGTACCAGCAAAAGAAGAGGCTTAGGCGTTCAGAGCCTCTGCCACAACGGGAGCACCACGACGATGGTGTCGACCATGTTGTGGCATTCACTCACCTTGACGCTAGAGATTGATCTTCCTTGGTGACACATTAGGTGCTCCACGCCACCGTTGTCGATGGGCCAGATGACGGCTAATGACTACACTGTTTAAGAAAAAAAATGGTGGTAGATGACGGGAGATACGGGCATATGCCTTGGTGTGTGTTTTGTGCTAAAAGGGCAGGAGCGCTCGATGGCGTACGTGAGAAGGGCAACGCGGCATCGCATCGGGGCAGGAGGGCACAATGTGGCGCGTGGGGCGTCTCCAGGAGGCGCGGCGTCGGGGGCAGGTTAGGTAGCATGTCCGATGATTTGGTTGTTGATTTAGGCGCGATGGATTCCGATGTTTTCGGAACAAAGGTGGGAGGTGGGAGGGGAACGAGTGATGATGTTTGATCAAAGACTATATATCTTTAGATTTGAGCGAGTGTGAGATTAAGGAGGTAAGAGTGTATTAGGAGTGTTTGATTAAAAGGAGTTAGTTTTATAGACACACAATTTGGGGTGGGTTTAGTGAAAATTAAGAGAGATATAGACTGCAGGATTGTTTTGGTGAGTCGGAATTGTGTGGCTCTATAAAAGAACTAACTGTTGCCTTTCACAGTAGTAGATATTAGTACTTAGAACACAGTTTGAATCGAATTCTACAATCCAACGCTGGATGAACAAAATCACTGCAGCCACCAAATGGATGGATAATAGAAAATCTCATGTCTACATTCTAAAAACCTAAGAGTCCACTATATTCTGAAAACAGGTAACCTCTGTTGCGACCTTATCTAAAACTTGAGCCTAAAATACAGGATCCAAAACAATCAGGATTTTTTATCTACCATCCAGATTCTGGAATCCCTGTCTAAAATCTAGATTTTTTTAGAATTCCTCGAATGAGCTTCTAAATACGCGAACACATGCTCATTTTCCCATTTTAGGTGTACTTAAGTTTCTTGCTGCCTATTTTCATTGAGAATATTTCTCAAAAATATGGATATGAATCTGACATCATGATAAAAGCAACAGAACTATTGAGATTTACGGTCCCCTTTCCTACTTCAATTCCTCATAACCATAAATCACGTAGAACTAACGTCTATTTCCACTTTCACTTTACACAAGGTGCCCTTTCATTTACAATTGGTATTTTGAGGCTTACACGGTGAAAGATTCAGTCAAAATAAGATCTCTCTTTTGGGTAAAAAAGGAATAGTTTAAAGTTATTTCTAATGATACAAGAAGATATGAAATGATAAGAAATTATCCCTCTGTTCGCTTCAGTTTATCAGTGCTTATTTTCAAGCATGGAACAATGTTTCCTCTCGCAACAAATCAGTATTAGTCAAAATTAACCAGAGCCTATGTATGTTTATTCGATTCCTAGATTGCTCTGGAATGAATTGCCAATCTTTTGGCTTTTTGTTAGGGTTCTTGTGTGTACTAATCATTTCATGTGTACAAGGCTTACGTGATTCTAGTTATTTTTGACGCTGCTACTCGCTAAACTCTAGTGTTGGTTTTGCTTGTCGGACTTTTGGCGCGGCGAGCGACAACATGCAGTCACAAACCAAACAAAACTAAGTCTCACACAAGATATCTGGCATCTACACGTGGAGGGTTTGTCTAGTTAGCAGTCATCCAACTAATAATTAGCATTTTATTTTCAAGTTATTTTTAGTTATATAACCGCAGCTAAAATAAATGCAAAGCAGGTGCACGAGGAAAGGAAAAGCCTTTTTTCCTTCCATCCTTCTCCGGACTAGCCGAATTCTGCTGGCCCAAAGTTTTAATAACCCCTCCAACGACTCGGAAAAAAAATCCCGTGGACAAAATAGAAACAAAGACCCGCGCAATTAGAAAACACAAATCGAAAACATGGCATAAAACCCTCGACCGGAAAGATCTGACCGCTAGGGTTTTAGGCCTTTCCTCACCGTCGCCGTCATGTATGGGAACTCCGGCGAAGCACCCCCGTGCCGTCCCACGCCACCTACAGGCCGCAGTCTCCACCGTCTCCACCGCGCAGATACTCCGCTCTGCTGGCTACTCCGCCGCGGAACCTGCCGCGCTGCGCGCCCTCTCCGACATCGCCGGCCGCTATATCACGTCTCTGGGCCGCGCAGCAGCAGCTTTCGCCGAGGCACGCGGCCGCACGGAGCCCAACGTCGCCGAGGTCGTCCTCGCACTCGAGGACCACGCGCTCGGTGGCTTCTCTGGCGCGTCCGACCCCACGCGGCCGTTGCTCTGTTCCGGCGTGCTCGCGGAGCTTGCCCAGTTCGTCGCCGCGGTGAGGGAAGTCCCGTTTGCGAAGGCCCTTCCGAGGAGGGATCTGTGCTTCGGCTCCGGCGACGGGTGGGAGAGCTTCGCGGCGGCGGGGAGGGAGCCGCCGCTGAGGCACGTTCCACAATGGCTGCCCTGCTTCCCCGAGGGGTGGGAGGAAAGTTTGCGCGTCCCCTGCCAAATGGCAGGGGATGACGAGAAAGACATGGGGCAAGTGGTAACTGTGATGGACGGTAATTGCAAGAGAGGCATGCCAGAGAATAGGGAGAAGCTGTCGTTCCGCTTGGGACAAAAGCGGCAGCGTGTGAAACCATCCGACAAGCATGGTGGTGCCTTCGATCTGTTCACAAAACAAGGAGAAATTTCTCTATCCACAGAATGTATCTCTTCAGCTTCCAATTTAGTCATTGGTCCATAGAATGTATCTCTTCAGCTTAAAATTAAAATTATTGGTCCCTTGGTATGGAAAATCTCTGAAGCGCTAGAGCAAATATAAGCTACACTCCTTCTGTGTTGGCCTTCAGGTCTGAAACTGTTACTGACACACATATATTAAACTGAAGCTTTCAAGTAAATCTCTTCAAATTGCACCTTATTTCTGTTAATTATCTTCTGTCAAATTTCAGGCATTCACGAGAGCCAAATCAGCTCCTTCTGTTTCCTATTGCTGGCTAAATCTATCAGATGTCTTTGACAGTGATCAATAAGTGAGGCCACTAGCAACAACGATTGTTGCTGTGGAATGTCTCTGCTAGTCCTTTTCCAGTAATTCAGTTTAGGTTTGTCTTTCTTCTATCTGCAATTTAATTTGGTTAACCTACTACTATATATCATGCCTTTGTTTCTGGCAAGGATATACGTAGTATCTAACCTGAAAGCAAAATGAACTGGTATGATAAACAAGTTTGAATTGAACATTAATATGCAACATCATTTATTCTTCCTGTGTGGAGATGCTTTGCTCTGACCACTATAACTATTGAGTTTATGCAATTGTGCTCTCAAGAAAAAAAAACTGTGCAATTTTGCTCTCAAAAAGGACAGTACGTGACACGGCAATGTTTACTTTCTGCATGGTGCATTCAGTTTTAGGATGTAAATTATAATAGGTTTTTTTGACCTAAATTATAATAGGCTTGCCTCACATACTTTACATCAAAAGAACTATTTTAGCTAACATTTAAGTGGACCTGAAAGGTTTATGGCCCATTCTGTGATGACTCTTAGACATGCTTTAGCTGTTTAGCACATTTTATATTTCAGTCCCCATTTGTTTGTCTTTGCAGCAAATATGAGTACCCAACCCAGATCTGAGTTATGCATTATGTTTATTATATTTTATGCATTTAACAGTTACCAAAGTGTTTAATTTTTCTGGTATAAAATCTTCAAATAACTGTGGCCTGTTAGACAGGCTGCCCACAGGATTATATTGGGCTCACTCTATGCCAACACTTGTGTTCTGCCACCAGCCTTGTGCCTGCACCCTGCAAGTGCACTAGAAGATGTGATTATTGACCTTTATATTAGGCAATGATCCTATCGTCGGTTCTGTTTCCATAGGTCTAACTCTAGCGCTCATTGCTTAGATGCCTATATACATGTACGTTTACTCATTACATTGATTAATCAATCTACTATTCCGTGAGCCAATCTTGCTTACAGTTCATGTGGCTTGTGATGCTTTTGGTATCATTGGCATAATGTAGGTGAATAAAAAGCAGTTTACCATCTATCATCTATGATCTGCGTTTGCTTTTGCTTCGTCTTAATTTTATTATTTTGATACTCAGAATGCCCAACAAATTGCTTTGCAAGTGAACAAATGGTCAGATTACAATTGTGAATACAATTCTGCTGTAGTTCCATGTTGAGCCCAAATTACTCCTGACACTTGTATTAAGGTGTTACCGTGTTAGGAGCTTCTGTATGGACTATCCGACTGCAGGATTTGAGAACATCTGGACCATGGTCAATTAGTGGCTACATCACGAACCTTACAGGTGATAGATCTAGTGGAGTTCATAACGCTGTGCTGTCTCGATTATCACCACTTGATTTCTAGTTCCTGAAACAAATAACTATTCGGCTGGCTGGTACGGTACGGCTGGCTGGCTGATTGTCCTGAGAGAAAAACACTATTGAATGGCTGGCTGGTGCTGGCTGGACCAGCCAGCCGAACAGGATTGCAATTGCAAGGTCTTCTGGAATCTGGACACCCTTAGTAGTGATAATAAGGGCAAGTAAAGTAATTCAAGGTCTCTTGCTTTGCTGGCAGTTATATGGAACTCTGTACCTGCTGGTGATGCAGTGCTTCAGGGTGATAGAGATCACAAAGACTTTGCCTGTTTGGTTGTGTGCCCAGATGGTGCTGCCTGGCCAGACAGCAACCCAGGCCATCGATTTTCAGGTCCTGGTGGTTGGGATCACTGCCTGGCGGACAACCTGTCTGCCAGGTCAAGTCCCCAATGGAAACTCGAAGCATTAGAGGAAGAAGATACCAAGGTGAGCTTTGTCATTGTGCAAGTTCTAAAATAAAATACAAGCACATGATTCAGTTATGTGTCACCTCATTATCTAAATATTTCAAAACCTTCTTTCCACTTTTCTAATTTTTTCTGTTTGGAAAATTTGTCAATCAGCTAACATAAGTTAAAACCGAAAATAATGCTTCATGCTCAAGAGCGAGTGGGTTTGTTAAGGAAACAACAGGCGGTGTTGCACAACTTGATTTGGTACCTTGATTGTCTCGGTTGTGCAAGAAGTACTTGAGAAGACGAAGTCTGATATGTTTAGCGAGCTTAACTTGCATATAAATTGGGAGATCCTGCATGCAGCACTTCTGTGGCTGACAATTATCATTATCATATTTTTTGTAGCCTGTAGCTTCGTTCCAGCCTTTGTGTCCTAGCTCAGTCAGTGAAGAGTGGAATAATACTATTTCGTGGCTCTCCGACCTTGTACAGTGCATACAACCCTGACAAATCTGACATTGAAGGGCTCTACCTGGGTTTCATTCGCCCAGAACACCTTGGAGTGTGTTGCTGTATGCTGGCACAGGAGAGGCGAAGCGCACTGTATTTCCTATAGTGAATTTAAGGACTGAGGTGGACCTCTGTACTCACATTTGCTACTTCTGTGTTGTCTAACAACGACCGCAATAACGATGAACACAACAAAATCAGCAACTGGGTGAACAGTAGGTGACAGAGCAAAGTTACTTGGAGTTGGAGGGGAGGAGAGATAATGGCGCACTATTACAAGTTTACAACAAGACTCCTACAAACATTAGCAACTATAGTATTATTGTGTGTCAGGTTGACATGTGAAAATACAAGGTAATCGTGACAGGTATCGGCGTATCGCCGTCCCTTTTGGTCGAAACAACACATTATATTTTAAAAATCAAATAATCAAACTCAACAAACAACTGAGTTTTGGTCGAAACAACACTTGTATATTTCAAACAAGCAAACTCAACAAACAATTCAAACTTGGAAGCAACCGACGCGCGTACCAAATTAAGCATGAAACCAGCAGACGTTAGGACATCGCGTGAAAGTAGACCATTCTGTCCAGGTCACGCGTCATCAGTCCAGGTGAGCTGGAAAGCCGCCTCGAAAACAGCCCGGTCGTAGAGCACAGGCTTCCCAGGCTCCTCAAGCCACGCCGAAGTCACCGTTCCGGCCGCGTTTTTGACAGCTTCCATGAAGGCGTCGCATGCGGTGACGGTGCGCTGCGTCAAAGTTGAGAAAGTTTGACTCTTCAAAATTCTTGGAACGACTTACAATTTGGGATGGAGGGAGTACCTTTTTTCAGTCTCTTTTATTGGTTTGAGCTGTCTCTTTTCCGTTTGATTATTTTGCTTTTGAGCTTCCATGCCTCTGCTCTTTCAGCTTGCATATTGCCTGCTCCTCTCGACATCGTCATTCGTCAGTCCGCAGCAAGGCTTGGTAGTTCTCCTTCCCTTTTCCCGTTAGTTTCCTCGGTTCCATATTCACGCCTTCCTTGCCACGCCGTACTCAAGTTTATCCAAGCATGTTTTTGTCATGCGCGCGCTCCACCCTATCTTTTCATCTGTTTAGTGATGTCATGCTTTGTATTAATAGTACTCCATTACATGTACTCACATTCTTTGTTCCACAATATAGGAAGAATCCACTATGCTTTGCTCAAAGATATCACGGCAGCATCCATGCAAGCAGCTGTAAAAGTAAGGACAGTTACATTATGTGACTATCTCAGCAATGACACACCACGAGCATTGATACGAATGGACATGGTCCTACTAGATGAACAGGTACATATTGTCTTTAATGTACATGCTATATGTAATGCTATTTTTTTTATAAAAAAAAAACGTTCGGAAAGTCTATTCAAGCCCAGATCCCTCAAAAATGGATCCCTACCTTTAGGCCACACCTCAAAGAGGATTCAGTGTACTACATAAGGTTTTTTTCAAGTTGTTAATGCACGCTACACATTTTGACCAGTAGATCACCCCTACATGATTAGATTCACAGCTCATACAAAGCTTTTCAGAAGTTAAACTAGTTGTTGGCACGTTTCCTTTATATGCATGTGCACTGGTACGCTTCAGCGTGCTTCGTCAGAGAATTTGTCACTGAATATAGGGCCCGTTTAGAATTTTTTTTCAACTTCCAATCAAACTGATCACATCAATTTTTGGACATATGCAGGGAACACTAAATGTAGATGAAAATTGAAACTAATTTGACAGCTTGGCAAAATATGTCTCACAAATCTTTTGACCCTACTTGAGTCATGATTAGACACTTATTGCATAAAATAAAATGCTGCTACAGTACTTCCAACTGAGTACATCTAAACACCCCCTTATATCTGGCATGCTATCTGATCTGAAATACCACACTACACATGTTAGCAGTACCCTGATGATGATTTCCTTTACTTTACTTTTTGGACCAAAAAATGATTTCCTTTTCCAAACAGGCACCTTTGGTATTCTCAGAGGATGCTCACATAAAAAGATGCAGCCCACAGGCAGAGGTGTAAAGCCACTTGTGAACGTGTACATAACTGATACAAGGTAAGTGCTGCTCCGCATCTGAATTGTATATAGACCCAAAAAAAAAATCGGCCGGTGGGGGAAAGACCTCCCTCACAGTTTTTAATTAAGAAGAAACTTCTCAGTTCCCCGACCGAGAAAACCCCCGAACTCTAGCCCCAGTCCCGACACTGGGAACAGGACACCGTGGGGACCGTTACATGTGCCGGTCCACAGGCCAGGACGCCGTAGCCCGCAGGCCGGGTCTCTGTTGCCTAGGTTACCGTTGCCACAGGCCGGAAACGGGTTGTTACCACCAGTGCTTTGGCATACGGGGCCAGCGAGGGGATTTTTTTAACCCAGCCTGAAATTCGCTCCCACTGGAATTCGAACTCAGGACCTGAGAGGTGCCGTCGGAGTGACTAGACCAACTGATCTAGCACCCTTTGGCGTATATAGACCCACACATTAGCATGTTTTATGTTGTCATGTGTTGTATCTATTCCATATATAATACAGGCAGGATGCAGTTGTTGCTCTATGGGATCAGCAAGCAGGCATTTCATGCAAACAAATATATGGCTACGACCTCTATGGGTCCTCTGGTCTTCCTCGTTATCGCAATGACAGGCAATTTATTTAGTGGTATCTCATTATCCTCCCTTGCTGATCAGTTATCTAAACTGCTTTTTTTCTTCCTTCTATGCTAACACAACCTAACTGCAGATACCTTATCACTCCAAGACTCAACATTATGCAGGTTCTATGGCAATCCTGAACTTAAGAGGCAGTTGCATTACAGAAGAGGTAACACCACTAAAATCAATGCATATTTAAAACAACCTTTTCTTTTCGTGGTTCATGACTACAAAAAAATTACCTGCTATGTCAATAGCACTAGAGGCTGCCTAATGCCACCTACATGGTATGGTCCAACCCCATCTCAGATTACCGCAGCGAGAATCACAGTCAGAACTTGCAAAATTTGACAATCCACACCTTATCTATGTATGTATGAGGCTGCACTCAGTCTATCTAATTGTCTATTTCTTAGACACTTCATCTGATACAACTGTTCATGCTCATGCAGTCAAATAAATACATCATCAGTGTGAAGGTTAAAAACATTCTGCCCAGTAAATCATGGTGGTACATGTCTTGCACTATACCTAGCTGCAAAAAGACATCTAACTCAGTTGGAGATGATTACAAATACAGTAATCCTAGGTGCCATGGTGTCAATGCTGAACCTAGGTAAAATGTTTTCTGTATTCCATTTAAAGCACTACTATTAGTTCCTCACCTATAATGAGTCAGGCTCTTTCAATGTACATGTTTCTAATAATAATGTCTATCTAATTGTTCCATTGTAATATGTAGATATCGTTTACCTGTCTTTGTCACTGACGCTATACAAGAATTTGATGAGGCTCGCTTTCCAACCATAGAATTGGTCTTCTTTGGTCCAAAGGCAGAAGAGAAATAATATGATGCCCAGTGAATACTCTTATAAATGATGCTGGTGGCTTTGGTTCGTTTATCCCAATGCAGATCACCTGTCTATATGGCAAACAATTTGACATGTGCATCAACGTATCTTCTATGTCACTTCAAAACTCAGATATCACTTACGAAGTTGACCACGTTCGTGGAGTTCCTAATTTACCTCTCCTAAAATTGATAGGCACAGGTGCTTAACATTGTATAAAACACCTTGTATTTTATCATTCACTATACACTATAATGCTGAAATACACTATGTTATTCCTGTGTATGAACCTGCAGGCCACAAAGAACATGTACAATCAGCAGATATAGAAACAGTGGAGACCTTGCTGGTCAAAGGACTGCACAATCCTGTGCCTCTCCCCGTGCCCACTGCTCAGACGCCCACAAAGGTACCATTGGATTTCTATAGGCATTATGTATACCAATACCATATGCACGTAGTTATACAACTGATTCTCCTAACACTTCATGGCTTTAGAATTTACAGGCATTACTTGGAGCACCGACATCAGCCACCCCACCATCGTCAGAGGTACATCTATACCACATCCTATTTACACAGTGCTGACCCATACCTTTTACCATATTCACATACTAGGATCTATAATTTGTAATCACCACGTTCATGTATGAATATGTATTTTTCAGATATAGCCATCAAAAACACAATCCACATGTGAGAAATGCCCAGCAACCAGCCTGGAACCAGGCCACACAGACAGACTCTGTTCGGCTGGCTGGAATGTACGGCGGGCTGGTTGATTGTTCTGAGAGAAAAACACTGCTGAATGGCTGACTGATGCTGTCTGGTAAGTTAAGCGAACAGAGTGAGTGTATTAGGGTAAGGACACAGTCATAAAATATTTTGTCGCTTCAACAAACGGAAATAGACTTTCATCATGTAACAATTCCGTTTCCGCAATGATCAAGAATTCAAGATACATATACTGACGTCAAAACAAGACGTCAGCTAGACCTTTCCTCCCTTGGACTACAAAGATGCAAATCCTATGCTACGCAGCCTTTCATCATAACATAAGGACATGCTAATTATAGTTCTTTTTCTTTCTGCCTGCAGTGATGCCGAAGAATAGAGGTGCACACCGACTTCAAGCTCTAGGCTAAACCACGACGTCCCATCCTTTTGTCAACAAACATATAGCCTGTCACAGTAGTTGTGCTATCTTCTTTTCAGTTCCAGCAATATAGTGCGGTCAGACTATAAAAAATGTTGCATGATCCTGGTACATTCCCCTTCGTCATGTACAAAATAGCTTGAACTCAGCCTCTGCATGTATGTTACTTAGAGACTGCCCTATTTAGATAACTTCTGACACCGCTCTATGCAGATAAATCGTCAACTCTATGCAGATAAATCGACCATCCATAATGCCTCCTTAACTCAACTATTCCCGTTCATCTATTCCACACTCACCTAGAAAACAAAGTGTTTTAAACTTTTAAAAAATAAAAAATCCTCAAAACAACCGTTGGAGTGATATTGAACGTTGACATTTGACATTTTGCTGATATATATATCGCATGTCTTGCAATTGAGGCCTGTTTGGTTCCGCGACTGGCAATGAGCGACCGTGCCTCGAACACTGCATCCACGATTCATTTTGCTGCGCTTTGCGTTGCTCGCGGTCATCGCAGACCGTTCGACGAGATTTTTTTTTTTTTTTTCTCAATCCGCTCAAATGTGTCGCCATCACTGATCCAAACAGGCCTGAAGCTTAGGTTGTGAACACTTCCTAAATCTGTGATGCAGAATGATAGCAGGTCGGAACATCCAGATTCATTGAAATGTGAGCAGCGGCATTTTGGATGAGTCTACTATTTCTCTTGTACCAGAAACCAGAGAAACAACAGGGAGAGAGCTATCTACATAAAGAGAAATCGTCCAACACTCTCTCTGTCCTTCATATACTCTTTCGAAAATCAGAACGTATCCGAATTAACCAAGATGCCCCACCATTAACCATTTTCTGTCAACCGGAGTGCATAGCTTCCTCTGCAAAGGAATACAGTACTCGGCAAAGTTTGTCAGTAACCTTTAACCAGCAACCCAGTCGACCGCGTACAGGATCTGCCTGTTGCCTACACAGCCTATAGCCGACAGCCCGGTCCTGGCTGGAACGGCACACGGCATGACGGCAAGTTGTGAGAATTCTTTTGTTTAGCAGGTCACGGCTCACAACAGCAACTTTCAACAGCAACAACAAGTTGCTGTTGTGGCTGTTGTGACTCAAGTGATGAAGCGGTGAAGCCGCTCCTCGCGCGCGGGCGACCTACCACCTACGCTTCGTCGCTTCCGCTCCGCAGCAGCCGGCGTTTCCTCGACCTGTCCTGTCCCTCGACCACGTCAGCAAGTTCGGTTGTAAGGCTGTCTGCACTGCGGTACTCCACTGCGTCCTGCAGGCGCACATGGCGGACGGAGGCGCCGCAGCGCGGGCCTCTATCCTGTCTACGACGGTCACGGCGCCGCTATGCCCAGCGACCTGCGAGGACGGTACGGCGCGCGCACGTGGGGCCCAGGGAGAGAGAGAGAGGGAGAGGAGGAGGCCGAGGCCGCGCCGGAGCTCGCGGCCGCCGTCGTCGTGCCCGCGCGCCCCGCGCCGGAGCCCGCGGCCAGAGCCCGAGGCCTCGCCGGAGCCCGAGGCCGCCCGCTGCCCGTCCGCCCATGCCATGGCCGGATCCACGGCGTGCGAGGTCCGCCGGAACCGCGCTCGTCGCCGGCTAGCCGCCGAATCTGTCCGCGCCGGGGCCGGATCCGCCTGCCGGAGACCGAGGCGAGGAGGCGGCGCTCCCCGCGTGAAGACCGAGGCGAGGCGGCGGCGCTCCTCGTGCCCGCGGCGGCGCTCGCCCGCTCCCGCGCCGGGGCCGGAGGAGGCGGCGCTCGCCCGAGCCCGCGCCGGGGTCAGAGGCGGCCGTCCCCGCGGCCGCGCCGCGCGCAGTCGCCCGAGGAGACAGAAGAGAGGGGGAGGGAGGGAGGGTGGGTGGGTTGGAAATAAAAAGCAGAAAAAGAAATATAGAGTAGAGATATAGAGGATGGATGAGTGCGAAAGAAAGTAATATAGAGAAGGAAATTTCGATGACTAAAATAAAATATTTTTTTTAAGGATGAATTTAGAGTACCAGACAGCCTAACCTCCCCGCCGGCCTGGAACGATTGCAGCGTTTCCAGCGCATCAGCGCAATTGTTCGATTGAGCTTACAGTGCCAGCAATGCAGAATTGCAGATCATCTGTGCCGCCCCTCCCCGCAGTACACATTTATCCTAAAAACTTTTCATGTGTACACTGTACAGCTTCTCTGGAAAGTGTTTTCCTATAAAACTATAACAAACAGGGCCATTGTAACCTCCCCGTCAGCCTGAAACGACGTAGACCGTGCATCAGCAACCATTGATGCAGATCAAAAGGTGGCCACGACGATTTGCAGCCCCGTTACAACAAGCGTCACTATATAATAAAAATCTGTCATGCAGCATTTTGTTGAGATGAGATAACGATACGGTAAATGGTACGGACTCAGCGCAGCTGCAGCCAGCTTGCCGCACAGCACAGTCCCATCGAATTTTTGTTTGTCTATGGAAACTTCACATGGATGACTAGATTGTTACACCATTGGATGCTGGAGTACTTGCTCTGATATATTACATCGACTAGATACACATGCTTCTAAACATACAGTTGAATGAACTACATCTCAACAACAAATAACAGACACATCAGGATATAATTGGGGGGATTATACATGACAGTAGGAAACCTATGGCCTATTGCTATATATGATGACACCAATGTTTTAACTAAATTGGCACCTAAAATGATGAAGTTAGTACTTTACAGGAGACAGTTGTGACGAAACCAAAAGACATAGTCACCAGTCCTAGTTACACCAAAGAGTACCTCTTCATGGTATCAATGGCTCAGCTGCTCGGAAGCATTCATGATCTGAGTCTCCAGTCAGAAATACACAAGCTGCTCTGAAGCATTCATGATCTCAGTCTCCAGTCAGAAATACACAAGCGTTATTGATCTTTACAGGCTGTCACCGCTGCTAATAAGAGATCAGCTGTTCCAAGTTATTAAGGAGCAACCATATCAATCTGATTCTTCACAGATGTTAACCAGATGATTGAATGGTCTGCCTCTTCAACTAACAGGAATGTACATAAAACTTGCATGTCAATGGCTGGCAACATAAACCGTATGTAGCACTACAGTTGAAGCCTATGGAGGATCTCGCACTGAAGGGCTAGCCATTCTAACACGGTGAGCGACAGATAGAGGTGGCCTGCCAACTGCTTCCAATATCCTAGTGAACACAACCTTCGTTGGGACACATGTCACTAGAGGAACTGCTCCTTCTGATCTGATTAAACCACCCAATATGCCGTTGTTCCAATGTGCCTTTGCTTGGACACCTTCTCCGTGATGTTTTTTTGCAGTGGAAATGGAAGAGAGAGCTCTAAGTTTCTGGCTTGAGAGGTTTGTTTTCTTGGATGACTTCTTATGGGACTTAGCTGATGACCTCCTAGCATTCGAACTGCTTTTCTTATTCACCTTAACCTGGTGATTCGAAGAGTACTTTCTTAAGGTTGGTTTCATCTCATAATCAGAATACACATGACCACCTTCATTATCTCCATCCAACAGTGCCCCTGACGGATTTGAACGGGGAACTCTTTGCATGGCAGTCCTTCTACCTGTTGGCCAAGCAGGTGGAGCAGCTGTGCTCTCTTGCATACCACTGTCACCGCAGAATAGCAGATGATCTGTGGAACCATCTTCAACTATTTCAATTTGGATAGGGTGCCCAACAATTGCTTTGCCGTTAAGTCTGCTCATTAAAGAGACAAGAGGGACATGCTCCCCTTGGTAGCTGCTGGCCTGAACTTTGAGGTTAACATTGAACAACATTGGTCCCATGCCACCAAAACGTGAAGTCAATTTCCTTTGGTAAAATGAAGGTCCATCCCAATATGCATTCCGATCAACATGATATATCCGTTCAGTGTCCTTGCTTAGGGGAGACAAATTTGAAGAGTCATTCTCATAGTCATTAAAGTAACTGTAGCCTCGGCTAAGATCTCTTGTGGTTCTCAAGGATGAAGAGTATTTTTTACCATGGTACAAGTTAGCCTCTGAATAGCTCATGTCCTCAAATAAATTAGTTTCATCCGAATCATAATTGGGCTCCTTTTCAATTTGGTAGAAGTTTTCCTCAAAAAGCTGCTCACCAGATGTGTTATGCAAAGACCCTTTTAATGGTCCATTGTATTTATTTAACCATGTATTTCCATCTCTCATATCCACTAATCTCTTCACTGCATTACGATTGTTACGTTTACCTTTCATGTGCCACTGAGAGACACCCAGCTCAGAAGAACCATCCTCTTCCTCAGATTCATTCAACTGGGGCATATAAGTAGAATAGGTCACCTCATTGTCATCATAATCCACATGCTTGAACTTGTCAGAAACTGGAACAGAATACGGATCAGGAGCATGTGATTCTATAGGTAAAATCACACTTGCATCTGCCAAAAGATTGCCATAAAAAAGTTATCAATAAAATCTACAGAAGACTGATGCAAGAAATGGCATTAGTAACAGACTATAAATTGCTGCCATGGAAGTTTCCGGCAAAACAAAAAAGCAGGACAAAGGGACACAATAAATATTTCAAGGAATTATTTATGGCTTTCTGGAAATCTATCTGTTATTGAATCAGGCTCTGGAATTTCCAGACTCCATGTTTTTCATGATTTTTATCAAAATTATATTGACACAGATAAATTCTGACTGTGATACAAAACCCCAATGAAAAAGAGAATGCAAGCCAGGGATGCTGAAACAGTAAGAAGCAATAGATCTGTATGTACTATTTCACCTCTAAACTAAATGCCCAATAGAAGCACAAAGAATTCTTTTAGTGATGGATTTACTTTATGAAAATGCAAATGATCCATAATATGCATAATGACTAATTATTGCATCTCTGATGTCTCATGACTGTGTTCCCTTGTAATTGATTCATCCTCCTTGTATGCCCAAATACATAATAAGACAATGTCATTACGTATCTCATACCTACACTGTTCTTTCAACATATTTACCTTGTAAACTTAATCAATTATCAATTATCATCAACACCATCCAACAGGCCTTCCCCATGGTTTGAACAAATGACCACAATCACATCTAGAAATTAATTATAGCAATTTAGTTCTTCATCGTCCTTAACCCTGAGCATGTACATATTTACAAATGATACAAGGGGTCCTGTGTATGTATAGAGCTACAATAATTCAATATGCGAGAGTAAATCATGCTGCATATGGGTAAGTCAAGAATGCAATCTGATGCATGTTTGCATGAAGTGAAACTTAGTTTTCAGCCCTTATTGTCAATATTTGCATCACTAAATTGCAATTGTGCTGCTAATACTAATGTTTTAGTACATTGTGCTATGCTATAGCCAGCAATCTGTGACAATGTAACATGAATTCAAACCATCGGAAAGAAGAAAATCAAGGTGTATACACATACTTTGCAGAAGTTCAGCATCATCTTCAGTCTCACTTTCTGAGCATTCCCTCTCTGAAGACTCGGTTATTTGCTTCTCAACAAAGTCAGACGAAGTCTGCTCCTCAGAAAAATAACCAGGATGCTGAAGATAGCTTTCATTCTCAAAATCAGCTCCAGTAGAAGACATCTTTATAGAAGGTAAATCGCTATGACTCAGAGTTTCACCAGAATCACTAGCCATGTATGCATTTTTACTTCTTCGGGAACGGGAGGTGGCAAGTGAAGGATTATTACTCTCCCCGATTAATAAAGCCGCAAAATCATCGTTTTGCTTTAAGTGAGGAAGCAAGTTTTCACTACTCTGCAATACTTGAGAAATTGGTCTGCGTCTATCTGATTTTGAAACAAGAGAGTCTTCAAAATCACTTCCATCTGATCTATTTTTTTTCACAATTGTACTCTCCTTGTTCTCTAAAGTGGCACCACCATGAGAATGTCTCAAATGGGAGAAATCACCCACGTGATTGCTGACAAGATTTCCTTGAGTAAGAGATTCTGAAAAGTTTCTCTTTGAACCAGCATGTAGAGAACATTGTCCCACTTCTTTTTTTACATCAGGAGGAATAGATGCATCTTTGCGCTTCTTGTTCTTTTTACTCTTGTAGCGAGTACTTCCAAGGTCTTTGCGATGTTTTGTGCAAGCTGCATTTCATGAAGACAGCTCAGTTTTAGATGCAGAATGCTTGAATCTCATGGATAACATACAAGAAACAACCTAAACATCTAACAAAACTCTTCACTGTCACCTAACTTACCAGAAATATTACCAGGTGGTCCAGGTCTGAAACCTTGAGTCTGATACTTTGATGCAAGCTGCTTCCTCTCCAATTCAAGTGCATGAAGAATAGCATCTTCTCTCCGTGCATATTTCTCTCTTTTCTTCACAAGGAGTCCCTTGAGTAGCCTCTGCCTTCTCAATACAAGCATCAAACTCTCCACACCTGAATGCTTTAACACGCTTTGATTTCTCAAGGTTGTACCAATCCCTAAGAAAAAAAAGGACAGGTAAATACAAACAGAATATGTGAGGGACTTCAACTTTTCAGAAAGTACGATATTCCAGGTAGTTAGAAATGGACTTGAAGGAATGGGAATTATCTAGAGAATCATCTTTGGATAGGAGTGTGTGAAAAATACCATTCTATATGCCAGAATCATCACCAAGAAACGAATTATTTATTGTTACTATTATTAACCATTTTTTCATGTGTCTGAACTTGTTGGTTTTCATCCCTAGTCTACCCCAACTTGCTTGGGGGATAATGTTTTGTTCTAGTAGTTCTGAATTATAAAATTGGAGATGGAAATGCAATATACACCGCTAGTATTCCAGGATATTTGCTAGCAAAATATATTTTCTTATGGAGGTAAACCCTGCTTTTATAAAGCAAAACCAGTCTTACAAGACGCACCAGAATGGCTGGGCTTACTAGTAAAAGAAGTCTTATTAATAGATATGCTTGAAATTAGCTGATAAAAATATGAAAACGCAGACTCCCAGGAGAGGAAGATTTGACAATGGAGCATCAGATGTAATAATGACATAATGTGATCATAATAAACTAAGAAAAAGGAAAGAATAGGTACAATCAAGGATATGCGGCGACTTCTTCAATCACTAAGACCTAATCACCACACAGAACAATAATTCGAAGATTTTAGTTCTCTTTTTAAAAATGCATTTTTAAGTACTATTATCAGCTGTATATTCCAAAATAACTGACACAAAAAATCCACACATGATCAAATCCTGGATGCTTCATCCTCAGACATGTGCCTTCGATTCCTAGTGAAGTACTCCATCCATTCGAAAATGTAAGTCATTTTAGCTTTGTCTTAAATCAAACTTATTACCTTTGACCAACTTTATTAAATAAATGCACCAACGTACAACATCAAGCTATGTTCCTAAAATCCACCATGAAATACGCTTCGATAGTGCATATATTCGGCATCATATATGTTAGTATACTTTATACAAATTTGGTCAAAGCTACAGAAACTAAAATTCTAAAACGACCTACAATTTGGAACAGAGGGGCTAAACTAAGCATCCAATCAGGATAAAGCAACCTGCTATATTTTATCTGTCCTATCTCACAAACAAAAAACGTTAACTACATGAAGAAGTATTATTTTATATCATATCCCAACAAATATAGTAGCTTAGAATATTATGGCGCAACAGGGGCCATAAATGTCTACTTACTGATACAGTCATACAGAGCAAGTATAAAAACTGTAATCTCATCTACAATTTGTCTGGGTACCAAAAGGAAACAATTCTTGTGCAACATAAAATCTGCGTGACATACTGTAATCAAGATGTTACCAGCCCTATAATACATGTGCTCAGGATTTCAGGTTCTTTGGAAAGCAAGGGCACAAAGCCACCATAATTCTAGAACATATCCTATTGTTTCAACTAGGTATCTTGAATTTGCTATTGTTTCCCACTTCTAAAACTTCCATACATCAAATTGTTACAACATCCAAGTATCCAACCAAAGAATATCATGAGTCATGGCCATGAAACTGCCTGGGAAAGTTTACAAGAAAGAAAGAAAGAATACAATTAATGGCTTCAAAGTCAGAAGTGAAATAGACCCACTACATATCATAGCCACCAAGTTCCCAGGTCAGTGGAGTCGAGGAATGTTACTAAGGAACTTTGTAAGGTACTTGAGAAAAGTTTTGGGAAGGCAGGGACAATATTGTTCCGGTGTTCTCACAACAGGAGCAACATTCCAGGGACGAGGAATGTGGCATCGTTCATTCCAGGGACGAGGAATGGCATCGTTCCATGTTCCCAGTGACAACGCTACATCTCCTATGAACAACAGCTCTTCCAAATTTCGCAAGGTCTAAGAGAGAAACTAGCAATGAGCTTGACTACATGTCGGTAACTTTCACAAAAGTAAGAGGCAAGTATGCCACAAGGATCAGAAATTTTAACAATAACAAGTAATCTTAAGATGTATGGAACTGTATGGTCATGCTTTGCTTGGCGCTAATATGGAACTGTGTGGTCATTTTCCTTTTCAATTTCTAACTCTTGTAATTTCGCTGTGGAAGTAATGAAATTCGGCGTCGCCGTTGTGGAAAAGGTAATCTTAAGATGTAAAAACATCACAGGGCTCGGGTAGAAAAACTAAAACAAAACAAGGGACTGGGACCTTACACGCTTGCGTCTTCCCGGCCGAGGAGCTTGACCGGCGTACCGGACCTCGGCGACATGATCTGCGACGGTGGGAGCTCGTCGGGGCCCAGGATCCTGCCGGGCCACCAGGACCCGTTCCTCCGCCGCACCCACACGATGGTCCCGGGCGAGGTGTCCCCGACGCCGCAGCAGCCCCCATCTCCGTCCGCGCCTCCCTCCACCGAGCTCCCCACCATCCCGCTCCTCCCACCAAACCCTAACCGCCGGCGGGCCGGACCGCGCGCCTCTCACCCGGCTTCGAGAAGCTCCCCTCCCCCTCGAGATCTGGCTACCATTCAAATCCCGGAGGGTGCCGGCATCCAGAGGCGCCGGCCCCGCGCGGCTTATTCCACCGAGATCACTCTGGCTCTGGCCGCGGCGCGCTCGCGCTCGCGCTCGCCCTCGCCTCAGGCAGCTTCTAGAAGCTTCTTCTCGGAGGCTCCCCGAGCCCCCTTTGTCCTTCGGCTGCTGCTGCCGCTGCCGCTGCTCCTCCTCCCCCTCCCTCCGCCCACGCCGGCGCGGGGATAGGGGCTCCGCGGAGTCTCCGGCTCGCTGCCGGTGAAGTGGTCGGTTCCGGCGCGGGCGGCCCTGGAATATTATTTCTCCCCTCTTTGTGTGTGAGGAAAAAATGCGAAATAAAAAGGTTTTCTTTTCTTTCGGGGCAGTTTGGTTTCCGGTTTCCGGTGGTCCGGTCCGCGTGAGAGACAGAGAGGGGGGCTGGCTGCCGGTGCCGGTTGGCGCCTTGGCGGACCGCCGGAGGGAAAAGGAAAGGTAACCGACGGGCTGGCCCGACCCCAGAGGCCGGAGGGAAACGTGTACTGTACACCGATCCGGGGGCCCGTATCGACCGGCGCCAACGCGACGGCCAGACAGCCCACGTGGGGTGACGACGTGAGTGGAGGCGTCACGGCATTTTTTTACCCCCGTTTTGCAGCTGGACAGGCACTACCGTACTACAGGCTATAGGCGGACGAATAAGGATGCTACGATTGGATACAAGCTCTTGCATGCGTTTTTTTAGCCAGCGTAAGCCAACTACTTCTACAACAATCAACCAGCCTGCCAGCTGTAAAACTATAAAATTTTGTTATTTTACATTTGACACTCACAAGATTTAAAAGAACGAAAATAGTGCCATAGGATGTGTGCTAGTTGTATGCATAGCTAAACTTTGACATGCACCTAAACACCAATATATAGATTTTAGCATTAATTTATTGCTGCAAAATATTTGGCATTTTACATTTTACAAGTCATCTAAACAGGTCCTAAGTATTTTTAGTCTACTCCTATATATCATGATGAAGAGCACCGATTATAGGACTAGTCCTCTCCTCAGGCCAAAACAAAGGTAAAACTAATTACGTGTTGCCCATACATACCTTAATTCGATGTGATAACTCCATGTAAGTAGCCTAATCAAATGTATTTGGGTCTATATTAAGCAAACAAAAACATTTGGTTTGAGATACTTGCATTTTTGTGTTGGGAGAACAGAGTTGCTACCATCGAGTGTACGAGAGGTGAAGTTTCTCGTCTTCCTCTTTTCTTCTAATGAGTAAAAAAAAGTTATTGTCATCCTCTAAAAATAAATAAAAAAACAAATAATAGATATGCAGATGATCTAAATTTTCTCTTTACCTCATATATATAACCATATGTTTATATAGACCTATGTGCACCAGTGTTGACAAAGAATACATCATTTTGCATATTTGCTAAGGCTATTTTATATGCAACCACCTGTCCCCTAAAAAAACACATGATGCAAGAGTTACAAATGTAATGCTCTGAAAAGTCAAGGACGATGAACTATTTAAAACTCCCATATTTTCTATAGTGTCTTTGTCTCCTTTTAGGAATCAAGCAATGCTTAGTTTCGGCTTTTATTATTTTGGGGTGTAGAGATTTATCTCAACTGCATATTGTATAACTATTGTTTTTTTTGGATGTAGCTAAAAATAAACGTTAATTTTATTTGATTCTGATTTATTGTGAGATTAAAATACTGTTAAAATGTTAATTTTGACTGATAAGTTCAATGACACTTACACTTAAACCCTCCAACTCTCATCCGATTTGCAGAGGAGAACTTTTCTAAAACGATGATTGATTTTCCGATCCGGCGCAACAATGCAGCAATGCTAAGACTATCCACATTCATCGTCCTCTAAATTCATCCTCTAAAAGGAATATTTTATTCAAGATTCTCTCATCTATATCACTTTCTCCCGCACTCATCTATCATTTATATCTCTCTCCTCTATATTATACTTTTCTTTTTTCCCTCAATTGGACGCCCTCCCCATTCTCTCCTCCCTCTTCTCTCTCCTCTCTCCTTTCCCCTTCTCTCCTCGTCAGCGCGGCGGCGGGCGGAAGGGTGAGCCACAGGTGGGTGAACTCGGCGCGGCCCTCCTCTCTGGTCTCCCTCTCGTCGGCGAGCTTGACGAGCGGCGGCGGCTCCCTCCCTCTCTCTACCCCACTCTCTATGTCCCTCCGCGCGCGGCAGCGGCTGCCCGTGGGCCCCACATCCGGTAGCGGACGTCTCCCTGAAACCCGCTAGATTTGGCGGACGCCACGCTTCTCCAGGTATGTGTGCCACTCTCATCCGCTATGTGCTCCTCAAGGATGCTGGTCCAGAACACGGTGCGGGTAGTCTTATGCGCTTTAACCAGTTTCGGCTCCTTTGTCAAATCAAATCAAAGAAAAAAATAAAATAAAACCACAGCTTCGCCTCTCGTCTGGCCTCTCGCGCATCTGGTATGCGCCTTTGTGTCGTCATCCCTCTTCTGCTTCCTCCCTCCACATCCACGCCATGAGATGATATCCTAGCTCAGCTCGGCTAAATTGAGGGCCAACCAGTGGTGCAAACAAATCGAGTTGTGCCGCAGCCGGGCAGCCGCTCCTGCGCGCGTGGCAGCACGTGGCGCGCCCCGTGCTTGTGCAGCCCGCAGCCGGGCAGCCGCCGACCGGCATTAGCGGCTTGGAATGCTGCTGGTGAGTGGTGAGTGCTACTAATCTCATTTGGGCTGGGTGGCTGGCCGTCTCACGGAAACTCGAAGAGCGCATCAGGATTTGCGGTTGGCGCACTGCAGCTGGCTGTATCGATTTACTTTTTTTTGTTCATGCATTCTGAAATCTCAATCTCCCAATCGGGCAAGTGGCAATCCCCATGAGTCCATGGCATATCATACTTCTTAATCTTTATTTCAATTGCACAAATTGAAATCGATTACATATTTGTGCCGAACTTTTGTGGACTTCCACAAAGAGAATTGGTTGAATCGAACCATCTGTTCATTAATTAATTGTATTTGTGAAAATTGCAACTCTGATTTCTTTCAAGTGCCCAGCTTTTAAGTCTTCATTCAAATTTTGTGACTATTCTGATGACGATACTGTCGATACAGGAGGCAGGGATTCTGATGACTATTCAAATCGCCATCTGTTAGGTAATTTTCTAATCATTTTTATGTTTTCATCATGTTTGTTGTACAATTTAACGTGAATATCAAATATCATCTAGATTATGCATTTTATGCTTTACTTTATTATCTATAAGGTCCCTTCGGAACGTGTGGAAATTTCCTAATTCCTTTTTCCTATAAAATTGAATTTAATCCTGTAACATTTCTACATGCCTATGAAGAAAATCCTATGTTCCAAAGAGGCGCTAACCGCTAAGTATGTGACTAATGTGTGTAGTTTAGACGTTGGCCCTACGCGTGCGGATTCAGCCGCTCCGCCTCATCAAAGACCATGCAGCATGCCAGATGACTAGGGATGCAAACTGCGGCTGCACACTGCACTGGCGATCTGCGAGATCAGGTACAAGAGCGGAGTGGAATGATTATTGGTGTTCGGATCAGCTTCTGCGCCTGCAGCCCTGCTCCAGTTCGTTGGCCTCTGCAAACACGGCAATCTTGACTGGTGTGGGTGCGGCAGGCCAAATTGATTCCAGTCCTTGTATCCTTGTAGTTTTGCTTACTATTCAATTGATTGATTCCCCCAGGAGCACAGGTAACTCGTTTAGATCTCCAGACGTCATCCGCATCGTGAGCATGATGGACTGTGTGACGGGAGAAACCCACCCTGATTCTCCTGTCCATGGCGCGATAAGAATCTCATCCCAGCCAGCACACGGTAACAATTTCCACCACAATTCTGTGTCATAACTCCAAGACAAATTTCACATGGACCATATTATTGGATATATACCAGCTTTTTATAGAATCAAGATGTAGACCTGAGCCTGACATATGTAAGTTGGGTAGCGGAATTGATCTGCTATATATATAAGTTCAGGCCCCGTTTACTTGGCAAAATTTGCTACTGTTCACCATCACATCCCCATCATATCAATTGTACTTTTTGTTTGCATAGAGTACTAAATGAAGTAGCAGCTGTTGCATGTTTGTACTTTATGCGTGGCTACCTCGAGATGAATCTTTTGAGTCTTCTTGGACCATGATTGGACAAAAGTTGTCAAATACAAACGAAATTGCTACAGTGCAACTTTTCACCACTTTTCACCATATTTCCTAAACTAAACGGGGCCTCAGAAAAGGAATTCAACATAATAAAGTATTGAGTGGCAATGCCAGCAAATCAGAAGCACCACATATTCCAACATGACTGTTAAAGTGTACGGAAAAGAAGACAAGAAGTTCAACATGAGCAAGCTATCAAGAAATTTGCAGCAGTCATCAAAGAAGTCTTGTCAATGTGGTCATTCTCTGATAAGTAAGCACCTTATTAGATGCCAAAGAGCAGACCAGCATGCTAAGTTGTCTGAATGAACATTACGATGGGTTTGGCTAGTTGAAGATATTAAGAGCCTGCTTCTTTATCTCCACAGCTTCAAGGAGCTTCTTGGCCACCGCGCATGCGTACACCGAAGAGCCCTTAGGTATCTGCAGTATCAAGATATGAAGTATTATCACAAATGTCTGTGCTACAGTCACAGGGAAAAGGATTAGGAACCTACTTCCGTTTAAGAAAATTTGTTCATTACCTTTGTATTGAACATGAATATATGGTGATCTCCAATGATTCCCCCAACAGCATGGATGAGCTCAAGACGAAACTCCTCTAGAACCTTTGCAGCACAAAGCAAAGAGTTGGCTCTCTTCTTCTCTGTGAACTTGATATTTATTTCATCATCAACTATGCGAACATCAACATCGCACTCCTTGGACCTCCTTTGAACCCAGGAGCTCCTTATAGCCCCATTCAGCTGATTGTTTTGATCATCACTCACTGGCTGCATTGAAGAGCTTTCCCCATCATCAGCTGCCTCATCATCCAGCTTCAGTATCTTCCTCCTGTCAGTGCTGTTCCTCTTCTTTTCCAGTAGGATCTTCAGTTCTTTCACTGTTCTATTAAGCTCATTGATGTATTCAATGGCATCTCCAACTATAGAGGCCCTGTCATTCTGGAGAATAGTGTTACAATATAATTCAAAATTCATAGCATCTTATTCACTAAGAGTACAATAAATGTAAATCTAGGAAAGAAAAATAATATTGCATTGTGCTGGTCATAACTAGAGTTTCTGGAATGGAAGTTCTCTTACCTCGCATGTAGAATTACATTATACTTTGTTGGATGCTGATACTAAAGATCAATTTGCATTCAAAAAATTCCATGATTGCCTTCCTCCAGATACTTGAACTAATGTCACTTTATAAGAGTTTGCTAACAACGAATCCATCTTTAATAAAGTTTTTTGGCGAAATAGTCGAATTCGTCCTTGAACTATCACCGAAAGCTCAGTTTAGTCCCTGAACTATGAAAACGGCCGTTTTAGTCCTCAAACTTTCACAGCCGGCTCAATTTCGTCCCTAAACTATGAAAACGACCGTTCTCGTCCTCAAACTTTCGCAGCCGGCTCAATTTCGTCCTTAAACTATGAAAACGACTGTTCTCGTCCTCAAACTTTCGCAGCCGACTCAATTTCGTCTCTGGTCCGATGTGGAGCGCCACGCTGGCTCGTCTCGTCATCGCCTAGTCAGCTAGAATCAGTTTTTGAAAGTCTGCAACTGATTTATTCTTATTCCAACTGGTTGCAACTAGTTGTAACTCTTCAATACAACATTGATGAAGATGATTTTTAATTGTAGATCTCAATAAAATCTACAAATTTTTAGTTTTAATTTTTTTTATTTAAGGATGTTAAGATGCTCAAAAAGTTAATAAAAATTTTTAGCACCATAATAATTACCTGCTGCTGTTTGTAATTAATATAAAAGTTAATATAAAATTTTAGCACCATAATATGAACTTTTTAAGTATCTTAATGTCCTCAAATAAAAAACATTAAAACTAGAAAGTTGTAGATCTTATCGAGATCTACAATTTTTATGAAAAAATCATCTTCATCCCATTTTGTATTGAAGAGTTACAACTAGTTGCGACAAGTTGGAATAAGAATAAATCAGTTACAGGCTTTCGAAAACTGATTCCAGCTGACTGGGTGATGACGAGACAAGCCAGCGTGGCGCTCCACATCGGACCAGAGACGAAATTGAGCTGGCTGCGAAAGTTTGAGGATGAGAACGGTCGTTTTCATAGTTTAAGGACGAAATTGACCCGGCTGCGAAAGTTTGAGGACGAGAACGGTCGTTTTCATAGTTTAGGGACGAAATTGAGCCGGCTGTGAAAGTTTGAGGACTAAAACGGCCGTTTTTATAGTTCATGGACTAAACTGAGCTTTCGACGATAGTTCAAGGACGAATTTGACTATTCCGCCAAGTTTTTTTATCATACACATTTGTTTCAATTTTATTTTCTCTAGGAAAAACAATCTGAATACACATTCCATTATATCATGTACAAATAGAACTTACTAAATGTTCTAGAAATCCATGTAACTGTGGAAAACGAGTTTTCTGTAATGCGAGAAACAATTAAGGAATTTATGCATGGAAAGATAAGCTATACAAACCTTAGTAGGGTTTGGGAACAGTGATCTTAAAGCCCCATACTTCACATTTAGCTGCTCCCTCCTCTCTCTTTCAGTTGCGAAGTTAGCTTTGCCCTTGCCCTTGCCAAATCCACCTTTCTGTCTTCTACTCCCAAGTACTGGGCTGTTGAACTGCCTCCCATCTATTTCCTGGAAAATATTTCCTGAGACCCCTGGTACCCCGACCATTCCATCTCTCTCATCATCACTGGTAAATAATACATAGTTTTGTGGTAGCGAATGATAGAGGTCCTTCAACATATGAGATTGAGTAGCATGGTAACCTAATGGCAGAGTTGAATCACTGAACATCATTCCACTTTCATGAATTGCTACTCCTGGAAGGTCATTGGTAATGTCCAAATGGTTGACCATGTTCTGTGCTGGATCACCAAAGATATGTTCTGTCGAAGGAAATTCAGGAATCAAACTGCACCTTTGGGTCTGTAGAGAATTTAGAAGATCATGGGCAGCTGCATAAGTGCCATTTCGATATGATGCAGGATCATAGTCCATGACCTGTTGTTCCACAGTTATGTTATGTGGACCTTCTATCTGGTGGCTGAGGATATGATCTTGGACACCATAGACAGCAGGAACCAAATTTGCAGTTTCTGCTGGAGGAACTTCTTGAATCATGTGACCACTATGGTCCTGCTCCATGTCAATCTCAAGCTGGTGTTGAATTTGGTCGATCACCCTTGCACGCTCAGAGGTAAGGTTGGCTGAATTGTAGTGATCTTCTATGATAAAGGGCGCAAGTCTGAAGTTCTGCTGTTCAACATCTGTATTGTCATAGATGGAAGATTGTGAAGAATCATGGATCATTGATCCTTCCATGAGAATATGATCATGAGAACCATCAAAATAGCCTCCACCAGCAATCATTTTGGCCCTGGTTACCTTCACTCAAGATTAAAAAAAAATACAGCATTTAGGAACTATATGCACCATATAAGTATCTAAAGTAGCAAAACATTTAGGAAGAAGCAAAGGCAGGAGACAAAACTGATTAAGAAACATAAAAGTAGCATGCTAGAGGATCTGAAATAGACGTGCTAGAGGATCTGAAATAGAGAAAAAGTTATTAGCTGGTGCCTATGAATTGAGAGAAAAGATGACTCAACCTGTATGAAACAATGATGGAGTTGATTAGGCAGAGAAGATTGCAGCTGGCTTACTTGGTTTGATTGTTTGAGAGGAAAAGAATACTCAAGGTTTAAGCTAGGCAATCTGTTTCTCTCTATCTTTTCCGTGTGGAGTTTTATTAGAACATTGGATGAGACAGGAAGCCTTTTTGCTTTCTTAGGACCCAACAAACTGCCTTGCGTCTTTATTTGCGCCCTACTCCTAAAAATATGAATCTTGCTAGTTTGTGCTTCAACTACCAAGCTCAACAATTAATCAGCAGAACGCAGACTAATATAAGTATTCACAATGACCAAAGTGCCCTTTACCTTCTTGAAATCTTCTAAACAATGCACGACAAGTCCAATAGTTGAAAAGGTAGTATGTTTAAATCTCAAAGACAGTAATTCATGGTGTAAATAAAACTTCATTCTTTAGATACATATATTGTTTCTTCAGGTTGGTATAAACAAGTGGGCAGATTCAATATAGCATTTGCATCCTGCCAACAGTACTAAAAACTGAAAGTAAAGAGAAGAGAACAATACCAAGATTATTTTGACAGACCAGATAGCAGACACACTGTTCAGAAACTAGTTGCTGAAAACGATCCTTGCGAAGTAGTTTGAGTGTGCTGCTAGTAATATATATATACAACATCATGGTGAAAGGCAAAATGTAATTGGCATGTGGGCAGTACCGCAGTAGTACGAAAATTTGGTTGCCATGTAAAATTGATGATCAGATAACAGAATATGTTTATATCTACACCAATCATTTCCTAAAAGTTTCTCTTGAACATTCTTAGAAGAGGTCAAAGTTAAGGGCTATCAGATTTCAGGTCATCATTAAGAACGGCCACGAGAAAGATGGAAAACTCACACTCTTTGAACTTGGCATCTTTGCTGTTATTCATGCCATAGGAAGTTGGGAAATGCAAGTCATGCCTTCTCCGTTCCTCCGTATTTTACGGACATTATGCTGTTGTGTGCTTTCAGAAACTAAAAGGACAAGTCCAACTACCTGAAACACTGGATAGTTGCAAAGGTAGTCATAACCTTGCATCACTGCATAGAACCTAATCATCATGTCATGCTTGAACGTATTTGTACTTTGTACACTTTTATCCAGTAGGCAGTAGTTATTTGCGGTTGACAATTCTGGAGTTCTTATTATTTTCCATATAATATATGTGCTAGGCAGAGAATGTCTAAACAAGGCCTCTTTGAATATATGTTTCAGGAATATACCATGTCTTTTTTGAACTTTGAATGCAAATGAACACATCATCCAACAGAATGTTCAAGAGAAACACCCTGCAGTCCATGTCAAATCCATCTTCAAGAGGGAGGGAACACCTTTCAGAAAACAGGAGAAACAGACTGATGGAGCTCAACTGCCAAGGCTGCGTCTGCACTTAGCCTGTTCTAACCATGTTGTACACGGATTCTGTGGTTCATATGTTTTTCTGGAGCTGCAAATGCTTGGCAATGAATACGTAACTACAATTGTTGGTTTACTAAATTAGCATTCTGATCGTTTCGCAGAGCTGTATTACAGTGGCAAGTTCAATTAGCAATAGGAGGCAGATTAAGCTGGAAGTAGAAATCAGTGGAATTTGGAGGTTCTATTAATTGTGGCAGCGGGGGAGGTGATTCCAACGGGAGATAGTTTGAATTAATCGCATCTGAAGGCCTATGCCAACCCTTGTGATGGATACAGGTGAAACAAACTGAAAGATTAATCTTCTTCTGAATGCCTATGCCGAACCTCGTGATGGATATCCAGGTGAAGTAAACTGGAAGATATTCTGGACTGGTCTTCTACTTCGAGTTAAACAGGTTTTTATTATTGAGTACATACTAATTTTTGTCCGCAGCTGCAGGATTGTCTTATATAGTGGTATAAGCCAATTGTTTTCCGATTACATGCTTGAAAGTTGGACATGAATAGGTGTGTTTATTTATCACTGCTCCCTCCCACCCAATAAGGGACCTAAAGTTCAGATTTTGTATTCTAAATATACTGTATAAGGGATCTAATAAAGTTCAAAATTCGTATCATGATACAAGATATTCTGGATGTGTATCATGATACAAGATTTCTTTTAAACGAAAACATCTAGCCTACTCTCTGTCCTAATTTGTGAATGGTAAGATGGCTCCTAATTAGTGAATGGTACGATGGCTTTTTGACACGCTCAAAATCGCTTGATGGATAAAGTACTCCCTAGTTGCTCTAGCGCACACTCGGAGGAATATCGTGAAAAAAAAAGGAGAGCAGACAATACAGCATAGAAACCTTGCAGCTACTAACCGATGCTTTTTCCTGACGCTGTGGCTAAAAGGAATCGCTGATAAGATGTTAAGCGTGGTAATCACACGTACAATGACAGGCAAGTCCATTCAGTTAAACGTCAACCAGCCAGACACCGAGAAACGACTCAGTCTCGTACAAGTAACGTGTTAGTTACCCAAATCACTACTGATGCAGTGACGCTGGCACGCTGCCGTACAGCAAGCATCGTCTCCTTCGATCAAGATCCAACGACATCGTTACATTGAGATTTGAGACCCACGCGGAGACCCTAAACGGGCTGGACCTGGACGACGCCACGATCACGAGCCCACGAGGGTAGAGCCCCTTCACCCGCCAGACCTAGAGCCCGCAACGGCTATTTTCTCCTGCCCTGGCCTCTTCGGCGTACTAGCCGTTGGCCCTGCGGTGGCGGCGGCCGTTCCCCCGTTCCCTCCTGCTACAACTACAAATAATCATTCGTGGCCGATCCCTAAACCCCACAAAAGCCAAGCAGCTATTCTTTCTCGCTCTCGCTCTCGCCTCCCCACGACGATCTCAAGCGCCGCTCGCGGGGAGTCGAGATCTCACGCGCACTTCTCGCCTCGTTCATAAAAAAGCTCTCATAGTTCTCCGTTTCTTTTTTTTTTCGCTGTTAATCTTCTTGTTTG
Source organism: Eremochloa ophiuroides (assembly GCA_038502445.1). Taxonomy (NCBI): domain Eukaryota; kingdom Viridiplantae; phylum Streptophyta; class Magnoliopsida; order Poales; family Poaceae; genus Eremochloa; species Eremochloa ophiuroides. The sequence goes on from JAHLJS010000005.1 coordinate 69,036,801, forward strand.
GTTTACGCCATCTGATTTTGTGCTTGATTCTAACCTGCTATTATTAGTTAGCGTTTAATTTCATTGCTTCTGCTATTGCTATTATTTCTCTGTTTTGCTTGCCCTGTTCTTTTGTTTGCCCTAACCATGGACGCAGGCTCCCGCTCGATCTCCTCGGAGAAAAGCCACGCCGCCGCGCCCCGGCCGCCGCTGCAGGAGGCGGGCTCCCGCCCCTACATGCCATCGCTGTGCTCGGGATCCCGTAACCCGTCGGCCAAGTGCTACGTGAGTCCCTCTCTCTTGCTACTGTAGCGAGTAGGGTAGGTGTTCGACGGTTTGCCTGACCAAAGCTTGCCTGGTTCTCCTCCTCCTGTTTGTGTCCTGCAGGGCGACAGGTTCATCCCGGACAGGTCGGCGATGGACATGGACATGGCACACTACCTGCTCACTGAGCCCAGGAAGGACAAGGAGAATGCGGCGGGCGTGGCGGCGTCCCCGTCCAAGGAGGCGTACCGGAGGCTGCTCGCGGAGAAGCTGCTCAACAACCGGACACGGATCCTCGCCTTCAGGAACAAGCCGCCGGAGCCCGAGAACGTATCTTTCGCCGACGCGGCTTCCTCCAACCTGCAAGCCAAGCCGGCCAGGCAGCGGCGCCACATTCCACAGGTATGTGCAGTAGCTCTTCTGATTCCGCTTCTAGACATCTTATGCAACGGTGTAGGCAGTAGTGGCATGGGAGAATGGTGGATCACTGATGCGTTTGAATCAAAATGTGCAGTCTGCCGAGAGGACCCTAGACGCGCCAGAGCTTGTTGATGACTACTACCTCAACCTGCTCGACTGGGGGAGCAACAACGTGCTCTCCATTGCTCTGGGAGACACAGTGTACCTGTGGGATGCATCGAGTGGATCCACATCCGAGCTTGTGACCATCAATGAGGACTACGGTCCTATTACCAGCGTTAGCTGGGCTCCTGATGGTCGGCACATTGCCGTTGGGCTCAACTCGGCTGACGTCCAGCTCTGGGACACCAGCTCCAACCGACTGGTACTTGCATTGTCCTGCTTTATCTAAAAACTGTAATGCAGGTTCTCTGTTGCTGAATTAACTCGTTCATTCTATGCAGTTGAGAACACTCAGAGGTGTGCATGAGGCAAGGGTAGGTTCACTGGCATGGAACAACAGCATCCTGACCACCGGTGGCATGGATGGCAAGATTGTGAACAATGACGTGAGGATTAGGGAGCACGCTGTGCAGACGTACGTGGGGCACAGCCAGGAGGTGTGCGGGCTCAGGTGGTCTGGATCAGGGCAGCAGCTGGCCAGCGGAGGCAATGACAACCTTCTGCACATTTGGGATGTGTCGATGGCGTCATCCATGCCATCTGCTGGCCGCAACCAGTGGCTGCATAGGCTCGAGGACCACATGGCTGCCGTGAAGGCGCTCGCGTGGTGCCCATTCCAGAGCAACTTGCTTGCCACTGGTGGTGGTGGCAGCGATCGGTGCATCAAGTTCTGGAACACACACACTGGTGCCTGCCTGAACTCAATTGACACCGGATCACAGGTGTGCGCTCTTCTCTGGAACAAAAATGAGAGGGAGCTGCTGAGTTCACATGGATTCACACAGAACCAACTGACTTTGTGGAAGTACCCATCGATGGTGAAGATGGCTGAACTTACTGGCCATACCTCTCGTGTCCTTTTCATGGCTCAGGTGAATTCTTTAACAGATACTATTTGCATTCAGTACATGCTATGCTAGTGTGAACATTGCTGATACAGTTCTTGCATTGTGAAACTGCAGAGTCCTGATGGATGCACAGTAGCGTCAGCTGCTGCTGATGAGACCCTCCGGTTCTGGAACGTTTTTGGAGCCCCTGAAGCGCCCAAGCCTGCAGCCAAAACTTCCCACACTGGGATGTTCAACAGCTTCAACCATATCCGATAGGGAGTCATGAGGATAGTCCTCTTCTATTGGATATGGTCCCAGCGGCCTACTGTCTATACTGGATGACCTGTCATTGGTATGTGTTAGAAACTGTTCTTAGTTTAGTCATCTGAGTATGCTCTTTTTGTTATTGATTTGAAGCTTTTGGGTTGAATTTTTTGCTTACTTACAGATGAGATATGCTTAGCATGTCTAAGCAGGTGGCGGCGTGTGGGAGCACCGGCAATCCTCATACTTCATTTATTGGTATGCTCATTGCTCAATTGCTCAGTACAAACACTATCTCTTGAACCATCTTGGAGTGGGAACTGAATCTTGCACCTGCTCTTTTCGTTGCTGTCTTTCAGGAGGGCCAGAAATCAGTGACACAGTATTGGCTTGATTGATGTCTTCACCATCACGTTGATGTTATTTGCAATGGTATAGGAACCAGAACCTCGAAATGCAGAACCTTAGAGATTGAATTGCCGAGTCGGTGACTACAGAAATCAGAAGTGCATATAATATACTGCCCCTAGCCTCAGCGGTTAACAGCATTTTTTTTTACTTGTCCTGTAATGTGTATGCCGGTCATTAGCACTATTCGATGTACAGCAAATTATAATTTCCCCCTTTTGGTTGAAACATCAAGAGCACCTGTTTGATGTGCCAATTATTGTAAATCAAGACAGCAATTCTTTTCGCAATTTCTAATGGAATATTTGTGCAAATTGTTGTAAATCAAGGCAACTGTTTGTTTCGCAAATTATAATTTGTCATTTTGGTTAAACAGAAACATTTTTTTATTTAAGTTTCCTTTAAAAGTCGAGACCCTAATGGCGGCTTGCAACCAAAATGTTCCAACTAAGATGCAGGTGTAACGAGATCCAGGACCTAATGGTGGCTTGGAAGAAGTCCGTCTGTTGTAAACAAACTTTCAAAAGGAAGATACGGTAATGGCGGCTTTCAAAAAGAAAGGTTTTCCTTTGTCTAAAAAAAAAGGATCGCCAAGGCACTCCTGAATGCCAAAGAAATAAAGAACTAAAACCAAGGAGTTTCTGGCGGTATTTTTTCTCTCTCTTCTTGTAAGTCTATCGGATTGTGCAAGAGAATTGCCGACCCAGCTCATGTACTCATGTCAGTACCGAATCCATAATAAAGGACAGAGAAATATATAGTCCATTACGGTACTGTAGGGGTCTGTAGAAGGAACAGTGCTTCCATGTGGACCGCGGACTTGAGATTCTGGCACTCCCTTTGTCGCGTTGCGCTTGCGCACCCCGCCGAGGCGATGAGCTCATGAGCAACGCCAGGCTTGCCGGTTCGCCCCTTCCGCGCCAAGCTGGGGAGACCGGACGAGCTGCCGAGCGGTGGCGCGGTAAAGAAGATTAGTGGCGAGCACGAGAGATTCCGCGTGTTCCCTGCCCCGTTCCGCTCCGGCGGCCGCACAGCTCACCGCCCTGGCTCTCTGCCGCGCCACCACCCAACAACCAACAACCCGCGCTGCGCTGCGAGTACGAGGCCTGCATGCGCGCGTTCTCGGATCCCCTATGGCCTACTGCTAGGACATCGGACACGGCCAGCGGCATGTGATCTCGTCGTTACATTACACAAGCCGCCGCCCCGCCGGCCGCTCCTGCATATGCGCGCGCTCCTCGATCGGTTCATGTGGAAGTGGAACCGGAAGCGGAACGGCTGCCGTCCCGGTTCGCGCGCTGTCATGTGTCGCGCCGCGAGGCACGGCGCACAGGCAGGCAGGCAGGCGCGCGTATGGCATACCCGGCCGCGAGAGGGGCTGATGCATTGCGAGCAGTTTGTTTTTAACGTGTTCAGTGCTGTTTATTTGAGCCGTCCATACAACGTTTGTAGATACATGTAATGCAAAACAGTAGTAAGAAGTACTGAACAGTTTGTAGCATGGGCGGAGCCAAAGAGTATTACACATATTCCTAGGAATACCCAACTATTTTATCAAATTTCTATATATACATATACTTCCCTCTGTCCCTATTTAATTGTCGTTGTTGGTGTGCGTGCCACAAGTTTGACTCAATTTATAGAAAAAAGTGCAACATTTGTATCTCCAAATAAATTTGTAAAAAAAACTAGATTCAAATATCTTTCCAATGATATTAATTATATACTATGAATATTAATGTAATTTAATATATATTTAGTTCAAAATTGTTTCTCGGGAAGTGAAAGCGACAATTATTGTACTCCCTCCTTATCGGATTTAGAAGTCTTTAAAGGATGACTTTAACTTCATATTTTTTTAAATTATTTATTGAAAAGTGATATATGCATACTTTTATGAAAGTATATTTAAAGACAAATCTATTTATATAGTTTTTATATTTTTAAACTCAATAATTTAAAAATTATTCATGATTTATATTCCTCAATGTTTGACCAAAACCTTATCCAAAACAATTTATAATACCATATTTTGTAACATTTTTACTCAATGCAGTCTAAAACAATAAAAAAAAGGTTTCCCGACCTAGCTTCGACATATTTTGTAGTATTTTCACTTATTGCAGTTCAAAAACTGTATTTTTGTTGTTGTTGTTGTTGTTATTGTTGTGAAAGTAGGAATACTCAAGTTTGGTATCCTGGCTCTACCACTGGTATATAGCACGAATATCAAAATAGAAATGGACGGTACATATAAGAAGTGCTCCCATGCATCACACCACACATTATCGGGGCCTGATCCGTTCGGTGGCCTCCCTGTCCTGTCACGTAGATGTCTCGGCATGTTATATGGGCTAGAACTGGCGTTGGTTTGAGCTATACGTAAAAAAAAAAAAAAATCATCAGTAGGAGTACATCATAAACAGCTAAACACGACTTGATGTTACTAACAAGCTAGCGACTGCTCGAAATTCTTCCATCCCCTTCAACTTTAAGCGTGCATACGATTCCAGCCCAAAAACTGAAACCTAAGCATGCGATGCTCGCGGAAAGCCGTTCACTTTAGGGTAGGGTAGGATGGATAGAGTGGGAATGGGAACAAAGACAAACGAATCGTAGGATAGCTACGTAGTACTAGCTTCTCAAATCTTATATGTTGCCCTTGCGGCCTTGCCCCGGCCCCAAAGAAGAATCTTTCAACCTCAAGCTGATCTGCAGTCCTAAACATGGGCGTGGCATTTTCTTTATTACAATCACTCTTTTCAATTCACTCGCACTTAAATGACAAGAAAGTAATTAGCCGACTGTTTAAAAATTTCATTTCACGCCTCGGATCCCTTTGTCTGACCATCTACAGACCTGTACAGCGGTACAAGGATCAATTAATTAATTTATATTAAGGAGCAGCCACGGGTCATTCTGTAGTTACGTTGTACAGGTGAGAGCTAACCATGTCCACCATGTGACGTACAATCATGCCATGAATAGTCGCGCACACGAAATGGACATCGATTGCGGATCCAGCATGGCTGGAGATTAATTCCGTGGCATGCTCTTTCTGATCAAGCTGCGTTTGGATTGATTCGTTCGACCGGAAGTGGCCACCTTCTCTCTCCCTCCGTGCAGCAGCAGCAGCAGCGGGACTTGTAACCGTCGGTGCACCGAGCCGATCGAGCTCCGCGACACCTCGCCACGACGTACGCTAGCCAGAGATCACGCTGATGCCCACCTAAACGCGCGCCGATCGAGGAAACGGCAAGACGATCGAAAAGCTAGCGAGAGAGGCAAATTGGGCGAGCGGCGACGAACGGAGAGGCGGCGGGTGGGGCGGCGGTCACGGCCAAGTTGGCGCCCACGAATATTCCCGCTCCCGGCGGCCGGGTCCACGCGACACCACCGGCAACAAGTGTCCTCGCGTCCCTCCCCCTCTCTCTCTCTCTCTCTCTCTCTCTCTCTCTCGGCCGTTCTCGCGCGCCGGAATATTCCCCCTCTGCCGGTCGTCCTCTCCAATCCTCCGTCGGCAAAGGCCGTGCGCGGCTCGCTATCATCGATGGATCAGAGCCATTCCATTGGCATATCCACTGACGCGCATAGCACTGGTCGTAAGTACTGTAATTCCATCGTGTTCATCCAACTCGATCGGTTGGTTCTTGATCTGGTGCTCCCGGCCGGCCGGCTCCGGTAGCCGCCTGCATTGACCGCCGGGCTCCGGGGATGGGAGTGGGCACATGGCGCGCCTATAAGCCTACGCACCTACTCCCTCCGTCTCACAAATAAATATAATTCTTTGACTCCTACTCTTCCTCTTTGACCATTCGTCTTATTCAATTTTTTATACAAATAATAAATTAAATAAATTATTATGAAAATATCTCTAACAATAAAATAAGTCATAACCAAATAAATAATATTTATTAAAACTTTTTAAATAAGACGAACGGTCAAACAGAAATCGTAGAAGTCAAAGAATTGCGTTTATTTGTGAGACTGAGGAAGTACTCCGTACTACCCATAGTTCTCGAGGCCAATCTAGCTAGCAGCGATCAGACAGCTTCTCTGGCAGCTACGACCGGAAGACACGGCACGCACACATGCCAGCCCCGCGCTTGTCGGGGGCCGGCGTCCACGTGGCGCGCCGCCGCACATGCCCCTTGACCTGTCCTGTCTTGTGATTTTTCAAGTCTGAACCGGCCGCGAGAGAGATAGATGAGCGCGGGCGCGCGGTGCCGACGACTCCAAGCTCCAAGGGCGGCGGTGTCCACGCGGCGCACCCCGGTTGGGCGGTCCTTGGCGTTTGTTAGTTCTGTTCTGTTCCGGCCGGGCTTGCCCCCCGGCACAAGGCTCCCCGAGATTCCGCGCACACATGAGTGAGCTAGGTGAGTACATGATGATTATGATGGGCATGGCGATGCCGATGCCGATGCGCTCGGCGCCCCCCTCTTTCTCTCTCTACATATTCTTCCCCTCTCTATCTCTGTCTCTCCGCCCAGCTTTCGAACGCGACACTCATCGCACATTCCCGTCAGTCCGGTATCCGCCTCGGGCTTCGCTGAAATCCTACGCTACCTCTCCGCCCCCCGGCCGGCCGGCCGGCCTCAAGCGCACCAGATTCACACCGCGCGCCCGTGCGTTGCAGCCAGGTCTAGACGTGCGTGCGTGTGCCTGGGCTAAGCTGCTTTGCTTTGCTAGCTAGTTGCAGCGCGAGCTGCGCCTAGCTGTTTCGCGCGGCGAATCACCAGCTGCGCGCGCCGTGGTCGATCACACAAGCCGGCCCCGGCCGCGCGCGGGGGGAGAGCTAGCAACATCACACAGGCAGGCCACGAGGAGACGAGCATGTTCGAGGGGATGGAGAGGGCCGGGTACGGCGGCGGCGGCGGCGCTGGGCCGATGGGCGGGGTGGTGCTGTCGCGGGACCCCAAGCCGCGGCTGCGGTGGACGCCCGACCTGCACGAGCGCTTCGTCGAGGCCGTCACCAAGCTCGGCGGGCCCGACAGTGAGTACCCGCTGCGCCCCTCTGCTGCTTGTTGCTGCATGGATTTTTCTGACTTCAGACACAGCCGAAAGCTCCGATCATTTCGTTCCAACAGTAATGCTAACACAGCAGCTAGCACGCATGCATGCTCACGCAGAGAATTCGGAAAACACTTGATCATCATCTCACTGCGTCTATGCTACATGATGACCATGCACGGTGTTCCGCCGATGAACAGCTTCACTGATAATGTTTTTTTTTACTGATCATGTATCGTATTAGATCCTTCTTTTGAATCCTGGTTGCGATTATTACAGTACAGCTCCTGTTTCGGTATTTTCTGGATCTGACATCGTTTTCTGCTTGATTGTGCTGTGCGCGCGCGGCAACAGAGGCGACGCCCAAGTCAGTGCTGAGGCTGATGGGAATGAAAGGGCTCACCTTGTACCACTTGAAGAGTCACCTCCAGGTACCATCGCCTAATACTTCGATCTCTTTTCTCCAAATTCATGTGTAAACAGATGTTTTTTTTGTGTGTGACAAATGTTGTGCGTGTATCGCTTTCTCTGGTGATGTCTTGTCCTTGTTGTCTTGTTGGTGACGATCCCTTGTGCGCAGAAATACAGGCTTGGAAAGCAGAGCAAGAAAGACACAGGTTTGGAAGCCAGCAGAGGGGGTATGTACCTTGCAGATACGACTACCGAATATACTAATACATAATAAACTGCTAAAATTGAGTAAGGATAACATAAAATTCTTTCCCAAATCTTACGACCTTCTCGTTTTGCTCTCCTCAGCATTCGCGGCGCAGGGCATCAATTTCTCCACACCAGTACCTCCTAGCATTCCATCTACGGCCAGTAACAATACGGGGTGAGTAGGTGTCAAAATCCTATCCTGCATGCTTCCTTTAACATCAGTAGTACATAGATAGATTCATGCGTGTCTGCTTAACAGCAAACGCCATGACGTCCGAAGAACATGCATTTGCTTTCTCCCTGAGACAGCAATGATTCTGTAACAATATGTATGTAACTCGATTCTGTTTCATCAGTAAAACTATAAAAGGCTGGTGTCAAAAGGACTGAAGAACATGAAAAGTAGGAGTACAATAGAACGAAATAGTAGCTGCAGATCTTGCTGTTTTTTTGTTGAAACAAAAGTTATAGATCATATACTATCGGTAATTTAGATACTTGTGGACTCTGATAAATGAGAAATGCCTTGCAAATTCTTAAACAAGACGTGCTTATTTAATTAAAATTTAACTGGTCGGGCTAATGATTGAGAGGACGAAGTCATACGAAAGCGACGTTGACCTCGCAGAAAAAAGAAAAAAAGAAAGGAACGTTGATGTGTCACTGGAATATATGAGTTTATCAAAGCCTGGAATTGTGGCGTTGATTACTTGATGGGTAACGATGATTACTTGATGTCTCAATAAATTCTGCGGTCTACTAGGCTGCATGCACTTGCCCTATGTGCATACTCACTAATGTGATGTTTGCAGTTGCACTAATTTTCTTTAGAAAGGAATTTTTCCCAAATGGTTTCCATTTGTGTGGATTTACATGTTTCCAAATGATTCTCCTATTTCCGTTCGACTTATCGTTTCTGAACATGGATCAGAGAAACGCCACTTGCGGATGCGCTGAAGTACCAAATTGAAGTCCAGAGGAAACTGCACGAGCAGCTCGAGGTTAGATAGACTACCAGAAAACCTTCTCTGCTACGCACAACTACTGCAGTCAGGAAGACAAAATGTTGACCTCTTAAAATTTGTTTTGCGCATGCAGGTTCAGAAGAAGCTGCAAATGCGGATCGAGGCGCAAGGCAAATATCTGCAGACGATACTGGAGAAAGCCCAGAGCAACCTTTCGTACGACGCAAGTACTGGAGCCGCGAACCTAGAAGCGACGAGGTCGCAGCTGACGGACTTCAACCTCGCGCTCTCGGGCTTCATGGACAACGTGACCCAGGTGTGCGAGCAGAACAATGGCGAGCTGGCGAAAGCCATGTCCGAGGACAGCCTCAGAGCGAGCAGTCTTGGCTTTCAGCTGTACCATGGAGTTCAGGACGGCGGGGACGATGTCAAGTGCGCTACGGATGAAGGGCTGCTGCTGCTGGACCTCAACATCAGAGGCGGGTACGGTCACCGGGCTTCGGCGGATCTGAAGATGAATCAGCACATGATGTGAAAAATTCAGTAGAAAAGGCGACGGCTATAGTTTAAGTTTAATTTAATCTAAGAGTTTGCCCTTGTGTTGGTGAGAAATTCTTTCGGCCATCCTGATTCCTGAGGATGCTTGTTTACGGTGATGGCCAGCGTATTTGCTAATGTAAAATTTGATGAGAGGCTCGGAATAAGCGTAGCTAATCTTATACAAGATCTTTTTATATACTTCATACGGATCTGGAGTATAGCAAGCGAAACCATTTGGAAATATGTGGCCATGGGCCATGCAAGCATGATTATATTTGAGTGAAATGCGCTGTAGGTCCATAAACTTTTCGCGCGTTCTCGAGTAGGTCCAGCAATTTTATTTTTACATATGTAGGTCCTGAATCTTTGTATGTGTCTCATCCGCCATCTAAAGGCTGCTAGCGTGGATGGTTTTTTGCAAACAGGCCCATGTATCCCGCTGGTGAGCGTCGTGGAGCCCTCCGCGTCACCTTCACCGTCCCTGCCGCGGCACCCGACGATGAACAGGTCGAACTTCTCGCTCATGGCGCACACCACGGACACCGTGCCCTCGGCTTCCTCCACCGTCTTCTCCAGATACACGACACGCTTGTTGTCCCTGTGCCTGCTCCAGAACTCCTGCAGCAGCTCCTCGTCCCTGGCCTCGCTGCGGCCGCCCATCCCGACCCAGTTCCGGAGCTTGAAGCACACCACAGTGAGCGCCATCCGCGCCGCATACGCCAGTGCCTCGCGGCCGTCGGCGCCGCCCAGGAAGTAGAGCGCGGCTATTGGCGGCGGTGGCGCACGCAGAGCCGGACGCGAGGCCGTGGTCGACGAGGATGGCGACGGAGCAGGGCGCGTACTATAGCATGCTCTGGTTGATCTAGTGGATGGCGTTGTTGGCCGTGCTCCGGGCGCCGTCGGAGGGCTTATGGAAGGGGAGCAGGATGAGGTTGGCCTTCCGGCCGTGCGCCAGCGAGCACACGTCGTGGTGTATCGAGCTGAAGGGTCACAGCGAGCAGGACCACGGTGCCCATGATGCCGACGGCGACGGCGCGGCCGCTGGGCGGCGGAGGAGGGATACAGGGGCTTTTTTTGCAAAAAGACCATCCACGCTGGCAGCTTTTGGACAGCGGATGAGACACATACAAAGATTCAGGACCTAGATTTACAAAAATAAAGTTGCTTGACCTACTTGAAAGCACGTGAAAAGTTTAAGGAGCTACAGCGCATTCCACTCATTATATTTTATGAATAGGTTGTTTGTGCTCTCTTTTTGCGTCTAATCGAAAAAGATAAAAGATATATGTAACCTAGCGAAGAGCATGTTCCAACGACTAAAATTACAGCAAATTCACCAAAAGGTATTATTTTTAAAGTAAACTTCACTGGCGGTTTTCGAACATGTTTCGAGTTTTCATCTAGTCCCAATATTTTCAAATTACAAAATTCAACTCCCTAAACTTATCCTAAGTTCTTATTTAGGTCCCGAGTACTTTTAAATTACGTATTTAGCCCCAAAATTTGTCCCAAATTATCAAACAAGTTCCGATACTTTAAAATCACATACTTAGCTCTCAAAACCCGCCTCAAATTCTTGTCCTGATACTTTAAAATTACACACTTAATCTCGTATTAGCGTTGCACCATGATCGACCTCCCACCCAGCTCCTGCCTATTCTGCATTGTCAGTGTAGTATGGTATTGTTAGACCATATCATGCCAGATATGCCATCAATGGCAACAGAAAATGTCGTTCAGTCAGAAGAAATTTGGTGGAGACAGGCTCCACATAGACGTGTCCGTACAGACAAGCTAGCACAGATGAAAGCCACATGCATATAACTCAACCGACATTTTTTTTTGACATGGAAAGACTTTCCATTACTCATAACTCGTTGCCGCATCGGGCGGCGGCAATCAGTTTACAAATACAATTTGGAATGCTGTCCAGTATCGGCTCAGCACCCATACTCATACTCATACTGCAAGGCTATCAACTATTGAATTACATGAACGAGGGATTTGGTTTACATCACAAGAAACAAAATTACTTGCCGCCAAATCTTTCAGCTCCTAGATGAGACCTCCTGCAGAAGAGCGATCATATTCTGTGGACTTCATTGCCTGTGCGGCTATGCCACCATAACAGCATCAGTTTCTAGGATCAACTTTTGCACTCCCAAATCAGCCGCTCTTTGTATGCCTTGCAAGCAGGCTATAATTTCAACATGAAAAGCTTCACCTATGTTTTCCAATTTACCGTAGCCAGCACTAATCACTCCCCCATTCTACACTCGCAACACAAAACCCCATCCTCCACTCCTCTCATTTGCATGGAAAGCACCATCACAATTCAGCTTGACTATATCAGCATGTGGTGGTTGCCAGACCTTCCTAGTGTCCTAGTGGGTGGCTGGTTGATCTGTTTAGTTGCCTGTATAAATGTGACCATTCCTCCGCATGTGTTTATGAGCACTGCAAGATGGCTGCTACTTCTTTCTTGTCCTCCCTCCCTAACATTGCACCTTTCCGTCCACCAGATATACAAGAAAGTGATTATCTTGCTTTGTATGTCAGGTTTCATTTTCAAGATAGCCTCCAATACCTCCCTGGCTGATTGCATTACAACTAGTTTTTTTAGATAATGTTGCATTACAACTAGTTGCTGCCTCACTTCTTCAAACTGCAGATCAGCCCATATCTTTCTCACCTTCTTTCATTTGAAAAATAGGTGTGCCCCATCCTCATCAAGACGCCCGCATATAACACAGCATGTGTCAATTTTCATCCCACGCCTCCTCAGGTTGACTCTTAGCGCTAGGCTGTTATGACCCATCCGCCATAGGTGGTGGATCATCTTCTTTGGACATTTTAAATACTAAACACGTTTGCAGAAAGGATCCTTTCTTTGGCCAGCATTTGTTGAAGCTGATCCACCTCTTCTGACTTCCGAATTCCTCCTTCTATCCCCCATAAAAACTTTGTATGCCGAGCGGACAGAGAAAACCCCTGATGCATTATAATGCCATGCTGTTATATCATCCATCCCTGCATGAACTGGTATACTAAGAATGTGTTCAACATCTTCCTCCCAGAATATCCCCTTGATTAGTTCTTCATCCCACGCACCACTGGTCGGGTTTATAAGCTTATTGACATGTGTCAGCAGGGTGTTTCCTCTTGGGTAAAGGGTCTGCATGATTCGCCTCTCGGTATCCACCCATCTTCCCATATACGAATTTGCGATCCATCACCCACACGCTAGATCACTCCTTGAGCAACTCCACACCTGAGAGGTTCTAGAAGCACATCGATATCATTGCCAGGTTGTTTTGGGCCTTGGATTAGTAGTGACATCTGGATATATGATCGTTTCATACAAAGCCAAAGTGGAAGGTTGTATATACATATCGTCACTGGCCAAGTGATATGATTGCTTCTAACCTGGTCAAACGGATTCATCCCATCTGTGCTCAAACCTAACCAAAGATGTCTTATCTCTCCACCGATATTCTTATAGAACATAGTGTTGATGGTCCTCCAGTCCGACCTATCGGCGGGGTGCCTCAACATTGTATCTTCTGCCGCTCTTCGCCGTGCTAGCACAACAGCTTCACTGATTTTACATTTTCAAATAACCTATGCACTCGCGGAGCTATAGAAAAATACCATGCGACCTTTACGGGCCCTCCTCTGGTCTTGCTACCCTTATTTGACGGCCCTTACTTGTATCAGGGAGCTTTACACATGGGACACGTATCCAAGTTTTTGTATTTTTCTCCACGGTACAATATGCAATCGTTGGAACAACCGTGGATTTTCTCAACCTCGACGCCGATTGGTCAAATCATTTGCTTGGCCAGATAAGTATTTTCTGGTAACTCGTTACCCTTTGACAGCAGTTTCTGTATTATACCTAACAAGTTATCAAAACCTTTATCACTCAATCCATTCGTTGATTTGAACTCTGGCTTCCAGTTTGCTTATTGGACAGGTCGGATACAATGATGTTTTTGCATCCTTTCTCATGATCTCCAGTTTTTTCAACCGTGTAGTACTAAGGAATTCGGCCTGCACATCATGCAGGAGTTGAGAATTGCCATCGTTTTCCTCTGTGTCGTTAGCTAACGTATTGCTAAACACATTGTTGTTGGTAGGCACAGGTTCTGTGTAATTATCATTAGGCAGAAACTCGTTTAGGGATATGCTAGGCATGGGAACATCATCATTGTTTTCTTGTCCACCATTTTGACCAATCTCCCCATGCAAAGTCCAAATCATGTAGTCTCTCATGAACCCCCTGGTAATCAAGTGCAATCGTACATGCTCCACGTCGTCCTATTTTCTTGTATTCTTGCAATCTTTGCATGGGCAGAATACAGGCTGCGAGTCCCCAGCATTGGCTCTGGCGAACTTGATGAAATCATCGATGCCCGTCAAGTACCGTCGGTCTGTATATGACAGATCGTACATCCACCTTCGATCCATGCCTGCAGAGAAAAAATGGGCAGGATAGAGAAAACATAGAAAAATTTTAATAAGCCTTTCGCAACAATATTATTTGAAGCACAGAACCTTAATGTATTCTTAAAAAAATTTGAAATTGTTTGCCCTATAAAATTCAAATCGGTCGCTCTATAAATTTGAAATAGATAGCCCATACAAAATAATTGTTCTACAATATGCCGTGTAAAAATGGATTAAAAAAACATAAGAAAAATTGAGGCTCCATCATAAACAACATTAATTGCACAAAAAATTCTAGAAACAATAATATAGCTGTAAACAATGGTTGCCACATAAATTACAATTGCCAAAAACAATTATTCTACAACATGCCACATAAAAATAAAGGAACAAATTATAAAATACAACCCCTTTTCTTGATCATGAACAATAATATAGCTCCAATTGAAATTAAAGGTGGCAACGGTTTTTACTAACCTTTTGAATAGTGGATTTACCACAACCTTGATGCCTTTCTCAAGATCCAACCCAAATGTGCTCTCTAAAATAGAGGAAGTAAACAACTACAATAAGAATCAATCTTCAAACACAAAAGCAATGTAAATCTATAAAAAGAAAGGAGTGTGCTTGTTACTAACCATAAGTTAGAAGATCTTCACCACGCTTGAGCTTCCAAGAGTTTTCTTGAGCAATTCAGTAAAGAGCAGCCGCAACAATGGAGGTCGTGGGAAAGAGCAGCCGCAACAATGGAGGGGAAGAGCAGCCGCGCACTATTCTGTTCCGTTGGGACAGAGGAGGAGGGAGGGAGCTCGAGCTCGAGCTTATATACTGCAGCAGTATCACTGCCGGTTCTAGCCACGAACCGGCAGTGATACATAGCGTTACTGCCGGTTCGTGGCTGGAACCGGCAGTGATACTGCGGGGTAACATCACTGTCGGTTCCAGCCACGAACCGGCAGTGATACCTATCTTCACTGCCGGTTGGCCCCTGGCCCAATCATTTGGGGTTTAAACTGGCCCATCACTACCGGCCCTAAAACAAACCGACAATGATGGGTCGGACAGTAATGTTTGAATCTGTAGTAGTGTGCGGAAAATTCTGCAGGGTAATAAAGGTAATAGTACATTTAATAACTGGAGTAAAACACAATCCGTATGAGTATATATCATCCCAGTAACTGAATCTAGGAGCATTAGAAACCTGTAGTACAACTGAATTTGAAGGGCCAGTACCTAGGAGGTGAAATTGCTGTTATGATTAGTTTGGCAACGGAATCCTTTTTCTTTGCAATGAAAGATGGCTTTTTGCTTACTGCCTCTGCCAGGCACTCTGTTTACTATGAGGGAAATCGAGTCAGAATTGCAGTCAATTGCTGCACACATCAGCTATAACCGAATTGGCAATATGGAATAATAAAAAATTGCCAATATGGGGCTACCATAGGATGAGGTAACTGTGTAGGGTGGAAGGTGTCACCTAGTGTAGTAAGTGGGTGTAAGGTCAAAAAATAATGTCGATAAGAGAATACACGAACAGAAGTAAGGAGGAGGGTAAGGAGGGTAATATAGTGCAGTAACTACATGGACTAAAACACAATCAGTATATTAGATTCGTAGTAATTGCCTCTAGGACCACTGGGAACTCGTAGCGTTTTTAGTTTGGTAATGGAAACCCTTTTTTTTTTTCTGCGAAGAAATAAACCAACTGAGATTACAATATATGGACCTGTGTAAACAGGCAAATTTTCATACTAATCATCACAGTAGTAGTAACATATGCTTTTCTTTCAAGAAGACAGTACGTTTGGAAGGGAAAAATTTCTGTGCTCTTGGCCAAATATATCATTAGTCGACAAATAGGACAATATGCAGTCACAAAGTACATACTCCTATGCTGTTGGTATTTGACAACTCCTGGAAGGCATGTAGGTCACATAAAAATCTGATCTTCATCTTTCGTGTTCGGGAACCTGCAGGTTTAAGAGAGAGGTGCTGCCAAGGTTCTGCAGGATATTACCGGGGTCCCTGGTTGACATCTTCAATCCTATGGTAATGGTAATTTCCATGTAAGTTGATGGGCAGCTCAGTGTCTATGAAGGCGAGCTGACAGCATGGCCAGAGCATAAAGCACTGGCACTAAGTTAGAATCAATGACAGCAAGGCACACAAATATGATGACGGCAACTACAATAGACTTAAAATGAAAAGAAAGAAACTATGAATATGAAAATATTACTCTACAGTATGACAGTCGGCACCTACGTGTCTTAGTATTGTCTGGGTGGACTTTAGGCTTTTATGCAAGTGGATCATCAGTTTTTGCCAAAACAAATCCTCACAACTCAGTCACAACCTACAGAAAAGAAAGGGGTAACATAACAACATTACATAAGCCAAATTAAATGAATATGTTTCAAGTGAATGGAGAGGTGCTGTAACCTTGCATAGGCAATGGGACAAACAAATAGCGTGGGTAAAGGTCTCTGACACATACATCTTGTTAAGCCTTTACAGAGTGTGAAGAGGAGAAATTTGATGACATTATCTTAGGATAAATAGTATGGTCATTTAACCGGAAAGTCAACATGTTATATCATTGATCCCATGTTGCAGGTTATGGAAGAAACTGAGAGCAGGAATAATAATCACAGCTAATAGTTGTAGTAGTACCTGGGAGAACAGATGCGGGGAGCATGGTGCATTCTCCCTGGCAACATCCCTACTGCTTGTATCGTTTGCGTAATACTCCAGCAAGCGCTCACAGGAATAACTGTCGGTGGACAATTGAAAATTGAGAGAACCGGCATGGCAATCATGAATTCAGAGTGACTTGGAACACTGAAAGAAGATTGTACTTATAGAATTAGAATACATGTGAAATTAGAGTAGGTACTCAAAAGTAAGTGCGATAATTGAAAATGTGAAGTTTATGTTGGACAAAATAGCATCATATGATTGGCAAAAAATGAGCGGTAGGTTCATAGCTTGCACATGCACAGAGTTTAAAGATTATATCCTCACCAGATAAGTCAGCGTAAGTAGCTTTGCATCTGCTTCTAGAAGACAGTTAACTGGTTCTGTGCAGGCCACCCTCAAACTGGGCCTAATAAGTGCACAAAAGAACCTGCACATATCAATACATGTAATTTGAGGTGGCATGAAAATAATAAACTGATAATATGTGATGCACCTACGTGCAATGAATTAATATAGCAGCCACCCAACATAACTTGCAGTGGAGTACAGTATATCGTAATCCCTGAAAGATGGAAAGACGTAGCAATACAACCATGTAGAATTAGGGTACATGTAATATCAAAGTACGCAATTAGTGAATAAGATTTTTCAGAAATTTGAAGTTCAGTTTGCCGAAAAGAGCATCAGATGATGTGAACATCGTGTAGGAGGTTCACATATGACCTTCTAGAATTAGGATACATGTAATATTGTTGTAGGTAATTAATAATAAATAAGATATTTGAATCTCTAAGCTTCAATTTCCAGAAAATAGCATAAGATGATTTGAACATTGTGAGGGAGGTTCACAGAGATAGAAGTCAAAACTATATATCGTCACCACTCACCAGATAAATTAAGGTAAGAAGGTCTGCATCAGCTTTTAGAAGCTATTTAACTGTCTCGGCTCCCACCTCAAACTCGGGTGAAGCGCACAAATTGAAAGGACCTGCAAGACATTGGTTTATCCGCAAATTGAGGTGGCATCAATATAGTAAAGTGATAATATCAGAACCTGCAGACATTAACCGATAATTTGTGTGGTACCCGCGTGCAATGAAAATTACGTCGCAACCTTTTTTTTTTTTTATAAAAAAACTATCAACTGGAAAGCAATGGCGCGCAGGTGAGGTGGGGGTCTGGACGAACCAGTATTTGTATGAGTGGCAGTGGCAGGTAGGGAAGGGATCGCACTGCCTCCCAGTAGCATCCGTAGCATGAAGATGTGGAGGAGCACGGCAGATGACGTGCTGGCGGGAAGAGCCAAGGACGCAATACGTGGCGCAGATCAATTTCGTGGCAGCAAAAGCGATTGGATAGCCTGCAAACATATGTAAGCAGTAATAGTAATCAGTAGTAGCAAGCATACTCCTATTTTGACATTTCATCAAACACTCCAGCGGCACAGACCATGGAGTCATGGTGGCGAAGGAGAATGCAGGCTGGCAGAGGCCAACCTGCGAAATCGACGGCCACGGAGGTGCCGATAGGAAGCAGCCCACAGTGGTAGCTACAGTCAATCCGGTCGACCCGGGGTCGGCAGTGCCAGCCCTGCCGCACGCAGCCCAGGCCCCGAGGCGCAAGCTGGCGCGCCGCACCACGGAGGCGGTGGTGGATAGGAAGGGCGTGCAGCTGCGCCGTTATGGGGATGGATGGATGGGGCTGTTGGAGGCCGCCGGAGCGGCGGAGTCACGGTAGCTCGGGACACTGGCGTCGGCGGGTCAAGGCTGGGGCGGCTATTTTGGCGAAGCCGGGCTGGGGCGGCGCTTTGCTAGGGGAGCCTAGGGGCGGGGACAGGGCTGGGCAGTGTGCTGCCGGCCCTCGCCGCGCCGTTGCACGCAATGCAACCAGAGGCCGAGGTCAGGCCTGCGCGGCGAGGACCGAGGAGGCGAAGGAGAGCATGGGCGATGGGTGGGCTTTGGGTGGCTGAGGGTGCGCGCCGTCGTTTCCAGAAACCTGGACGCGTGTGCAGCTGCCACACAAAGAAAGTGAGATCGGACGGTCCTTGTAGGAGAACTGTAGATCTACAGTGCAAATCACCAAACTTAAAGGTCTTTATAGATAGATGTGAATTTAACATGATGCATGAATCGAACTTACGAATTAACCATGTCATACAAAATAATTATAATAATAATTTTTTAGAACATATGGCTAGTAATCATGCTAATCTACTTGCTACCATAAGCTATATTATTGAATAGGATAAGAATAGAACCAATTTAGACCAAAATATCAATTTAAATTTTTATGATCCAAAATATTTTAAAGGTTTGTAAAGTAATACTGCAATGATTTGGCAATGGATCGCTCTGATACCAGCTGTAACAGAACCGCCTAAATCATATGGCCCACAGGCACCTGCCATTGTCATTAATGACCTCCGACAGCCGTGCCCGTGTCCTAAATGACCTAGAAGGCTCTGTCAGGCTACACTTGCACCCGTTTCATTGATAGGATCTCATTGCGAAGCCATCACAGGATTACAACAGTTCATATAAAATATGCATATCAGAGTAAAAGTGCGGAATGATTACATAACATTTAGATTACAAACCAGTTGTTCAAATATAATTTAAGTGCGATTATTACAAACCATACGTAGATAGCAGTAGAAGTAGAACAAGCCCTTATACAATACACATATATTATAATAAAACCCTGTCCATGTGTCTATAATTCACTTATCATCGCTCCCTTCCTAGAAGATTGTCGTATGGCAGGGGCCAAGGCAAACTTGCTATGGCTGTTCTCCTGCAACAAGGGTTAACAAATCCCTGAGTACTGTGGGTACTCCGCAAGACTTACCCTGACTAAAGAAAATGGGGGAGAAGACTCAGGAATACAGGCTGAGGGGAGTCAAGGTAAGGCTTTAGTAAGAGTCCAAGTACTTTTGCAAAAAAGGCATTTCTAATCTTAAATCCTATTTTCAATATTTTAACTCAGCATGATTTTTAATCAATAACCATGGATCTAAGTTAGTACACATGTATCCTCTAAATTCCAATTACTTATCCATTCTCAGAGCCTAGTTCTGAACCACTCTTCGTTGAATGGTCGAAGGATCAAGTCTTCCATAACCGAGGAGCAACGACGATTCGAATCGATTAATACCCAGCTAGGGATCCCTAACCACACTTCATATATAGCACCTAAGGTTGCATATACCAACCCCATCTACCATGGTTTTTCCAAAACTTGAACTGGTCCTACGCCACCCGAGATCACAGTACTCCTCTCCAATCTAGCACGGTGACCACGAGGGTACACGCTACTCTCGCCATCTCTCCACTCCCAGTGCGTGGTTGTCGATTCAAGTAGTAGAGCCACCGATGTCACGGCTTTCCGGAGTATGTAGCTAGTTGCAAAGTCTCGATCATACTAGGCCTACAACGAACGATCCCTAATTAATTTTTCTGTTGGTGACGATGCATTGGGACTCTAACGAAAGTACAAACTAACCAAACAGTTTCCAAATCTCTTTCCGTTAGCGACAAGGCATTGGGACTCTAACCCAAGTGCTCAACCACCGAACGGACTCATATCCCTTTCTTTTCTCAGGATTCATCAATAATATATCCCCATAACTTAAAAATAGTATTTTATGCAAAAACTAAATTAATTAAGCAGGGCCAAGTATTTTTCAAATATTTCATTTTAAAACAGGTTGCAAGGATGGTATTTCAGTGGTCAAGGTTGGTAATGCATCAATAGGGTTATCACTCAACTCCTATCAACTTAATGCAGTAGTTTAACTCAAGTGATAAACTATTTTATAAATCACAAGGAAGGGTTTAAATGCACCGGGGCTTGCCTTGCACTGCGTGGAGCGTAGGGTCAGGATCAGTGCCACAAATGTCAAAGTCTTGCAGGATCTCCGGAGCAACTCCCTTCGCAACGGTTTCGACCTTTACCTCGTCACCCTTCCGAAACTACATGTACAACAATGATGCATGCTTAACATGATGCGGAATGATATGCAGTGAAATATAGAACAACCATTTAGTTTACAACCTTGAGTACAACTTTCCTTCACGATAAAGTTGCAAGCCAACAAAATCAACTATTGATAATTACTGGAGATTTCTTTTTAACAGTCATAGAAAGCCGCTGCACAGCTCTACAACTACTACCTAGTGACAACCTTTATCTTGCCCAGAATCACCACAGTGAAGGATCCATGATCAACAATCGAATCCAAAAATCACACAGAACTATAGGGATTAGGATTTCTAGCTATTTTATTATTCAATTAATCAAACATTTAATTAATAAATAATTAAACTACTTCCATTTGAGCTTAAACTTCTCCAACACATAGTTCATACCCTAAAACAGTACCACTTTAATTTTTACTGATTTTTGGATGACCATAGAATTTATTAAAATTCCTCAAAGTTGCATTTTTCAATTAAATGGCACAATTTTCATTCCTGCAGAAAGTGTTCAAAACATATATTTAACATTTTTGTTAAATACTACACACTGCATATTACCTATACAATAAATTTCATGATTTTTGAAGTAGCACATTTATTCCTAAAAAGAACAAACTACAACACTATTCATTTTACCAAAAAACTGGAAAAACCTATTAATTCGCGAGATAATTGAAAAGTTCATTTCGGCCCGAGTCGGCCCAGCAGGGCACAAGCCAGCCCAAACTGGCCTGCGCACGCACTATTGATGGTAATTATTGTATGATTTTACCCATCAACCAAATATGAAATAAGGGTATAAAAGCAAACACCACCATAGAATAGGGCTTTAACTCATAGAATTCTATACTTTTGGTGAATCAGTGTTTTGAAGGGTGTTAATCAGAAAAGAACCAAGGGAGACCCACATGTCAGGACCTAAAACATCGAATTCCACCGTGAAAGGAGATCAAGAATATTCTAGAGAACACCAGAGACACGCCTGACGAAGCGGGGCCCAGATGGCAGCCAGGGGAGGTCGGCCGACCTCCCTGACATGGTCGGCCGACCTAGCCTGGTGTCCTTTTCGTGTGCATTTCTACGTGGACCCACACCCGTTTCTTAGTATCAATCTCCACCGCATGTCGAAGTTGGTTTGATCCAAGAGCTATGGTTCATCCCACCGGCCTATATAAATAGCCGCAGACCCCTCAGGGTTTCATACCAATTCATATCAGTACTATGGAAACCCTAATCGAGAGGTGTCCCATGGAAGGATAACTTCTCATTAGGATCTAGGGACTAGATAGTTGAGAGATGGAGAGCGAGGGAAGAGTTAGGAGGAGTTGCCGGCCTGTCGGTGATCCCTCTACGGCTTGTACTTCGGTAGGATCTAGCTCTATTTGAGCTAGCTCTTAAGATGTCTCGGGCAACCAACTTTTGATTCAAGTAAGTTTATGTATATATTGTTCTTTTGGTTTATGAATCTCTTTTGAGTGCTTTAATTTATCCAATTTAGATTAGAGTAATATTCGTAGTGTAAGCGTGGTGCTTAGACTCGGTATCTTGTAAATACAGCCTGCTTTCCGGATCGGTGGTAGATCGCGGAAGACTTAGTCCTTGACGCAACCGTTGAGTCCTTTGTATTCCACCTCCCGTCAGTAGTACCATGTAGGACTTTGCTAAGGAATAGCATCCTATGTTGATGTCTACTCCTTATGTTCGTCCCCAGATAAAACAATAGAAGACATAAGCTTGTCCAAGTTAGAAGTAGAAACCCCTAGTTATCCTCTCTACACTCCTATTATCTAGAACCTAGATCACCATAGCCATATTATCTATACCCTTGATTACTTTAGCTATCCTTGATTACATCACCATCTTCATTGACTACCACCTTTTGACTTAGTATTTATCTTTACTTATTGACTACCCCTGGTTAAGTTAGATCGTAGTTAACCAAGCCCATTTCCCTGTGGATACGATATTTAAAACCCTTCGGGTGAAAACTACAACGGTATCCGTGCGCTTGTAGATTTATCTGTATGCACTTAAAAATACCAATAAGCTTTCTGGTGCTGTTGCCGGAGAAACGGTTGTTGAATTAGCTACAAGCCTAGCTTAGCCTTTTTATTTTCATCTTTAGCATGGATTGCACTCCTATCTATCAATATGCTGAACCCATGAGCTCTAGCTTCATGCCACCAGAATCTTCAAAGCCTATTCTAGCACCTAGCTACGAGCTGAGCCCGTGTCTTATAGAGTTTATCCAAAAACAACCCTGCTCGGGAGAAGGTGATGAAAACCCATACTCACAGGGTGTATTTACATCTGTGCATGCTTGTGCATTGCTTGCATGCCAGATGAAGCTTTACAATGGAAGCTCTTTCTTTGAATGGAAAAAGCTAGACATTGGTACAACTAGACCGTAGGTAGTATGCAGGGAGATTGGGAAACACTTTGCTCTGAATTTTATTCAAAATTCTTTCCCAACTCTATGGTAGCCAGCCTTCGAAAGGAAATTTTATCCTTCAAACAAGGCAAAGATGAGTCTCTTGCTGTATCCTGGGAGCGTTTCAATGATCTTATCCTCACTGGCCCATACCTTGCTATTCAAGACCATATATTTCTTCAACATTTTTACATCGGTCTTAGCAAGGATGATAAGCAAGACCTTAATTGTGTCTCTGGAGGATCATTTTCCAATTTGACTGCTATTGAAGCAAAGTTTATGCTTAATAGATTTACTGGAGTAACCTATTGCTCTAGCACTCATCCTACACTTACCTAGAAGAAGAAGGAATCAACTCCTAATCAGAGAGAGGAAGTTCCGATAGCCAAATCACAACCATTCCAATCCCAAGATTTGGCTATCCATCCTAAATCATCAATACCCTAAAATTCTGCAAGTGAAAAGGGAGTTCCACCTTTGGAAAATCCTTTTGAAGTCGAGGGTAACCTCATTGATTTTGGGAGAACAAGTAACTCTCGTCCGCATAAGAGACCTCCAAGTGATCATATTTTAAATCCTCTTATGGAAGAGTCACTTAGGAAGCGTCCTTATATAGGACATTGGAAGGAATTCAAGGATGACATGTCTAGTGATGCCATAGAAGGAGAACCAAGCCAATTAGAAGCCAATACTATCTTCTCCCCTTCTATGCCCATAGTAGATGACTTATCTGAACCCATCCTTATCCCCTATGATCCCTCTTGTGCTCTCTCTCCTAAGACTCATGATGATCCTAGAAACCCGCTCAAACATTCAAAGCATAGGAGCCATCAAGACCACAAGAAAGATCAAGAAGAGCTACAACAATGGCAGAAATGTGTTGAATGGATGGACAGATACGAAGCCTTATGGATGAAATCCATACTTTGTTCAGATCCAAATTATGAACTTATAACTCATCCAAGTATGGAGGCCATAGGGCGTGATCAACCTAAGAGACAACCATCCAAAGGAGATCTTAGACAATGGAATGTCTAATGACTGTCTTAGGCATGGAATGAAAGAGACAATATTTTTGCCGATAGACATTCATGAAGAGACACCCTTGGAGATTGAAACGGATTATGACATCGGTGAGCATGAAAGTTATTTCATGAACACCTCATCAAATCCTTGCTCACAAGAGAAAACTTGTGAATCATTTGGTCTCTCTAACATTGTCCCGCACGAGATCTTCAACCCCCTCATGCTTCCTGTTCATAAATATTTTGAGAGGATGGTTGTAGATTCATATGTTTATCATAAACATTACAAATCTCGATGTATGAATCTTGATATAGCCATCTGTTGACATCTACTAACGTCGCCAAATATAATTGTATAACTTTTAATATTAGAGATGAGATTAGAGATGTCTGGTAATTAATTAACTGGTCATTAGCAACTAGCCACTTATCTATCTCCAATATTCTTAGGCATGAACTAGGTTTTCATCCCTAATTATATATGCTAAGAATAAATAAAGGTTTCATACAATATTCAATGTGACTAGGCAGAAATATATAAATTTAAACTAAGAACAATTCTGCAGGCGGACAGATAATTATACCATTGTAGCATTTTACCTAGAGTTCTACCAGGTTAGTCGATTTATATTTATACCACTGGGAAGGACTGGATAAACTTTAATCTATTATATTGATAACAGCTACTATGCAATGAATAAGTGATGTTACCAATGTAATTTACTCTACTCACAACAGGTAGAGGTCACAAGATAATAAGGATAAATACAGGTGATAAATATGATCAAGCATCATTAATAAATGATAAACATCAGAGCACTTTCTTAGTCATAGTAATAGCTAGCAAATGGATAAACTAAGGAATTAATATCTAAGGTAATTCTATAACTACGTCAATGAATAACTCTAATTAGTGCAATTACATTTAGCAATCATTGTTAGATTAGTCCTATATCATGATCACATGTAAAGGTCATCATCTAGGAAGGATGTGAAACAGAGTCATCACCCAACTTCGCGATCGTGCCTACTTGCCTACATACGGGGGGTGGATTACAGAGGAATCAACGCAGCCTGTCACCTACGCGAACTACCACATTGACCCGGCACATCAGGGTGCACTCGCAGATAAACAGAATATCTAAACACCACATCTACATATTGTTCATCATCTACCCATCGATCGTACGGATAAACGCTATACGAGCAATTACATGAATTCAATAAGATCAAACCAACTATACTAGACATGTAATCAAAGTAGACAAAGACTACTTGTAATCAAGAACATATAAACTATTAAGAACAATGTTTGCCTAATCATAATGAAGAATACAATAAGAGAGAGAGAACTAGAACTATACCGAACTCTGCGCTCCAGACAGCCGCTGGGGCCCCAGATCCCGCTGAAGAACTAGAACTCCTCTACTTCTAATCTAATTAGGCTAGAACTATGAACTAGATGGCTCTTGATGAACTAGAAGGCTCTTGATGGCTTGACCAAATACTTGATGCCTTGGATGAATGATTGATTGTGCCTCCAGGGAGGGGGTCTGCCCCTTTCTTTATAGCCCGGTGGGATGAACGTGCGCCGTAGGATCAAACCGACTTAACCAAGGGTCCGAGATGACTCCTCAAAGGCGGTGGAAGAAGACCCCAGAAGGCGGGGCCAAACCCTAGCCAGGGGGCGTCGGCCTGGCCCCACCCTAGCGCCGGCCGGCCCCACCTGGCAGGGTTCGGGGCCCCGGTTGCTCGGGTGTCTTTCCGATCTGGGCGTCACGGATTAGACAGGAATCGAAGGACGGCCGATCAGAAAAGAAGAACGAGGAATTACCGGTAATAAATGTTGCGCATTAACGAGCGGGTGTGTAATCCACTTGTAGGGTACCAAGGCTGTGATTCGAATGGGTACAATCATACAAGTGCTTAAAAACCACAAATTTAAGAGAGAGTGAGGGAAGAGAGAGGAGCTAGCTAGGCACGTCCATATTATATTCTCGGTCACACCTTCTGTGAAGACGGTTTTTAGCAGTCGATCGAGTTGACATACGTAGGTCCGAGATCTTAATATAGACCATAGCTTCGCTAACAAAAAGAAGTTAGTCCGATCTTTGATCCAATCGCCATGGATAAGACGGGATCGAACAGAGTGGGCTATACGGAAAAATAAAAGAGCGAGAAACATAATAAGGCAGTGGTCTACCTCTTCCAACACGCATGCCACGGAATAGACGAGGTGTCAGAAGAGAGCGACATGTAAAAGACGCAAGTGCGCAAACCACTCGTAGGGTACCACGACCTGGGTACACTGGCACTGAGTCATTACTCGGATCCATAGCGATGCGGTTGTCACCGCAAGAATCAGAGGAATGCGACGGTCGCGCAGGGTACGAGCATACGAGGGTCAGGCACGAAAAGTCAGAGAGTGGCAACGCGAGGTCGAGTTACTCTCGGCGTTGCGGCCATGGCGAGACGGATCTCGCGATCGCAACGTTCGAGCGGGATACGATCCTCCAGCCGGCTCGAAGGCACGGCACACAGGCAGACAAGAACATCCAATCAATAAGATCCAAAGACACGACCACAAGACACAACAACTCGATAAGACAGTGGAGTAGCACAATTCCATAGCACGAAGATAAATGGATCCTGTATTACAGATATAGATACAGACAGATCGTGAGGACAGGGTACAACAGATGCATATACAGATAGATGGTAAGGATAGGGTACAATATAGTGGACAGATGTACAAGAAGGTAAAACATGGGGCTTCACAATAGTCCAGCGTCGTATATCAATTTGGCTTTCCAACCGTCGAACACCATCTATTGTTTGGGCTTTCCAACAGTCCGACATCATCTATTAATTGGGCTGTCCAATAATCCAGCATCATCTCTGGGATCTCAAGATCTAGCAATAGGGCTACGACACGAAGGCCGGACAAGGTCGATTGTTGTAGGAAAACAGTGAGGCTCGCTGCAACACGCTCCGGCTCCTCTCGGCCATCTCCTGGTAGCTTCTGGCCGACTATGACTTGCTATTGGCTGGCTGCGGCTAGTCGTGGCCTCCTGCGGGTTGGTCACGGCTTGGCTGGACAGGGCTGTGGCTGGCCGAAGGCTGGCTGGAGGTGGCATCAAGTGGCCGGGAGGTGGCGGAGCATGGCTGGGTTCTCAACAAGGCATTGGATCACAGCACGAAGGCCTATGTCGACGGCGATGCCCGTCGTATATGTTCATGGTGTGTCGTCCGGTTGGTTGGGTTTAGTCCGGTGTGCGTGAGTGCGTTGTGTTTTTCCTGAGCCGGTGGTGGCTCTGTCGGTGCGTTCCTGGGGTGGGACGCGATGGCACACATGGCGGGTCCGAGAAGGTTGGCGGTGCTCACCGAGGGCTTGTAGGTGTAGGATACTGTGGCAGTGGCGAGTCGATGCCGAGACGGGTCGAGGCTGTGCAGGGAGATCCGCATCGCTGCTGTAGTTGTACGGGGCAGCGAGGGTGCGGCTCCGGGAACGTAGTCGTCAGCGTGTTCGCGAACGGGTCGTCGCCGGTCGTCGTGGCTTTGCTTGATGTCAGCGAAGAGTGCAGCGGGGTTGCGGCCTTCCTACAGTGGTAGAACGAGCGGCACGAAGGTCGGTCTCAGTCTAATTTCATCGATAGGTCATCAACGGGGAGGAAGGGCAAAGCCTTAGGCTTTTAGGGCTCACCGGCGACAGTGGACAAGCTTGCTGGAGAGGTGCTGGACCTCCAGTTGGTTCCGGTCGGTGCAGCACATGGTGGCCGGGAGGATGCGCGGCCAGCTGTGGCTCTGTTGGTCGGGGCTGCTGCTTGGCGTGGAGGGCGTCGTGGACGACGTCGGCGTTCCTGGTGATGCCGAAGTGCTTCACGGCGCGGTCGTTGTCGGGGTGCGGCCGGTGACGGCAGGACGAGGCGAGGGTGGAGACGCTGCAGGTGCTCGGCGTGGCGTCCGCGGCTCCGCGTCGATCAGCGCGATGCCAAGACGCGATGACAGGGGCACGACGAGGTAGAGCGGGGCGAGGACGGTGGTTCCCGGGCGCGTCGTTGTTGCGGTTCGTGGCGTGACGCGGTCCGCGCACGACGTCGTGGCGAGACACTGGTGGCGACGCTGCGGACGCCGGTGGCGCGGCTGCTGCGGCTCGTCGGAGGGGTACGCCGAGGACGACGAGAAGACGAGCGTCAGGGCGGAGTCGACGCGCGATGATGAGGCAGGCAGATGAGACCAGTCGGGAGTCACCATGGCGAGGGCGGACGGTGAGCCGCCGCGTCTAGGCGTTCGCGGCCACGGGCCACGACGGAGGCGGGCGGTTTCGTGCTCGGCAGCGGGGAAGTAGGTGCGGGCGACCGTGTTCGTGGGGCGGCGCTCGGCAGTGGCCGGCATGGAGAGGAAAAGAGGCGGCGGCGGCCATGGAATGGAGAGAGCGAGGTGGAGTGGCGGCCGGGCGGAGGAAGATGAACAGGGTCCCGGTGTCATGCTTTTATACCGTCGTGGCTAGGGCTTCGCCGATGTTCTCGGCGTCCGTGCCCTTGGATGGGATAGCCGGGGCACGTGGCGGCCATCCGCTGGCGAGGCAAAGGGCTGCACGCGCCGTGGCGCGGCCGGCGCGTATGCACGCGTGCGCGCGCGTGATCCCGCGGCGGCGGCGGCTTTCGGGGGAAGCTGGGGGCGCTGCACTGGCGGCTAGGGTTCCAGGAGGTGAGCGGCTGGGCCAGCTGGGCCGCGTGGGGAGGGAAGTGGGCCGGTGCGGTGCGCCTGCTGCTGGGCCGCGCGAGGCAGGGTGAGGGCGGCTTTTGGTCTGAGGAGAAAGGATATGGGGCCGGTTGATTTAGAAAGTGAAGAATTTCTCCTCTTTTATTTCCTATTTACGGTTCTTAGCAAAAGGGATTTAATAATTATTCGTGATGGAAATATTTCTTTGATGATTTGGAAGAAGAATGATGTGGGTGTAGTTTAAGAAGATAAAGGAAGAAGAATTTTTCCTTTTAAGACTTGACGCGTCTGATATGAGCTCAAGGGTAATTCGGGAGGAACTCAAGTGAGATTCGGAAAGGGAGTTACAAAGGGCTTGGAAGGTAAGTTGCTACGGATTGTGCTCTCCGACACAAAACAAACTCGAAACCGGGAACCAACTCACAATATGGATACACATCTACAAACAATACTATGTGAATGCAACGAATTGTTAGTGTGTCAGTCGCGGTTTGAGCTAGAAGCTACATGCTTCACACGCATTGCAAGAAAAATTTTAAAAAGTTCGTATTTTTGGTTATCGGAAAACCCGGGTTGTTACAGTCCACCCCCCTTACAGGAATCTCGTCCCCGAGATTTAGGAGTTAGTGTTAGTGGAAAGTATGCTCCAATGCATTGAGTTTGCAAGTAAAGATTTTGAAGGAGGGTGTTAGTAAAACAGTTTTCATGAAATCCATTTTTCAGAGCGGAAAGAATGATGTTATAAAAAGGGAGAAGCAATTTGTATAACTTATTCTCACAACAGGTCTTTTCAATCATTTTGTAAATCAAACCCAGATATGGGGTAAGTTTTGTTGTAAATAACTCTTATTCAGATAACAAATCTCTGTTGAAATTATTTGTGGTGTTTTGAAAACCGAATAGCTTGTAAATTTATGAAGATTTTTCAAAAGCTATTGAATTTTTAGGTTTCCATAGATCTTTTGAAACACCCTTTTTGAATGGAAATAGGTTTCACAAAATCTTCGAAAACACACTCAAAAGGTTGGAATGCCGCTTCGCAAAACATTTCGTAAATAGAACTTTTGGAAATATAGTTTTCATCAGTCCCTGCTTTTACAAAGAGTTGTTTTTTTTAAAAAATAAGAGCTTTCCCAAAATTTTAAAGGAGGCCACGGAGTTTTGAAACCTTCATTTTTAATCGGTACATTGAAATAGAAGGGAAAATCGTTGTTAGGGAAACTCCTTTTAAAATAGGGAAGATTTGCATTTGAAATGAACTCCAACCTCTTTTTATAAGAAGGCGGAGGTTTTTGGCGAGGGTTTTGAACCTTTTAAAATCAAATTGTTTTTCGTAAAGGTAGATTTTTTATAAACTCGATTTTTCCTTCGCAAATAGATATTTTTTTAATAGAGTTTGACTTGGAAATTCAATCGTACCCAGGTACCATTTGGGGGCGGTCACGATCATGCCACGTTACCTGCATACGCCCGGCGGCAAGCCATGTGGATGCATCACACATGGGGCCCCAAGTTTCGTAGCGGTACCGTAGGTCGGGAACAACTTATCCCATCGATATACTAGGATCGGCTGATATTCCAAGCTAAAGGGAGAAACGAGCCTTTGAGAAATTCTTTTTATTTTACAACTCATGGATGAGAGGGTTACAACCCAAAATTTTGAAATCAAAACAAAACCTTTCGAAATTGGTGGTACCCCTTTTGTCTTTTGAAATTCTAAAGTATTGGTGACTTTTGAAAGAAGAATTAAAAATTAAACCATTTTAAAATCTTTTGCAATGGGCTTTTGGTAAAAGGTGTTTTAAAATGGGGGTATGCGGAGTTGAAGCCATTTCGAAGAAAACATTTTGCAATTGGCAAATTTTTTTTTTCAAGATCGTTAGTTTAAAACTTTGTTTGGAAATTAGAGAGCGATTGTGAGGCTTTGGAATCAGAAAACATTTGAAAAGAGTTTTGAAATCAATGTGAGTTTTGAAAGCAAGGTCTTCTGAATGCCTCGTTTTCTGAAACAATTTTCAAGCTTGGTTTAGTTTTTAAATCAAAGCATTACTTCCCTTTGTTTACTTTAAACAAAATTAGTTTTGAATAATGAGTTGGAAACCATTTCTCATATATGGATACACAAAACAAACAATACTATATGAATGCAAACTCACAATATGGATACACATCTACAAACAATACTATATGAATGCAACGAATTGTTAGTGTGTCAGTCGCGGTTTGAGCTAGAAGCTACATGCTTCACACGCATTGCAAGAAAAATTTTAAAAAGTTCGTATTTTTGGTTATCGGAAAACCCGGGTTGTTACAGTCCACCCCTGGTGGTACATATCCTGCAACCATAAAATTCACAATATTTGCGTACCAGGGGTTGGATCGGGTGATCCGATAGAGCATGTCGTCCCTCATCGAGTCGTTGATGGGGACTTCCTGCATATTCTCAAAATGCATTCTAGACAAGTGATCTGCTACAGATTTTTCTACTCCCTTTTATCTTTTATTTGTAAGTCTAATTCTTGGAGTAGCAAAATCCATCTTATCAATCTAGGTTTAGCATCTTTATTAGCGAGCAAATATTTCTATGCAGCATGATCAGTGTAAACAATCACTTTAGCTCTAACTAAATAAGATCTAAACTTGTCTATAGCAAAAACAACAGCCAGGAGTTCTTTTTCAGTTGTTGCATAATTATGCTGTGCTCCTGTCAGAGTTTTGCTAGCATAAGCAATTGCATGATGCTTTCTATCTTTAGTTTGTCCCAAAACTGCCCCCACAGCATAATCACTAGCATCACACATAATTTCAAAAGGTAAAGACCAATCAGGGGGTTGAATGATTGGTACAGAGATGAGTGCTTGCTTAAGGGTGTTAAAAGATTTCATACAAGCATCATCAAAATCAAAGGGAGCATTCCTGGCTAGCAAGTTTGTAAGAGGTCTAACAATATGTGAAAAGTTTTAAATAAAGCGTCCATAAAAGCCAGGATGACCAAGAAAACTTCTAATCCCTTTAACATTAATAGGAGGAGGTAGTTGTTCAATCACTTCAATTTTAGCTCTGTCTACCACTATCCCTCTTTCAGACACTAGGTGTCCTAGCACTATTCCTTCTCTAACCATAAAATGACATTTTTCCCAATTAAGGACTAAGTGCTTTTCTTCACATCTTTGCAAAACCTTGTCTAAATTTTCAAGACAATCATCAAAAGCTTTTCTATAAACAGAAAAGTCATCCATGAAAACTTCCATGATTTCTTCAATCATATCAGAAAAGATAGACATCATGCATCTTTGAAAAGAAGCTGGTGCATTACACAATCCAAATGACATCCTACGGTAGGCATAGGTTCCATAAGGACAGGTAAAGGTGGTTTTGCTTTGATCATCAGGGTGGATAGGAATTTGATGATATCTAGAATATCCATCAAGGAAGCAAAAGAAAGAGTGGTTTGCCAATCGCTCTAACATCTCATCGATGAAGGGCAAAGGGAAGTGATCTTTCCTTGTCGCCTTGTTGAGTTTTTTGTGATCTATGCACATCCGCCATCCAGTGACGGTTCTTTGCGGGATTAACTCATTTTTGTCATTCTTGACAATCATCATGCCTCCCTTTTTAGGCACAACTTAGATTGGGCTTACCCACTCACTATACGGCACAGGATAAATAATCCCGGCGTGCAATAGCTTCAAGACTTCCTTCTTTACAACCTCTCTCATCACATTATTGAGCCTACGCTGGGGCTCTCTGGATGGTATAATATTATGGTCGGTTGGAATGCGATGGGTGCAAAGAACATGACTAATTTCTTTTAGACCTTGGAGTGAATAGCCAAAAGCTGATCGATGTTGTTCCAAAATAGTGATCAAGCGAATGGTCTCTACTTGTGAGAGTTTATCACTAATGATCACTGAAGATTGCATATCTCGGTCTAGGAAAGCATATCTAAGACCGGCTGGCAATGGTTTGAGCTCAATAGGAGGTTCAGGTGGTACTAAGAATTTATCGAGGGGTAAAGGTTCTAGATTTTCAGCTTCTTTCTCGATGAAGAACTCCTTATCTTCTTCAAGATGGGATTCTTTCAGAAAATTAAGGGCTACCACTGTGATCTCACTAATTGGATCGGGCTCAGGACGTCTTAGTATTTAATGATCGGGTAATGGACAAAGGGAATCTAAAGTTTGGTCTTAGTTGAACATGGATTGTCCCTGTTTGTCCTTCTTAATAAGTTTTCCAATGGGTTGGTCTATCAACAGGTCGAACTCCATGACATCAAAGATATAAGAACTAAGATGGAGCATGGTGTCGTTTACCCGGATAAGGAGCACACATAAAATGCCCAAACTTGGAATAATGTGCCCGGAAGAACTTTTCAAGAGCTTTGTTGTTGGGGTTAGTGGCATGTCTATAGATAAATCTTGAGCAAATGATGCAGACATGATATTGTTTACACCAAAATCTGGACCGAGTGCAGATAGTCGATGCCGTGTGCAGATAGCCGATTTCGGGGCAGAGGCCCAGGCAGATAGTTGATCGGGTCCCAGAATCGATTGTTGGGCTGAAGCGTAGACGGTGCGGTTGAAGGAAATAGCCGATTGATGATGTCAGCACAGATCTCCGGTGCCAGGAAACGATCACGTTCGGAGTCCAATAAAGAAAGGAAAGATTGGGCTCCAAATTACCTTTAATTTATTAAACTTTGTTAGTTTCCGTATTTATCTTGAGTTGTAATTCGAATAGGACTCTATCAAAGCCCTGGGTATAAATATAAGCTCCGGCCATTGTAATATAACACACATCAATATAACACATCTTTCGGCTCCGGCCAAAACTTAGGAGTAGGAGTAACGTAGATCTCGGCGAGTTCTTCAATCGGGCTGAGTGTCATCCGGTGGACGCAGGCTTGCTAAGCTTTGTCTCTTTAATGTCATCCGGTGGACATAGGAGCATCGTAGATCGGGGCTGATTCTTATTTGATATATGTTTAGCGTCATCCGATGGACGTGGGTTTAGATCAAATAAGGGTTAGTTATCGATTCATGTTTGTTTTCTTGTTTAATCTATGTTTAACGTCATCCAGTGGACGAAGGCTTAGGTTAAGCTTGATTATGTGCATGGATTAGTTATCGGCTCTAACTAATTTGGCATCTTAGTTAGATTCATTAAGTTATCAAGATGTTATTTCTCATTTATTGTTTATTTATTAATATAAAATCTTTCTTCCCGATCAAGATTGCGTAGTATTGGCCTTAGATCTGCATGAAAAATGTCATTTATGTCTCGTTCATGTTTATGCTTTGTTATGATATCGCTTGATTCGGCCAGTATTATCGTAATCTTGCTCGTACGTGCTGTGGATGCTTGACAAGAGCCGATCTGAATGAACACAGAGCCGCCGGCCTTCTAGACGAGCTCTGTATTCCTTCTAGATTTGCTTGTGATTATTTTCGGGAATATATCTAAACTGGTGCAAAGCCGCAGGCCTTCTAGACCAGCTTCGTATTACTACTAGATTTATACTTGGAACTAATCACCGCCAAGTTTTCTGCTTCACGGACCCCGAATCGGCTAATTAGCCGATACGGTTGTGCTTTCTCGAGAAAACCCAATTAACCGATCGCATTTTGCCCTGCCTGTTTGACGTTCAGACAACCTGAACTGAATGATTTGACCTGTTTACAGCAATCGATTATGTTTTAATATGTTACAACTATCTGCATAGATTTGTTTAATGTAGATTGTTCTATTTGATCACGCATATCTATCGATTATGTATCAGTTCAGTATCTATTTCTATAACAAAACATGCATATATGCCGGAATCGACTCTTTAGTCGATTTCCGATTAAATCGGCTCTCAGAGCCACATAGTTGGAACTACCTGGATACACCGGTTAGTTCCGCCCTGTAATTACTGATTATTACCTTTTCCTTGTCAATTGCAGGTCAAATTGACTGGCACGCCTGAGGGTTATCGACACTCTCTGACCGGGTTTGAAGCTAGCTGGATCTTGGAAGCTCCGATGCTTTTGAGATCATATCTGGCTTCGCTGGTGTGTTGAGACGCAAGAACCACATTTTGTGCCAACACACTTTTTGGCACGCCCGGTGGGACAATTTCACTCATGACTAAGGGAAAGGCTCTGGAGACCGTGGCTCCCAGGGACGACGGCGTCATCAGAGTCAAGCATGAGGAGATCGACCCCGAGGATGCTGCGGTGCTGGAGCAGATCATTGAAGAGTTAACTGATGCCTGTCTGCTGTCGTTTGCTAAAAATCGCGATGGCCACATGTTCAAGAAAAACCCCTACCCAAGGTGGGTCATGCCTAGCCACACCGACAAGGAGGAGCAAGACTTCAAAGAGTTCATCCAGAGCGCCATCTGGAACGCTTCGCACCAGGCAGTCGGGCACCATCACAACGTTTTCCTGCAGACATTCAACAGCATCATGAAGACCGTGATCAAGAAGCTGGATTGGGAATCATTGGGCCCAACGTACTTCAATATTCCCCCAGAAGATACCAAATCAGATGCAGCGGCCGGAACATCCGATCCTCCGCCGCAACAGCCGAAACCGTTAAAGTCATCTGATCAACATCCCAATATGATGACGGATTCGGGTCCAAAAATAGCTCCGCAGCCTAAGCTATACAGAGATTACTCTCTTGAGCAGATTGCCGCTTATATGCGTACAACTGGGAACGCGCCGGCCGGGAACGTGCAGACTGGAAACGTGACTTTGGCAACTCCAAACTATCACATCGGGCACACCTATGATGAGCTCACATCGGCGCCACATCCTGGTTATGCGCAATCGCCTCATGACGAGTTAGTAGACAAGATGAGTGCAATGCTCAGGGACCAATTCAGGATGCAGCTGAAAGCGGGGGTGTCGATCAGATACAGGGGCCCCTACCCTGAATGGTTTGATCGTGTGGCATTACCGCAAAGGTACCGCATGCCGGATTTCGCCAAGTTCAGCGGTCAAGACGACATATCGACCATAGAGCACATTAGCTGCTACCTGACTCAGCTTGGTGAGGCGTCTTATGAGGATGCTCACAAGGTTCATTTCTTCTCATTGTCGTTGATAGGGCCGGCTTTCAGTTGGTTCACCACTCTGGAGCCCAGGACAATCCAAAACTGGGCAGACCTAGAAAGCAAGTTTCACAGTTATTTCTTCTCTGGCACTGGGGAGAAAACTATTGTTGATTTGACCAGCATGCGACAGAAGAGTAGCAAGACCAGATCAGCCTTCATCAAGCGCTTCAGGGAGATGAAGAACATGTGACTGAACCTGCCTGACAAGCAGCTCGCTCACTTGGTCATTGGTGGGATGCTCCCGCACATTCAGGAAAAGCTGGTGGGCATTGACTTTGATAGCATTAGCCAGGTGTTGCAGCGAGTGACGGCCTTGGAGCTCCAAGCCCAGACCTTCCGTAAGGAGGGGAGATACAAACAGACGGCGTTCGTCAGTAATTCGGACTCGGAGGATGAAGATGAAGATGAAATCGCCACTGTCGAGCTGAGATGGGGCAAGAAGCCCATGGCTGTACCTAAAAATTAGAGCTCAGAGGATCAGTATGATTTCGATACAAATAAGCTGGACAAATTATTTGATCTGCTCATCAGTGCTGGGCAGATTACCTTCCCTGCCGATTATGTAAGGCCCTCTCCTGAAGACTTGAAAGGGAAGACTTTCTGCCAGTACCACGGCCTCACCTCACATGGCACCAATAGATGCCGCGCATTCAGAACTCAGATACAGAGGGCTATCTCCCGCGGCTTATTGAAGTTTGATAGTCCTGCTAAAGGGAAAATGAAGATTGATAAGTTCCCATTCCCGAAGGGCCAGAATATGGTCGAGGTGTCGGCCCCTGCAGGCAAGATGAAAGTTCTGACCTCTAACCAAGCTAGAAGGAATGCATCAGTTGACCCTGGTATGCATATATTGGCTGAGGAGCTCACATTGATCAAGAGAAGGCGGGAGCAGAACCAGAGGCAATATAAAATGGGAGAATACAGCGGCACCAAGAAGATCAGACCTACCTCCCGCGATCTGCTGAACAAATGGCGTCGGGAGAAGGAGAAGACCCACCGGAAGCAGCTCAAAGAGGAAGAGTACCAAAGATGGGATCGTGATGAGGAGGAGGCCCGCTACCAGGAAGAACTGGCTCGCCGCCGGGAGGAAGAAGAAAGTCACTAGCATTGCCCGTTCTTCAGGCATTGTTGGAATGAAGGTCTGAGATTGCCGACTCTGCGCAATTACCCGGAGTGCAGCGATCAATACCGAGAGTATAGACACTCTCAGACCAACCGCCAGTCTATGCATGAGAGGCTTGGATGCCCACATGATATGCAGGATCGGCGCGAAAAAAGAGACCTGCACGATCGGCTCAGCGAAGCGGCAGTTGATCACCAAGAGCCGGTGTAACACCCAAAAAAATTGCATTCTTTTAAATAGTGGGAATTTATTTAATTATGCAATTAGTTGATCATTCCAATGTAGGGAAATAATAATTTTTCACCAATATAAAATCAAACCTAGGTCATACACATGTATGATGCATTCATGCTGGAGCATTTCTTCTTTGTACTGTTGTAGCTTGTTTGAATTTTTCAAATGTTCAAAACAATGATTCAAATCCTATTTGGAAAATGGGTTGGAAAAATAGAAAAGGAATTGGAAAAAGGAAACAGCAAACCTTCCCCCTGCTGTTTTTGGCCCGAGGGGCCCAATCACTCCTCCCCCTCGGCCTGCCCCCTCCCCTTACTGTTTGGGCCCGTGGCCAACCCCAGGCCGGCCCAGCCAGCAATAAGAGCGCAGGGGCGCCTCTCTTCCCTCTCTGCGGCTGACTACCGGGACCCACACGTCAGCCCTCTTCCCCTTCCCTCTCCTTCACCTGAAATGCTCACAGCAGAGCACGGCCGCGAGACAGGCCGCCGTGCAGGTGCCCTTCCCGCCCTCTGGATGATAGCCGGACCCGCAGCTTTGTGCCGCTGCCATGCAGGCCCCACCGCCACGTTGCCCCCTGTTTCCCTTCCCCCGCGCGGACGGACTCCGGGCGCAAGAACGGCCGCACCGAAATTGGCGGAGAGAAGGACTCCGAGTCCAATCCCCTATTTCCTCGCACCCAGGTCCTTATAAGCTGTGCCGCGCCCCCTCGTAGCCGTCACCCAACCCTAGCCGCCTCTCCTCGCTCGCCCCCGCAAGAACAGAGCCGCCGCCGGACCCGAAGCTGCCCGCCGCCGTTGAAACCACCGTAGAAGCTATTCCCGTCCAAATTGGTGGTTCTCCGAGCTTTGCTGCAAGGTCAGGAACCTCCCCGGCCTTTTCCTCCTCGAATTCATGCCCGGTAGCCGCACCCATGGCTTCGCCGCCGCCATGCTGCCGCCGCCGAGTGCGCTGCTCTCTCCTCGAGCCGTAATCGCCCGTCCCGATGCCCTAGACGAGTTCCCCATCGAGCTCTCTTCCTCCCGGACCTTTTCCCGTGGTGTATGATGGCCCCTAGGCCATTTCCGAGTTGCGCCGCTCAACTCCGGCCATGGCGCCACCGTGCCGGCTCTGTTTCCGGCCGGAGCGCCGGCGAGCCCTCCCCCGATCTGTTCTGCACCGTCCGATCTGAGATCAACGGCCCAAAATAGAAGATACCCCTTCGGTCGCCTTTTTGCAAAAGAGACCCCGACATTTTTAATGCTTAACCCGCAGCCCATAGCGTATTCAGTAGATTACGTTTTCCAGTTTAAAAGGCGTATTTCAATTCGGTGTAGATGAAAATGTGTTTTCAGATTTGAAATCAAAATTGTTTCATTTATAATTTTCACATTTTAGCTCTGATTTGAACGATTCAAATTGCGTTAGATTTGTAATTTCATAATCTATCTGATGGTACCACTGTTTCATATATTTTCCACTTTTAAAATTCAAGATTATATTTAATCTATTATTATTCTATTATAAATCTTGTAAAATTCATATCTTCCTCGTTTTAAATCCGAATTGCGCAAACTTTATATCGATGTGATCGTAGCGACGTATAGATTAGTTTTATAAACTTTTTATTTTGTTTTATCTCTCCTGGTATACTGTTCTAATCAATAGCTTTGTTTGCTTTGCATGATTGCACTGGATGTGTGTATGTTGATTTGGTGATCGAGTATAGACGGTGAGCCTTACGTGGGTGATCAAGATCAGTACTTCGACAACCCGGATCACCAGGAGTTTGCTGATCAAGGCAAGTATTAGTATGGATCATCCTTGTTGTCCTATTCACCAAATAAATAATTGCATTTGCATGTGTTTTCCTTGTTAACCATAGTTAGTTCCTAGTTTTGTTATCCTGTTCCTTGCAACCTATGGGATTATGCATATGGTAATTGATGCTAGTGCGTTATTGATATCATGATCATGTAAACTGATTAATTGAATATGCAATAAGGATTAAAAGATGCCTTTTTAGCAACATGGAACTAGGGGATTGGAGCATAGTTTTGTGATGCTCTATATCCTTCCCCCTTGGTAATGATCTGTCAGCAAAAGCTGGGACTTACAGTGCAACTATGAGGGCTACATGGCTCTGGTTTTAGTCAAGTATAGGTCCTTTTTCTAGCTTGTTAGAGGTTACCGAAAGGCGTGATGGGGCCTGACGACTCGGGTATAGTGCGGCTCCTGTCCGAGTGTGTATAACCTGCGTGACCTTGTGCTACGAAGAAGGGGGGCTCTACATCTGCTTCCCGGGTCCCTAGCGGCCCTAACTTGTTAGGCAGAGTACTTTGAAAGACTTCATAGTGAAACCCTGCTCTCTCACCTTGGTAGTGTTATGGGAGTAATTGACCCGAGCAAATGGGAATCACGGCTCATAGTGAAAGTGCACAACCTCTGCAGAGTGTAAAACTGGTATACTAGCCGCGCTCACGGTCACGAGTGGCCCGGAAAACTCACGGAGTAGTTATTTTTCGGGGTGATGTTTACTTGTTGCTAGTCTATTTATTGCTACTCATTAATTATGTTTACTATGATCATGAGAATGGGCTTATTAACTTGTTGCTATTCAATTGCATAAAAGGTGATTAATTAAAAGCAAACAGCTGTTAAACCCGTGTCAACCTTTTGAGCCTCATGAACCCATGCTAGTCTTGTTGAGTACGACATGTACTTACGCTTGTTTATTTTTTATTACTTGGTTAAAAATCCCGGATGGGTAACAGATGGTGATAGTGATGAGGACTACCCAGAGGACTACTGGACTTGTGCTTCACCAGTCGACGTCCCTGTGCTATGGAGCTACCGCGAGAGTTATCTTTATTTTCCGCTGTGTACTGACTTTGATATTATTCGCTATGTAATAAAGATTGGTTATGATACAATTTATGCAATTTGTTGGCTTATGTGTGTGACTGATCTCTGGGCGCACATAAGTTTATGCATCCCATTTTATCCATAAAATTGGGTGTGACAAATTGGTATCAGAGCCGTGTTGACTGTAGGACGCAAGCCTAGTTAGCACTGGATAGCCCTTAGCTTTATTATCTTTTTTTTACTTGTTATATTAATTTGTTATAAGTTTTTGCTGATATCCTACCCTTGTCCATTGCAAAATTTTGACTTAATCTTAATTCTTGTAGATGGCCAACCTTAAGCACACTGCTCGCAAGCGTGTCATGCCACCTAAGAGGTACCTGCAGCGCTTCATCTCTGGCGGACGTGTTTCCCGACCGGAGGTACCCGTGGAAGATCCCGTGGAAGACGTACCCGTGGAGGAGCCCCAGCAGGAGGTGCCCGCAGAGGAGCCCAGTGAAGAGCCCTTGGAAGACAGCTCTGAAGACGTACCTATGGAGGACCCTCAGGAAGATGAACCCGAGAAGGTGGAGCCGCAGGGCGACCAGGATTGTGCTGGCGACCCTGATGACGAAGATGATGGAGGCAACTCGGATGACTCCGATGACCCCGATGACGATGGCGACGACGATGGAGACCAAGGTGGAAAACCCTGGGTGGGAATGATTCACTATGATCATCATGGTGATGACTACTACCACCCGCTGCTCCTCGACTTGGTGCGCCGCTTCTACCCCAACGCCTCGGTGCTATACAAGACGGTGCACTGGAAGCACCCTGACTACACCGACTACTATGAGACAAAAGTGTACATCAAGGAGGGAAGCCAGGTGAAGAATATCCACTATGCTGTCTCCGTTCGACTCTCCAAAGCTGCCGCCATCAAGGATGCCGCACGACAAGCTCTTATGCTGCACCGCCATGAGAATTGGGACATCATCAAGTGGGAGATGCACCGCTACCTTCCCCGCCGTCAGAGTGGCCAAGCTAACTGCAGCATCGCCGGTCCACTTGGAGAAGTGAACGCCTGACTCCACGCTGCCTTGGAGTGTTTGGCCCAGACCAACACCTTTCTGGACCAGACACTAGATGAGCTAAGCGCCAGGACTGAAGCTAACTACAAGCTCAACCGGGCGGTGGATGAGTTGAACAGGCAACTCGGTGTTGGGCACCCTCCGCCATCACCACGGTGCCCAGCTGAATCGCCGCCAAGGAACCGAGGTGACCATGGAGATGCTCACACCCGCACTGACATCGACCCCTAGAGGAGTTACCCCCAGTTAGTAGCAAAAGACGCTAGTAGCGCAAGTTGAGTCAAGTCGAGTCTAGTTCGTGTCTTGTGAACTTTTGTGCTAGGTTGCTTTTTCTTATGAACAATGCTTGATTTGGAGTTTGTAATGAGTGCTGAGATTGTGGGCATGTCCGCAAATCTCTTTATATAGGTTTGAATTAATGCATAATAGTTTGGGTTGATTATCTCAGTTTCCAGCAGTGCTGTTTTTTAGACCTCTCTGCCTTAGTTATTTTTTCTATTTAATTATATACGACCAAAAATCGTGAATTTTTTTTTTGAAAAACTAGACTTCTGTAGTTTTCTTTGGCCATAAGAATCATCTCAATATCAATTACGGTTTGG
This sequence comes from Eremochloa ophiuroides, assembly GCA_038502445.1. Classification (NCBI taxonomy): domain Eukaryota; kingdom Viridiplantae; phylum Streptophyta; class Magnoliopsida; order Poales; family Poaceae; genus Eremochloa; species Eremochloa ophiuroides. Next base: position 69,078,582 of record JAHLJS010000005.1, read on the forward strand.
GAGAAACAAATGTCACAAGTCAAAGTTTCTGCGCTGTCTGTTACTCTGGAACAGTTTCGAATCAAATCTGTTTTTGATAAACTTAACGACAGTATCTGGAGAGATGGTCTGAATAAAAGTTGTAGAGTTTTTCTCATGCTTTCCAACCATGTATATCATGTCTCTGTTTGACTTCAGGAACTCCAGATATGACTGTTTTTCTACTCTGTCGTTGTTGGATCACGCCCAGAATTTCCTGTTCTAGTCTTTTAAGTGTTATTTTAATGGAAAAGAATTCTAAACCTCACTTTAATGATTTGAACAGCGGATGGCCAACACCAGGAGGAACCCAAGGGGCGATGGTACCTCTGAAGAAAATGCTAATCCACCACCACCTCCGCCACAGCCTAATATGGAGCAGCTGATGATGATGCAAACACAGCTGATGCAGCAGATGGCCCAGAACATTCGACTGCTGCAGCGAAACAATGGCAATGGGAACCCACCTCCACCACCCCGTGACAAGAGAAGCGAATTCTTGAAGGGACGCCCGCCCACCTTCGATCATTCCAGTGATCCTCTCCAAGCTGATGATTGGCTGCGGGCAATAGAAAGGCAGCTGGAGATCGCCCAATGCAACGACGTCGAGAAGATTCTCTATGCATCTGGGCAGTTGCAGGGAGCTGCTCTGGATTGGTGGGAGTCTTTCCGTTTTGGACGTGCCGACCCCATCTCTTGGCAGCAGTTCCGTGACGGTTTCCGCAATCATCATGTGCCTGCGGGTTTAATGAAGCTGAAGAAGAAGGAGTTTCTTTCTCTGAAGCAAGGAGGCATGCTAGTTGCCGAGTACCGTGACAAGTTCATCCAATTGTCGCGGTATGCTCCAAAAGAGGTTGAAGATGATGCCAAGAAGCAAGAGCTCTTCTTGGAGGGACTGAATGATCATCTCCAGTACCAGTTGCTCTCTCACACTTTCGCCAACTTCCAACAGTTGGTGGACAAAGCCTTGATCATCGAGAGCAAGCGCCGTGAGATAGATGAGAAGAAGAAGAGGAAGTTTCAAGGGCAGTCGTCTGGAAGCAACAGCCGCTTTTGTAACAACCAGCAGCAGCCTCAGCAGCAACAACGTTTCCAGGGACAGTCTGGATTCAAGAACAATTTCCAGAATCAACAACGTTCCCAGAACCAGCAGCGTTCCCAGTACCAGCGACAAGGTGGCAACCAGGCGCCACAACTGACTGCTCCCAACAACATCCCAGTGAAGAATGGTGCCCCCAACAAGTGTTTCCGCTGTGGCAAAGAAGGACACTTGTCCTACAATTGTCCTGAGAAGCAGAATCCCCAAGCCTCCCAGAAGCAGAACAACCAGCAGAGAGTGCCACCTCACACCGGGAAGGTGAACCATGTGTCGGTTGATACGGCACAGGAGACTCCAGAGGTCATGATGGGTACGTTCAATATCGACTCCATCCCCGCTACAGTTCTTTTTGACTCTGGTGCTTCGCATACTTTCATTTCGCACACATTTGTTAGAAAGCATGGTATTCCCCTTAGTGTCATGAAACATCCTATTATGGTTTCTTCTCCGGGTGGTGTTATGCAAGCTACTCTTCAGTGTCTCCCGATTACTATCTCATTAAGGGGGGTAGAATTTGAGATAACCCCTACTGTGTTAAATACTGCCGGAATTGATCTTATCCTGGGTATGGATTGGATGATGAAGAACGACATCAATATAAAGTGCAAGGAGAAGGTCGTGACTATCACTACCCAGAAGGGAGATGAGGTCAGAGTTGAGGTTGTTTTGCAAGTTCAACAGAAAGCCACAGTACATCAGCTCAGAGAAGAAGTGCAGCCGGATAACTCAGTGGTGGATGAGTTTGAAGATGTGTTTCCAGATGAGTTGCCAGGTATGCCACCTGACCGTGACATTGAATTTATCATTGAGTTGTTACCTGGTACTGCACCTATAGCTAAACGTCCATATAGAATGGGAGTTAAAGAATTAGAAGAACTTAAGAAACAAATTAAAGAACTGTCAGAAAAAGGTTTCATTCGTCCTAGTTCTTCACCTTGGGGAGCCCCGGTTATTTTTGTTGATAAGAAAGATGGTAGTCAAAGGATGTGTGTTGATTATCGGTCACTGAATGAGGTCACCATTAAGAACAAGTATCCGTTGCCTAGAATTGATGACTTATTTGATCAGTTGAGAGGTGCTTGTGTGTTTTCCAAGATTGATCTCCGTTCAGGTTATCATTAGTTGAAAATTCGTGACTCTGACATACCTAAGACTGCATTCACTACTCGGTATGGATTGTATGAGTATACGGTAATGTCCTTTGGTTTGACTAATGCACCTGCCTACTTCATGTATCTGATGAACAAGGTATTCATGGAATTCTTGGATAAGTTTGTTGTGGTGTTCATTGATGATATCTTGATCTACTCCAAGAATGAAGAAGAGCATGCCGAACATCTGACATTGGTTTTGCAGAAGCTTAGAGAACACAAGCTGTATGCCATGCGAAGTAAGTGCGAGTTCTGGTTGAGAGAAGTTGCTTTTCTAGGACATATTGTGTCCAATGGTGGAATTTCTGTAGACCCAAGTAAGGTGGCAGACGTGTTGAATTGGAAGCCGCCAACTGATGTGACTGGCATTCGTAGTTTTCTTGGTTTAGCTGGTTACTGCCGAAGGTTCATTGAAGGATTCTCCAAGCTTGCGAAGCCAATGACTTCCTTGCTAGAGAAGAATGCCAAGTTTGTGTGGTCTGAGAAGTGTCAAGCTAGTTTCGAAGAATTGAAGAAGAGATTGACAACAGCGCCAGTGTTGGTTTTGCCGGACC